>OX463238.1:111696411-112896411 GCA_949820135.1 Sylvilagus floridanus | reverse complement strand
AGCCACACAGGGTCCCAGCCTCTGCCATCCACATGTCCACGGGGACGCAGCTGATGCTGACAGAACTCTGTGTTGCTAAGCCAGGACGTCCAGCAGATGAGGGGCATGAAATATATTTTTGGCTTACAGGATGTGGCCTCATCATAAGTCTAGAGGCAACTGTGAAGTTTTCAGTAAATTGTTGCTGCCTTGTTATTCATATTAGCAATAAACAGTGGAGGGCCTGTATGCTCCAATGGTCTGTGTTTGTAGTTTAATATGATTATAGTTAAGGAAAACGGTTTCAGTTGAGTCTTTTGAGCTTGCTTGAATGAGACCCACATAAAGAATGTCATTTATAAGCTCCCCATCTGTTAACTAATGGAAGGTTTGTCTCATCTATGTCCTGGGTGCCTGAGAGGGATCTTTCAGACCCCTGGGACTTCCCAGTTAATGGGGACACTTGAGTTTTTCATGGGGAGCCCCTGCTGTCACTCTTGAGTTAATGAGGTGATTCACAGTGTGCCTTAGGTCCCCTTAGGGCCATAGGACCAAGCATACAATTACAGGGTGTGGCCCTTGGGCCTGGTCCTGCAGCCCAAGTACAGGTTGTGCCCAGTGTGGTGGAAGGGAGGCGGGTACTGCTGGCTGGCTGAGTACATTTCCTGGTGGTGGTCATGCTGCATTGTGCTGGAGGGCCATGCGCCCTGTGGACGTGGAGGCCTGGAGTTTGCAGCTCTCCTACACCTTGACCTATGTTCCTGCTCCTGACCTGTGTCCTCTCTGGTAAAATTTAATCATAAGTGTGATGATTAAGCATAGGCATGAACTTCACTGGATTAACGAATGCCGGTGAATTGGTAAGTCTTTATTTCTGGGTGGAATGTGTGGACAAGATCTGCATTGTGTGTGGTCAGGCTCCACCCACTCCTCAGGGGGCCTGGACAGAGCCCACAGGCACACTGCCCATACTCTCTCTCTCAGGGCAGGAACACTCTTCTGCCCCAGGGACACCAGGACCTAGAGTCAAGGGCAGGAAGGAATCATTGAGTGAGAATCACGAATTAATGCAAGAGTTGAAGTGACTCTTCAAAGCTAGTGTTTTAGAAATGTACAGCAGTGAAGATGATGCTAGGCGAATTTTAAGGATCCATCTCTGCTCTGCAGAAGATAATGTGAAATATTTCTTTTTTTTTATTCTTTTTTTTTTTTTTTGACAGGCAGAGTGGACAGTGAGAGAGAGACAGAGAGAAAGGTCTTCGTTTGCCGTTGGTTCACCCTCCAATGGCCGCCGTGGCCAGTGCACTGTGGCTGGTGCACCGCGCTGATCCGATGGCAGGAGCCAGGTGCTTCTCCTGGTCTACCATGGGGTGCAGGGCCCAAGGACCTGGGCCATCCTCCACTGCACTCCCGGGTCACAGCAGAGAGCTGGCCTGGAAGAGGGGCAACTGGGCCAGAATCCGGCGCCCCAACTGGGACTAGAACCTGGTGTGCCGGCGCCACAAGGCAGAGGATTAGCCTGTTGAGCCACGGCGCCGGCCGATAATGTGAAATATTTCAACCATGAGGAGAGACATTTCCTGTAGATAACACTGATGACTTAAGAATAAGCCATGTGTGTGTGTGTGTGTGTGTGTGTGTGTGTCTACTATTCTACATGTCTAGGGCTGCTATAGTAAACAAACAAAAACATAGGGCACCCAGCCACATTTGAATTTGAGGTGATGAACGTGTAATTGTTTATCATTTGACTATGTTCCAAATATTCTATGAGGTCTGCCAAGCCCTTAAAGAGGGGAATACGTGGCTTCTCACCCCGGCTTCAGCCTTAACCCCAAAGCAGGAGAGGATATTCACTGCCTTCATTAACTTTATTTCAAGGTCAAAGGTAATACTAACGAGCAATATACACGAGACATACACTCTGCGCGGTGAGGACGGACTTTGATGTCACAGAACAACCAGATACACACCCTCTTCATTATGTCCTGAACCCAGATGTTGCTGGTCCCTCTCCCACTCCCCCATGTCTCCTCATAGCTGGCCTGGCTCCCTGGGCAGAAGGACAAGAGCCTTCTTGACATGGGTGGGAGACGCCTCCCTTGGGTGCTGTTTGTTAGGCTGTATACCCCATTCCACTCCAGTTCAGCTCTCCTCATAGCTCAGCTTTGTCTCTGTTGGACCCCTGAATGCACACTCTTCCTTGGCCAGACCTCAGAGGCGGGGAGGGTAGGGAGGGATCTGGTAGAAAACTTGCCTTCGTCCCTTGATGCAGATCGCTACAAACCTGATTTCCAGTCTTTACAATATTCAAGCCCTGGCTGCTCCACTTCTGATCCAGCCCCCTGCTAAGGCACCTGGAAAAGCAGTAGAAGATGGCCCAAGTGCTTGGGCCCCTGCACCCATGTAGGAGTACTGGAAGAAACTCTTGCTCTTGGGTTTGGCCTGGCCCAGCTCTGGCGATTGCAGCCATTTGGAGATGAACCAGTGGATGGAAGATCTGTATCTCTCCCTCTCTGTAATTCCGCCTTTCAAACAAGTAAAATAAATCTTTAAAAAAATTTAAAAACATCTTTACAAGAATGTTACAAAGTAAGGACTTTCTTATTATCCCATTTTACAGATGGGGAAAGTGAGACTGTTGAAGAGATGCCTCAAATCACACAATGGTAGCAACTGTTGCTTTACCGCTCAGCATATGTTGTCCTCCTGACCCAGAGTAACCGTAATGATTACAAGCAGGCCAGTGCATCGCTCACTGTTGAAGCATCAGGTCTATATGCGTCCTGCTTGCTGACTTTCTGGAGGGTCCAAGAACGGCAACATTTACTTTGATAATGAGAATGGGGAACTCAGGAAAACTACCCTGGAGTCCTTGTCTACCACAAAGGCACTCCCTCTCATTCTTCTCATCAAACGGGGGTAATTTTGTGAAAGAGTTCACAGGAGTCATTCAGCATCCTCCTGTCGCCTGGATTTGACTCCTTCTGACTTCTTTTTTTTCCTAATCTTAAACAAATCATCCTCAAAGAGCACCTATTTTTCATCAGCTATAATGGGGAGAAGCCCCAGGACCCACAGGGGTGTGCTCAGTGACTGGCATCATCAGGGACAATAGTGCCTTGTCCTTAATGGGGCTCATGCTGAGAAAGTTTATGTTTTTATTGTTATCTTGTACATTTGAGAGGTAGAGAGACCAGACAGACAGAGCTCCCATGTGCTGATTCACTTTTCAAATGCCTGCAGCAGCTATGCCAAAGCTGGGAGCAAGGAGCTTCATCTTGGTCTCCCACGTGGATGGCTGCAGCCCGGCTACTTGAGCCATGGCCACTGCCTCCCAGGGTGCACCTTGTCTGGAAGCTGGAGTCAGGAGCCAGAGCTGGGTGTCAAATCTGGGGACTTTGATGTGGGATATGGGCATCTTAACTGGTGTCTTAGCCATTAGACCAAATTTCCTGCCCCTCCACAGGCATTTTGAAGTCCCTTTGAATATTTTTGTTTTTGTAACAGTGGTTTAATAACCATCTGTGGTAGCTATGGTTCTTCTTCTCTAGGCTAAATGACAGAGGCACAGAGAAGTTAAGTAACTTTCCCTAAATCACACAGCTGAGAAGTGATGGAGCCAGGATTTGAACCCAGTTAGTCTGGCTGTGGAGGGTATGCCTGTAGTCATAAGTTGGACTGCTTCTTAGAGAAACTGTGATAGCAACTCATGTATCATGTGTTGGGGTAGATACTGAGTGTCAAGCATATCACATACCTGTGTTAATGTACTGAGTGCTCACAAGAATCCTATATGGCTTACTGTTATTAACCCATTTTATAGATGACAAAACCAAAGTACAGACAGGTTCAGCGCTTGCTCAAGGCCATTGAGTTAATGAGTAGTGGAACCAGAATTCAAATGCAGAGCCAGAGCTTTGTGAAAGAAGCGTCCCACTTCTCTCTGAGGGGGAATATTCAGGGAACAAGCTGCCACGCTATGACTCTGAGCTGGGTGTTGCTTATAGTTTGTGGAAAGAAAAGGAGAGAACCAGGCCAGGATGCTGCAAAGCATGGCTCATCTGCCCCCTTAAGAAACCCAGAAACGATTCACGGTGCGGAGAGAGGCCCAGAGCTGCCTGCCGCCGGGATTTAATAGCCAGTCCCCATCCCCAAGGGAAAATGCATCCAGGAGTCCCGTCCCAGCTTGTGGCTCTCCAGGGAGCGGCCCTGACGCTCTTGTCTCGTTTCTCCAGGCAGGGCAGAGCCAGACGGGGCAGCTCAGACAGACGATGTTGTGCTTTGTCCTTGAGTCACCAGGCTGAATGGGACCTTCTCTGCCCCTGTTTTCACTTCCAGAGCCTCTAGTTACAGATCCTGGGGGACCCCACCTTAGTTGGAACTTCCCTCTGCAAGTTTTTCACTCTGAAGGGCAGAGATTTACCTGCTTTCAGAAACTATGTCTTTAATTGCTTCATTGTGGGAGGGAGAGACTGGACTATAAATAATTTTTAACACGAGCGTGTGTGTGGGTAATTATTTCCCCGAAAAGAGTAATCGCCAACAAAGTGTGCCTGGTGGGGTGCACAGCAGTGTGCTGGCGACGCCGAGCTGGGGCTTGGAGCTCTGTTATCGGAGGGGGAGGGACTGGAAGGCAGAAGCTCAGAGCTCAGCCACGCGCCGCGTGAACACCGTGCATCTGTGCTCTGGTCCCGCGCTGGTTTCCCATCTGCTTGGGAATGTGGTTTCAGGAGTCAGAGTGGAGACGGTGATCTATGGGGCTCCTGCTGATCGGCTCCATGCTCTTCATCTTTGTCCCCTCTCCCTCGACAGGTGCCAATGACAGCTGAAACTAGCCACAGTCCTCTTGGGAGGGATTTTGCACCAGGATCCTCCAGCAGGGAGGTCCCGGGAGGTGGCCATCCGTGGGTGGTAGAAGCAGTGTACCCTTACCCTGTGGCAGCCTTAATTTGCTGAATGTCGCTGGCCCCTGGCGGGGTCGTTGGCACTAACTTTGGCTTAATTTAGTGGTGGCAGAGCCAGGGCTGGGGAAGCAGGTGGAGGCCCCGTGGACTGGGGTTGGCGCAGCTTCCTCTCTCCTCGCCTCTCTCCCACCTCTGCTGCTCTCCCTGGGTCCTCGCTCTCTGTTAATTTGTTCATCTGTCCCAGTGACAGCCATGCTGGCGCCCCAGCTGGGAACTCTGGAATCATTTCCCAGTTCTTCTTCCTTACCTCCCACGTCTCATTAGCCACCGCAGTCTGACATCTGACTTCTACACTTTGGGAAGAGGCTTTGGAGATCTGTGCTGTCACGTGCTCGGGTTAACACGGCTTCCTGACCCACTCATCTGCCATCAGGGTGGCCCCCTTTGATTTGGTAAAAACAGATTCCAGAGTGATTTTTCTAAAGTGGCATTTCTCAAACTTTGCTATAAACTGAATCACCTGGGGAAGCTGTTAAAACTCTTCAAGACGGGCTATAGGCCTAATGCTTAAGACACCTGCCACTTGTATTAGACTGGGGGGGGGGGGGGGTTCCTGCCTGACTCCAGCTTCTCGCTAATGCAGACCCTTGGAGGCAGCAGTAATGGCCCAAGTAATTGGGTCCCTGCCACCCATGTGGGAGACCTGGATTAAGTTCCTGGTGTGGCAGGAAAATTGGTGTCCTGGCATCAATGCTGATTTATGAGACTAGATGCAATGGTGAAAGTGGAGGAAATTAAATTTTATTTAAGTAAGAAAAGGAGAGGCTCCCCGCAAAGGGGAGGGGAGGTGGAAGGGAAGTAAAGCCACCGAGGTCTTGCAGTCTAGGGGTATTCGTATGCCTTTAGCCGTCATCTCCAAAGAGCAAATGTGCTGGTTAGACTTTAGCTACTATGAAGACAGGGCAGCCTTGTTAGAGCCTCTTCTAAGTTCTTTCTGTTGAAACCTGAATCTTATTGTCCATTGGCAAATGTTTGTCGAAATGGGCTTTCATCCTGATTTGCTTAGTGTGTACATGCTGGCAAGGGGCTGCGGGATGGAGCCAGTCTGGCCTGCTTCTAGTCTTAGGCTCCCTCACTGGCATCTAGCTTTGGCCCTAACCCAGTCCTGGCCATTATGGGCATTTGGGGAGTGAACCAGTGGATAGGGACTTCCTGTCTATTTCTTTCTTTCTTTCTCTCTCTTTCTCCTCAGCAAATAAATAAATAAATACAATTTAAAAAATAAAAGTAAAACTTCTGATGTTCAGAACATATCCCACAGCAATTAAATTAGCATCTCTTGGGGCTGGACCCTGGCAATGTTATACTTTTAACTCCCCAGGTAAATCCAATGTCCAGCCATATCTGAAATCACTGTTCTAAATGATGCATCTGATTCTATTACTTTTGCTCAAAAATGCCTTGATGGCTCCCGCTAGCCTCTTGTTATGTGGCCCTACTAACAATGTCTCTGCACCGTTCCAGTTCAACTTCAAACCTACTATCTTGGATCACTCACCATTCCTTATCTCTGCTGTGCCCTTCCTTGCCTCCCTGATTCTGTGCCTGTGTTTTTCTCTTCTAGGCTCATTCATTGCTTCAGATGGTATTTTTACGGTGTATTTGCTGTGTGCCAGGCACCCTGTCATGCAGGGGGGCATACAATGGTGACCTCTGATTCTCTGACACCAAGGGACATCCAATAGTTCAATTCAGTTTTTTTTTTTTTTGACAGGCAGAGTGGACAGTGAGAGAGAGACAGAGAGAAAGGTCTTCTTTTTGCCATTGGTTCACCCTCCAATGGCCGCCGCGGCTGGCGTATTGCGCTGATTCGAAGCCAGGAGCCAGGCGCTTTTCCTGGTCTCCCATGGAGTGCAGGGCCCAAGCACTTGGGCCATCCTCCACTGCACTCCTGGGCCACAGCAGAGAGCTGGACTGGAAGATGGGCAACCAGGACAGGATCCGGTGCCTCGACCGGGACTAGAACCCAGTGTGCCGGTGCCGCAGGCAGAGGATTAGCCTATTGAGCTGCGGCACTGGCCTCAATTCAGTTTTGATACTGACTCTGAGTTAGCATAGATTCTGCAGGTGAATGGGTTTAGTCCCACAAGACTGTGCCCGCTTTAGATGCTAGATGCCAGTCTCAGGGCCCACTTGTACATCTGACCAATCAGCTATAAATGTTAAGGCTCTCACAATTCTCTCCTCACTTCTGATAGCTCACTGAACTTAGCAAATTGCTTTACTTACGTTCTTGGTTGTGTTCACTTTGGCAGCACATATGTGCCTACTGGCTGTTATGAAGGGTGTGATGTACAGACGGTGACCTGCAAGGGAAGCCTAGGAGTGCAGCAAGGAGAAGTGTGGGGTGGGCACTGAATTTCCCTGCCTGCCCCAGGCTACCACCCCCAGCACAGCAGTGGTGTGCTCCCCAGGAGTTCTGTGAGCCCCATCTTATGGAGTTCTCATTCTGTAGGCAGGACTGTTGAAGTCACTTCCCTTTGATGTTTGAACTCAGCCTTCAGATCTGCTCCCTATCTTGGAGGTCAAGAGGTGAGGTTGAAAGTTCCAGCTCTCTAATCCGGAGTTGGTCTTTCTGGGGACCAACGCTCACCCTGAAGCTACCTCGGGGGTCATCTGCTATGAGTTATCTTATTAACATATGAAAGGCGCTCATCTTTCAGGAGAAGCCACGGGTTTTTGTGCCGGGAGTTGGGGACAAAGAAAACGCATATGATTTATGATTCCACAGTGAGCAAAAACAGAGGCTGCTCCTGGCCTTGGATCTTCCAGACTTTCCACAATGTAAGAATGAAACTGTGACGGGTATTACAAGGAGAGGTGAATGATGCCGGGAGGGCTCATGGTGGGAGATCTGACCTAGTTAGAAGGGCCAGGTCTCCCACAAGGAAGAAATGCTTGGGGTCTAATGGCCGCTCAAAATGAAATTGGACCCCCTACCTTAAGTAAAAAATAAAAGATAAAAGGGTAGGATTGTAATAAGAAACTCCCCTAGGAGGAGTTCAACAGGGAGAGAGAGGAGCATGAGCTATGGCCCTATGGCAGGAGGGGGCATGGCCAGGGCCATGGGCTAAAACACAAGGGCTTGATGGGTTGAAGAGAGAGCCAGCATGACAGTGAGAAGAAGTTGGAGCAGAGATGGGGCAGGCTGCGTAGGGCACACGGCCACATCCATGGGCACAGTGGATGCCTGCCACTGAGGTTCACGTGTGAGTTCACAGAGTCCTGTGTTGGAAGCTTTGTCCCCACTGTGCTGATGTAGGGGTGATGAGACCTGTACATGGTGAGGTCACTGAGGGTCCAGCCCTTAGAAAGGATTAAGGTTAGAGCTCATGGGATTGCTGAGGTAGTTGTTGTGAGAGTGAGTTATAAACTCTTTCATACACCTGGTTCCCTTTCACTCTCCAGCTTCCTGTATCCCCCTCTGAGCTCTCTGTCTCACATACGCTCCTGCCATGGTTCTGTCCTGCCAGGAAGCCCTTGCAAGAGCCATAGCTATGCTGTTGGAGCTGTCAGCCTCCGAAACTGTGAGCCGAGTCAACCTCTTTTCCTTGTAATGTACAAGCATCAGGTGTTTCGTTGGAGCAGCAGAATACCGACAGATGCACCTGTTGAAGGGCTTTCGTTTTGAGATGGTGCTGATGGACAATGCCTGGAGGACAGACTAGAGAGCGTGTGGGAGATGTGGAAGTTGTCCAGACAGAGGGATGCCACTTGAAAGCCCTGCCGTCAGAAGTGGAGCTCAGTCAGCAGGAGGGAGGCACATGCATGGGAGCTGGGATGCAGGGTGTGTAGTTGTCGCTCCTACATGACAAAGGCCCCAGAAGAGGAGACCTTCCTGCTCTCTGGGTCTGGAGTGAGTGATTCCCCATGCAGGCATGGCCCCTTTTGTCTGTTCTCTGCTACCTTGGACCAGTGTCTCATTTCTGTCAAGCAGAAAGGTGTCTGGTCCATGATCTTGTCATCTGCTGCTTATTGAAATGAGCAATGGCATATAGACTTCTAGAATCAAACACCTTTGATGCAGCATCTGACTCTGCCACTTCCCAGCTCTGGGACCGTGAGCAAATGACCCAGTCTCACTGTACCTGTTTCTCCATCCAACTCAAGGGGTCAGTATGAGAATTGACAGTGTTTATAAAACTAATTTAAAACAGTGCCTGGCACATGGGAGGTGCTGTGTACAAAGATGCTTCAACAAATTTGTTGGAAAATGGAGTTATGAGTTTGTTTTGGTAGAAAAGCATTTTTGAAGTACCTGTACCCTCTCTGTCTCCCTCCATGTATGTTTCTTGGGAGAACCCAGACTAATATAGATAATGAGGAAAAGGCTCTCAAGCAAGGTTTTATGTTCCCAGTCTAAGTATGGAAATTCTGCAGAAATTTGATCTACCATTGATGTACCCATCTCACTCCTGGGAATTTATTTACCCATAGGAAATGAAATCAGCATATGCAAGAGTTATCTGTACCCCATGTTTATACAAGCTCCTCTCACTGACTAAGATATGGAATGTCAGCTGACGACTGGATAAAGAAATTGTGGTGTATATACAAAATGGAATGATAATCAGCCGTAAAGAAGAATGAAATCTTGTCTTTTGCAACAAAATGGATGCAACTGGAGACCATTAGGCTTGGTGAACTAAACCAGTCCCAAAAAGACAAATATCATGTTTCCTCTGATATGTGATAGCTAATATATACAGTATAAAAATTGTAACGTGTGAGTGAAATTGACATCTTAAGATTCAATTATTGTTAAGAGTCCTTGTCTATACTCCTAAGGACCAGTGGTCTTCCTATTGAATTCTTTATTTAGTGGAAGATTAAGCTTGTGATTATAAAGTAATTGGAAACATGTTATTGAAAAAATTAAAAGGAATATAAGAAAGGAAGAAGGAAGGTGGTAAAAGGAGGAGGGATGAGGGTGGGAAGTATTGCTATTTTTTAAAAAGATTTATTCCATTGAGAAAGTCATTGTTATAGAGAGGGAGACACACATATACAGACAGAGAGAGAGAGAACCTTCCATCTGCTGGTTCACTCCCCAGATAGCACCCGAAGCCAGGAGCCAGGAGCTTCATCTGGGTCTCCCATGTGGGCAGCAGGGGCCCAAGTACTGGGGCCATCTTCTGCTGCTTTTCCCAGGCCATTAGCAGGGAGTTGGATTAGAGGTGGGGCAACTGGAACATACACTGGTGCCTACAGGGGATGCCTGGTGTTGCAGGCAGTGGCTTTATCTGCCACATCCTTATGTTATGGTCTTAAAACTGTATATTTGATTCACACGAAATCTGCTCTTGTTATATAAATAGATAAATTTATATTAAAAATCACCCCAGTCTAGATCCTTGGAGTAAGCGGTCATGACCCAAACAAATGGTCAAGGACGTCTGGTTAGTCCTCCCTCTGCCTCCACTCACCTTTAAGAAATGCCAATGTCATGGCTGCAGGGAGAAAGTTCTCCAGCAGCTTGGTGCTGTGCTGAATCCCAGAGACCTCATTTATCACGCCCACAGGCTGCTCTCCAGCAGGGCACCTCTGAGGAGCTAGCTCCCCTTGGTGTAGAAGACGTGAATAATGTCGGAGGTGGGGGTGCTCCCCTGCCCGCCTCCCCTTTCAGGTCTCTGCCTCCTTTCCCTGCCCCTCATCCATCTGCACCTGCAGAGTCTGAACCGATTCTTCCTTCTCTTTGGAATTACCACAGCATTTAAGGAAGCGAATGCTTTGACTTGTGCTTTCCACTGTGCGGTGCCTTGCTTTGGAGTAGAGCAGTGCGGCTGTGCTCTGTCCAAAGTCAGACTGCAAAGCCGGTTACTCTGTAACAACATGGGATGCTTGGAAAAGCTCTGTGGGTTCTCCTCTCTGCCTCAACATTTGGTTGAGAAAAATGAAGTTGCCATTGTCTGAGCTGATGAAGATGAACTGGACTGCCTCTGAGCTTAATTGAGTCTCTGTTTGAGTAATATCCATGTTGGGCCCTACTGCAATGTTTGCTGATTAATGGTGAGAAGGAACAACAGTAACATCTGGACCCAAATCTGTTCTTGGCTTAGATGATGCTCATCCCTCTGAGGAAGACGATTCTCTGCCTCATTGTCCAAATAATCATTACTAGGTAGATCTGCTGGAACATATCATTTAAAATTTCAAAATGTGGGAGGAGAAAAGTTTCTGGACTCTCTTTATGTGTTCAAGTCAAAATAGAAATTGTTATTAAAAAAATAAATAGATTTTACTTCCTCAGAGGAAGAGAAAAGATATGGACTTGTGAATTCGCATTTCTTAGCTCCCGGAGACAGGCACAAAAAAGGGAATTTGAACCTGGATGTTTTTCTCAGTCATTTATTTTCCAGGAAAAATGTAAGAGAACCTTGAGGAATCATATAGACTTTCAAGGTAGTTTCACCTGGTTTATCAAATAATTTTTATGAATTTAATATAATAAAAGTCATGGAAAGTTTGTGATGATACAAGCAATACAAGGACAAGAATCTTTCAGGAGATTTTGTTTCTAAATGTTGACTGCTGGAATCATTGCACAATATTTGGGTAAATAAATGCAATACTCTTCTGTGCTTGTTATAACAGAAATCCTATGGCGAAGGAGTGAGACAACTAGTCAAATCTGTTAACAAATTACTTGGGAAGGGGTATTTTAACTAAAGATGTTGGTCTAAAGCTCAGCCACAGTTACAAGGCATGCATTCAGCAGATCCGACCGTTAGGAGAGGTTTCATCCCTAGGAGCTGCTCGATCTACTCATATTATAAGACAGTGAACACAAGTAGGCTGGGGAATGAAATGTGTTCCAATTCAGAACTGTCATTTCACAGCATAGAGAGACACCATTGGTCAAAATAAAAATAGCCACTAGAGAAAAATGAGTGAATAGACTTAGGAGATAATTGTTTTCACCCAGGCCATTATTTGTTATTATTATCATTTTGGCCATCATAAGGAGATAGTTGGGCTGTTTAGATTTTTCTCTAGCACTGGAAAATAATCTCCATCATAGAGAGTTTGTGTGCCTGACCTAATATGAGAAGTCTCCTCATCTACATGATAAAGAGATTTGTCTCTTCCCCTTTGTTGCTGTAGAAAACCTCTATTTTGGTCCAAGGTGAAAAGACTTGGTTTACATAGAAAGACAAGTTCAACAATTACCTTACATAGAAATAGTGGTTTAGTAAGAACATATCACGTGTATTGTAGAACAGGCAAAAAAAAAAAAAAATATATATATATATATATATATATATATATCTTACTGCTTTATAGGGCTAGAATCTGTTGTAATTTCACGTAGTTTTTCAGGAAAAAGTGTTGAGGCTCTGCTGTCCATGGGTGCTAGATGGATGTAGAATCTAAAAGTGAATTAGCTCTGGCCCTAGCCCTCTGAGAGTTTACTGTCTAATAGGGGAGATCAAAACCGAGGGTTCAGAGGAGAACAGGACAGGTCCAGCATGGATGGGCATAGAACCTGCACTCACGAGAGCCACACAGCAGCCCTTCAGCATGACACAGTGTCCACCACTCTTGGGCACTGTTGCTTACCAAATGCCAAATGTGCATTCTTTCCACTAACCCAGAGTGAGTCATGGCACCTTACTCAAGCAGGAAGTATAAATTTGCCATTCGCCAGTGTGGCAACCAGCCTCCCAGAATTCCCAAGAATTAATCTTCTTGTGCTGGAGTATCCAGATGGCCATGATTCTGTGGGATGAGATTCACTGAGAAGAACGTGTAATAAGGAGGCCAAATGGCTTTATGTTCACTGTTGCCACATCCACCTCCATGTGTGGGCTGCTGGTGTGGAGCATGGCATTTCCTATTAATCAGTAAAGCTTCGCCTCTTCATGGACCAATTTTAAGAAGACATTTTCATGTCTGCTTTGTTGCTTTACCTCTGTGATGGCACGGAGAGCAGTAACATTTAATCTAAAGTGAAGCAGCCTCTTAAGCAGAGGGTCTGTGTGACTGACTTGGGTTTCTCTTGGAGGGCACACATCCAGAAGAAATGAAATCAGGATCCTCAAGATGTCTTTACTCTGTGCTCACCACAGCATTATCCACTTCAGCCAAGATGTGGAATCAACCTAAGTGTCTATCAATGAACAAATGGATAAAGGAAATCATGTTGTTTATGTAATACTCTATTACATGACGTACATAATATACAGTCTTCAGAAAGAAGGAAATCCTGTCACTTATGACAACAGGAGTACATTATGATAAGTGAACTAATAGTGAAATAAGCCAGGCACGGAGAGACAAATGCTGCGTAATCTTGTTTATGTGTGGACTCAGAAAAAGTGAACTCGTGGAAGCAGAGAGAGAATGGTGGTTACCAGGGGAAGAGCTGGAGGGGCAGTGGGGGATGTTGGTCAAAGCCTGTGAGGGTCAGTTAGGAGGAATAGCTGTGGGGATCTCTGGTACTGCAGGGTCCCCATAGTTGGTGATGATGTATTGTACACCTGCAAACTGTTAAGAGAGTAGGTCTTTCATGTTCCCACCACAAAAACAATAGTGAGCTTCAAATGTCTGTGTATATCAAAATGTTGTATTGTACATTGCACTCATGTACATTTTAAATCTGTCAGTTACAATTTAATAAAGCTGTGTGAATAGATGTCTGTTGGGCTCACATTTTCTAGTACCAGGAGGGTATGTGAGGTCACAGTTTTCTCTGACTTCTTAGAAATCTGGTGTGTTAGCCGCTCCCACTCTTCTTCATCAATTTGCTTTTTGGCCATTCTTGCTCATTTGTCCCAACATGTGAATATTAGAATCAATTGTGTGACCTGTGGCTCCTGATGGTAACGTATAGGAAATAGACTTGAGCAGCTGTATGTGTTGTGGTGTAATGGGTGAGGTTGCCACTTGGGATATCTGCTTCCCACAGGACTGCTGGCTTGAGTCCCAGCTGCTCTCTTCCAATCCAACTCCCTGCTAACATGCATGGGAAGCAGTGGGTGTCCCCATCACCCAGGTAGGAGACCCAGATGGAGTTCTTCAGTACTGGTTTCAGCCTGGTTCAGCCTGGGATGTTGTGGTCATTTGGAGAAGGAACCAAATCTCTCTCTCTCTCTCCCTCTCTCTCCATCTCTCTCTCTCTCTCTCTCTCTCTCAATCTGTCACTCTGCCTTTCAGCTAACTAAATAAATCTTTAAAAATGTAGAAAGAAAATATAGGTTAACAATGGCAACAAACCAACACAAATAAAAAGAATTAAGTGTGTAATAAAATATAATTATGTCCTCTACATTTTGAATATTGAGTGAACGTAGCCTAGCTTGATTGCATTTGTCGATACTGCTATTGTTCTAGAGATTTCTACACTTATGGTACTCATTTTCCAAAGGGTTGGACTGAAGTGTGAGATCTGTTCATGATGACTGAGACAAGTTGAGCAAGACCTTCGAGGCCGTTCCTGTCTCCTTCGGTTCTCCAACATCTTCCCACAGCTGAGAAACTGTACTTCCTAGCCTCAACCTGAAGTTAGTGGTGACTTTGTAATCTTGGGAGGGTTATCACTAGCCAGACTCTGCTTTAAGGAAGGGTTTAAGGGGCCGGTGCTGTGGTGCAATGGGTTAAAGCCCTGGCCTGAGGCGCTGGCATCCCATATGGGTGTTGGTTCTAGTCCTGGCTGCTACACTTCTGATCCAGCTCTCTGTCATGGCCTGGGATAGCAGTGGAGGATGGCCCAAGTGCTTGGGCCTCTGCACCCACATGGGAGATCCAGAGGAGGCTCCTGGCTCCTGGCTTTGGATCGGCACAGCTCCAGCTGTTGCAGCCATCTGGGGAGTGAACCAGCAGATGGAAGACCTCTCTCTCTGTCTCTACCTCTCTCTGTAACTCTGTCTTTAAAATAAATAAAATAAATACTAAAAAAGGAAGGGTTTAATTCTGCTTTCGATGTTGAATGCCAATTGCCCATGAGATGCCAGGCCATAAAGACCCAAAGACCTTCCTAAGGCGTAGGAAGAGGTTGGATGGGACTTGTTATAGGGAGAGCAGTATAGAGGACAGCACTCATTAAAGACTCCAGGACAGGTGCTTTTGCTTATACCATCTCATTCCATTTATTCAAGGAAAATTTTAAAAAAGATTTATTTATTTATTTGAAAGGCAGAGTTACAGAGAGGCAGAGGCAGAGAGAGAGAGAGAGAGAGAGAGAGAGCGAGCGAGTGAGGTCTTCCATTTGCTGGTTCACTCTCCAGATGACTGCAACAGCCGAAGCTATGCCGATCCAAAGCCAGGAGCCAGGAGCTTCTTCTGGGTCTCCCATGTAGGTGCAGGGCCCCAAGCACTTGGACCATCTTCTACTGCTTTCCTAGGGCATAGCAGAGAGCTGGATTAGAAGAGGAGCAGCTGGTACTTGAACTGGCAGCAATATAGGATGCTGGCCCTGCAGGCGTCGACTTTACCCACCACTCCACAGCGTCGGCCTTTCAAGGAAACTTTGAGGAAGATGTCTTATCACCAGTCCATAGGTGAGGAAATGCACCTTCCTCAGGTGGAGAAGACTTGCTAATTGGCTTTGACCCCTGCATGCTGGGCTGGGAAGCCAGCTCCTCCCAGGACATCACACAGCCCCCTGATCACTTGGTTGAGGAAGGGATGCAGGTGAGATTTTAGAAAAATGAAACCAAGAGGATTTTAGCAAGTGGTGGCATCTTAATCTACTTTTCTGTTGATTCTCCTGGACTTTGAAAGCACTTCACTTTTGGCTTGGCGCTCTGTGTCTGGAGCTGCTGAATCTCTGTGATCTGAGGCAAACCCATGGTTTGACCTCTCATGTTATTTTGCTTCCTGATGAGCCAAGGGCACATTCTGATTGCATAGCCTTCTGGAAAATGTGCTCTGGGTGCTCCCTTGCTTTACACACCCACCTGTCTTATCTAAATTTTAAACCACATTTTGTTTTGAATGCCTATGGTTTATGTCTTTGGAACCATGTGAAATATAGAATAAAGAGCTTTATTCTTTCTTCCCTGGATTTTTCTGTGTTGTCTCCAGGAGACTAATTGACTTTCTGTGATGGGTGGGCCCCGTAAAAATCATCCTGATGCTGCACAGGTTCAGGTGGTCAGATGAAAGATTCCTTTGGAATATCAGAAATGAAAATTGCTAGACGTTTTGGGTCAAGGACAGAGTGAATAATTCACACTGAAATCGAGTTACGGTGTCTTAGTAATAAGCGAAACATGAAAGCAGAACTAATGTGCCTTTCTCTTAGGAAATGTCAACAGTCAGTCCTGTATTTGTGTAGAAAACATTGCCAGCAAAAATGCACACTTCTCTGCAGCACAAGTGATAACACTCTGCATGACATTCTTCATTTATAAAAGATCCTTCTGTGCTTCTTTCCCCGACCTTGGCCGCAATGCCACGAGACGGGTGTGGCACTACCGCATGAGACAATGGAGATTTACAAACTCCAAGGTTTGTAAATCTCCATTTACTTGTCCAAGGTTACCTAATCTGATGTGGAGTTCAGGTCCCTGCATCCAAACTTAGATGTCTCTATCCACACATTTGTGACCACCTGTAAGATAAGGCTTCAGGTTCAGACTCACTGGCAGACTCATTTATCCACAGGTAGCACTTCCCCTGACCCTGGAAAATGATAGCTCTGAGAGCTCTTATTCTACTACTAACTTTTAGATGAGGCTTATAAAGCATTCACTTTCCACTGTAAGACTTTGGAGAATTTAAGAGAGAGAGAAGAGACTGTCCAGGTCTTGCAACCAATTTTCCAAATAAGTCTTATGGGTCTCAGCATCTCAAGGATGGTGCAGATTGCACTTCTTAGCTGTGTGACCTTGTACAAGCTTCTCAAACCTCTGGGCCCAGTTCCATCTGTGGATGAAGATAGAAATAAGCCCTACTGCATGGAGCTATTGTGAGCGTGAAATGAGTTTTTCAATTTAAGCCATTTAGAATAGTGTCTGGGGGCCAGCGCTGTGGCACAGCGGGTTAAAGTCCCAGCCTGAAGCACTGGCATCCCATATGGGCGCCTATTCCAGTCCTGGCTGCTCCTCTTCCAATCCAGCTCTCTGCTATGTCCTAGAAAAGTAGTAGAAGATGATTCACATCCCTGGGCCCCTGTATCCACATGGGAGACCTGGAAGAAGCTCTTGGCTCCTGGCTTTGGATCAGCTCAGCTCTGGTCATTGCAGTCATTTGGGGAGTGAACCAGCAGAATGGAAGACCTCTCTCTTTCTCTGCCTCTCCTTCTCTCTCTGTATAACTCTGACTTTCAAATAAATAAAATAATTCTTAAAAAAGAATAGTGTCTCAGCAGAATCACAGAATGGCAGATGGCCAAAACAGCACTCTGGCCTCAGAATCAGCCCTTAAGGCATTCAGATCTGGCTGCCTCTTCACTCTCCTGACTGTTTCTTTTGCAGTACAGAAACTTCTCAGTTTGATGCAATCCCAATAGTTAATTTTGGCTTTGACTGCCTGCGCCTCCAGGGTCTTTCCCAGGAAGTCTTTGCCGGTGCCTATATCTTGCAGGGTTTCTCCAAAGTTCTCTAATAATTTGATGGTGTCGGGTCATAGATTTAGGTCTTTAATCCATGTTGAGTTCTCTTCTCCTTTTTAATGCTATCTATTATTATTACCAGGAACTTCATCCTATTTTTATGATCTCTTTAACACTTAACCCTATCTATATGTTTTTATCTATATGTTTACTTTAACACTTAATATGATCACTCTAACAATTAAGATGGCATTTTTGCCACCAAGTTTAATTGGATTTGGAGTCCCATGATAAGCTTTTATACTATACCCTTAGACTTAAGTCCATAGGTGTGTATGCAGATCTATACAGCTTTACAGTTATAATATTCTTCCTCTCTCTCTTATTCCCACTCTTATTTTTTATTGAGATCTATTTTCAATTGACTTTATACACATATATACTCTATGTTGAGTTCAGCAAATAGTATAAAGAAAAACAAAAGATGACAAAACAAAGAAAAGAAAATTGTTCCTTGACAGTCAAGACAAGGGCAGCTAAAGTCACCCCTTCTTGCAGTGTCAATTTAACTTCTACAGTTTTCATTTTAGGTGCTCTGTTAGTTCTCACCGATCAGGGAGGACATATGCTATTTGCCCCTTTGGGAGTAGCTGGTTTCACTAAGTATGATGTTTTCTAGATTCATCCATTTGGTTGCAAATGACCAGATTTCATTTTTTTAATCACTGTGTAGTATTCCATAGTGTACATATCCCATAATTTCTTTATCCAGTCTTCAGTTGATAGGCATTTAGGTTGATTCCATGTCTTGCTATTGTGAATTGAACTGCAATAAACGTGGGGGTACAGATAACTCTTTTGTTTGCTGATTTCATTTCCCTTGGGTAAGTTCCCAGGAGTGGGATGGCTGGGTCATATAGTATTCAGACTTCTCTATTCAGATTTCTGAGGTATCTCCATACTGTCTTCCATAGTGGCTTTACCAGTTTCAATTCCCATCAACAGTAGATTAGGGTGCCTTTTCCCCCACATTCTCGCCAGCATCTGTTTGTTGATTTCTGTATGAAAGCCATTCTAACTGGGGTGAGGTGAAAATTCATTTTGGTTTTGATTTGCATTCTCTGACAGCTAGTGATCCTGAACATTTTTTCATGTGTCTGTTGGCCTTTTGGATTTTATCTTTTGAAAAATGTCTGTTTAAGTGCTTGGCCCGTCCCTTACTGGGTTGTTTGTTTTGTAGTTGTTGAGTTTCTTGATCTCTCCATATATTCTGGTTATTAATCCTTTATCAGTTGCATAGTTTGTGAATAGTTTCTTCCATTTTGTTGATTGCCTCTTCCATTTCCTGACTGTTTATTTTGCCACACAGACACTTCTCAATTTGAAGTAATCCCAGTTGTTAATTTTTGGCTTTGGCCTCCTGTGCCTCTGGGGTGTTTTCCAAGAAGTCTTTGCCTGTGCCAATATCTTGCAGGGTTTCTCCAATGTTCTCTAATAATTTGATGGTGTCAGGTCATAGATTTAGATCTTTAATCCAGGTTGAGTCGATTTTTGTGTAAGGTGTAAGGTAGGGGTCTTGCTTCATACTTCTTCATGTGGAAATCCAGTTTTTCAGCACCATTTGCTGAAGACACTGTCCTTCAACAAGGAGATTGGTTTTAGCTCCTTGGTCAAATATAAGTTACTTGAAGATGTTTGGATTGATTTCTGGCGTTTCTATTCTGTTGCATTGGTCTATCCATCTATTTTTGTAGCAGTACTAGGCTATTTTGATTATAATTGCCTTGTAATATGACTTAAAATCTGGTATTGTGATGCCTCCAGCTTTGTTTTTGTTGTGTAAGATTGCTTTAGCTATTCAAGGTCTCCTGTGCCTCCATATGAATTTTAGCATTATTTTTTCTAGATCTGATAAGAATGACTTTGGTGTTTTGATTGGTATCACATTGAATCTGTAAATTGCTTTTGGATGAATGGACATTTTCATGATATTGATTCTTCCAATCCATGAACATGGAAGATTTTTCCATTTTTTGTATCTCCTATTTTTTTCTTTAATGTTTTATATTTCTCATCGTAGAGATCTTTGACATCCTTGGTTAAATTTATACCAAAGTATTTGATTTTTTGTAGCTATTGTGAATGGGATTAATCTTAGAAGTTCTTTCTCAGTCTCGGCAATGTCTTTATACACAAAGGCAGTTGAATGTTTGTGTATTGTTTTATATTATTCAACTTTACCAAACTTTTTTTATGATTTCCAATAGTCTCTTAGTGGAGATTTTTGAATCCTCTCTATATAGAATCATATCATCTGCAAATAGGGATAGTTTGACTTTTTCCTTCCCAATTTGTATCCCTTTGATTTCTTTTTCTTGCCTAATAGCTCTGGCTAAAACTTCCAGGACTATATTGAATAGCAGTGGTGAGAGTGGGCATCCCTGTCTGGTACCAGATCTCAGTGGGAATGCTTCCAACTTTTCCCCATTCAATGTGATGCTAGCTGTGAGTTTGTCATAAATTGCCTTGATTGTGTTGAGGAATGTTCCTTCTATACCCAATTTGCTTAGAATTTTCATCATGAGAGGGTGCTGTATTTTATCAAATGCTTTCTTTGCATCTATTAGTTTAACATTCTTAACCATTAGTTTTACAAAGACATCACACATTGTTTGAGAAAAACTTCTTCACAGCAATACTATTGCAGGCAAGGCTATTGGCATTCAGTAAGTGCTCAATAAATGGACCTGAAGGAAATTAAGGAACAAGGAAGACAGGAAGACAAACTACTGAATTCGAGGTTTTTACAGGGGCAGGCCTGGATGACAATGAAAAAGCATTGGAAGTAACTTCCCTGCAAACTCTCCGACACAGTGACCTCCATTCGGCTGAATGCTAAACCTCTTCTGATCCCAGACTCTGCAAAGTTTATCACCATCCATCACGAAAATGCCAGCGAACCACTGGGCTGGGACTTGTGTTGCCCCTCAGAGCTGGCACCAGTGATGACCTGTGTTGCTGCCTCTCTGAGCAGGGTTGAACCAGCAAACCCAGCCACTCACCTGTACATTTTTCAGTCTTTTGGGTGCCTGCTGTAATGAATGAACTCACAGGCACTTCCCTCAGCAGTGGTGACAGCTGTGGCTTTTAGGGAGAATGTTCAAAAGCACATTCACAGTGGTGTGAGGCCAGGCGTGTAAGTAAATGTGAATTAAGTCATCACATTCTGGCTAATCTCTAAAGAGAAGTGGCTGCCTTTGAGAAGCTAAGAAAAAAGAAAAGAGGGGATTACATTATTTGCATGCAGCCCAATTAAATGCTAAGTTTGCCTTTAGGGCAAAGTCTTTGTAGTACTTCCTACCGGGTCTGCAAACAAGGGACTGTGCTCCTCCTGGCTAAGATTAAGGGCTCAGCTGATGGGGTCTTCAGAACAAGGTTCTAACTGGTCTTTGAAGAGGAAAAGACTTTTGCAGGTAGGGACCATTGCAACAAGGCTTACCCTGGCCCTCGGATTCTGTGGCAGGAATGAGATGAGGAGGGATGCTTTGCTTTTCTCGGAGTGATTAGGCTCTAGAGACCTGGGGAGTAATTACCTTTCTGGTAATCTACTCCCAAGGGGTGAAAGAAGTCAGAAGTATCTGCAAACAGGAAGACCCTGCTCAGCCTACTCCTTGAAGACTCCAATGCCCATTCCCTGTGTGCAGGTTCACACAATTCTTCCTCTTATTATTTTTTTTTTTTTGACAGGCAGAGTGGACAGTGAGAGAGAGAGACAGAGAGAAAGGTCTTCCTTTTGCCGTTGGTTCACCCTCCAATGGCTGCCGCGGCCGGGCGCTGCGGCCGGCGCACCGCGCTGATCCGATGGCAGGAGCCAGGCGCTAGGTGCTTTTTCCTGGTCTCCCATGGGGTGCAGGGACCAAGCACCTGGGCCATCCTCCACTGCACTCCTGGGCCACAGCAGAGGGCTGGCCTGGAAGAGGGGCAACCTGGACAGAATCCGGTGCCCTGACCGGGACTAGAACCTGGTGTGCCGGCGCCGCAAGGCGGAGGATTAGCCTGTTGAGCCACGGCGCCGGCCAATTCTTCCTCTTAAAACGTACAACGTGGGCGCACCTAAAGGGAGATTGTAAAGTACTTTAAGAGGGAATTCTGATGACAGTCCCGTAGGTAGGACCTTTTATTCTTTAATAAAATTCTTGATGACTCTGCGTTTGTTTCACATTGAAGGAGAGTCTTTATTATTTCCTGGTCGTCAGCCCCAAAGTTATCTTGACTTGCTTTTCCCTTACTCTAACCTCTTCTTGTAGGATATCAAAATGGGTGATAATACTAATAGCAATAACCATAAAGACTATATATATATATATATATATATATATATATATATGTTTATTTGAGAGATGGGGAGAGAGAAAGAGCGATAAAGAGACATAAATAGAAAGGTCTTGTCCATTGGTTTACTTCTCATATACCTGCAATGGTGGCCTGGGCTAGGGTTGAAGCCAGAAGCTAAGATTGCAACTGGGGTCTCCCCAGAGGTGGCAGGGACTGAATCCCTGGAGCCATCATCATTGTCCCCATGGTCTGCATTAATAGACAGCTGGCGTCACGAGCTGGAGCCAGATATTGCATCCAGGCGATGTGGGATGCTGGTGTCTTAACTGGTGTTTGAAATGTCAGACTAAATGTCCACCCAATAATAGTTTTAAAAATATCTATGAAAGAGTGCTTACTTTGTGCCACCACTTCTCTTTACACATATTTCATTTGTTTCTCACAATAGTCTTTTTAAAAAAAAGATTTATTTACTTATTTGAAAAGCAGTGTTAGAGAGAGGCAGAGGCAGACAGAGAGGTTTTCCATCTGCTGGTTCACTCCTCAGATGGCCATAATGGCTAGAGCTGGTCTTATCCAAAGATAGGAGCCAGGAGAGTCTTCTAGATCTCCCACTTGGGTACAGGGGCCCATGGTCTTGGGCCATCTTCCCCTGCTTTCCCAGGCCATAGCAGAGAGTTGGATCTTAAGTGGAGCAGCTGGGACTTGAACCAGTGCCTATATGGGATACTGGCACTGCAGGCAGTGGTTTTACCCACTATGCCACAGCACCAGCCCCTCACAATAGTCTGAAGAGGTAGATGCTTTCATGAACTCATTCTAAAGACGCAGGGAATTTAAATAACTTGTTACATCTAGTTTAGTTTGTTTGAAGTGTCTTCAAAAAGTTCATGGAAAATGCATTTCACAGAAAAAGAATATGATGAAAAACAGTGCATGTATTTCAAACTACTTTGCAACAAAATAAACTTCCCTTTTTGTTCCCTTCTCTGTGAATGTAGAGTTCAGATCCAAGCCAGCTAATAACTACCACCTATTCTGACCACTGTTCCTGCTCTTCCTAACACTGTTGCTCCTTCTGGTACCACCACCTACTGCTGCTGCTGCTACTGCCTCCACTATCGCTATTGCGACTGCTCCTGCTCTTACTTTTGCAGCTACTATTGCCACCACCACCACCACCACCTCTAATACCACTTATTACTACTACCATTCCTGCCGTGTCTACCATGGCTGCTACTATCAATTACTGTTAGTGCCGCTACTATCGTTACTACTGCGATTGCTGCCAGTCACTGCTGCTGCTGCTACTCGCATTGTAACTACCAGGATGGCCACTGCCGCTCTGCTGTGACAAGTGCCACCCCCACCATTGACATGGCTGCAGCGCTGTGACAGCCACCACTGGGATACCCACTGCTAGAAAAGAGCGTTAAAGCTCAGGGGTAATCGGGAGGCCCCATTTGTTAATGATTCCTGGCAGAGTCTCCCTCCCGCCTGTGGAAGGAGCCCTGATGACAGGTGAGACTGGAGGTTTGGGCATGGCCACACCCAACTGACGGATGACTACATGGGCCATCAGCACTGCCTCCCAGGGTCTACATTAACAGAAAGCTGCAGTCCAAACCTGGCACTGGGATTTGAACCCAGGCACTCTGATGTACAACACTGGCATAGTAGCCACTAGGTTCAGTACCCTGCTCATAAGCAGTCTTGAACTGTGTTTGAGATGAATGAATGACAAAGTTCAGTTGTCCTCTGCCTCAGGGGGTGCTGACATGAGCGGCCTCTCAGCAGGGCAGTCTCCCTCTCTCCAGATGATGGAGCCAGTACAGTTGACACCTCCATTATGTGTCATTTTTTTTGGGCACAAAGTGGTCCTCCTATGTGGTCTCCATATAAAAGGAAACATACATTTCTGTGGTTTTTTATGATGTTATTTATTTGTTTGAGAGGTAGAGTTACCCACAAAGAATGGGAGAGACAGATAGAAAGGTCTTCTCTCTGCTGGCTCACTCTCCAAAGGGCTGCAACAGCTGGAGCTGAGCTGATCCGAAGTCAGGAGCCAGGAGCTTCCTCTGGGTCTCCCATGCAGATGCAGGGGCCCAAGCACTTTCCATCTTCCACTGCTTTCCCAGGCACAGTAACAGGGAGCCATATTACAAGAGGAGTAGCCAGGACACGAACTGGCACCCATTTGAGATGCTGGCGCCACAGGTGGAGACTTAGCCTATTATTCCACAGCGCCGGCCCCAACATCTCTGTTTGAAAACATTAAAACCACAGCCCTTTGGGGGGTGCCCATCTGGCTGCAGGCACGTTTTGGTGGGAGGCTCTATGAGGCAGAGCAGTCTGCACCTTGCTCAGAGAGAAAGGGAGGCAGTGGCACCTGCTCTCTTCCTTGGGAGCTGGCCGCTGCAGCCCTGCAGTCCTTGCTTTGTCCCGGGGTGGTGGATGCATCACCTCTGTGCGTGCTGGCGTCTCAGGTTGCTCCTGGTGGCCTGTCCTTTTTACAGAAGCTGGGAGGGAAGGGGACGCCCCAGCAGGCTCTGTCTGTCTCTCCGGCCTTGTACTATTTTAGTTAGTCCATGCCAGGCTGTTGAAATGACATGGGGCAATTCTCACTTATGTAGAGCTAAGGGCGACAGAGGTGCTTGTATACACGGATTGTCCAGGAAACAGAAACTTACCATTCTAACCTGCAAACTAAAAAAAAAAAAAAAAAAAAAGTTGCATTAAGCAAGTGCATCTGACCCTCATCCCTGCCTACCTTTTATGTCAAGCTCCAGTGAATTTATTTTTATTGGATGGCTCAGGTAGGAACTCAGCAGAATGGTAGGGCATTGAAATTGGGCGGACCTTGATGATGAGACCTCCTGGCTCAACCTCCTGGCGATAATCAGGAAGAGGCCCAGAGAGCTGGCGTGTGACTTTCTCAAGCCTGTACCGCCCGACAGAAACCTGCCTGGAAACTCAGCCCTCAGTTCCTGGCTGTGCCTGCTTTCCACCACACAGCAGCGTTTCTTTGGCTTGTGTAAGGTTTGTCATCCATTCAACAGGGAGCTCGAAACTGCTGTTGATTAAACTGTTATTCTCAATTTTCTGTTTTTCTCCTGCATGCTCCCTGGTGGCAGAAGTCGGTTTCAGTTCCTTGCTTTGACAATGTGGTTGCCTCTGGTGGCATCTGGGCTCCGTATTTGGGACAACACTCGAAAGTAGGCAGCAGCGATGGCAGCAGTGGGGGCATTTAAAACATTTTCTTACATTTCCCATGACTTTGTACATTGTCATTTGTGTGGTATGCAGTTAATAAAATAGTTGTGGACCGGCCGATTCTATGATCTTGCGGGCTAGGGACCTGGGCTGCTGAGGTTGTTAGAAGTGTGTTTTAAATGAGAGCTCTCCGTGCTCTAACTAGGTTCTAAGAGGGGGTCCCGGGGGCCAGATCATAAGGGAAGTGTATCAGCATTGCAACAACAAATTGGCTGCTCAGAGACCTGGTTTGCTTACTTCTGGGTTTTCAGGTGGTTCTGAATAATGAAAACCACTGGTAAGAGAAATGTTGCTACAGGAGGAGCAGCGAGGAAAATAACACCAGTGGTATCTTCTAAGTAAGCAATGTTCTAAGCTAGGCTTGGAAGTTATGTAGGAGACCTAGTTCTGCCCTAGTTCAGTGCTAGGCTGTGTTTACAGCTGTGTCTAGCTCAGGGCCTAGTTGTCACCTGGTGTCTCAATGTGCCCTGTCGTCACCTTGTGTCGCCCTGTGCCGTGTAGACAGGAAGAACCTCTGTCTTTAACAGGAGGCATTGGATGGGCTGCATCCCCAAGAACAAATAGAAATTAACCGGGCAGAGGAAAGGGTCTCATGTCAGGCACGGGGAGAAATCAGGTTCAAAATCTATTAGACGAGAAAAGCTCCTTGAGAATGTAGGGAGGGTGGTCCCAGGCGAACCAGAGACACAGACAGAGGCAGTCATGGAGGGGCTTGGAAATCTGCTAGGGAGCTGGAATTGTGCCTGGAAATACAATGAGGAGTCACTGCAGTGTGGTAAGTTTGGAAATCACATGGACAGATGTGTTGTAGATTAACTCCTGGGGCTCTGCAGTGGGGAAACTTCTTCATTCCACGCACATACATTTGGGATCTGCCTTGTGCCGGGCATTCTCCCAGGGGCCACAGAAATAGCTCCGAGTAAGCCAAGGCCCTAACTCAAGGAGCTCCCACCCCAGGGTGTATTTGTGTGTCTGTCGATGGTGGCAGAGATAGTGACCAAAGGTCTGAATAAAACAGAAGAAGGAACTAGAGGGAACTAGAAAGTGGGTGGATCAGGAGGGCGTCAGTTCTGCATGATGTTGAGACGTGATGCCATGGGAGACTGAGGACAGAGAGCAATTTAGGAGACGGTGGATTTGCTAATGCGAGGCAGTGAGAGGACAGAGTCAGGCCATGGAAGCAGTGGGAGAGAGAAGGGGCCCAGTTCCAGCAACACACACGCCAGGGGGCAGGAGGGCTCCACTGGGCATCTGGAGCCTGTGGTTTGAAGGGAGGGCAGTCAGCACGATTCTGTGTCCATCTGCCCAGTGGTGTGGGCAACTGCGACTTGGGGTGGCAGATGCAGAGCTGGGTTTGTGACTACCCAGGACTGGGAGAAAAGGAACTTAGGGCATTTGCAAAGCAGTGAGCAGTGACCGTGGGTTGTGGTGTCTGGGTGAGGCGGGGAGGGCAGTGCAAACATCAGCGGGTGCAGTGGGTTGGGGCACTCAATAGGTGAGCCAGTAGGACAGCAGATGAGCTCAGAGGGTGGGGTGCTGGACATGGAGCCAAGGGCTGTGGCGCAGTCCTTTGTAAAGACAGTAACAGTAACATTTCCAGGAGGCCACTGCACAGGAGGCTGTGCCGTCATATGTGGGCTTCTGTCTTGGCCGGTGCTGTCCCAGGGCCTGGGTCTGGCATCCACCCTGCTTCAGTGTTTGTCTTTGTAAAAAAAATCCCTATCTTCAGACCCCCAGCTGCCACACCCTTCCCATCGTCTGCTTGTGGTCTGGACGTTTGTGCTCATCGCTCCATTCAGCCTTTTGTTTATTGAGGGCTTGCAGTAGCCTGGTAGGCATAGACTCCATCACAGCCCTGCTTGTGTTTCAGCCTCTCAGCCAGTGTGAGCTGAGGGTGCGACTCCAGGGACCAAGGGAGGAAGCTGCTGCCTCCAGTAGCTCCTTGTGTGTGTCACTAGGACACGGGTTGTTCTCCACTTCTGTCTGGTTGATGCCCCGAATTCTGCCTCTCCGACAAGCCCCATCTCCTCACTAAAGGGCGAGCCCTAAGTGCAGAGTCTTTGTCCTCCTGATTTGCAGTCCCCAAGGTGCCTAACACAGTGCCTGATCTGCAGCAGGCGATGCCCATTTGTTGAACTGGACTGCACCAGAAGTGGAAATTTAAAGATCAAGCAGCTAACAACCTTAGAGGATACACTATCGAAATAAAACTTACCCCAAGATTTATTATGTGTACTAAAAACATTGCACTGTCAGCTAATCATGTAGTTCCAATTGTGTCTAGAGTTCCGAAGACATTAAAAATATAATGTGATCATAAATATTGCAAAGAAAAGCCTGGAGCCATTCTATTTGCATGGAGAGGCACAATTTCCTTGTTTCGGTTCTGCAGGAATAGAAACGGTCTGAGAAGAGTACCACTCTCCAGCTTTGGCCACTTCCTGAACCTCCCCTCCCCCAAATACCTGTTCATCCCAAATTGCTCTCTGAAAGCTGGAGAATAGTTAATTTTCATTTTGCAATGTTGCACTGTACTGCTGTCTTAACTAGACCTAAGGCGCCATGCAGGAATATTATTCTTTTAGATCTCTGCACCAAGCAATGGCATTCTATGTGATGAATAACAAACATCACAAGAAGAGAGAAATTTTGATTGAAACTCCACACTCAACTTAGATTTGCTTCCATAACTTATTTCTGCAGCATCTAAATGTAAATTGTGAGGGTGAAGAACTGTTTCTGTGCAATGTCCAAAACTGCCCTTTGAAAACCGGGCGCAGCCTCAGCACTGCGGTGCGACCACTGACCCAGGTGGTGGTGGGAGGGCATCTACTGCATGCCAGAACTTTCCACGGTAATTCACATTCTCCTTATGTCTTTCAATTACTGCTGGCAAAATGCGTGACTAGTCAACTCGGATCAAAGATGCTTGATTTGTTCGCTTCCTTCCTCATTTCTGTCACCTCTTGCTCTCCCTCCCCCCCCCCTCTTTTCCTAGACACTCATAAACCAGAATCACTTGAAGATAATAGCTTCTTCAAAAATGCAACTCCACAGGATTTAATTAAACTGTAAAGTTGCAGGCTGGCCTGGGGAAGCTGAAGGAGTGTGAGATGAATCTGTTCAGAATGAACACGAGAGCACAGTGGCCTCAAGGTGTCACAGACCAAGTGCGTTACAGGAGAGATTTGGCTTGTTGCTGGCTGTATGAATTGGACGAATTAAATGCTGTGGCCAGACAGGTAGCAGCCCTCACTTTCACATGACCTTGGTTGGGGCACTGTCCTTTCTTCTCACTTCCTTATCTGTACAGTGGACTTTGAATAGCCACCTTGTTGTTGCTTAGAAGATAACTTTTTAGGGGTGAGTGCCTGGTGCAGCAGTTAAGTGATCACGTGGGGTGCTTGCATCCCATGTTGGAGCACCTGGGTTGACTCCAGCTTCCTGCTGATGTGCACGCTGGGAGGCACCAGGTGATGGCTCAGCTACTTGGGTCCTTGCCATGCACACAGGAAAATGGGATTGGGTTCTGGGCTCTTGGGTTTGGTCTGGACCTGCTGTGGCTTTTGTGAGCTTTGGCAAGGGAATCAACAGATGTGAGGTCCATCTCCTCTCTCTCTCTCTTTAAAATACAGTGAAAATAAATAACATTAAAAAGAAAAAAACTCTTAAATCTTTGACCCCAACATATGTCTTCAGTTACACAGCTTAAATGAAAAAACACTGGGTGATATTTTGATTGTTGCAGATATTTAGGTAAAAGCATCAGAGACGATTTTGTTAGTGAGCATCCCATATCCCATCATATCTTCTAGGGTACTGGAATAAGGTAAATGAAAGTATATTGAGGCATGAGTTGCTATACCGCTTCCTTCACCTAGGGAAAATTGCTCATGCAAAGAAACCATCCTAAAGAATCTGCTGGCCATGGCTCACTAGGCTAATCCTCCGCCTGTGGTGCTGGCACCCCAGGTTCTAGTTCCGGTCGGGGCACCAGATTCTGTCCCAGTTGCTCCTCTTCCAGTCCAACTCTCTGCTGTGGCCCGGGAGTGCAGTGGAGGATGGCCCAAGTGCTTGAGCCCTGCACCCACATGGGAGACCAGGAGAAGCACCTGACTCCTGGCTTCGGATTTGCGCAGTGTGCCGGCTGCAACGTGCTGGCCGTAGCGGCCACTTGGGGGGTGAACCAATGGAAAAAGGAAGACCTTTCTCTCTCTCTCTCTCTCTCTCTCTCTCTCTCTCTCTCTCTCTCTAACTCTGCCTGTAGAAAAAAAAAAAAAGGATCTGCTGGCCAGCAGAATCATTGGAACAGCTAACATCAACGTAATGCTTTCTACATACTAGGGATTAAACAGCTGATCTGTATTATCTGTTCATGTCTCACAATGCTCTATAAGAAACTAAGAAACTGGCTCATGTGGTCCTGCAGGCTGGCGAGCCCCGAGCTGTGTACTGGGTGTACTGTACACAGCTGTGTACTGGCACAGTTCTAGTCTGAGGCTGGAGAGAAAGTGCTGTCCACACCAGAAGGCCATTGGGCAGGAAGAGTTCCGTCTTCATGGAGGAAGAACCAGCCCTTTTGTTCCACTGAGAACTTGAACGATGGATGAGTCCATTCCCCTAAAGAGGGCAACCCGCTGTGCTCTGTACACTGATTCCAAGGTTGACCTCATCCCAATTCCCAGAAAAGAGTCTGGTCAACGACATGGGCATCATGTGTTGTCAAGTGCAAGTGACAGTGCCAGGATTTGGGTCCAGGCTGGTTGGCCCCAGAGGGCAAGCCCTTGGCCTGAGAACACACATATGACCTCTCCAAGGCCTTAGCCATTGTGTCTGTAACCTACTCAGTGTGGAAGTCAAGCCATGGCTCCACTCAGGCTTTTGTAATTTTCAAAAGTACAGCACCTGACCTCTTCCCAGAAACAACGCCACCACCCTAAGGGAATTTGATGAAGAGAATTTGCTGCTGGAATATTTGACCTTCTTCCCAGAAACCCTTATTTTGTTCTCTGATATTTCAAAGTGGTCAACACTAGACTCTCATCCCAGACCCCCACCCATACAAATCTGATGTTTTATAAGTCATGGAAGGAAAACCGACATTCTGCGCTCATCTTGCCTTGACCTCTGTGCCCTGAGAGCTTTAACTGGGCTACAGATCTGAAGGCTGATTCAGCTGTTTCCATAACATAGAAGTGAGCGAAAGACTCAACGACAGGGCTCTCTCGCCGTGCAGTGAACGAGAGGGTTGGGACACACGTAAGCAGATACAAAAAGACACGGCAGAAGGTCTGTTTTATGACAAAAATGGAGCTGGGAGAAGGGAGAAAGATGGGAGATCAGGTGATGCTGGAGCCGAGATTTGAGTGAAGTAAGGAGGTGAACTGTGGGAACATGTGTGGAAAGAACCTTTGAGATGTGTGAGTCAAGGCGGTGAATCTGGGTTATTCCCTTGTGCTTAAGGAAGAGTGTGGTCAGAGGAAGTGAGCAAGGTAGGGAGAGGAAGGTGATGATGCCAGAGAGGCCGCTGGCTGGGTGATGTAGGTAGCGTCTTTTGGTTAATGGAGAAGGCTGTGGATTTTGTGATGGAAGACATTGGAGAGTTGTGAGTAGAGATGGAGATGAAATGACTCACATGCTAAGGCTCTCTTTGGCTAAGTGGAGACATGGTACTTGGGAGCAAGATGGGAGAAGAGAGATGATTAGTCAGCCATAATGGCGTGCAGGTGAGATGGAAAGGGACTGGGGCAGGTGGCGGTGGAGGTGGTAAGGATGACTAGGATTGGGGTGATATTTACAGCAGCGAGAGGCTTTGCTGATGGACTCACTGTGGGCATGAGCCAGTTCTCTTCAGTACGAGACCTTCACTCAGCAGGTGTATGTGCAGGAGAGCAAGTTGGACCAAGGGTATCTGAGGTCTGTATCCCCAACACAGTGATTTTAATCCCATCTACTACCAGCTCCGAGCTGTAACAACACTCAGCTCTTCTATGTGGTTAAACTTTATTCTCCCTGAAGCGAAAGCCCAGCCCATCTTCTTTTCTCTGGGTGATTTTTTTTCTTTTCTTTTTCTTTTCTTTTCTTTTCTTTTTTTTTTTTTTTGACAGGCAGAGTGGACAGTGTGAGAGAGAGAGAGACAGAGAGAAAGGTCTTCCTTTGCCTTTGGTTCATCCTCCAATGGCTGCCGCAGCCGGTGTGCTGCAGCCGGCGCACTGTGCTGATCCGATGACAGGAGCCAGGTGCTTCTCCTGGTCTCCCATGGGGTACAGGGCCCAAGCACGTGGGCCATCCTCCACTGCACTCCCGGGCCACAGCAGAGAGCTGGCCTGGAAGAGGGGCAACTGGGACAGAATCTGGTGCCCCAACCGGGACTAAGACCTGGTGTGCCGGCGCTGCAAGGCGGAGGATTAGCCTAGTGAGCCGCGGTGCCAGCCTCTCTGGGTGATTTTTAATAGCAACATTATTCGTCCACCACAAGATAGGCCGTGAAAGAAAAGAAATGTCCCTTCAGCGTATTCACAAAAATGGCAGAACCACATCTAACGCAGTTCCAGGGAACATTTTGAGGGCGTATATCTAGTATGTAAATATGGAGGGGAAGAGGCCCATGAAGAAGAGAAACAACACACAGCACCAGAGGATGGACATAGCTTCCGAGGAGAGGCAAAGAAGACTACTTCATTCAGCTGCAGCAGTGAAAAATCACCTGGCTGCAGATCAGGAAAAAAATCCCCATAATCCACTTGGAAAAGTGCTTGCGCCATATATTATGCATGACATTTCCAGGCTGTCAAATCCATGATTGAGCTGGTGATTAGAAGACAATGCAGCGTCTCCTTTTCTCTTCCTTTCTTGGAAGCAGGCGTCCCTGAGTGCCTGGTGGAAGTCAGAGACAGAGACAACGAGGGAGGCATGCCTCAGAGAGCTGACGTGGTTGAAGAGCAGCAACCAGTGGCAACGTGCAGCAAACAACACGAGAAAGGCTGGCAGAGAGGAGAAAGGGAATGGCGAGGGTCAGGAAGGAGCGATTTTCCCTGCAGTGGTGAAGGTCAGGAAGGTGCCAGGTATTAACCAATGCCCAGAGAAAATCAAGCTTGGCTTGATCTGCAGGAAGCTCCAACGAGCCATAACTCATTTTCAACCTGCCTGTTTATATCATGTTATTTAATTGGCCCATTGAGGCACGAGGGCTGCTGCGAGGCAGCCGTGGGAAAGAGGGGGCCGTGTGTGGAGGTGTGCGCACTGGAGTTAGTGGTGGTAATTTATTGTGATTGCTTTCCATGCTTGCTGTAATAGACTACTTCTGAGCAATCAGGTTGTACTCCTGCAGGACCTGGGGGAGGGACACAGGTAGGCATTATTTAATTCATCTCTATGAAGGTGAGCAACAGAGGGAGAGAAAGTGGATATTAATCAGAGCTGTATGAGCTCTGGGATGGCTGTTTCTAAATCAATCCGAGAGATCGTCTGGGAAATCAGCTCCCTGTTTTCAGCCCGCTCATGTGCTTTTCTCTGATGGGGGTGGACCTATTGGAAGCTTATTTGCACTCACTCTTCCAGGTTTAGTTCATCCTAATGAGACCCAGAAAATTTGGAAGTCAGGAGGAATTTGCTGTGCCTGGAATTTCATCCCATAGTCTCCGAACACTGATGACTGGGATGCCAATGACTGGGTGGTACCAGGATATGCCCTTGGATTGGATGTGACAGCATCCAATGTCTTACTGGTGTCTGGGCACCGGTAAGAATTTCTCAGGACTCCTGAGGCATGCTTGTATGTGGCTATGCCAGTCGAGAAGCTGGGGTCTATGCAAGACTGGAAGTGGCACCTCTGAACAAGGCTACCATGCAGAACCAGGAATGCAGTGCTGAGCCTCTTGGTCTGTGTTCAACGTGCAGTATGGAGGCAGATGAATTCATGAACATTTGCCTTGATTTTTGCCTATAGAATGCAAGAGATATTGTCATTGGCCTCAAAAAAGTATTTTGGAAAGTGTTGGCAACATGACAGGATTGCTGGACTGCTGAGTAAGACGAGAAATGACATCCCTTGACCCTTGGCTTGGGACCACGGCAGTGGGCCCACACCTGGGAACTCAGATCTTCCATATGCATATGCAGGTTTGTTAATGATAACAAGAGAAGCTTGTTATCAAAGCTTAACCATGGTCCTTCATGTCATATCCCACTCTGCAATCATTGGTTGTAAGGGGGTCCCAGTGGCCCAAGGGTGCTTTTATTGGTTTTGAGGGATTGGTTTTCATTGGTTTTGAAAAGAAAACATACACTAAAAAAATAACACCTGAAGATGACCAAAAACAAATCCTGTGGACCCCAGGAGTGTAGGTAGCGAGGCAGTGAGCTGTAGACTCCTCTAAAGTAGATCCCAGGGCAGGTAAGCCACTCTGTGGGAGACGTCTGCCTGGCAAATGTATTCTTTTCAGTCCTCCGAGCGCTGTGAGTTGCTGCTCCAGAGCTCCTAATGCATGTTCTACCAGTGTCCCCACCACCTTCTACCCTCATTTGTTACTGGGACCCAGAGTAACCAACAAACTATTTTAGATGGGCTAACAAAGACACAGCACGTCAGGGCTCATGAAAGATCTGGGGATGTCTAAGATAAATCTAGAAGATTCGTTGCTTTTGAAACCTATCCTCAAATTAGTAAAAATATTCAGATGAGATGGAGTACTTTTTTATCTGAATATGAAAGACAATTCTAACCCCAGGAGCAGTAATAAGCTCAAATTACAATGTTTGGTTGCTAAGTTCTGGTTCCCTCCCAAGTCTCACAGCATCTCTTCCCATACCATGGCTTCTCAGGCTGATCCATCTCTTTTCTGCATGTGTGGAAGAAGAGGAAGATGGGTCAGTCAGTATACATTTTTGTAAATGTGTTTGTTCTGTAAACATGCATCGTCTTCCCAATGCAGCATCTCTGGCCGTGTGTGCATCAATACTGCCTTGCATCTGACTCACTTGGTGTGCTGCTGGAGCATTCCATGGGTCTCTAAATTCCTATCACATTCATCTGCCTGTGTTGCAGAAATAAGAGAGAGACAGACAGCTCGATATGAAATGAGAGAGACTTTGTGAGTAGAGGCAGAGACGGGTCCCAGTAGACCTTGCCCTGAGCCTTGCAGGTGACTGGTCCTGTTGTGGAGAAGCTGAGCAAAGAGGAAGAGAAGGGTTTCTCCAAGTTGCTCCCTGGGATTCCTTTCTCTGCAGATTCTGATGCTTCGTCATGTCCTGGTACCCAGGGCCATCCTGGGTGAGTGTCATGGTCCTGGACTGGAGGCCTTGGCCTCAGTTACTCAGGCTGGACCCTGACCCAGGGAGAGGATGCAGAGCATACTCAGCAGTAAGCTGTCTGTCACGTCCATTGGTGTCAACCTGAGCCTGTGTTTGATAAAAATAAAACATGGAAGCTGGGACTGGTTTTCTTCCTTCAGATGTCTGCCCTGCCCTTCTAATCCCGTGATGGTAATAAGGTTCTTAGGCATAATCCACGAGCAGGACGTTAGCAAGACAGATGCTGGCTTCCTTAGCCAGGCTCCGATTTCATCACATCCATGGATAACTGAGCTCAAAACGAGACTCCATTTCATTACACCTAGAGCCCGGATGTGGATTTGCGAGGTGCTCCCACTACCTCCAGGAGCCTTGATCTACCTTAACCTGGAAAACACAACACCCACTTTACAGAGCAAAAAACCCCACTGGTTTTCTTGAATGTATGTCTTTTGCAATGAAGTCTCAGCCTGGTGTTGTCTTTCTTCTTCTAGATCACAGAGCTTGAACACGGGGCTCCGAGTCCATCATATCTGAGCGGCTCCCAGTTTATCCGCCCATGAAATGCTTTGTGGGAGTATTCTCCAGAGCAAACAGGAGAACGAAGGCTGCTGTCCTTTTGCCATGGGGTGCTGCTGGTTGCTGTTCTCCCATGGCTATGAGATATATTCAAGGGAAATGGAAATTGACCTTGGCATTATCTATCCCAAGGGGAATTACAAGCAAAGATGGGAATTCTGGGGCTGGGGCTGTAAATTATGGTGCAGTGGGTCAAGCCACCACCTGAGCATCCTTTATTGGAGTGCACTTTTTAGTCCTGGCTCCTCTGTTTTCCTTCCAGCTCCTTGCTAATGGCCTGGGGAGCAGTGGGTGATGGTCCTAAGTGCTTGAGTAGGAGACCTAGGTGAAGTTTCTGGCTCTTAGTTTTAGCCTGATCCAGTCCTGGCTTGCGGTTGACAATATTTGGGGAGTGAACTAGCAGATGGAAGATCTCTCTCTCTTTCTTCCTCTCTCCCACCTCCCTTCTTCTCTCTGTTTCTATTTCTGTATCCTTCCCTTTCTTATCACTCTGCCTTTCAAATAAATAAAAATGTGAATTCTGTAAAATACTAAAATCATTCCAAAAGATACATGCACTGTAGATTGTAGATTTTCTATGGTTGGGATTATCTGGGCTCTGATTGTTCTTTGGTGTACTGAACAGCATATGTGGGCACGGAAATATACATGGGAGTGTTTCACATTTCTTTTCTCATTGATCTAAATAGGATTGGTATAGGGACAATTTGGCATAGTGGGCAAAGCCATTGCCTGGGATGCTGGCAGCCCATATGGGATATTCTGGCTGCTCCACTTCTGATCCCTGCTAATGTCCTGGGAAAAGCACTGGAAGATGGCCCAAATACTTGGTCTCCTGACACCCATGTGAGAAACCTGGATGAAGCTCCTGGATCCTGGCTTCGGCCTGGCCCAGCTCTGGGGAGTTTACCTGAGGAGTCCCTCTCTCTGAGTGTCTCTCCTTCTCTGTAAAGCTGACTTCCAAAATAAATAAATAATTCTTAAAAAACATTGCGTTGGTATAGCTAAGCCAGAAGCACACATTCTTACAATAGTTCATAAAATCTGTTGTACCCAGTGGCACTTTACACATGGAATTATTGACCCCACTCACTTCCAATGTGTTACTCCAATTCAATTAATTATCTTAGAAAAATGATTCGAAGTGAAGAGCTATTAAGAAATCTCTTCACATGCTGAATTAGCGAGACAGCACGACAAGGTGTGTTTTTATTAGATGAAAAATGATCAAGACAAGACTTCCTGTGCTATCATAGGATCTGAATTCCAGGTGGTGTTTAATTTTGTGACTTTGTGGAAGATCACGTGGTCTTATAGCCCTGTCATTGGTAGGCCCAAATGCCTGCACTGCTCCCCAGATCTTAGAATACATTGGTGCACTCATTGTGGGGGACTGTGCTGACTTCTGATCGTATCCTCTCCTGTTCTTGACATCAAAGCCTCCAGGAACATCCCACCCTTGTGAAGCTCACCACTCACGTGGTTTTGTCCATCTTCAAGCTTTCAGCTTAGAATCCCCATGGCTCCCTTCGCTCTGCTGAAATCCTATTTTAAGACCCACCTCAAGAATATCACAAAAATCTGATCCACCTCCCTGCTTGGAATGAATCGTTTCCTCTTCCCCATTCTTCAGCTCAGTGTTTCTCTGTCCTGGCTGCACGTTGGTACTGCTGAGGAGTTTAAAGAAATATCGAGGCTTGGGCCTCACTTCCACACCACTCCATGTACAGAATTCTTACTTCAACGTTGCTGATCCTTCCCACACTTGTGGCTAATGACGCCTTTCAATACCAGGACAGCCCATGCTGGAATCCATCCATGAGTTTGCATGTGAGTGAATGGGAGGTCACTCTTTTGGACCCAGTGTAGCGGGAGATGTCTTTGGGGCAGCTGTCCCTCCCCGCCACCATTGAGTCAGCTACACTTCCCTTGCTGGTGTCATGACCTGGGAGGGACATGGATCTTCAGGGTGCTGTCAGTCGGATCAGGGGACACAGGGAGAGGCAGAGGCAGTGGTACCTGTCAGGTCTGAGAAATCAAGCCGGAGCTGTCCTGCTTTGGGCGAATTGAGATGAGTCTGAAATCTTTTGCGACTGTGGTTTTTGAGTTCTCTATTTGAAATTCTGTAAGACTACGGCTATCTTATTATTTGGTAACACTTTTTTGACGTAACAAGAAGCCCTCTTATGGTTCCTTGTTCATGGAGAGTGAACCCCATAATTCCACCACACTTGGTCAGCTGATTGCCTCTCCCGCTCGCCCTGGTGACCGTGTCACAGCATCTCCTGTCTCTTCAGACTTTCTTTACTCCCTGCCTCTTCCTCTCTCTTGGCCCTTGGTCTTGCTCCTGGTTCCTGAGAAAGGGAAGGGGTCAGAAAAAGGTCATTCTCCTCCCTACCACCCCAAGCAGGAGTCGGTTTCCCTTCCTGAACCTTGGTCCCCATTGAAGACCACGTCTCCCACTCCTGTCGTTGATCCATGCGTACTAGGGTCTTCATAAAATTCCTAGAAAATGTGTATTATGAAAAATTGTGCAAGGGTTTAAAGGAATTTTCTTTAAAAAACTTTATTTATTTATTGGAAAGGCAGAGTTACAGAGAAAGAGAGGGAAGACAGAGAGAAAGGTCTTCCACCCACTGATTCACTCCATAAATGGCTGCAACAGCCAGAGCTGAAGCCAGGAGCCAGGAGCTTCTTATTTGTCTCCCACATGGGTGCAGGACTCGGGCCATCTTCTACTGCTTTCCCAGGCCACAGCAGAGAGCTGGATTGAAAGAGGAGCAGCCGGGACTAGAACTGGTGCCTGTATGGAGTGTCAGTGCTGCAGGGGGAGGCTTAGCCCACTATGCCACAGCGCCAGCCCCTCAAGGATTTTCTGCACCAAATTCAGCTTATCTTTTAAAAGTTATTTTCATTGATTATTTATTTATTCAACATTAAGAGAGGGAGGGAGGAAGATTGGGAGGGAGGAATAGAGAGAGGGAGGAGAGAGAGAAAATGAGAATGAATGAATGAGGATGACTCTACCATTGCTTTACTCCCTAAACACCCACAATGGCTAGATTGGGGCTGTAGCCAGGAGAAGGGAACCCAATCTGGGCTACATGTGGGTGGCAGGAACCAGCTACTTGAGCCATAACCTGTTGCTTCCCAGGTATACATTAGCAGGAAGCTGGAATTAGGAGCCAGAACTCGAATCAGACCCAGGTACTCGGCTGCTGAGTGCAGGCATTTGAATTGCCAGATCAAATGCCTGCCCAAGCTTATCTTTTAATTCCATTTTCTATGAGCTTTTTGCAGTGCCCTTGTGAAGTTATGTCTTCCTCTTTTGTGACCCTCTTCCTCCTCCCCCTCCTCCCCCTACCCCCCCTCCCCCTCCTCCTCCTCCTCCCCCTCCTCCCCCTCCTCCCCCTCCTCCCCCTCCTCCCCCTCCTCCCCCTCCTCCCCCTCCTCCCCCGTCCTTCTCCTCCTCCTCCTCCTCCTCGGGCTCTCGCTGGCTTGTCTACTTGCCATGCCTTAGGCTCCTCAGGCTTGATTCCACCATGAGGTCCCTGAACTGGCTGTTCTCACTACCTGGGACTCTCCTTCCAGACCCAGCCCTGGCTGATTCTCTGGCTTCATTTACTTCCTTGTCCCTTTCCAGTCACCTCGGCAGGGAGGCTTTTGCTAGCGATCTTATTGAAAATCAGAGCCATTTTATCCTCTTTCCTTTTACCCCACCTTACCCTATTCTATACAGTAGATCCCCACCGTGATTCTGTAGTTGTGTCTTTCGCAGTTGTGTGCCCATCATCGGAGTGTTAGCCCTATGAAAACTGGGACTTGATCTCCTGCATTGCTGTTTCCTTGGTACCAAGAATAAGGCCTGGCACACAGTGAGTCTTCAGTATTTATTGGGTGGGTGCCTTCTGGAATGTGAAGTTTTGGTGCCAGGGGAAGAGGAGAAGCCAGGAAGGAAATGGCACTGACGGTTTATCAGGACATGTCACTGCATAGCTTTTGTCTTTTGCTAGAATTCTACTCAGTGTAAACATCAGAAGCCCCACTGTACAAAAACCAGCTGTAGTGCTCCCTGCATGCACTACATCAGGTTTCCCGATTCCTCGATTGGCAGCTGTGGGCACCCCAGGGAATTGACTCTGTCTAACAGGTGGGAGGGGCTGGGTCCTGAGCCTCCCTGGTGGTCCCCTTCTTGGGGCTTGGTGGGCTACTGCAGGTCTGGGTGTTTGTGTGGTGTCAGTGACTCAAAGCAGAGCTCCCTGGGCACCCACTGGTCCTGTGGAACGTGACAGGGCTGGCAGTCCCAGTGCGAGAATTTGTAGGCAGCCCTTGCCCTGGTGGCTGGAATGTGAGGAGTGCAGCCTTCTGCTGGGTAATGAAAAGAAACATTCTGTTAGGACTCATGGTTGTGGCAGCTGTTTCTTGTGGGTAGTGTTAGATGGCAAAAACCTACATCTCAACCACGCAGACGCTTATCATCTTACAAATGGTTGCCGCGGCGTCTCTAGGCACCGACCGCAGTAATTAATAGACTGTAAGGGCTGAGAAGAAATAGGGTCCTCATTAAACTTGGGAAACAGCATCCATTTCGGGCAATTTGACATGGAAGAAAACAGTGCAATGCTTTCTCCCTCAGAAGCATAACAAAGTCTCTCTCCAAGTGTAGTAATGAGTTCAGGATCTTAATATTTCTGTTAACCTTTCCTTACCCAGGCGTCATTGCTTAATTAATCTCTACCATTTCTCAAAAGAAAAACAAGCTTATTCAAAGACCTTTACCAGGAAGAAATTGAATCATAAAGATGCCAACCAAACCCCATTGTCACTGACAGCTCTGTCCAAAGAAGACACTCGATAGGGATGATAGCATGTTTGTCCCTAGCGCCAAGGATATCAGCCGCTGCTCACTGCATGAACATGATGAACTTGGGGGCCCATGAGGAAGCCTTTCTCTGTTCTCCTACCTTCTGTACCCCTTTCTATTGCAATTCCATGAGGGGCTCAATAGATCCTTCTTGGAGAAAAGGCGCGACTGTGGATGTGGACAATAGTGACCCAACAGTGACTCTGATTTCCTGAGATGTGGGCCCTCTTTTTTTTTATTCACAAATTTCATTCTCTTATAGATATCAAAACAAAAATCCTCCTATGGAAGCCAGGGAGGTGGAGTGCTTGCTATAAAAGTCTTTGGAAACTGAAGTGCCAACTGACTTGGCTGTTAGGCAAAGCTGATTCCTAAGTCTATAGCTCTATGGGATGAACAGAGCACTCTTGCATATATATGATCTCATTTGATTCTTGAAATCATCCCTTTGGAACTGGATCCCAAAAGCTGTTGCTGGATCAGAAAAGGTTTAAAACTATTTCCTTGCCACCTGGGAGAAGAATGGTGCTCCAGAGCATGGAATGAACTGTTCTTTGGGAAGGAGCTGTTGGGTCATCCTGACATTTTTTGCTAGATATTGTTCTAGGATGCTCTTTTGTTAAAAGACACAGTATACCGATGGTGTGTAGATTGTTTGAAGTGCAGTATAGCACAGAGCTATGTTGATCAGGATAGCATAGCTATGCTCTATTGACAACTTGCCTATCTCAGTGGCATAACAGAAGAAAACTTTGTTTCCTGCTTATAAAGATGTTGGCCAATCCAGTGACTTTTTGGGGTGACAATGGTAGATGATGAAGAATGTTTACCATTAGAAACATGTGCCTCTTTGGTCCTGGTGTGGTGAGCCATGCTGAGAAGTGCATGCCAGCACCTGGATGCTGGCCCTGGCAGAGCCCATCGGCATTTCTGGTTACTTGGGCATACAAGTATAGCATCCCTATGTGCTGGGAAAACCAGATGTGGGTGCCACAGGGATTTCTACTACCTGAGTGTTTTCTTTTGTCAATCAATAAAGTATTATGTTTTAGGCTTTAACCTGGAGTAGATTTAACTGAACCAGTCATGACCTATGCCGTTCTTTCATCTGTAATGGTAGAATTGACTCCTCTTTAGAAGTTATGCTGGGTCCCACGTTTTCTCTGATTGTCCGCCTACAGTGATCTCAACACGATGCCAAAGCACCAAATGTCAGTGGATTCAGTGGAGGAGGGAAATTGACCCGGAAGTTTTGATTGTGTGTAGAGTCAAGAACAGTTGGTGGTCTGTAATGTTCATATTCCAGTGCATCTGTGAGCACAGGGAGAAATGCTTTCTGTTCATGGCTTTTTCTGTGTGTAATTACCAAGTGCCTAGAAAGTAGTCACAACAGAAAGACTGCCAGAGATTGTACTGTTGTGGGTTATGCCTTTGGGCCCGAGACCAGATTGCTGTTTCTTGCAGATGCAACTTTGGCTTCCCCCACAGTAAGCCTATACCAACTGGTAAGCTTAGCTTAAACAGTATTGGTTACCAAAAAAACACACAGTCTCTACCAGGAAGTGAAATTCCCTTTGATGGTTGAGGTATAAAGTCCATCGAGGGTTTTAGTTCCGAGTGTTATTGTTGAGAGGGGTGAGGAATCATGTAAATAGCTTGGAAAATTCAAATTGTGGATCTCCATGTCCATGTTGTGGAGCATAAGAAAGAGTTAGAGAGAGAAAAACTCCTCCATCTACTGGTTTACTCCTCAAATGGCTTCTTTTTTAAAAAAAATTTTTGTGAACAATATGTGTCTAGTTTCTTTTTTTTAAGATTTATTTATTTATTTGAAAGAGTTACACAGAGAGGAGAGGCAGAGAGAGAAAGAGAGAGAAAGAGAGAGAAAGAGAGAGAGAGAGAGACACACACACCTTCTGTCTACTGGCTCATTTCCATTTGGCCGCAATGGCCGGAGCTGAACTGACATGAAGCCAGGAGCCAGCAGCTTCTTCCAGGTCTCTCACATGAGTGCAGGGGCCCAAGGACTTGGGCCATCTTCTACTGCTTTCCCAGGCCATAGCAGAGAGCTGGATTGGAAGTGGAGCAGCCAGGACTCTAACCAGTGCCCATATGGGATGCTTGCACTGCAGGCAGCAGCTTTACCCTCTATGCCACAGCACCGGCCCCCATATGGTTTTAATGGTTAGGGGTGAGCCAGGCTGAGGTCTCCCACGTGGGTGGCAGGGGCCCAAGCACTTGGGCCATCCTCTGCTGCTTTCTCAGTCGCATTAGCAGGGAGCTGGATTGGAGGTGGAGCAGCTGGGACTCGAAGTGGTCCTCTAGTATGGGACACCAGCTACTCAAGCAATAGTGCCCTCTGTGCCACAATGCTGGCCCGAGAACTCGTATTGTAACATGAGTCCCAGTCGATTCTGATGCTTACTAGAGTTTGTTTTGAGAAACACTGCACCTGCTGAAAGGACATGGATTGGTTGTGAATGCTGAGCAGGCCTCAGAAACATTGTGGGGTCTTGTAATTTGTTCAATATCCTATACACAGGACTTGGGACACAGTCTGCATAGTAAACACACAATGGCGCTTTCCAAGACTTGGCTGCTTGAGATGCTGTACATTTTCTATATAATCAGTACAATGCTTTTTAGCATTTCTTCTAGTTAATATTGAGGGCTTTCCACCTAACCCATTTGCCAATGCCCTTTAGGAGTGTGGAGAAGAATGGCTGGCCCTCAATGAAACCGGTGCAAAGCAAGTTGAATGAATCCCAAAATGGCATATTTTACCTGAAAAACATGCATTATGTTCTTTTCCAAGTAAACTGCACAGAAAAAATGTAAATGAAGCATAAAGCTCTTCTGAATTAGGCCCTAAGCTTTTTTCTTTTTAGCATATAAACTGCCACGAAGGATGTGATAGGAATGCGTTTTTCTACTATTTTTCGAACGGTAATTATGTTTCCCAAGTCAAACTCAAATACTTGATATGGTCCTGTTGCCAGCGTACCAGACAGGTAATAATTGGAAAATTTAATGTGGAGTTTTATCTCTTCAATGCTAAAAGGTAGGGCTACTCACAGCATGTGGAAGCATTGGCATCCACTGTGAACCTGGCGATTCTCTATGATGTTAATTTTGCACCTGGAAATGCCTTCCAAGCAGTAACACCTTTTAAACTATGTAAGAATAAAAGACAAGTATTCCTCCCTCCTCCAACCTTAACCTAAAACAGCCCATAATCTCCATCCAGCATACAATAGTTCCTACTCCCCCCCACCTTTGCTGTACCTCAGGTTGGAATGTTATGCATTTAAGTTTTAGAGCAGCAAATTAACTCATTTAAGTGGCAATGGAAGAAAATGAAGCAAAAAACGAAGGAAGTTCTCGGGAGAGCACTGTTCAATTGTGTATCCAAAGACCATCAGAAGAGGATGAACAATGAAACTCATAGAAGGAATCAGGAAGAATTTCAACAATGCTCCTCTGTCTATCCCTACAGAAGACTTTGTTAGCCAATTTTTTTATTACTATCTTTTTCTATACAGCGTTGCTAAGACTTACACTCCATTAAAGATGTGTGCACCTTCCCTAAGAGGGATGAAAAGCTTCTTAAGGCTTCTTTGTGAATTGGTAATGCTTTTTTTTTGGGGGGGGGCAATGCAAGTTAAATCTTTTCCACATCCTATGCAATTTCTATGAGAAAAACCATACATTTGCCACTTTAGGACAAAGCCTGTCATTGTGTGGAGTAGCTTCTTACATGGTAAAATGATTAGAAGAGCAAAACTTGGAAATACTTTCTGATAAGAACTCTCACAGTATCCTCAGCTTGACTTTGCATTTTCAACTGGGAAAACTTTGGTGTTCTCTAGTGCACATAAAACCAAATTCCATGGCCCTTTGATGATTGTTCATCTCTACTTGAATTTTTATAGGTTTCTTTCATATTTGATACATCCTGTTTTTGTGTCTATCAAAGAAATATTAATTTATTTCCAAATGGTACCTTTCACTTCTTGTTTATGCATTTGATTACATGGAGTTTCCTGTAGCTCAACTTTGCAAGCCTCAATTAAAATTATATTTTATGATAAGGATTTAGCAACTTTGGTTGTATAAAAACACTGTATCTAAAAATAGTATAATAGTATATAACTTTAATCCTCAGAGTAGAGATTGTATTCAGCATCCTCCAGTAGGTCAGATTAGCAGTGAGTGCATACACTGAAAATACATAGCTTCTGACAGCTGGAGAAGCAATGGACCACATGAGTGTAAGGATCAATAGTTCAGGTTATTGGGTCAGACAGGTTTCAAATCTATGTTCTGTTTACCAGCAATCTTGACCTTGGGCTTATGTTCGTTGAGCTCAGTTTTCCCCATGTGTAAAATAGATAAGATAGCAGTTATAATACTTAGGGTGGGCTAAGTGCTGTATCAGTTACATCAGTTGAACCAAATAATGGCTCAAATTCCACAGAAATCAGGTTGCTACTCTTGGAGCTTGAAGATGATCATGACGTCTCTCCTCCAGCTGGTCATTTGGATAGCCAGGCTGACCGAGGTTCTGCTGTATTCAATCTGTTGCTTTCCGGATGACTTCAGAGCAGTACTTCTCCAATATTTCCCCCTAAGGAGAAAAATTAAATTAATCAAATGCAATTAACTTAGATTAATTAGTTTAATTAACTTTAACTTCTCCTTAAGAGACATTAAATACTAAGAAATAAGATTTTATCAGGTGGGGTTGAGCTTTCCACACACCGCTGTAATAGCTAAGATTTTTTGGCTTCCACAAGCAACAATCTCCACTTGGCGATGCATGTATTGGGGGTTACCTTCATTCCAGCAGGCCAGAAGGTGAAAGGAGAATGGAAGAGCCCACCTCGAATGTTTGCATGGGCCAGGCTGGGAGCATGCTCATCGCTTCCAGTGGCTGCGAGGGACACTGGGACATGTAAATTCTCTGTATGTCCAGGGAAAAGGGAAGCCAGATCCTTTGGTGAATTGCCAAGAGTTTCTTTCACCCTTTTGCTTGCTTTGTGTCAACTATTGTGAGATTTAATTAGCTCTTGACAGGGATGAAGTGTTCAGCATGTCTACATAAGTATTCAATAAGGTTGTTCAAATCCGTGTCAGAAAAAAGTCAAAATTAAGAAACCTCATCTCTTCATCCTTCAATTTATCAGAGCATGAAATAAATCTCAGAGTTGCAAGACACCTTAGAAACCAGGTAGGGGTGGGCACTTAGCCTAGTGATTGGGTCCAATTAAGATACTTCCATCCTACCTTGGAATATCTGGGTTTGGTATGTGGCTCCTGAATCAAGCTTTCTACTATGTGGACCTTGAAAGATGGCTGTGATGGCTCAAGTTAACGGGTTACAGTAACTCATTTGGGAGATCTGGTTTGGGTTCCCAGCCCTCAGTTTCAACCCCGGCCACTGAGTGTGTTTGAGACTGAAACAATGGGTGGGAGCTCTCTCTCCCTCTCTCTTTATGCCTCTAAATTTTTAAAAAGAGCTAAAAAATAGGTAGACTGATTTTCCAGTGATGGACTTCTCCTTGATCACTTTAGGAAAAGAGAGGCCATGCATCTCCTTATTGTAGCTCTATTTATTTCTCCTCATATCCCAAGTACCGTTTACTTCACTAAGACTGGAAATAGGGAGAAGGTATCTCGAAGTCCAGGGCACCAAGCCTGGGAGTGCACACTGACAATAATTACACAAAAGGACAAGGTATGGAGGGTCAGCAGCCCTGTCAATACTGCTCAGGCCAGCAGTGCTGTCAGCTGCCCAGTGGACAGAGGTGGACATGACACAGGCCTTGTAGACACTAAGGAGCATAGGAGGAAGGTTGGCCAGAAGATAGGGTACAGGTCAGACATGTTATCATCCAGATCTGGGCAGGTGTGGTGATGTAATGGACCAGGCTGATGCCACAGCCAAGGCCCATGTGGATGTGTTTCTGATCAAACTCAATTCCTGGGGTTCAGATAGGGATGCAGCCGAGCGTATGAGCTCAGCAATGGCCCAATCCAGGGCACTTATATTTTTCCTGGTTGTCATTCCTAGACATGATCTATTGGGTCTGCCACATCTGGGCTGGCCTGCATGAACCCCTGTGAAGTCACAGATGCTGCCTTCTCAGGTGGGAAAGAGAGTGTCCAAGAACAACATGTTGCATAGCTGCACAAAGAGGGGGTGACCCAAGCCTGAATGCATCTCCTGAAAGCTGCTGCACACGAGGCTGTGCCTCCAGGTGCAGGTTTTGTCTTTGTTGGTGCTGTCCTGGGACCTTGGGCCTGGCACCCACTGGACTTAAATATTTTTCTAGGTAAAAATCCCGATCTTTGGCTCTCCATCTGCCTCAACCTTCCCATTATTTGCTTTTCTTGCTAAAATGTTTGTGCTCTTTAATCCATTAAAATGTGTTTATTGAGTGCTTACTGTAGGCCTGATAGACAGAGACCTTCATTGTAGCTACAATTGTGTTCTCAGCCACTGACCCAGTGTGGGTATTCACAGCTCCTCAGTAAAGCATTGTTGCAATGGGTTCGATGGTAGAAACCCATGTGGAAAACAGGCACTGTCGGAATCAGGTAGTGGATTACGTTAATGAGGCAATGAAGGTAGTAAGAGGAGATGACAGCTTAGCTGGGTATTAAAGGATGTGACAGAGAATGGGGGAAGGGGACTGCTGGAAGAGGCCTACAGGTGAGGGCTTATCTAAGTGTAATGTGCCAGTTAATTAATGTTTGCCAAAACCTCATGTCCACCAGTAACTTAAGAGTGTGACTGTCTAGGAGCAGGGTCTTAGCAGATGTGACTGCATGGATCCAGGACAAGAAGAGGCAGGGAAGGATTTTGTCCTAGAGCTGTGGAGGGAGCAGAGCCCACTGACCTCTTGACTCTGGAATTCCAGCCTCTGGAATGGTGAGGGGAAATATTCTGTTGTCTCAGGAGTCCCAGTGTGTGGAGATTTGTTACAAAAGCCCTTGAACACTTACACAGGGCAGTCAGTGGAGGGTTGGAGAGAGGGGTCAGCCATCAGTCACAGTGTCCTGGGAAGCTCATGGTGCCCCTGTTGGTATAAATAAAGGAAGGGCTTTAAAATGGGTTTGCCAGATGGAATGATGCTTCCTGTACCTTCTGTATAGGACACGGAGGGGTTCCCATGATTGACTGAACACTTGTTGTTCCTGGGTTGCTCTGAAGTTCATCAAAACCCTGTACTTTCAGGAGCTGAGCTATATGCTTCCCAAAAATCTGTTGTGTTTTTTCCCAAATCTGTTTCTGTCTGAGGTACTTAGAATCATACAGTATTATTATAATAAATATTTAATTAATAAATTATAAGTGTGGAAGGAGAATTATTTCTTTGAAAAACAGTGAAGTCTTGGGGAAAGACTGGCGCGTGATTAAAAAATTATAAAAATCAAGACGGCTTATGCAGTCAGATTGCTTTTCAAATGCCTTAGTGGTTTGCGGTAAAAGAAACTGAAACCACCAATTGTAAAGGAGGCATTCTGAGTGCTTTATACAAAAGGAACTTAGAGGGAATGCAGGCAATTGCTGCCTGATTATATATCAGAGATGGTTACGTAAGTGTATGCTTGCATTTTTGACATTTAAATAAAATATCATAGACAGATATTTTTAAAATATCTCCCTGAACTGATTTCTTTCATACTTAGTTTTTCTCATTGCATAGGATAAGGAAGTTTCTGCATTGGTAAATGATGTGGATGAGGATGTTAACAAGTGCTCCTCTAAGGCTGATGAGAGCTTTCTTGCCGTGACAGTGAGCATGAGTGGACAACTTCCTTCCCACCTGGTCAGTGACTGCTTAGCTTCAAGACCTGAGATTTGGGTTCCTGGAGCCCTGCATTCCTAGGTGGGACTCACGCTGCCATGTGGACCATGTCACAAATGGTATCTGATTTCTTGGTCCGGGGATCTGTGTAACTCAAGGTCACAAGGCTGTTACTGGTGGGGATCTGTGTAACTCAAGGTCACAAGGCTGTTACTGGCGGGGATCTGTGTAACTCAAGGTCACAAGGCTGTTACTGGCAGAGCCAGAACCAGAAACACGTTCTTCATTTACTGTCTCCCATGTTCTTTACCACGTGTCTCACCAAGTCCAAGGGAATTTCATGCCCTCCTCTGTGTTTATTTCTTTTTTTATTCTTCTTATCATCTTTCCCCTCCTATTTCTTCTTGAGAATATAGGTCTCAAGTTCTAATCCCTAGCTTACACTTGATCTTTCAGAATTCATCCATTTGCAGGCTGGAACAGTCTGTAGGTTTAGCTTTAGCATATTTGGCTTTCCAATTATAGAGTGTTTGGATAAATGTTAGTATTTGTTCAAGTCCTCTAAATATAAGTCAATAGATTATTGGGGATGTAGCCTAGAAATAGGAAATGGGCCAACTGGTAGGAGAATTTATTCTGAGTTTGAAGTGTTTTCCTGGATAGTCTATTAATGAAGAATCACAACATGATTAATCAGTCAGAAAATAGTATTTAAAAGAATATCATATACCAGGTGTAGCACCAAATGCCGGTATGTGATAACATGAACAAAGACTCCTTGAGATTTTGCAGATTTTATATTGGGATCTCTATCTTCTGAGATCAAAAGCAAGATGGCCAGGGACGGCAGTTATAAGTCTTAAACTTCTGTTGAAATATTAATTTATCTGTTTATTTTTTAATGTTTATGAAAATACAGTATTCATACCAAGAAATGTGTATAAGTGCACAGATAAATGAGGGTTTTTTTTTTTTTTGCCATATGATTACACTCAGAACCAACACCCAAATTAAGAACAAAGCATTCCTACTACCCCAAGAGTCCTCATTATCACCTCCGATTTCTTATTTTTAAAATCTGTTGGAATATTTAGTACCATATAGATGCTCTCGGTGAAGCCAGTGTTAAAGTTTAGGTCTCAAGATTTAAGCATGTCGGCCAATGCCACAGCTCACTAGGCTCACTAGGCCTGCGGCGCTGGTTCTCTGGGTTCTAGTCCTGGTTGGGGCACTAGATTCTGTCCCGGTTGCCCCTCTTCCAGGCCAGCTCTCTGCTGTGGCCCAGGAAGGCAGTGGAGGATGGCCCAAGTGCTTGGGCCCTGCACCCGCATGGGAGACCAGGAGGAAGCACCTGGCTCCTGGCTTCGGATTGGCACAGCGCACCAGCCGTAGTGGCCACTTGGGTGGTGAACCAATGGAAGGAAGACCTTTCTCTCTGTCTCACTGTCTAACTCTGTCAAAAAAAAAAAAAAAGATTTAAGCATGCGCCTTCTGAAATCACCAGTTAACTCCTCACCACGGTATCAGGTGGCTGGGCATACTGTTCTCTTTGTTAGTGTGGGGTGTTGTGAAGAACTCAGCACAGAGAAGGTGCTGTTCTCAGTCTTCGTTCTGCCAGGAAGAGGCTCTGTGACCTTGAGCAACTCACAGGGTGCTTGAATATCCTGTGTTCCTTGGCACTGTTTGAACGAGGTGCTGTCCATGATCCCTTCCTGTTGTAAAATTCGCATTTATTGTAGAATTTCAAGGCTGTTTGAAGGACCCAGAGCTTCCTTTATAGACTTTCTGAACTACTTCATTACCCTCACCACACAGCATGATATGTGAAAGTATAGTTTTTGTGACAGAGACATTACAGGCTCCCATCTGCCTTCTCTCACCCCATTAGTGCTTCTATTGAACGTGGGAGGCAAGAGGAGGCCTCTTTCTGCTAGCTCATTTGAGGAATGGCTGGAGGAGTCAGCAATGTTTAGCCTAGAAAACATGGCCAGAGGAGAGAGAAAAGTCAGTGTGGAGTGGCTGAAGGCGTGCTATCAAACAGAGGCACTCCCAATACAAAGAAGAGTGTGTTGTGATTTTTGTCTTTAAGAAACTCTGCTTGGAGGTGAAGACAGACATGCGAAAAACTGTGATGATTCCAAATGCTGAGGCATGGAGGACTGGGCATGAGATGAACCTGGCAGAGAGATGCTACCAGTACAGGGGAGAGTAGTCTTCTGTGTTTGCCCAGAAAGCAGAACAGTAATAGATGGATAAAAGTTACAAGGTCAGATTTTTGTTCAGTGTCAGGAATGATGTCCTAATAATTGGATGCACTGTTAGGGCTCTTGGCAAGGAGGAAGACTCTGTTTTGCATTGTCACAAAGGCGCTGGGCACATCCCTTGGGATCTGCACCCTGTGGGAGTTTGGATTAGGTGGTCTCCAGCTCGCCTGTGGCCACTCAGACTTGGGGAAACACTGTTCCGCCCATGCAACTGCTTTCCTTCTCCCTATGGAGCAGATACACCATTCTCAAATGAAGACCACCACACGCACCATCCCCGCCACAACAGAAAAATGAGAATGTTTTAATGCTCTTACTGTTGATGGACAGAATGCAGGACCCCCATCAGGAAGGTGGATGCAGGAAAAAGCGCAAAGAAACCTTGTCCTTAGCAAGATGCAGACGCCACAATTCTGAAACAGGGGAGGCTGGGACACAGCTTGCAGAGGACGTGGCCGTGATGGCATTTACTCCAGCGTGCTAAGCTAAGATTGCCTTTGAGGCTATTGCGTTTGGGCTGCAAGACTCACCGGTAGAATTCACAAAATACAAATGTGATCACTGAGGATTAGGCGGCCATCGCTGGACGCACGCTGGCAGTGATTGTAGCGGGGCTTGCCAAGCACACACTGACCCTCTGAGTCACATTGGTTCCCATGGAGATTAACACCATCAACAGTGGGGACAACAGTCCAGAAATGGGATTGTTGTTAGGCAGGGAAGAGAAAAATGGCAGTATGATTCTCCAGAAACACAGCAATTGGAATGAAAAAGGAGCCCGGGGTGGCATGGCTCAGGAGAGAAAATGGCTCGTAATGGCACAGCAACCTGCCTCTGCAGCTCCTCCACAAATGGCTGGGGACACGTGTGCTTCCTGGCATTCAGACTTCAATCTACTTCTGTTTATCGGGCTATTTCCAGCACGTTTGCTTCTCTTCCCAGGTAGCTTATCTCCTCAAAGGAGTGTGGCCCAGGTGACCTCGCCATGGACCATGTGGGCCTGACGCTGGGACCTCAAGGCTGTTGGAACTCAGGGGTGAGAAGTACACAGAATCCTGGGATACATTTTGGTAGATTTTAATTTTCTTTCTGGATAAAGAGTCTTTTACTTCTGTGCAAAGAAAACCACGATTTCTGGGCCACACATTATATGGTCATTTCACATATTTTAATAGGAGAGTTGGGTTTCTTTGTTTTAAGGCTTTTTTTCAAAATTAAAAGAAGTTTTTTATTTTTATTTATTTGAAAGGCAGACACACACACACAGAGTGAGAGAGAGAGAGAAAGAGATAGAGAGGTAGAGAGATAGAGAGGGCTTCTATCTACTAATTCAGTACCCAAATGCTGGAAGCAGTCACTAAGGCGGGTGCAGGCTGAAGTCAGGAGTTTGCAGCTCCATCTGGGTCTCCCACGTGGGTGGCAGGGACCCAAGTACTTGGGCCAGCACCTGCCACCTCCCAGGATGTGCATTAGCAAGGAGCTGGAGTTGGAAGTGGAGTTGAGACTTGAACCCGGGTCCTTCTACATCGAAGCATCTCAAGCCGTGTCGTACGTGCTGCACCAAGTGCCCCTGGCAGTTGGTTTTCTGCGTTCACTCTGTTCCCTTTGGAAGTCATCTCAGGCGTGTGTGCTGGGCTGCTCTCCCCTGCACCCTTGTCCTTTGCATCCGGGTCTGCCTGCATCGCCTATTCAGGCTGCAAAGTCTTGTGCCTGAGCGTGGCTTCCTAGGACCTGGGACTGCAGCCCTCTTCCACAAATGGAGGGGGAAAGGTCTGGGGATTTATGTTCTCCAAGCTCAAGCCTTGTGAAGCCTGCCCAGCCCAGCAAGTCGGGGTATCTAAGGTGAGCTGTGCTTTTCCCCATCCCTTTTGTATCAGCAATTGTGGAAAATGCCTGTTAGTTGCTGAATGATCAAACAGATGTAAGAAGAATGACTGGTTCTTAGCAAAATCAGATTAAATTGCATCAAAAGGAACAGAGCTGAGATGACAACATGTCATCCTGGAAAAGAAAGGAGTAATGGTTTTCAAAGCAGTGACAAAGCACTTTTGGAGAAAATTAGAGTTAATAAGATATCTGGAGTTGGAAAACATTCCATCATTCTTCCAAATGTTAGTTGCTGATGACTGTTCATCTATTGTGAGATGTGAATTGGCACAGGGAAAAATGCACTGGGCTGTGCAGGGCCACAGTCTCAGCTATACTCAGTCTCTCCAGCTCACCGGGCCTTAGTGTACTCATCTGTAAAATGGGGACTGCTCCTCACACAGTGCTGACCTGGGGTGCACTCTCAATAGCTAGTGAAATGCAGATGATGGTGTTGAGGATGACCACACTGATGACAGTGATGATGATGATGACGTGATGGTGATATAATGACCAGAATATTAGGCGTTTCCAGGGAAGCTGAACTAATAGGATATATAAGAGTGTAAATATTCTCTATACCTTTGTGTATGTGTATGTGTGTGCATGGGTGTACACAAGGGTGCTTTGAAAAGTTCATGGAAACACGGAACTTGAAGATACTGTGCACTTTCCATGAACTTTGTGAATGCCTTTGTGTGTATGAGTGTGTACATGTGTGTGTGACTGAGCATGTAGAGTGATATTTATTATAAGGAATTGGATGGTGAAGTTATGGAGGCTGAAATGTCCTCAGGTCGACAGGTGGCAGGCAGGAGACCTGAGAAAGCTGCTCTTTCAGCTCAGGTCTGATGGAGGGAAGACATAGGTGCACCAGCTCAGGTCTGAAGGAGGGAGGACGTAGGTCCACCGAGAGGCAGATGGGCAGCGGGAGCTCCCGCTTCCTCGAGCGAGGGCCAGCCTTTTTGTTCCACTCAGTGATTCAGCAGATGGGTGAAGCCCATCGTGCTGGTCCACCAGTTCCAATGTTGCTCTCACCAGAAACACCTTCTAGACATACCCTGAAGAATGTTTCATCAAGTATCTGGGCTCTTCCTGGCCTGGTCCAGTTGCTACCAAGTTAACCATCATGGTCATGGTCTTCAGCAAGGCTCTTGGCTCTTGGTTCCAACTTGTGTGATTCTCAGAAGGGTGTCTCATTGCAAAACTGATTTTCAGAAACATACTTTCTGTAGATGCCTTGCCTCATCGGTAGCTCTGGGTGATGCACGCCTATGCTTGGGGAAGCCCCTGGGAAGCAGGGTCTTCTGCTATAGCAACAAGAAAGCCTCATGTCTCCAGCCACTTCCTTAGCGACATCTAATCTCCTGAGCTGCCTTTTGTACGTTAGAGAGGGGCTTGGCAGGGACCCAAGAGCTCAAGACCATGGTTCTGTTCCTGCTCTGCCAGTGGCAGCTGTGGGATTTTGGGCAAGTGATGAACTCTTCCTGCTTCCTTACCTGTGCAGTGGGGTGTGAACAGAGCCTGTCCCCTAGAGTTGACGTGAGAATGCTGTATGTGCATACAGGAAAAGCATGCAGATCCCTGTCTACCTGGCACGCACTGTCCATCCAGTCACTCTCATTTATTATCCCGTATCTTTGTGGGAAATGAGATTCAGAGTGGTGTCACAGTTCGGTCCTTTGCATTTATAAATTAATCTGCTGTGCCACTTACCCAGCAAACCTAAAGGTTAGTGGTTTTGCAGTTGTCAGCTTAGCTTTGGGTTATGTTCTTAAGACTTCCTTGACAACAGCAGGTGTGTGTGCACGTATGTTTGTGTGCACCTGGGTGTGTGTGCAAGCCTCTGCTGGCGAGCACTGAGGTTGCGGGCCGGCCCACGAGATGGTGTAGTGCTCCTGCCATCCCACTGCCCAGCTGCTGAGGGAGGAGGGAGCTCTGGTCAGCATCCAGAGTCCCCTCCTGTCTCCCTGCAGAGAGCACAGAGCTCACACCCTGCCTTCCGTCAAGCGCACACTGTTGGTTCTGCCTGTGATTTGCTAGGAGCCACACAAAAACTCCAAACACTTGGCTTTTGATTTTTTCTTGGCTTTTCTATTCTAGTTGAAATTTGACCTTCCAAGGACACAGTTCAGTATGGGAGGAAGGAAGGCAGGAGAAAGGACATGGAGGCAAATGTTGTCTCTTTCCTCCTTGGAGAGATGCCCTTAATGAAACAGACAGACAGAGAAGCAAACAGACACTGGGAGATGGAGGGTGAGTGGCATGGGCTTGGCACAAAGTATCAAGGAGGGAATTTTGTCTGCGGGAACCCCAGCCCCCATCAGCTTCTCTGTCTGCATCTGCTCCCCAGGTGGCCAGTGGTGGTGCCTCATCCTCACCGCTTTTGCTTGTTTCTTCCCTGCTCTCTCATCAGAGCCTCATTCCGTCAGCCCCTCGGGACGCCCCTGATTTACTGAAACACATCTGGTTAAAGAATCTGGTCTCCTAGCAGATTATTGTGCAGAAATATTAGCCTGACAAAGCAGCTCATTTAAATTTTATTCAAAGTACTGATGATTGAGGGCGGAGACTTACTGTACAAAGACTCTCATCTATTAACTCTTCTAATGGGCCATAATATTCGGTGTTTTTTTTTTTTCTTGCTAGAAATTTGTGTTGTAGGCAAATACTTTGTAAACCGAATGAACTTAAAACAATGAACTTAGAGCAATCTAAGTGTATGTGAGTGCACTCACACATATAAACATGGTTTTTCTCTCTGCCTTGTCTCCCACAAAAGCCCCACGCACAGACCATGAGGGTCTTCACAGACTGTGTCGTCTTCCCAGGGTGGAGGCACACTAACATGGCACACATGGAAACCAAACTGCCAGGCTCAGCTTTCTGGGGAGGGCTGATCTTGTCTCCTGTCTTGCAGAAAGACCTCACTGGCACCACCCTCCTCCTCCTATGCTGTCCCAAGTCTGTGCCCCAAACCTGCCAGCAGCTTCCTAAATCTCTGCGTTCCAAGCCCGGGGTGGCCCTCTTTCTTCCGTGGCCTTGATTTTGGAGTTGGCTGTGTGTTCTTGCTCATGACCCGACTTGGAGGTGAACACTGTTTCATCAACTTACCCATCCTCACAGTGGAGATTCTGTCTCTGCAGAAGCTGCGCACACCCCTGACACGCAGAGATGGCGGATCTATCATTTTGCAGACTGTTTTGAAGTCACAGGCTGGCTACTGTGGTCTTCCGGCAGCAGACGAGAGAGACTTCCATTGCTCCCGGCCACACTTGCAACCCCATTGCCATGCTCCCCAGACTGTCAGGATGAACTCTTAGAAACAGAAATCAGGTAATTTTACTCCTCTGCTTAAAGCTCTGCGTGGAGTCCCTCTCCTCTGTTCCCAGCACCTGCGACACAATCGGACACTCACTTCTCTATGTCTTCACACCTTGTCCATGTCTTCACACCTTGTCCATGCCTTCACACTTAGGATGCAGGCTCTAAGAGCAGGTGCTGGAGCTGGCAGGTGTTGATGCAGTGGCTTATCCCACTGCATCCCACATGAGCACTGGTTCAAGTCCCAGCTGCTCCACTGCTGGTCTAGTTTCCTGCTAATGCACCTGGAAAAGCAGCAGAAGATGGCCCAAAGTGCTTGGGCCCTTGCCACCCACGTGGGAGACCTGGATGGAGTTCCTGGCTCCTGATTTTGCCCTGGCTTATAGCAGGTTCTGGGAGGGTCCTCTGTCTCTCTGCCTTCCTGTGTTCTCCTGGAAACACAGACCGCCAGCAAGCACGCTGCCTCTCTAGCAGGTGCTTTGTAGGAGGAACATTAATCGGTGGAATGTTGTGTTAAGAACATTAAAATCAAAATCCACACTGGAATAATCCATAATAATATGAATGCAGGATGCTAGTGCCAGGGGCTGTCCTGAGGTTTCTTTAATATGCATAAAGTGTTTAATCCTGTTAGGTGTGTTCTTTTACTGTTTCCATTTTATAAACGAGGAGTGGAGATGCCAAAAGCCTGGGGAAATTTTCCAAGATCACACAGCAAGTGGTAGAGCTGGGATTCCTACCCAGGCAGAGCCGCATGCTTCCTCTCTGCGTGTGCTGCTTCTCCGGCTCTGGTGAATTCGGGTAACAAAGCAAATATTGACTGAGAGGCACCTACCAGAAAGGCTGCACTGCTCCACTTTAGAGCTCCGCTCACCATAGTCCAGGTGGGTGCAGTGCACAACGTGGACAGCTGTCCACAGTAACCCTGGGTATTCTAAGATGTGTTCCTTTCCTTGGAACAAGGCCGTCCATGAAAGTGCTATTCAGAGAGTGAATAATTCCGTAATAACATAGAGTGAGGAGAGATTAATTTTGAGTCTTTTATCTATCTAAAGAGCACAAAAGAAGGGGATAAAGTGTAGGGACAGAGTTTCAGATTCATGACTTTTTCCTTTATAGGCACTGGTGGGAGACTGGTCTTTAAGAGTTTAGTGCCTCAGCCAGCGCCGCGGCTCAATAGGCTAATCCTCCGCCTTGTGGCACTGGCACACTGGGTTCTGGTCCCGGTCGGGGCGCTGGATTCTGTCCCGGTTGCCCCTCTTCCAGGCCAGCCCTCTGCTGTGGCCCCAGAGTGCAGTGGAGGATGGACCAAGTGCTTGGGCCCTGCACCCCATGGGAGACCAGGAGGAAGCAACTGGCTCCTGCCTTTGGATCAATGTGGTGCGCTGGCTGTAGCACGGCAGCCATTGGAGGGTGAACCAACGGCAAAGGAAGACCTTTCTCTCTCTCTCTCTCTCTCTCTCTCTCTCACTGTCCACTCTGCCTGTCAAAAAAAAAAAAGAGTTTAGTGCCTGGAAACATTGCTACTTTGGGCAACAGGTGTTGTTTTATGGAGAGGGCCTCTCCTCTATCAGCTTCAATGATCTTCTGGTTTCGGATGCATAGAAGCTCAGAAGAGCACAGGGGCTCCTATTTTTGTAATTGTGAGCATCTCTTTGTGAGCCGATTTTCCACTGGGCTCCCTTTCTCGTATCTTTGATGTGGTTTCTCTAATCTGTTGGCATTTTAAATTTATTCATGCTGGTTGATTGCAATCCTTGGTAGTGGGTAGAGTGAATGACTTAGGAGTTAGACCCCCTAAGAGGGGCACCGAGCAGGCCCCCATGTAAGCCTTGTTCACTGTACAGAGGGGCAGGTGCACCAGTCAATGTTTAATGCCAGTGTTCCTTGGCTATTTCTGCTCTTTGTAGGAGGAGTGTATTTCCAGTGGCTGGCTGACCGATTCTATGGTGATAGCCTGTCTGTAAAGACCATCACCTTGACACACTTAGTATTACATTTAGTCTCCTGAGGGCCGGCTTGATTTTGATAAACCCTTAGCTGAAAGGGAAAGTCCCCTCCTTCGATGGGTCAGCCCTGGAAGTTTCTCGAAACCAGACAGCAGATGGTCCTATCTGAGTAAAGATCAAGGGAACGGTCTAGTCTGTTCCCTTTCTGTGCCATGCGGAACCACATTTAACATCTGCCCAGTGTGGGGCTGTCGATTTCTGCTGGAGAGGAGAAGAAATGTGCAAAAATATTCTAAGAGATTTCCACCTTGCTCGACCAGTCTTGACCACAACCTTCAAAGGTCATCATTTCCAATATGATGACCCGTAACATGGAGTCGGTAAAGCCTCCAGGAGGCAAAGGAACTTCTCACGTTCACAGAGAAGCTGGGGCAGGAATCAGGCAGGCAGGGCCACACACTCACCACCCTCCTGCTAGCCTGCACTATGGCGCTTGCCCTTCTGATTGCTTGCCGAGGTCATTCACTCGGTACCCGATTGAAGTCACTAAGAAAGGGGGACATCACAGGACTTCCTGGGAGAAGAAATACGCCTGTCGTCCCACCTGGCAGTGCAGCCCGTATACAGGGAGGCAGCAGAGCTGTCTGGATCCGGAACTAAAGGGTCTTTGCCGTGGCTCGTGTGCGCTGTTGGGCGGCAGTGGCGTGCCTGGCGTGTTGTGATCAAAAGACAAAGCGCCGGCGGCCCGTAGCTCCATCGGTGCTGCAGAGGACAGCCCTCACAGACAAAGCAGATCATTAGCTGCTGCTGGTCGCAGAGGAAACTGCCTTTGCTCTGTGCTACCAGCCTGTGACTGGCTTAGAACCCGCCAATCCAGAGAACAGAAAGGCTGTGACTTGTCTTTCTGCTTCGGTGTTAATAATTCAGGAGTTTAGGGCACTGTATGTTTTAAAAGTCCACAGTGTGCAAAAAAGCACGCAGTGTTCTTTCTGAAGACGTAGCACAGGTACTGGTCCCTCTGAGGATGCAGAGCTTGCCCCCTCTCATTGACCTTGGCCTTCCAGATGCGTCCATGGACACAGCAGAAGCTAGGGTGAGTGCATCCATGGTCCAGTGGATTCAGCTCTGGGAGTCACCTTGATGCTTTGGAGGTCCTTGTCCTCCTCTGCCACACGGGGTGAGAAAAACCTCTGTGTGTCATGGGGACAGGGACTAGATAAACAATGCAAGCAGTATGTTTACAGATATGCAAATAAGCATGCAAATTAGACTCCTGTCGGCTTCGTTTAGAATGTAATTTAAAATTAATTAAAAATTAAGAGGTAAATTAGAAACTCACATTTAACACCATATGGGAAAATATACATATTTATCAGAATGGTATATATGTGCACTGCACGGGCGGGCACTTGTGATGGGTGGAACTCCTGCATTTTGAAATTGCACAAAATCAATGTGGGGAAACAAGGTTTGTTGCAAGGATATTTTAAGACTCTGCAAACTAAAATCCACTCCAACTTAAGGGCGGAATGAATGTGTTTCTTATGTGTGAGATTCTCTGTCAACCTAACAGGAAAAGGACATAAGTTGTACAATCGGAAGGCAAAATGACAAATCAGGTACAGTTTACCTTCCCATGCTATAAAATATCCAGGAAACTCATTTTTCTCAAATGGGGTCATTGAGCACATTCACACTGGCAGGCCTTGTGCACGTTGTTAATATGCGATCTATACTTGGAAAGTAATGATTTCCCTCCTGCAGCCACGGAGGAGTTCTGGGTGATTAATGAGTTAATGGCTGCATCCACACAAGGCCAAAACAAGTCATTGAAAAGTGAAAAATTCAATCATGCCACTGACTGTTTTGTCTACAAAACAACCAAACAACTTTAGTGATTGATTTTCTTTGCACTGAATTGATTGCTATTTTTTTTGGCAACTTTATTGAATTAACCAAATTGTTCGATATGCCCAGAGTGCGGATTGACTTCTTCTGTAGTGTTGTAAAACCATCTTTTATTTAAGAAGATTTACCTGTTCATTTATGGGAAAGGCAGAGAGAGAGAGAGACAAGAGTGCTCTTCCATCTGCTGGTTCACTCCCCAGATGCCCGCACAGGGCCGGGCCAGGCTGGTGGCAAGAACCCAAGTGCCTGAACATCATTTGTTGACTCCCAGGTGCATTAGCAGGAAGCTGGATTGACAGTGGGGAAACAGGAACTTTAAGTGGAGCTATGATATGGGATGTAGGCAAACCAAGCCGTGACTTGTGCCACAATGCCCACCTCAAAACATTCTTATTTTTTTTAAAAAAAATTATTTATAATTGAATAAAACATCTTTATACTGTACAGACCTTTCTACCATCCCTAAAAATACATATAAGCAAAGATTCAGCGTGTGATACCTAGGTACGGCAATTAGAATTATTCCGTTCTTTGGCTATGGTGGGTAAACAATTGAATTTTATGAGGGTGTAGATAGTTCTCTTAAAATAATGACAAGTGATGCAAAGGATCTCTTTATTTCATTAAAAATTTTAACAGATCCATAAAAATATCCATATGTATAGGATGCCATGTAATGCTTCTCTCTCCTCTCTCTCTCTCTCTCTCTCTCTCTCTATATATATATATATATATATATATATACACACACACATTGTGTAATGGTCGGGTAAGGATAAGCATTTATATCTCCTTGAACACTTATCATTTCTTTATGGTGGAAATTTAAAAATCTTTTTTTTTTCCAGCTCCCAGTGTGTACACACAGACACACACGCACACACACACACACACACACACACGGCATTATCATCCGTGGTTTCTCTACTGTGCACTAGAACATCAGAACTTCTTTCTCCTATCATTATAAGTTAGGATCCAACCCTCCTGTTCCCGTGCTCTCCCCAGTGTATTTTCTATACCACCATTCTAATCTCCAGCTCTATGAGATCCACTTTATCAGACTCCACACGCCAAGGAGATCACACAGTATTTGCCTTTCCATGCCTGGTTTATTTCACTTCACGTAATGACCTCCAGTTCTGTCCAGAGTCATTTAGGACTCAGTAGTGTTCCATTGTGTTTGTATCATGCTTTCATTATTCATCTATCTATTGATGGACATTGAGGTTGGTTTCTCTGCTTGGCTATTGTGCACGTTGCTGCAATGCACGTGGGAGTGCAAATGCCTCTTTCACATACTGATTTCATTTTTTTGGAAAAATTCAGAGTCAAGGGGATCTGAAATCAACCAGAGTAAAATGATCCAGAGTAGGCATGTCAGAGAGAAAAACATTAGGAAAACCAGCAACAATGGTGACAGGATCAATAAATACCCAACAAAAATCCCACAAAGACTGAATGATGTTTCAGAAGAAAATGAATCTAATGGGCAAATTAAGAAATTGGAAGGGCATTCTTAGTGCTAGAATGGTCAAGGTCGAATCTTGAAAACAGGTTTTGGAAGTAAAAGAGATTCAAGATAAAAATATCTTTTTCTCTGACATACAGATATGCACACTGTCCTAATATAATTGAACACTCTGAATAAAAATTGTTGCTTGTATTCATTTATCTCTGTAACTTTGATTGCTTTATTTTTAAAAAATCCTGGCAGACTTTGGCTAATGTGTTGAAAAATGTTATTCTTTGAAATGTTGGAGTGGAGAGCAGGTTAAAGCGCACCTGTTAAAGAGTCAATTAACATTTGGAAAGGAAAGCAAGCAAGCTATATTGTTGTAAGCTTGCTTTTTATTCATCCTAATTTGAAGGTGCAGCAGGTGTACAAAGAGGAAAGGAAAGTTCTCATTATTATTTGCCTCAATGGAATGCAAAGAATCATGTTTAAAAAGGATAGAAAGTTATGGAAACAGTTCATCCAGCAGAGGAGTGACCCTTGGTGATCACTTCCTACACCTCCTCTGAATTTGCACCTGAGTCTGCCAAGACTCAGAAGGGTGAGATGGGTCAAGGTCATGTGGTACATTGGTGCTAGGGGCAGAAGTGATTCCAAATGTTCTGACCTTCAAGCCAGGGATCAATCCCTGTGTTGTGAACAGATGAATAAGCAAGGTGGAATTTTGAACATTGGAAAGAAAAGTATGAATCCATCAAGAACTGCATTTCAGTGGATGTTGCAGTAGACCGAGGACTCATCCTGGAATCTATGGAAGCTGCAGACCCTTTCTGGGTTGCAGAGTTTAATTTCACAGGCTTTTGCAAAGTGCTGTTGAAATGGGCCTTCCAGGTTCCAGGAGAGTGAGTGGGCTCTGAAGGAGATCTTCCTGGCTCATCTGAGAAGGAGAGACAGAGGAAGACAGGGAAGGATGAAACAACCTTCTGAGTTTAGAACTCACACTGATGTTGGAGACAGTCTCAAGATAGTATAAGAGGTGGCTTGTGGTGTAGACAGATAAGCCATCACTTGTGACACTGGCATCCAAATGGGCTCTGGGTCAAGTTGTGGCTGATCCACTTCTAATCCAGCTCCCTGCTAATGCACCTGGGGAAACAGCAGAAGATGTCCCAAGGACCCCTACCATCCATGTGGGTGACCAGGATGGAGTTCCTGGTTCCTGGCTTTTGCCTGGCCCAACCTCAGCTGTCGTTATCCCTTGGGGAGTGAACCAGTGGATAGAAGATGTCTGTCTCTCCCTCTGTCTCTCTGTAACTCTGTCTTTCAAATAAATCAAATCTCTCTCTCTCTCTTTCTTTTCAAAAAGTAGTATAAGAAAATTTCTTTTTTTCCTTTTGGATAAAAATTAATGTAGGAAATGAGATTTTTCAAGCTAGGGCTGTCAGTGCTACAGTACGGATGGTAGAACTGAAGGCAGAAAAAGGTCATGTCAGCTGGGCGCATAGCCCAGACAAGGGGTGGTTGCAGTAGAATTTGTGTTAGAGAGGAGACCAAAGGTTAGATATGCATTCGGCTCAAATGCATTTTCCCAAAGAGTCTGTGCAACCCTGATGCCTCTCACAGGAAAACTGAGTTTGTCACTAGGTACTGGAATTGTGCTGTGGCTTGGAACATTCGTATTCAGTAGACACAACTCGGATATTTGCCCACCATAAGCCTCAATCAATGATGGATGAAAACAGCAGGAGTATGCTTTTTCAAAGAAGAGCTGCTTTTCATCCAAGAATCAAACGTGGGCCACAGGCTCCTGGGGGTCTTGAAGACCTGGATTTCCACAGGGCCACAACACAGTGGATATAAGCATAGGAGGAGGAATTGAACTAGCAGAGGTGTGGCGGCTGGGGAAGGGATGCTAGCATCGCCATTCAGCTGAGCTGCCTGTGCCAAAGCCAAGTGAGAGGAATTAGGGCAAAGGAGAGAGAGAGAGAGAGAGAGAGAGAGAGAGAGAGAGAGAAAGAGAGAGAGGTGAAGTGGACAGTGCTGTGTTTCCCCTCTTTTGCTTTTCTCTGAGAGTGGGCAGGTATACCAGGCCCCCAGGAAATGATAATTGGCTTTGTTCTGAGATTCTGGGAGGGGCTGACAGTTACCAGCATGAGGGGACTCCAGCTGGTTGAGGAAGGAGTGTAGGGACCAGCTGGACAGGAGTTCATCTTGGCTGTGAGCACCATGTTGTCCTCTGGCAGGTGACCTGGCAGTCATCCCAAATGCAGTGGGATAAACAACCTCATCAAGATCATCTGCTGAGTATTTTGTGCTGGGCACTGATGCCCAGGCCAGCTCTTAACTGGCCCTTAGAATGTTAGTGTCCCCTCCAAATTCAGTGTGTTCTGGGTAGCCATGAGGAGCCACCTTTGTCTAGCTTCCCATTTAGACCCTTTTCCTGCCACCTCAAGGTACTGGTACCAGGATCCTCATGCCCTGCTTCTCTTGTGAACTGTCCACTTCTCTCTTTGGTCTGTTGGCCCCTTCTATCTTAGGCAGCTGAGTCTTCTATACTGGGCTTTTCCAAAATAAAGGAGGAAGTTGGCTAGAGAAGGAGATCTTGTTGCAACTCTGAGAAACTTGGGTTTCCTGTTAACGAGGATGCTGAGTCACAGCCCACAGGTCTGACGTGGCTGCTGCAGTTGCCTGAGCCACTTTACCCATGTGCCCCACTCCCCTCTGCACTCCCTGCCATCAGAGGCAGAGAAGTAGGTTGAGGGAAAGGCTGTTTGAAAGAGGGAGCAATCTTACTCAGGAGAGACTGGGTTTTCCCTACAGCCGCTGTTTACGTTATTGGATCAAACTAAATTTAAACGAGGTTAGACATTTAGTTAATTTATTTTTCTCTTAACCAGCAGCTAGGAGTTCCAAGGAAGACAAGGTTATAGACAAAATAAAGGCACTGCATTTTCTTTTTTAAAAACAACTGTCTCAACATTTTCATATCCTATTGGTTTTCTAGGACATGTAAAAATTGTTTCTAAGAAATAATCTCAAAATTGCTGTGATGGATTAAGGATGATGAAACATGCTCTGGAATATGTATTGGGCACACACAGAGATCAACATGATTGGATATAGTTTATTTTTTATCTTTTATTTTTATTTATTTATTTGACAGGTAGAGTTACAGACAGTGAGAGAAAGAGAGAGAAAGGTCTTCCTTCCATTGGTTCACCCCCCAAATGGCTGCCATGGCCGGCGCTGCACCTATCCAAAGCCAGGAGCCAGGTGCTTCTCCTGGTCTCCCATGCAGGTGCAAGGCCCAAGCACTTGGGCCATCCTCCACTGCCCTCCCGGGCCACAGCAGAGAGCTGGACTGGAAGAGGAGCAACCGGGACTAGAACCCGGTGCCCATATGGGATGCCGGTGCCACAGGTGGAGGATTAGCCAAGTGAGCCACGGTGCCAGGCCCTATACTTTATTTTAAAAAGCAGCAAGGCAATTATTGTGTTGCTCAATAAGATTTAGTGTTTGGAGTGATTGAGTTTACTTTGCTCTTAGTTGGGAGTTTATGTTCACAGTCTTAATTTGAAAGTGAACATTTTCTCACCAGAAGTATAAATTGAGTCATTTTAAAAAAGGTACATTTTTTATTTATTTGAAGGGCAGAGGGGAGGAAAGAGTGACAGAGAGAAAGATCTCCCCTGCTGGTTCATTCCCAAAATGGTTGCAGTAACTGGGGCTGAGTCAGGCCAAAGCAAAGAACTCCATCCAGGTTTCCCACGTGGGTGGCAGGGGCCCAGGCAGTTGTGTCATCCTCCATTACATTCCCATGCACCCTAGCAGGGGCCTAGATCAGAAGCAGAGCAGTTGAGACACTAACCTGAGCTCCTACATCCATGGGAGGCCAGTGAGGCAGGCTGTGGCTTAACCTGCTGTGCCACAATGCCATTACCAAGTTGAGTCATTTAGAAGTTTTATTTGCAAATATGTGAGGGAATATTCTGGAAAGGAATGCTTGTGGAAAGTGACGGCCCATATAAGTGATGTTGACAGTGCCCTCATTCTGTGTAGAGCACTTGAGAGATGTTGAGGTTTAGAGGGGCCTGGGTGGGGGAGGGCTGGGTGAAAGACAATGAGAAAAATCCTGACTAGGGGGCATCAGGAGGGCTTCCTCAGAAAGGTTAGGTTGCCTTTGAGTTGGGCTTTGAAGGAAGCCTGTGACCTCTGTAGGTGATTTTTCATGGGAAAATCTGAAGAAATGTGGACAAGGGTATGGAAATGAGTTGCTACCCAGTGGGTTTATATAGGTGTGCCTGTAGACTGATGCTGCTGGAGTGTGCATGTGGGCTGGGGTTTGGGGAAAGCTTGACAAGGGCTAGTTAGGGGTGGTGTTGGGAAGCAGGATTGGAGCTGAGGACTGATTTAAAGGCACCTTTGTCCTGGAAGGTATAAAGAAGACCAGCACAGCCCACCTGGTCTTTCTCTCAACTCATAAAATGCTGGTTTTGCTCTGACTTAGGGCAAGATGTAGACTTGGAGGTCTGGATTCTTTCACTGGGTCCTGCTGTGGAGCGGTGGGATTCTCAGGTCTGTGCTAATGTGAGACAGTTTTGCTGGGTTCTGCTGGATCAAACTGACTGGCTCTTTCAGATGTCATCAGTTCTGCCAAGGAGACATGTGGAGTCAACGCTTAAGAACCATGGACAGCGGCTGCTGGCCAGAGATCAAAAGAAACCTGAGAGAAGGCGCAGGAGAAATGCAGTCGCTGTGGAGTTTTTCAATGCACAGCAGAAGCTCCAAATAACCACAACCTACCTTGTGTATGAGGTTTCAGCAAAGCAGCAACTCTTGTGGGCATATTGCAGGATCTCTCCACAGGCTGGTCTTTTTCATTTGTTGCTTGTGTATACACGATATAAATTTAACTCTGACATGAATTCCTGTGGTAGTTTCCTTCAACGTTGCCAGGTTGGCATATTCCCCCACTCCCAGTACTCCTGGGAATATCAGAGTCAGAAGACAGATACTCTCATCATAAAGTTATATTAGTACATTTAAAAATTTATTTATTTTTCTCCAAAGGAAACCTTTTATTTAAGGAATACAGACTTCATGCATTTCATAAGTTCAACTTTAGGAATATAGAGATTCTTCCCACCCACCCACTCTCCCACCAGTCTTTCTCTTCTTTCTCCCATTCCCAGTCCCACTCTCCACTAAGATCCATTTTCAATTAACTTTATACACAGAAGACCAACTCTATACTAAGTGAAGAGTTCAACAATTTGCACAGTAAAAAACAAAACAAAACAAAACAAAAACACCCTGTTCCTCAATAGTCCAGACAAGGTTGTTCAAAGTCATTGCAACTTGAAGTTAATTTCGCTTCTTTCTTTCTTTTTTTTTTAGAAACTTAATTAACTTTAACGAAGCACCCAAAAGTGCTCTTTTTGGAGCACTTAAACATAGTTATAATACAACCCTCTGAGGGCAAAGATCCTGTATGGGAAGTTAGTGCACAGTGACTCCTGTTGTTATTTAACAGTTAACACTCTTATGTATGACATCAGTAACCATCCAAGGCTCTTGAGCTGCCTAGATTATAGAAGCCTTTTGAATACACAAACTCTGTCAGTATTTAGACAAGGCCATAAGCAAAGTGGAAGTTTTCTCCTCCTTTCAGAGAAAAGTTTCTTCTTCTTTGACGACCACTTCTTTACACTGGGGAGTCACCCACAGAGATCCTTCATGTAGGACATTTTTTTTGCCTCAGTGTCTTGGCTTTCAATGCCTGAAATGCTCTTGTGGGCTTTCCAGCCAAACCAGAATGCCTTTCGGGCTGATTCTGAGGTAAGAGTGCTATGTAAAGCGATTGTCATTCTACGAGTCTGCTGTGTAGGCTGCTTCCCATGTTGGAGCATCCTCTCCTTTTTAATTCTTTTTTTTTTTTGACAGGCAGAGTGGACAGTGAGAGAGAGAGAGAGAGACAGAGAAAGGTCTTCCTTTGCCGTTGATTCACCCTCCAATGGCCACTGTAGCTGGCGTGCTGCGGCTGGCGCACCGCGCTGATCCAAAGGCAGGAGCCAGGTGCTTAACCTGGTTTCCCATGGGGTACAGGGCCCAAGCACTTGGGCCATCCTCCACTGAATTCCCTGGCCACAGCAGAGAGCTGGACTGGAAGAGGGGCAACCAGGACAGAATCCAGCACCCCGACCGCGACTAGAACCTGGTGTGCCAGCGCCGCAAGGCGGAGGATTAGCCTGGTGAGCCGCGGCACCGGCCTCCTTTTTAATTCTATCTGTTATTATTACCAGACCCTTAATCCTATTCATATGATCACTTTAACACTTAAGATGGTATTTTTACCCTCCCAGCTTAATGGGCTTTAGGGTCGCATGGTAAGTTTTTAAACTGTACCCTTAGAAGTAAGTCCGTAGGAATGCATGCAGAACATCTTTACACTTACAAATTTCAAACACTTCATAATTACAACTTTAGGAGCATGGTGATTCTTCCCACTGTGCCCACACTCCCAACCCCTCTTCTCCCTCCCTCTCTTATTTCCACTCATTTTTTTACTGATATATATTTTCAACTGGCTTTATACACATATGTTTAACTCTGTTAATTAAAGAGTTCAGCAAATAGTATATAAAAAACTAAACTGTTTCTCAACAAGTCAAGACAAGGACTGTTCAAGTCATTGCTTCTCAAGGTGTCGATTACACTTCTACAGATTACCTTTTAGGTGCTCTATTAGTTATCACAGGTCAGGGAGAACATGTGGCATTTGTCTCTTTGGGACTGGCTTATTTCACTAAGTATGATGTTTTACAGATTCATCCATTTTGTTGCAATTGACTGGATTTAAATTTTTACCATTGCATAGTATTCCATAGTGTACATATCCCATAATTTCTTTATCAGGTCTTCAGATGATGGGCATTTTGGTTGATTCCATGTCTTCGCTATTGTGAATTGAGCTGCAATAAACATGGGGGTGCAGATAACTCTTTCATGTGCTGATTTCATTTCCCTTGAGTAAATTCTCAGGATTGTGATGGGTGGGTCATATGGTAGGTCTATATGCAGATTTCTGAGGTATCTCTATATGGTCTTCCATAATGGTTTTACCAGTTTCCATTCCCACCAATAGTACATTAGCATATCTTTTCTCCACATCCTCACCAGCATTTGTTATTTGTTGATTTCTGTATGAAAGCCATTCTAGCTGGCGCCGCAGCTCACTAGGCTAATCCTCTGCCTTGTGGTGCTGGCACACTGGGTTCTAGTCCCGGTCAGGGTGCCAAATTCTGTCCTGGTTGCCCCTCTTCCAGGCCAGCTCTCTGCTGTGGCCAGGAAGTGCAGTGGAGATGGCCCAAGTGCTTGGGCCCTGCACCCCATGGGAGACCAGGAAAAAGCACCTAGCACCTGGCTCCTGCCATCGGATCAGCATGATGCGCCGGCCGTGGCAGCCACTGGAGGGTGAACCAACGGCAAAGGAAGACCTTTCTCTCTGTCTCTCTATCTCACTGTCTACTCTGCCTGTCAAAAAAAAAAAAAAAAGAAAGAAAGAAAGAAAGCCATTCTAACTTGGCTGAGGTGGAAACTCACTGTGGTTTTGATTTGCATTTGCCTGATGGCTAGTGATCCTGGTATGTTTTCATGTGTCTGTTGGCCATTTGGCTTTCCTTTTTTGAAAAATGTCTGTTTAAGTTCTTTGCCCATTTCTTCACTGGGTGTTTGTTGTTGAGTTTCTTGATCTCTTATATATTCTGGTTATTAATCCTTTACCAATTGAATAGTTTGCAAATAATCTCTTGCATTCTGTTAGTTGTCTCTTCGTTTTCCTGAGTTTTTATTTTGCAGTACAGAAGCTTCTTAATTTGATGTAATCCCATTTGTGAATTTTGGCTTTGATTGTGTATGTCTCTGGGGTCTTTTCCAAGAAGTCTTTGCCTATGCCAATGTCTTGCAAGGTTTCCCTAATGCCCTCTAATAATTTGATGGTATCAGGTCATAGATTTAGATATTTAATCCATTTTGAGTGGATTTTTGTGTAAGCTATAAAGTAGGGGTCTTGCTTCATACTTTTGCATGTGGAAATCCATTTTTCCCAGCACCATTTGTTGAAGAGACTGTCCTTGCTCCAGCGGTTGATTTCAGCTCCTTGGTCAAATATAAGTTGGTTGTAGATGTTTGGATTTATTTCTGGCATTTCTCTTCTGTTCCATTAGTCTAGCCATCTGTTTTTGTACCAGTAACAGGCTGTTTTGATTATAACCTTCCTGTAGTAAATCTTGAGATCTGGTATTATGATGCTTCCAGCTTTGTTTTTGTAGTAGAAGTTTTCCTTAGCTATTCAAGGTCTCCTGTGTTTCCATATGAATTTCAACATCATTTTTTCTATATCTGAGAAGGATGTCCATTGGTACTTTGAATGGTATTGCATTGAGTCTATAAATTGCTTTTGGAAGAATGGACATTTTGATGATATTGATTTTTCTAATCCATGAACATGGAAGATTTTTCCATTTTTTTGTATTTTCTTCTATTTCTTTCTTTAATGTTTTATAATTCTCATTGTAGAGGTCTTTGACATCCTTGGTTAATGTATTCCAAAATATTTGATATTTTTGTAGCTATTGTGGATGGAATTGATTTTAGAAGTTCTTTTTCAGTCATGACATTGTCTGTGTGAACAAAGGCTGTTGATTTTTGTGTATTGATTTTATATTCTTCAACTTTACCAAACTATTCTATGAGTTCCAATAGTCTCTTAGTGGAGTCTTTTGGTTCCCCTATATATATAATCCTGTCATATGCAAATAGAAATAGTTTGACTTCCTCCCTCCCAATTTGTATCCCTTTGATATCTTTGTCTTGCCTAATGGCTCTGGCCAAAACTTCCAAGACTATGTTGAATAGCAATGGTGAGAGTGGGCATTCCTGTCTGGTACGAGATCTCAGTGGGAATGCTTCCAACTTTTCCCAATTCAGTAGGATGCTGGCCAAGTGTTTGTCATAGATTGCCTTGATTATGTTAAGGAATGTTCCTTATATATCCAATTTCCTTAGAGTTTTCATCATGAAAGAGTGTTGTATTTTATCAAATGCTTTCTCTGCATCTGTTGAGATAATAATATTGTTTTTGTTCTTCAGTTTATTAATGTGCCATATCACATTGATTGATTTGTGAATATTGAACCATCCCTGCATACCAGGGATGAATCTCACTTGATCTGAGTAAATGATCTTTCTGATGTATTGTTGGATTTGATTGGCTAGAATTTTGTTGTAGATTTTTGCATCTATGTTCACTAGGGAAGTTGGTCTGTAATTCTCTTTCTCAATTGCATCTTTATTCGGGTTTAGGAATTAAGGTGGTGATTCTGGCTTCATAGAAAGACTTTGGGAGGATTCCCTCCTTTTTAGTTGTTTTGAATAACTTGAGAAGAATTGGAGTTTTTCTTTAGATGTCTGGTAGAATTCAGCAGTGAAGCCATCCAGTCCTCGGCTTTCCTTTTTTGGGAGTGTCTTTATTACTGATTCAATTTCTTTCCTTGTTATGGGTCTGTTTAGATTTATATTAATTCATTTTAGGAACATAAAACATTAATTCAGTGACTAGCACCAGCCAGAGGCAGTAGCATTTCCCCTTCGGCTACCCCACCATGTTGCTGATATTGTGAGTGCCTGCCAGCCAGTGTGTGTTTTCTCTCAAGCTGTGTTCCTCAAGATATAATTTACATGTGGTAAAAGGTTACTGTTAAGGATCATAGTTCTATGACAAACATATGTAGTTGTGCAGGCATCACAATAAGGACTGAGGCTGTTCTATTGCCCATATGCGGTTTATTTATTTATTTTTTGACAGGCAGAGTTAGTCAGTGAGAGAGACAGAGAAAAAGGTCTTCCTTCCATTGGTTCACCCTCCAATGGCCGCTATAGCTGGCGTGCTGCCCTGATCCAAAGCCAGGAGCCAGGTGCTTCCTCCTGGTCTCCCATGTGGGTACAGGGCCCAAGCACTGGGGCTATCCTCCACTGCCTTCCTGGGTCACAGTGGAGAGCTGGACTGGAAGAGGAGCAACCGGGGCAGAATCTGGCATCCCAACCGGGACTAGAACTTGGGGTGCCAGCGCCGCAGGCCCATATGGGTTTATAGTCAGGTCTCACGAACCTGCTGTCCCTTGAGTCTGTCCCTACTTCCACCTCAGCCCCTGGCAGCCTCTGATCCTTGTCATCATGGATTTGCCTTTTCCCTCATGTCCCACATGTGAAGTCACGCAGGCTGTAGCCCTTTGTGTGTGCCTTTCCCATTCCACACCATCTACGTTCCACATCCTCCCCTGCCATGGAACACGCTGGTTCTTTCCAGGGTCTGGTGATTGTGATGGAAATTTCTCTGAAAATCCATTTACAGATTTTTGTGTGGACACACATTCACTTCTCTGGAGGACCTAGAAGTGGAAGGACTGGTTCATATGGGTAAGTGTATGTTTAATTTTTATTTAACTTTTATTCATTTTTTTGAAAGGGAAAGAGAAGGAAACACACACACACACACACACATAGAGATGGAGAGAGAAAAAGAGAGAGGGAATCTCAATAGCTGGGGCTGTGTCAGACTGAAGCCAGAATCCTGTAACTTAATTTGGGTACTTGAGTGATTACCTGCTGCCTTCCAGGTGCACGTTAGCAGGAAGCTGTACTGGTAGTGGAGGTGGGATTTGAATCCAGGCCCTCTGACATGGGATGTGGACATCCCAAGCCCCTCACCCATGTGTCAGATTTCAAACTTGTTTTGAAAGTGGAGGCACTATTAATTTTCAATATTTAAAATATGGAAGTGCAGTGGTCTCTTATAGATTTAATTTCTGATTCCCTAATGAGTATTGTGGGTGTACCTTCCATGTGTTTATTTGCCATCTGTACTTGAAGAGGCATCTGTGATATTGGGTAAAGAACAGGCATATGGATCAGCAGACTTGGAGAGACCTCAGGAGCAGTCCCCACCCATAGGCCATTCCACAAAAAGGATAATCTTTTCCACAAGTGGTGCTGATACAGTTGGATGTTTATACGTGCTACCTGCTCCCCCTCCCAACACCAAAGAACACAGAGTTGAAGCTGACCACACACACAAAAGGTAGTTAGCATGGTTGACAGACCTTGATACAACACCTAAAACCATATGAACGCCAGGAGAAGAAGTGAGGACATCTTGGTGGTGGTGAGTTACACAAAGTACCCTGGGATAGGACACAAAAAGCACAGACTATAAAAGAGAAAAATGGTTAAATTCCATGAACTTAGAAACTTCTGCCCTTTAAAAGACACTGTTATGAAAACAAGAGGATAAACCACAGCCTGGAAAATACATTTTCCAAGTAGCTCCCTGTGAAGGACTTACATCTCCAACACAAGTGCGCTTCCCAGAGTGTGTGCAAAAGCAGAATTAGAAAGGCAAGTGTAGTTGGCCGCAAAACAATGAGGAACCTTTGCAGAGCTGCTCCACAATACACATTTCCATGAGCGTTTTCAAGTCTTCCTCCTACATGGAGCACTCTCGCAGCTGCGTAAGAGGGAAGCAGCTGTGAGCCAGTGGGAAACGGGCAGCCATCACTTCCGGCTCCCTTCAGTGGTGGTGCTGGTGATCTGGAGCCCAGTGCTACTGTCCCACCTACTCTACTCCCTGGGACCTGCGGACCCCCTGCGTCCTATCTGCTCACCTGTGCTGTGGCGTTCACCTGCCTTCGCCACACACTCCCCATCCCCTCCATGCCCTCTTCTGTGTCAATCTTCAATCCCTGGTTGTGGCTCTAACAGCTTCCTGTCATGCTACATAATGTAGATCTTTCTTCTACAGTGAAATGCTCAGCACAACCAAGGAGATCGGGCTGGGCTTCAGCTCTGGAGACTGAAGACCCTTCCGGGACACCCTGTGGTTTGATTAGCTTTGGAGCTGAGGGGGCGGGGCTGGATCCACGCCACCACTGTTCTGTGTTTCACAGGAGTGTGTTCTGAGGCTTTCAAGAGGAGGACAAGGAAACGGCCAGGAACCCCTGACACCAGCGCAGCTCTGTGTGGCAACAGTCCTAGGGTGCAGGCTCTGATCCTTGGAATGCACCTTCCAAGGAGCATCTTGGAGGTCTGGGGACGCCGAGCCCTGGACAAGCTTCCGGTGCAGAGCCAGGCCCCATCAGAAGCTTCCGATAGAGGCCTTGAACCTGTTCTGCTTGCCGCCCGTCTTCCCCCAGGGGCAGAACAGCAGGTTTTACACAGCTGGCAAAGCTGACTGCTAGGGATCATTCACCCAGTTGCTCAGAATCATTGTTTCTGCCTCAATCTTTCCTTTATCTTTTTAAAATTTATTAGAGGCCAGCTGTGGTGTAGTGGGTGAAGCCTCCGCCTGCCACACTGGCATCCCATATGGGCACCCGTTGAGATCCTGGCTGCTCCATTCAGATCCAGCTCCTTGCTAATGTGCATTGGGAATGCTGCAGAGGATGGCCCAAGCCCTTGGGCCCCTGTACCCATGTGGGAGACTCGGAGGAAGTTCTTGGCTCTTAGCTTCAGCCTGGCCCAGTCCCAGCCATTGAGGCTGTTTAGGGAGTGAACCAGTAGATGAATAGCTCTCTCTCTTTCTCTCTCCCTCTCTTCGTAACTCTGATTTTCAAATGAATAAAAAATAAATCTTTAAAAAATTGTTAGTGGTAGGGAGTGGCTAGAGGGAAGTATGTGTGTGTGTGTGACAGAGAAAGAGAGAGAGGAGAGAATTTTCTGTTGGTTCAATCCTCAAATGCTTGAACAACTGGAGCTTGGCCTCAATCCAAGACAACCCTGTGGGTGACAGGGACCCAGCTACAGAATTGTTACCTGCTGAATCTCAGGATGTACATTAGCAGGAAGCTGGAGTCAGGAGCCCGAGCAGGAGTTGAACCAGGAGCTTGGATAGGGGACGCCTGGGCTCTTAACCACTGGGCCAAATGGCTGCCCCCAACAACCCAGTGGAACCAAAGCCAAGCAAAAAGAGCTTGGATTGACTGAGCCATAATGTGGGCTGGCTGATTAAAGCCAGGGAGCTTTGCTTTTTGACAAGTGGACTCTTCACATGTGAGAGGGATGTGTGTGTGGCAGGCTCTGTGTGCTGTGCAGGCAAGGACAATGTCCAGGTCATGAATCAGTGTCTCGTGGGCATGTCCCAAAGGGCCTGTCCCCATCCTTCAGCGGCCTCACCACTCAGCCTGCTGTCCCGGCTTTCTGTGCTGCACCCAACAGTGATTGCTGTGGTAACGACTTTGCAGTAAGAGCTGTGTGTGTGAGGAATGCTTTCATCGGAGAGCTTCATTGTGATGGAATTGGGGGATTGATCCTTGAGCTGCACAACAGTGATTCTAAACTCCTTTAGCTAAGAATCATTTTTTAAAAAATCCAAACTTTCCTTCGATCTTCTGCAAACCAATTGCCTTTCTGGTATCTGCTAATTAAGAAAATAGAAAAAAAAAAGAGGTTTCTTGGTATCAGGATGTTGGTAAATGATTTAAAAATCTTATCAGCCTTTAAGAATGCATCAAAGATGCTGGCAAGTATGTTAGGCAGGGCTGTAGCCCACTTTGCCTTTAATCCAAGGACCTCCCAAGGGGGAGAGACCACAGGGAGAACACGTGGATTCCCATGTCTTTCTTATTTTTTTTCCTTGGATCCATTTATTTCTTCTGCAGCCCTTTTACACTGCTGACCAACAGGGCAAAATAAAGGCTGTGGATCATCCCGAGTGGACTGGAGGGAATCCCAGGCATCCTTTAGCCCCGGCACCTCATTTTACGGATGAAGAAACTAGGGCCAGGAGCAGGGAGGGGCTTGGCTTCCTGCAGGCAGCCGGTCTTGTGATGACGCCAGGGGTGTTCCCGGGCCCCAGGACTGGCACCTCCACCTGCCTCTCAGGGACAGCTGCGCATCTCCCACACTGCACTTGTGTGTATCAGGCCAATGCTTGTATCAGTGGTCGGACTTTCGCTCGGGCTGTTTGGAATCGTATTTTTAAAAAGGCTTTGTTTTTCGTGAGACAATGGCTGGGTTGCCGGCACAAGGAAGGTTCAGTCCTGGCTCGTGGTTTCCTTCCCCAGTGTGCCAGCAGGTGCCTGGGAGAACACTGGTGAAGGTCAAGAGCTCAGGTGTGTCCACCTGAACGCCATCATCAGTGAGTGTCTGTCCCTGGAGCTTGGCTCGCTGTCTTCCCAAGCGGCAGTTGCTATTCCCAGAGTGTCCTCTGGAGGGCAGCCTTGGCTTTCCTGTGTTTTGCAGGTGCTGGACCGAGCCGTGCCCTGCAGCACCTGGATAGAAAGGGCTTTTTTGTCACCTAAGTGCAAATGTCATTTTAGCACTTCGCTGCCCACAACACCCTTCCTGGCCTTTATAGGAAATGACATATTCCTGTGTTCTTTGTCTCCAACACATGCTTCCGAGAGGCATGGGCAGTTATTACGCTTTAAAAGATTGGAGAGAAAAATGCAGGGACCGCGGGCCAAATACCAGGGAGCACAGGGAACACAAATGAGGTGACGGTGTCACCAGGTCTGGTGGAACGTGGAGGGAAGAAAGGATCGGCTTTGTGTGCCGTTGCCATTAGCAAGTTTTCCCTGCCATTTCTCTTCCAGGGGTCAGAAGGACATTAACAACAAGATTGGTACATGCTCGGCCAGACTGGCATCCTGGCTTCCACTTTTCCCACTTCCCCTCACTCCCAGCTCATGTCCTCCCCTGCCCCTGCCTGCTTCCACCCTGGCTGTGTGCTCTGAGCACTTGGATCTCTTCGTCAGCTCCTTGAGCTGTTCTTGGCGTGGATGCGGCAACCAAGAGGGGCAGCTCCAGGTACCAAATTCTGACCAGCAGCCGGTGCCGGGGAGCAGGGACCGGCCAGGCAGGACACCCTCAGGCAGAGAGGTCATCAGCCCGGTTTTACTGCCTGCTCCAACGCTGCTTTCTCGCTCAGGCTGCAGCTCTGATGAGTGGCTCCATCCTTCCTGGCTCTCTGAGACAATGAAGTTTGCTTTTTAATTACAGTGATGGCTGTTCACAGCCAGCCAAGCCCACAGTGACCAGAGATATGGGAGCTGGTTCTTGTTGGCATTTTCCTGTGGTCTCGGCACACCAGATTCCCAGCCAACACTGCCCCTAGGGAATACTGTTCTGAAACCCTGATGTGGCATATCCCAAACCCTGCATGTCCTACATGTTGTAGACATAGTACCTTATCCAGGTCTCACGCCAACACTGAGGGAGGTGTCCCCGTTTGCATCTCAGGAAACAGGTTTCACACCTTGCTCATGGCCACATAACTAGGGACAGGCAGAGCTGGCTGCACTCCCTGCCTCCCAGCATCTACCTACATCTACCTGATTTGCAGAGACAGGGGTGAGCTCACTTTCTATGAAGAATAAACGAGAGTGCCATGCTGCCCCAGTTTCTCCAAGGTGGAGTCTCATTACTGGCCTCTCTTTCAGCAGGTCCACCCCGACTCGCCATTGGGTATGCCAGGATCACTACATGGGCTGTGTCATTAGCTCATCATTGGAAGTGGAAGTGCCCCCTTCTCTGTCCCTGGGGACTGTGCAATATCACATAAAGGCCTTCCTTTGTCCTTGTACGTCTCTGCATTAAACCTATACTGACAGCTCGGCTCTGGGTAGATGGAGAGGCGTGGGATGCAGCCTTGCCATGTGCAGGGTCTGGAGGGGAGAGAGCAGGGTCTGTCCTCTTTCTGCACTCCAGGGCCACCCCTGGGGAGGCAGACATGGGATCCCTCTGCAGAGTGTTGCTGAACCGAACTGTAAGCCCTGGAGTGGAGAAACGACCCACTCTGCCGAGAGAGCTGTCGTGGGCCCTGCGCCACTATACCTGGCTGTGAACTCTCACAGAGCGAGGCTGGAGGATGAGACCTTCTGTAGGTCCCGGGGAGACGCAGCTCCATGTCAGCGGCGTTACTGCTCGCTAGCTTCTCAGCGGCAGCCAGCATCTCTGGGGCACGCTACTGCTACACCTGAGTGGCACTCAGCCAGTCTTGCGCGTGCAGATCCGCTCCCGGCTTGGAATCCTGACATTTTGAGGACTGTGCACGGCATTGTCCCATCACGGCTCACATGTGCCGCCAAGAAGGGGGAGAAGGAAGATGGCGTCAGGGGATTCGAACACGGAGGTGGAGGGGAAGAGGCAGGGAGGAGAAAGAAGCCACGAGAGGGAAAATGCTGTGGGAACTGTGGCTGTGACGCTGCCCCTGTTGCCACGCCCCGGCCTCCTGTGCTACCATCCACAGCAAGCCCCGAAGGGCTAACTGTTCTTATCCCCACTCCACAGAGGAGCAGACTGAGGCCCAGAGTGGCCAAGCCTCTGCTCCAAAGGCACGAAGGAAGTCAGAGCTAAGATTTAAACCTGGAGCCCGGGTCCAGCACCATGCACCTTGCACAGCCTCTGCAGGTAAGGGCAGCTCCATCAGCTGCCCATCACGACAGCCGCCGGGCTGTAGAAGCACAGGTGACCCGGAGGGCCTGACTGAGAGCCCAGGAGAAAGCGCTGTGTGCCGCGGCGGAGTCGGCTTCTGGGCTGTGTAGCAGCGGCTCCTCTTTCTAGGCTCAGCCAAGGACCTGAGACGATCAACCATGCAGGTCTGCAGGCAGCCAGCGCGTCGGTAGGGGGCGCTCTGTCATTTCCTGCCAGAGGTGGGCACTGGGCAAGAGGCCTCATGCAAAAATCCCGCCAGGAATTAGAAAAGAAGCCCTCGCAGCTCACGGAGCTCTCCAGTGCGGCTGGGCCGGAGAGGGGCTGCGCCTGGGACACCAGGGACCAGCCAGCACGGAGGGAAGCGGGGGCAATGTGCTCCCTCCCAGTGACGCCGGGAACTCGTCCTGGGATTCCTGTGCACCCCCAGGATAAGGCTGGGATTGCTCCTGTGTGAGCCTGCAGCCAGCCCCGCATTCCGAGGCAGGCGGCCATGTCCGCCTCACCTTAACACCGCCTGTGTGCTGAAGTCTGTGTGACAGCAGGGACTCAGAAGTGCCTGGTACCCAAGCAGAGGATGAAGGGATGCGTTGCTTGGTTACTTCAAGTGCAACGTCAAGTACAAGACGGGTGGAGACGGCGCCGATAATCTGGCACTTTTCAGGGAACATTCTGCCCTGGGTCCTCAGCACAGCAGTAGGGGTGGAGGAGGCGTGGACTACACGGTCAGCCTAGGCACACGTGTGTGCGTGCATATCCACACACATGCATGTACAGGCGTTCACGCACACCCACCTGCGCTTGCATTCCCTGTGCCTGCTCCTGTGCCACTCTGGAGTCTGGGGGAGGCTGCGAGAGCGTGTCAGTCACGCCAGGTGATTGTGCTTTTGAGTGTTCTCCAATCAAGAAGGCTGCCATGCTTACAAACAGTTTGCATAAAGCCTGGTTCATTAAGACCCATAAATTAGCACTGTTTTAATTGATTCCCTAGAGGCAGTAAATAAAGTGACACGAGATGACATCAGAGGGAGAAGTGACACCAGGGAGGTGTTTCCCTGCTTCCCCTTCCTGCCTGCTCGCTGCCTGTCTGGAACCGCTGAGGTCTGACAGCCACTGCTCCCCCACATCCCCGCACGCTCCCTGTCCAGGCTTTTGCCCAAGTCCATTCCAGGAAAGCCCAACACCCCGAACGGGCTCCAGGGACTTGGAGTTTGGCCTCCTGAGCTGCCAGAGTGGGTTGTGCCTGCAGAAGGAGCAGGTATGATCAGACCCGCCAGCTCGGGTCTTTGCTCGACTTTGCTCATCATGGAAACAACTTTAATTGTGAAATCAAAGGCTCAATGCTTCCTTGAAGCCATTTCTGCTGGTGTGTCGGTGACGTGGCCCCTGGCCTTTAACAGACTACTTGGCCACGGTGAGGGAGCTGGTGTTTGCTGAGGCACATCCGGGCCAGGCCGTGCTCTGGGGGTCCGTGCGCGAGGTCCTCCCCGAACCCCATAGCCTCACATCAGTTACCTTAGTCTAGCAGAGAGGTGAGGATGGCGCTCGGGCTCACAGGGCTTGCAAGCAGTGGAGCTGACGTCGAGAGCCCTGTGTGTGTCCCCTCTGCAGAATCACGTTGGCATCCTAACGTCTGTGACTTGGTCCCTGGAGAACCAGACGGCCAGCACTGCTCCTTCCATAGCCCCTCTCCCAGCATCGGGTGGCACGCAAGCGTAATTCAGCGTTCTTGTAGATGTGTGTGTTCCCTCTCAGCACCATTTGCATTTCAAGGAAGCCCTGACTGTGGAATAAAAATATTTGCCCCGTATTTTCACGTTTTGCTCACGCTCCCTCCCCCAGTGCCTTGAACTGGGCACATTGCACAGGCTTGAGACATTTGTTACAGAACGGATGAAGCCAAGTCAGTCTCCCTGGCTAGGTTGGGAGGAATCTTTGGGATGGAGGAAGTAGAATTTCAGTGTGTTGCTCCCAGGAACTGTTAGTTAAATGGTGCCTTCTTATCTGTGGTGCCATCTATGCTCCCAAAGCCATCTTAGGCTCGGCCCCGCACTCCCCATTGCCACCTTGCACAGTAAGCTTTGGTCCTAAGCCCCATGGCCCAGCCACCCTAATGGGATTCGCTGCTCCACTTCCCTGCCTGCCCCCGGCAAGGTATAACAAGAACTGCTTCCGGCACACCTGTTCTCTCTCCTGATCTCTCTCTTACTCTCTCGCCCTCTCCCCTGGCCTGCCAGGCTTACCTCACCCGACAGCAAATCTTCCCCTTAACTCCGGTGTTTGATGTGTTTTGTGGCAACCTTACTGGAACCCCTTAAATCACCCGCCTAAGGCAGAGACTCACTTCACTTGGCAAGAAAACTGAACTTGTGTGCGGATAGAAACCCCAGGGCTAAGTCCAAGACAGACAGGGTGTGCCAAGCCCCGAGGAGCTGAATGACAAAAGGGAGTAAGAGGACCGAGAGGATGGAGGGAGGGAGAGGGGAAAAGTCTGCAGGACCCTGGGGGAGCTGGAGCCCGTGAGTCTATGGGTCCAACCAGACCCTGCTTTGTGGGGACCCAGGTGGGAGGCTGAGCTTTCCAGACAGTTGCGGGACGTGGTCAGTAGAGGGCAATAGCGGGCCACAGAGGCCCAGCCTAGCTGCGGTGTCTGGGTGCAGCTGCTCCATAGGGGAGCGAATGAAGCCTGGAACCAGAGGGGCGGCTGGCTGGCTGGGAGGAGGTCTGCCTGGAGCAGAGGAAGCCAATGGTGGCGTTGGAAGGCAATGGGCTCGATGGGAGAAGAGGCTTGCTCCCCCCACCCCACCGCCTCAGATGGGGGTGACTTGGGCAGCGTGTGGACGAAACCACCTGGTTGGATACGGGAGAGAGCGCTAGGGGCGCCATGCTGAGTTTCCTGTGTCATGCTGACCGTGCCATGCGTGTCCACACTCAGCTCTGTGTCCCTATGCACCTGGGAGGGTGTTGTGTCCACGGGGGTCTGGGGAGGGGGCGGGCAGAAGGCGGCTGAGAGCAGCAGTCACCTTCCTCCTGCATCCCAGCGCATCTCCGCCTGCCCAGACCATGGCTGACCGCATCCATGCTCCAGTGCCCTGAGGTTCAGACCCACCGGAGCCAGGGCACCAGCGCTGCTCGCAGTTAGCAGCTCCAGGCCGGAGTAAGGAGGACGCAGCGTGCCCCAGGCTCGCCCATGCTGTGCCGAAGGCAGGATCATATTCCCTTGCATGTGTGTAGGCTCACCCTTTCTTTATCCCTCATCTGTCCGCGGGCGTTAGTTCACAGGGTCCGATCTCACGCTCAGTGTTCTTAGCATGAATAAAAACAAACCAACACCAGAGGTGGGCATTGAGCCCAGCGGTCCTGTGCCCACCCTGTCTCCCCTATGCTCCACCAAATAGTTCGCAGGACATTCTTTGAGCCACGTATCTAGTGCAAAATGTTCACGAGTGATGATCTGTCTTCCCTGAGACTCAAGACACTTTTTAAAACCTTGATAATTACAGATAGTCATGCTCCCTGCTTCAAATAGCTCTCTCGACGTCTCTGATGGTTTCTGTCGGGTTCCTGACTGCTCTGGCAGAGTGAACTTTTCTTGTGGACAGAGTTTCACGTACTTCTTTCTCCAGAGAGCTCCCAGGAATCAGAGGGTCTGAGTGTTTTAAGGAGAGCACCCCAGATATGCAAACTCTGGTATCCCCAGTTCTTGTATTGGAAGGTACAAGCAGAGCAGGTAGGAACACACCTGGCTCAGATTGCCAATCTGGTTAGCCAATGTCCTTACCGACTTTCATTGATCTGAGAGGTTTTGGGTGGCTCATCTCATATCTGTTTTTCATCACTTAAATATCAGAGGCTGGCCACTTCTTAAAGAACAGTGGTTTATTTTGGCTCATGGGGATGTAGGTGAAATCCAGTGGCCACGTCTGGTGATGATTTTTCCTTGGTGGCTGATTCCTGAGGCAGGGAGGGCATCACAGACAAGAGGCAGAGATCAGGCGTGTGTTCATGCCTCTCCTCTCACTCACCAGGTTTCACCCAGGGGTTCTCCATCCTCATGATGTTATCAAATCCTACTCACAACTCAAAGACCCCATTCCTGACACCGTAATTGGATGAAGTTTCTAACCTCTTCTGCATCCCAGTGCGGGTTCCATTTCAGTGAAGACTTGAGGGGGGATGCCCCAATCATATTCAAACCGTAGACATCCCTCCTGCTGACGGCTAAGAGTAAGCTGAGGATATGTGAGGTAGAAGCAATAGACTTTTACGTAGAAAGGGAAGGAGTTTGAGAAAGAGAAAAATAATGGGTGGGAGAGAAGTAGAAGAGGATGGAAAGTCAGAAAATGGAGAGAGAGAAAAGACGATGGATGATGAGAGAGAAGGGGGATGGGGAATGGACACAGATGTGTCTCCCGAGACATTTCAGTGCCATTCCAATAACCCAGTACCCTGTGGTCTGATCTGACACCAACTCTCCTTGTGACCATCCCTCAGGATTCACTCTGACTTCTCTTTTCAATCTTGGAGTCTTGCTTTTAATTTTGTTATCTACCTGATGCCTGAACTGAAGGCACTGATACATAATTAAGGTAGTCAGAGTAGCTCTAGGAACCCAGTTAATTACTACTTGTCATTTTTCAGCATTAGCAGCTCTTTGCAAATAATCTTGCTCAGCTTTACAGATCACTTTTTGGAGAGCACTGACTTGTCTAATTCATCCTCATGCCTTCTTGGTCAGCTAGGTAAAATACACACCCATATTCCAGCAGGGAGTATGGACACCTAAGGAGTAACCCTGGGCTGAGGATGCTGGCCATTTGTCTGAGAGGTAGAGCTACTTGTTCATGCATGCTTAAATTATTGGCAGCTGTGAAGCCCGCCCTCTCTTGCCTCTTGACCTTAGCTCATGCCTTTGCTGTAGCTTAACACACCCTCCATTTCAACCTTGCCCTTCCACTAAGGCCCAGCTGGAATACTATCTCTTTTGCAGTGCTGAAATGTTGTCTCAACTTTCCAAGAATGGCTTCTCCCTCCTGAAAACTTGCCTTTATCATCAAGTTAATCTGTCAGTTGCTTGTGCACTTGTCTTAGTGTCTGTGGTAAGCAGCTACTACTATGACCTTGTCTCCCTGTGTTCCCACCTTTGTTTAAACCCTTCTCATTGAACGTGGGCTGGGTTTACTCATTTTCTTCTAATGAGTAGGCTGTGGCAAGTGTGATGGATGCCAATTCTGACACTAGCTAATACAAGGATGGTTTGTGTTGAACACTCTCTCAGATTGTTTTCTCTGGATGAAGCAAATGGCCATGTAGGGAGGGCCACATGGCAAAGGATCATGTCCTTGTGAGTGATCTTGGAAGTGATGGCCCCCACTTGAATTCTCGGATGAGACTACAAGCTTGGCTGATGGTTTGACCTTGTGCTCATGAGAGACCTAGAGCCAGAGACACCCAGCTAAGCTGTACCCAGATCCTCATATCAAAGAAATGGTGATTGTTGGGGCTTGAGCATATTCCCCAAAGTTCATGTGTCAGAAACTCAGTTCCCAATGCCACAGTATTGATGGATGGACCCTGTAAGAGTGGGTTAGGTTGTTACTGTGGGAAAAGGTTTGTTACCATAGAGGTGAGTTTTCATAAAAAGATGAGTTTGGCCCTCTTCCCTTTTCTCTTTGCCCTTCCGCCTTCATTCATGGGATGATGCAATGAGAAGGCCCTCACCATTATAGCCCCTTGATATTGGATTTCCCAGCCTTCAGAACCCCAACCAAGTGCATTTCTGGTCATTGACCAGGCTATAGTGTTCTGTTACATCAGCTCAGAGCAGAACAATATGGGGGCCGGCGCCATGGCTCACTAGGCTAATCCTCCACTTTGCAGCGCTGGCACACCGGGTTCTAGTCCCAGGCAGGGTGCCGGATTCTGTCCCGGTTGCCCCTCTTCCAGGACAGCTCTCTGCTGTGGCCCGGGAGTGCAGTGGAGGATGGCCCAAGTGCTTGGGCCCTGCACCCCATGGGAGACCAGGATAAGTACCTGGCTCCTGCCATCGGATCAGCACGGTTCACTGGCTGCAGTGTGCCGGCCGTGGCAGCCATTGGAGGGTGAACCAACGGCAAAGGAAGACCTTTCTCTCTGTCTCTCTCTCTCACTGTCCACTCTGCCTGTCAAAAAAAAAAAAAAGAACAATATGGGGATATGATAAATGCTGGCTGTTTATGGCACTGGATGTGGAACAATTTGTGTGCATGGATACATCATCTATCTGGTCCCTGCTAGGCTATAAATTACCTGCAGGCTGGGCTCCTTTCTTCATCTTCATCACACCATCAAGCAGAAAGTTTTGCATGAATGGCAGGAAGAAGTTTTGCATGAATGGCAGGGAGAAGTTTTGCATGAACGGCAGGAAGAAGTGCTCCCCCTCGCATCTGTAGCACCAATGAGGAGGATTGGAATTAAACACAATTTACTGGACTTGATATCAGTCTTCCTGGATAGCAAAGGAAGGACTGGTCCCAGTTACTCTGGTGACTCCTGTAGGAGAAGCTGGGCCTAGAAGAACCCAGCTTGTAACCTCAGGGGAAGACCATTGCTTCCCTTGGCTTGTGCTTGTCTCTCAGGTGGACTGGTGGAGACACCAGCTGTGGCTCTCTCTGATAGGGCGGATGAAGCAAAATGGGAGCCACAGTCTTTGCTTTCACCCCTGGCACTAGTTCTCTCATGTCCCCTCTTCTCTCCCCACCTGTATTTGCAAGCAGGCTCCTCAGTGAACCTGAGACAGCTGAGGACCCAGGATTTAGTCCAAGCAAGAAGCTACCAAGAGGTCCTCCTCTTGCCAGAGAGATGGTGCCGTTTCCCAAGTGTCCCAGCCCAGTTTGTGCTGCTGTATCAGAATAACACAGACTGGGTCATTTACAGACAATGGCGGTTAATTTCTCTTGGTTCTGGAACTTGGGAGGTTCAGGATTAAAGTGCCAGCAGGGTTGGTGTCTGGCTCAGGCCTGGACTCTGCTTCTAACATGGTACCATGAATGCCTCTGCATCTTCCCAAGGGAGCAGTATCACCCTTCTTGGGAGAAAGAATCACTTCCATGAGCCCTCCTAGTAGCCAGAGCCCTCTTGCCTTAAACACGTCCCATTAGACCCCACCTCCCAACCCTGTTGCACCTGGCATTGTTTCAACTTGAGTTTGGAGGAGACAGAAACATTAAACGTGTTTAAACCATAGCACCGAGAGGCAGAATAGGATCACTGTCCTGTCCTGTTGGAGAGAGGAGTTGTCCCAGAGTGGGAGCAGGTTGAGGGGTGGTGGACATCCCTGTATTAAAGCCAGTTTGCAGAAATCAGAGCCTGCACACCTTCTTCCTAGGGGCACAGAGCAAAGGCAAAGCTAAGTGAAAGGTACAACCACTGTTTATCTCAGACCATCTTGTTCTTTTGAGAGTTATTCAACCATCCTATAAGGATTCCACTGCGTCAGATGGATTTGGGCAGGTTAAGTGACACATACTCAGAGAGGTGTGGCCTCTGTAAGACTTTGCAGTCCTCTTGCAGGAGGTTGGATGAGCAAGATTGAAGGACAGACTGCATCTACCTTCGCTCCCTTTTCTCCTTCTATCCTCCCATCCCCACCTCAACTCTTGGGTGTGCTACGAGAAGTCCTGTTGGATAACTGCTCAAGTTCCTTATTTCATCATAGACTAGTGGATAATGAACAGCTGTTGAACAGACTCTTTGGTGTTAGCTTACAGGGGATGTAGGAGTGGGCAGTGGTCCCAAATATCCCAAGGCACAAGGGGCAGGGTCATTGAATCCCCCAATTCCTCTCTCTAGTTCTGAGTTCCTCAAAGTGAGAGTTTTCACATTTTAGGAATGTGCATCTCTAGAGTGAATGAATAATTATTAAAAATATTTAAATGCTTTACAGATTTTTTGGCTTTGAGCTTGAGTATACGGGGCTGTGTCAGAGATAGGTGAATTTATGTTCAGAAGCTAACCCTACAGATATGATGAAAACCCTTATTTTATTTTGCTCTGTGAGCTTGCTGTCACTGCTGTAGCTAAAGTTATCATGTAAGGAAAAGAGATGTTCTATTTGTCCAATATGTTCTCATTTGTTTCCTGCCAATGTTTTGCAATATTGTGAACATATTTGGGGTGTGTTTGTGTGTGTGTGTTTTAATTAAATCTGGCTTTGTCAGGCTAACAAGTCTCTCGTTATTGGCAAATATGGTAACACTAATGTAACGTGCTACTTACTTGATCACAGAAAGCTGAAGGATACGATATTTTGCAAAGGGAAAGACTCACTTTATATTTTTTGGTCCTTTATGAAGATCTTATTGAACATTATCTTAAAATTGATCATGTCAAGGAGAAGTTTAGAAAAACTCAAAAAAGAAGGAAAATGACACAAAGAAAGCTTTACAACAAACTTCTTTAGCCTCAACAAACACAGATGGAAAGAACAATCCACAAGAATTATCTTCATTATTCCACAGCAAGCAGTCAAGGCTTATACCTCTTCAGGGTAATGAGCAAAACTTTGAACTTTGCATTGCACACTGCCAGGCGTCAGTACTTAAGGCTCAGGCAAACAATGTTGTACAATTGCTTTAGGGAGTTGCTAGGATAATACCCCAGCTTGTATTTCTGAGTAGACTTGATCCTGCCTTCCCAGACTGCATTTCCCAAAGCAGAGGCCAGAAAAGCATAAAACTAGATTAAAATGGAGATTCTTAGGGGGAGCACATCGAAATTCTCACCATGCCTTCCTCCCTCCCCTTTTTGGACAACAGAGGGAGGGGCTGTGCCAAGTTAAGATAATGGTATTCACTGGAGGTCTGTACAAGCCCCTTGGAGCTCATATGCAGAATGTGACAATACTCAGGCTGAATCTATGTGCAACTCCTCTAAACATTGAGAAGAGTTGACCACAGAGCAATGTACCTCAGAGGAAACTTCATGGCTTTGCAGTCAAGCGAACTTGGGTTTGAATTTCAGCCCTGTAACTTATATAGAACGTGATTCAGCTTCCAGCCTCCATTTTCCCACTTGCAAAGTGGGTGACCTAATAGAGATGGATGTATCATGCCCCATAGATCAATGTCTGGTGAGGAGTAGATGCTCAGTGAGCAGGAAGCTGATAAGGATATGTGGTCACTCTAATCAAACAGGGTCATTTCAATGAATGGTTGAATCCACGCTTTTAAAGCTAATTAGAAGTTTTAAAATGTGATGAAAAATTGGGTTGGGTATGTGTGGGCATGCAGTTTTAATTACCAAACTATTCAGACCAATCATTTGCCATGAAGGTCTGTAATGCTCATCAAATACTTGCTTTCCTGCCTGGATTTCTCACATATTGACTCAAGGCAGCAATGCAACATTAATCTTTGAAGTCTTTAGCTAACTTCAGAGGCATCTGATTTTCCTAACCTTAGAACATTTGAAGAATTCAAGTGTATAAATTAAACTGAGTCAAGCTCATGTCTTTTTCATCTTAGGATTTTGCTCCTAAAATGTATTGATATCATACAGTTAGAATAGATCCTGTGTCTCTTCAGTGGTCTGTTCTTTTTGTGTGGAAACTCAGCTAGACTATGTTTCCCAGCCCCTCTGTGATCAGGTGGCACCTGATTCCCAGCCAGCGGGTTGTGAGTGAGGATGTCACATTCCACCTCCACCTTCCCTGGCTCACTGGGTCTCTCCAGGCTCACTTTTTCTTTGCAATCTTGAATGCAGATGACTCCAGGAACGTGAAAGAAGCCAATGTTGAAAGTAGCAGAGCCTCCACCACTTTCGGTCACCTGGTCTCTGAATCACCACATAGCAGAGGCCAGCTTACTAAGGTACTCATTGCCCAGGACCAAGAAGTGAGCAGAAATAGAGCCTTTATATACTTGGGACTTATTGGTCACACCAGTTAGCTTATCCTACTACACATACTTTTTTGACAGGGGTATTGTTAAGTTTTAGACATCCAAATACCACATCGTTGTCAGGAACGGGATGTCTGCTGGGTTCTGTGAAGGAATTGAGATCAAGGCTCTTTAACACGTCTCATATCCATGAGCGTTGAAGCTTCTTCTCAAGCCTGGTGAGATGGTCTCTCCTTCTTCCTGGTTTGGAAGTGAACAAATTACTCCAAGAGCGATAGTTTCCAAGGTGGTGGCTCTTGTCTGTTTTTCAGGAAGACATCAAGAACAGTGATGGAGACCAGAGCAGAACTGATGACCAAGAGGAAAAGAGACAGAGAGACAGAGTGACAGAGTACAAGGAGGGGTCCGCTTGGCCTTGAGAGGGGTCAAGGTAGCAGGAGCAGAAGGTGTGTTGTCCAGAGACAAGGCTTTGGCATGTGTGACACTGGAAAATCACTAAGATTCTCTGGACCCACTTTTTTGATCACAAAAGGGGACCTAACCGGATGATGTCTAAGATGCTCCAGTCCTGAATATTTGATTCCAAGTGGTAAGAGTGAGAATCGAGTGTGCTGATAGCTCTTCATGGATCACATAAGAAACGTCGGGATTTCCCAGGCTCCCTCCCCTGGTTAGATGCTGCGTGGCTCCTTGTGCACACGCTACATGCACAACAGCATTTTCCAGGACTTGGCGATGATGCTCAGAGCCACATGAGCAGAGCTTCTGGGGTAGCTACTTTCAGTTTTAATTGAAATGAAGCAAAGTAGCAGCTGTTTGGTATTAGAAGGAATTTCAAGTTGCATTCCAGTTGCACCAAGGGAAAGAGCAAAGCAAAGGCAACACCGTTTTAAGCCAGTCAATCTAAAGCGCAGGAGGCTGCCTGCATTGCCTCTGCGAGTGGCCAGCCCCTGGCGCAGGCTCTTATTTTCCTTTGAAAGCGGGATTGGCAATGAGTTAGCATAGGTAGAGGATGTGTGGGCTTTGGAAACACCAGCTTCTTAGCTCATCTTCGGTGCCCTTGCCATAATTAACAGTTCTTTGAGCTTATTTTCCATTAGTGGGAGAGAGAGACCATAACAGGTGGAGGCACAGTGCATCTTGTTTCCCCACAAAACTGAACTTCACAGTGAAGTTTGCACCTAGAGGCATTCGGGCTCGAACACCCGAGTCCTGCAAGAAGAGGGGCATGCTGGGTGCTCTGTGCAGCCTCTGATCCCTACTGGCCGCTGTGGCCAGGGCTGTCCATGGAGGTATTCACAGCTGCCCCATGCCGATTTGCTTTTAGAAGTCCAGTCATGTCCTCCACCTCAGATGCTCCTATTTATCCTGATTCTGAGGCTCCTCGTGCTGCTCTGCCCTGTTCTTTGTGTGTGTGTGTGTGTTCCCTAGCTCATTCAGCTGTTTGCTGACACTTCTTCAGTCAGACATCTTAATGGGCGCTGGAGATCCAGGGCCAAATAGAATAAATTTATTCCTCGCCCTTCCCAACTGGTAGAGAAAACAGACACTGAAGCAAGTGTTTACAAGTGTAATGAGTGAAAGGTTTGAGAAGCAAGTGGGAGTGAGCTGAGCCTTGATGGATGAGTGGGAGTTGGGCAGGATAGAGGTTAGGGGAGGCATGGAAGTGTGGGGATGGCTTCAGCAGAAGAATTTACACTGGAAGGGCTTGGCAGACTTGTATGTGGTCACTTCAGGGCCTTTGGTGCTCGGGTGTCCTTGGAGTGTGAGCAGAAGTCTGGAGAATGGGAGACACGGGGCTGGAGGAACCAGGAGTCTGAGCCTGGAGGCTTTGTGGGCTAGTTTTTGGGGTTTAAACAGGTAAGTCAGGTGCCCTTATTTTCTCTTAGCAGGATCAGCAGGGTGGGAAAACGAAGCATGGAAAGGGAGCAGCACTTTTCATGATTCTCCCTGTGGAAGGCCTGCTCATGAGCCCCTCCCCTCTGTGGACCCTCCTGAGTCCACTCTCAGACCACCCTCTTGTGAAACTATGCTACTGTCTGCCCTGCCACCCCAGTGGAGTGCGGCCAACTTGTTACTCTGTCTGGTGTTTTCCTCCATGAACTGCCTTTCGCCTACACATCTCTAGAAGGAGAGGGAAATGTCTATATGTCTTTAAATCTTTAGCATCTTGGGACAGCGCCTTGAACAAATCATTGAGTCTCACAAGGAACCTCAGAGATCATGAGGTCCTTCGCATTTGATGGATGAAGAGCTTGGGTGGAGAAACGAGTGCCTGCTTGCTTCTCTCTGCTGCTGCTTTGTTATCCTTCCAGGGGATTATTTTGTGTGCCGATTATTGTTATCTACTCAGAGGATTATTTGTGTGCAGATGATGATGAATTAGAGATCTAAGACTTTGTTACAGGAACATCCTCCTGTTATTATTGCAGTTGAATGGGCGACTCGGTTCTCTGAGGATTAAGGAGTGAGTCTTGTTTATTGATACCCTTTTTTGTGAATAACAAAAGGCCGAGTTAGTGTACTTTGTCTTCCTCCCATGAGAAACCCCAGTAAACTCTACAAAATGTTTGAGCCTGAAGATGAAGTTATGTATGCAGTATAATAACAGCAGCTAACTGAGTCACGTCTCCCTCCCTCTCCATCCCTTCTTTCTCTCTCTCTTTTTTCTGTGAAGACAGATCATAAATGGATCAAACTCTCAGTTGGAGAATAAAATACAGAATATATTCTTCCTATGCCATGAGCTGCCCCATATCACCTTATTTCTTTCAAATAAATTTTGGGTCTCTCCCAGTGCCCTCAAAATGTAGAACAAAGGATGCAGGCTGTGCAGAATGCAAATTATCTGCCCATCCAGGACATACAGGAATTTGAGATGACAATTTCTTTACCAAGATCTTAAGGCTTAAAACACTTTGCAACCTCAATACATGCCGATGCCACAAATGTCCTGTGAAAAACTGGAATCAATGGGTGGTAGCTAGTGACCTGCACCAGTTCCTGCTCAAATCAGGGCAGTTGTCATAGGGAATGTGTATGATTTCTGCCAGGTTGTCTGATTTTCCAAAGTTATAAAAAATCAGGATTTTTATGTAAAATATAGCAAATGTGAAATAATGGCTATGGCTTAAGAATTAAAAACTCCATGCAGGCAAGCACATACATAAACAAAACACTGTAGACTGGTCTGAAATATTGTTAGTTTACAATTTCTGCCCACAAACCTTCCAGAAACTTCAAGTTTCATAATAAAGAATAGTCAATCTACTAACAATGATTTGGGGCTATTTCATGTGTATGCTAAATACTATTCAGCATACTTAAGGGAACTTACAGAAATTAAAGGCATGCTTTAGCCCAGTATAAACTTTCAGTCTAGCTGGGTAGCGTGAAATCACATTGAAAAACATAACTAACAATTTAAGTCTCTGTGTAACTGAAAACAGACAGCCTGTAAATTAGATGAGGCCATAGATCCCACCCTTCAAGGCTAAACTTGCACGAGTCATAACATGTTCTGCAAAACTCCTATATTTCTCAAAATATTCACCTAGTTCATTATAGTGTAACTAAGAATTTGCTTGATCCTTTCAAAATTTAAAACCTTGAGGTCATGACTGACACAATTTGTATTTGTACCTCCGACATTTAGCATGATAGTGATAGTTGAAAATTAAATGTTTGTTGAATGAATCAATGTTAAATGAGAGCCTATGGGAGTAATTGATCATTACAAATGATTCATTAAAAGGGGAGTAAATGATGCCAGATGGTAAGGGAATGTGACATTTCTGGTTGGATTCTGATGTCTCTGAGTAGGATTTCTATATGTGGACAGCCTTATGGGGGGCATTTTGGGTGGGGAACAGTATTAATGAAGTTATGATGAGATTAAATAGATTGATTTGGAACATAGCACTCCATTTTATCATAACTTTATTTAATGTGGTTCTGACATGGTGTTAACATTGCAGCTCATTACTGAGCTGTACAGCTCATAATTGCAGTGTTGTATGTCCACACATTTCCAATTGTTCCCAACTTGGTCCATTCGCACATTTGGTAGCAAGCCTGTAACCTCCAGGGAGGTGAGGCTGGGAGAGGGGTCATGCCCATTGTAACAGCAACTCTTTCCTTCACCCACTGCTTGATTGGAAAATGAATACTGAATGAAGGGAAATGTTTTATTTGCTAGGGGCAATTTTGAATTACTCATATCACTCTCTGTAGTGCTGATAGGGAATAATTCTTAGGCTAATGTAGGAAATCACTAACTTCTGGGGATTAGACTTTATTCTTTAAGCACTTTTTCTATGTCATGCTTAATTGGATGTGCTCAAGATGTCCCAGTGGTGAAATCCTTCCCTGGGAATGGTGCCTCTTCTACACAACATGTCCAACAAGGAATTGGGTTAAGAAAACTGGGATTGAGCTTCCTAGTATTTTCTGGGTACTGTGGGGCCAGGCACGTCTTGTTCATGAAATTTTGTCCTTGAGGTTTTCTTTGCCTCTTCTCTGACTGCAGAACCTTGTTCCAGATACTTCTTGAAATTCTCTATAAAGCGGGACCAGTGCAATGGCTCACTTGGTTAATCCTCCGTCTGCAGCGCCAGCATCCCGTATGGGCACCAGTTCTAGTCCTGGTTGCTCCTCTTCCAGTCCGGCTCTCTGCTGTGGCCCAGGAAGGCAGTGGAGGATGGCCCAGTGCTTGGGCACCTGCATGGGAGACTGGAAGGAGGAACCTGTCTCCTGGCTTCAGATTGTGGCAGCTCCAGCCATGGCGGCCATTTGGGGGCTGAACCAACAGAAGGAGAACCTTTCTCTCTGTCTCTCTGTCTCTCTCTGTCAAATAAATAATAAGAAAATTAAAAAAAGAAATTCTCTATAAAGCAGAAACAGATACAAGTAGAAGACCAGATCATGGTTTATTGTAGGCTATTTTTTAGTGATTATGATAAGAGTATTTTAAGAACCTTAAAAAAAATAAGTTCCTCAGTAAGTTTAAGGGCTTATTTTATAAACTGTAACTTTATATATTCCTGTATATAGCAAGTGATCAATCATTCTGCCAAACATCTTGTACTAAATGTGCTAAGGAACTAGTGAATCAAATATTTTGAAAGTATAGACATATGTAACATTGATTTTCAATGTTTGGACCACATCAACGATCTACTCAAGGAAAATAATTTTATACTGATGGATTTCCATATGCCTTATTAACAGTTGACAGGCAAAACAGTTGTTACATTTGTTGCTGATCTATTCCCTTTTACTCTCTGTATCCTCAGTTCACTGAGTCCTTAGTGACAATATTAGTAGTAAAAGAATCGTAATACTCATTATCTGTTGAGCATTGGCAACATTTTGCTTTTGCTTAATTGGGTTTTCCCTTCAGGTAGTGAAAACATTTCTGAGGCTGTTCAGGAAATAGATTGTTGATACCAATGCAATTGCACATGGGAAAGAAACAACCCAACAGCAAGAAGAAACCACAGAGAAGGAAGCTTTAAGGGGATAAGGGTGATGAGGAAGTGAGTCATAGTGCAGAAAATACTAGAAGGGAATGGAGCGAAGGGAACTGGATTCTGATTAAATTCTCTGTGTCTTTGTCTCTGAACCAGGGATAACAACATCTGTCTCTCACAGAAATGTGAACAATTAAGTGGATATAAATATTTGGAAAGCCCACAGCACAGCTCAACCTAAGATAATTTAATTCTCTTTATCTTCAAGTTTTGATCTCTTTGTCTCTCTTCTTTTTTTTTTTTTTTGCTGAACATTTCTTCCTAAAATTAAAAAATATATATCATACATATACCTGTGGGGATGCATGCATTTGCTGTTTCTAATGGCGTATGCTTTTAAGAGAATAATTGTGTTACCTCTGTGTATTAACATGAATAGGTGGTGTGTACTATTGGACATTCAAGTCTTCATATTTCTGGGACAGATAGAGACAGAAATAACATTGGAGGAGTGCTTCCTGGGTGCCAGGCACTGTGCACAACTAATCTAAGTCTTATGGTCACTCTGTAAAATGTCAGTTTCCTCACTTTTAAAAAATAATAGACTCTGTGCTCGCTTCGGCAGCACATATACTAAAAAAAAATTAGACTCATGTTTATTTATTTACTAATTTAACATATTTACTTGAGAGTGAGAGAACGAGAACGAGAGTGAGAAGAGAGTGAGCGAGAGAGTGAGAGAGATAGCTCCCATCTTCTGGGTCACTCCCCAAACGCCTGAAGTGACTGACAGTAGGCTGGATGAAGCCAGGAGCCAGACACTTCCTCTGAGTTTCCCACACGGGTGGCCGGGAGCCGACTATTTGAGCCATCAAGGCTGCCTCTCAGGACGCACATTGATAGGAAGCTGGAGTCAGAAACGGAGCTGGGACTCAAACTGGTACTCCAATGTGGGATGTGGGTGCCCCAAGCAGTGGCTTAACCTCTCCACCAAACGCCCACCCCAGCATGCCTGTGGTATAGATGAGGGACTGAGGCAAAGGCTGTTAACCTGCCTGACATCACACAGGTGGTGCATAGTGTCAATAGTTATTGGGACCATGTTGGCTATTGCTATCCAGTCACACCCTCTGCATCTTTCTACTTTCCCTAACAGGTGAGGGGGATGCCTCCAGGTCATCTGGTGGAACAGGTGGTGATTTGAAAAAAACATCCCCCAGTAATTCTGATAGACCCCTTTCTGGGTGAGACCCTTGACCTAGCTTCCCTGTGAGGCTTGGAGTGCTGCTTTCCAGGCCTGGGAGGCGCAGCAGTGGCTCTCCCAGGGAGCCCTGAACACATTGAATAAATATGTCACAATGCTACCTCCTTCTCATGGGCCTCCAGGCTCCTATAGATGTTTTCTGCACAATGATTACCAATGCAAGCACATTCAGAACTGACTCTCTTCAGGGTCTTAGAACAGCAGCAGAATTAAAAATAGGGAAGAGTGTTTGCATATGTATTGTTTTAAGGCAAAAGAAACCTCTTACAGCTTGGCAGGAGAGGGGAGGAAGTAATCTCAGGCCTCAGTGCTGCTGTGGACTGGCTCAAGTGTCAAAGACACCCATCTGTCAAGAAAATGTGTAGGCTATGGATCAGGCCCAGAGCCTCTGCCACCAGAGAGCCCGCTGGGGACCGAAGATGCCAGTCCAATGCAAGCTCGCCGGCTGACAGAGCACCATGTCCCTGAACAGGGACTTCTATCCATTTTCCACTGGCAAACAGGGCATTCATTACAGTAGATCAAAGGGCACAAGGAAATGGCCTTGATCTTCACAATGACAGATGCGACACAGGTGTGACACACATCGGAAACTCTTCAAATTCTTTCATTTAGGACTTTGACACATTTATGCCAATTTCCCCCCATTTTTATTTATTTAATTTTATATTTGAGATAACATATTTTAAATTTACATGATAGTCAAAGACTTAACGCTCCACTAAATAAGGAGTTCACCGAGTAAAGAGGACAAAGGATTATGGTTCAACAGGAATATAGGCAAGGACTATAAGCAGTAGTCACCCCTCACCTCAACCACTAAGGTCTAATAAGGAGGATATTTGGACAGATGAGTGACAGCTCCACCTTCCACGGCCCTCCTCCTTATTTTTCCTCCCTGACCAAAGCTGGAAACTCTTGCTAATGTCCCATTTATAAAGAGAGACACCCGGTGATAAATATACAACCGTTAGGTGACTTACATGCTTTTGTTGTTTGATGCTGGGCGTTGGGAGAATGCCTGGACTCTGATGACACCGACTTCCAGGAGCTCCCGCCTCAGACATTTGCCATGGCATCCCATGCCCAGTGCTCATGGAACAATGACAGGGGCATGGGCAGAGCTTCTGAGACAAACATCTTCCCTATGCATGGAGGCAACCCTTTGAATATGCATTCTTAGCCCCTCTGCTGTGTGGAAAAGCAGACACAACTGCTTTCACTCTTTGTTTTGGCTGTGTTGTCATGGTGACAGAGGTGCATGGCCAAGAGGAGCCAAGTGTGAGAGTTTTATCTCTGTGCAACTTTGTCAGAAAGCACCCTGTTGCTAGCAGGCATCGGAGGGGCAGTGAGGCAGTGAGGCAGTCGTTGGCAAGCGTGGCTCCTCATTGGCAGGCCTGTGACTCCTGGGGTTGGTGTAGTCTCCAGAGCTTGGGAACACAGCTAAGGCAGTCACTAGGTATTGGTTGCATAGAACAGCTAATGATACATTAAGCTCTTTCCAGCTATTTTCTCTGATATTCTGGACTTGTATCATGATTCCCATTATCATCCTGTCTCCAGTTTTCCACTTGCTTTTTCTGACTTGCTGTGGGAGGCGTCATGAGGATCATTTGAGAGATGCACTTCCAGAGAGTGCCCTCTCTCTGAACCACTCCCTCCACCTGTTCTCTCCCCTTCCCCTTAGTTAACTCTTCCTGGTGCTCTGGGTCTCATTCCACATGCCATTTCTCCAGCAGCCGTCTTTGACACCTCCTATACCCTGCACTGTATTTTTCCTTCAGAAAACTTATAGTTATTAATTGTAAACACAGCCTCTCCCTCAGGAATTCAGGCTCCAAGGGGGCAGATAATTTCTGTTTTGTAGCCACTTTCAACCTAGAGGGCCTTCTTTTGAGACAGAAAACATGAAAAGAATATAAACATTTTTTCTAAATTTAAAAATATTTGACTGATAAAGATTAATGAACACATCCATCATCACCCTATGCTGGACCTTAGATGTTTAGAACTTGTTCATCTTTTAACCGAAAGTCTTCATCCTTCAACCAATGCCTCCCTTTACTCCCTGGCTGCCACCAATCTTCTCTGTGTGTTTCTATAACTTCTTTGGATTCTACACAAAAGGGAGATCATATAGCAGTTGTTTTCTTGTCTGGCTTATTTCACTTAGCACAATGTCTTATGTGTTTTCTCTATTTATTTGGCAGGATTTTTTTTAATGGCTTTTTCTGCTAGATAATATCCCATTGTGATACATCAATATCTGCATGTAAATCTATCTCACACATGCAATTTGTTCCTATGTCTTGGATCTTGGCTATGGTGAACAATGTTGCAGTGAACATGTGTGTGTAGATATCTCGTTGAGAAACTGAGTTCATTTCCCCTGGTTAGGATTGAAAATCATATGGTAATTCTATTTTTAATTTCTTGAGAAGCCTCCATACTGTTTTCTATAATGACTGCATGAATTTAATAGCCTTATTGGAGTTTGTACTTGCTAATATGTGGGCAAAAGATTCCATAGACATATGTAAAAATTTTTTGAGAAAAAACACAAATAGGAAAGCTATTTGAACTTCCTAAGTTTAGCTATTCAGGATGTGAGGGCCATCTGGCTGCGACATCTGTCACCCCATTGATCGCCAGGGTTGATTCGGCTGATCTGGCTGGCTAGGCAGGTGTCCCCTTCCTCCCTCACCGCTCCATGTGCATCCCTCCTGAAGCTGCACGCTCAGTTGAAGAGGACGACCTTCCCTGCTAGAGGAGGACTGGTCTTCGGTCAAGGGTATACGAGTAGCTGCGCTCCCCTGCTAGAACCTCCAAACAAGCTCTCAATTTTACCTATTCAATCTAGTGTACAGGGCAATACAAATGATAAAACTCTTGTGAAACTGGAAAAGAATTTGATATATGATGAATGGCAAACCACTCTAAAAATCATAAAAACATTGACACCTGTATGTCCAGAGAATTTCAACATAGCATTTTTGTTTTCAATTTGGTGAAAAACTAGAAGGCACTTAAAATGTACCAACAGTGAAATAAAGTTTTTTTTAACCTATGTGCCTAATATTATACAACTCTGAAAAAGGCAGGATACTTAACTCTAACTAATATACATGCATATATATGTGTGTATATATATATATATATATATATATATACACAAAGTTGGCAGCATTTACAGTAACAATATTTCCTAACTCATTACGTTGAGTTCCAGGTGCCTGTCCTATAGGCTTGGTGGATAAAGCACGTGCATAAACCTGTATGTACAACATGCACTCTGCTTGTAGGAGTACTGATTTTAGAGCAATTAGGGAAAAAAACCTAAAGATTATACAATAGGGATGTGGCTATGTTAATTTTTGATCCTCAGTGAGATTGAATGGTATATAGTCAATGAAAAAAACCGATGTGCCAGCTTAGGAAAAATTCCAAAATATATCGTTAAATTAAAACAAAGTGATTTACTACATAATAGATACAATGTAACCTAATTTTATTAAGACAACTACATAATAGATACAATGTAACCTAATTTTATTAAGACAAAGCAAGCTATCTATGAGTAGCTCAACCACAGGGCTGTAGGAGAATCCATGGAGTAAGTGTGAGGACAGCACAGCCTGAGATGTTGGCTGTTCTGACTTCTGGGGACAGCAGTGTGTACGGGGGAACCTTTGATTATGAGGAAGAGACAATGCTAGCGATTTCCATTTCTTACTCTCTGAGCAGTTTTAATTGTCTTAAGCCAGCAGCTTAAATTAAGGCATTTCTTGTAGGCATGAAAGTAACCTATGAATGGAAGTACAAACAAAAATAAGTAAAAACAAAACAATAAAAACCAGTAACGTTTTTTCTATGTCATGAAAGTAAGGTTTTTTCTTCTTTCCTATTTAGTATTTTTTTCCTTACAACCTCTGTAATAAGATTACACTCCTTCCATGTTGAAATCTCTGAAAGTGCTCGTCAGATCCAGCTTCCCCTGGGATGACGGCTTGTAACCGCAGCATATGCCATATGGTGGGAAGAAAATTGGCAGAAATCCTTGGTTGTCCTAGTTGGACATCTAAAAATCCTTTCAACCTGGAGCATTTCAGCTTACAAGCTCACATTGCCTCAAGCTGCCCACCTCCTCCCTACTGTTTTGGGTGGGGAAAGAGAGCTTGGGGTAGGGCAGTTGTCATCCAGCAAGCAAGAGGGATTTTCAATTCTCAAAAGGTTGGGGATCACCGCTTGAAGAGCTAAGCATCTAAGAGAGATGACATGTGACACCGACAGTTCTATAAGAAAAGACAAGCAGGCAACTGAGCGAGCACTGAAAAAATGAAGTATTTACATTATGCATGAATAATATATCCGTCTTGTCTCTTGGGTGAACTTGTCAAGCTATCTTTCTCCTGCCTGCTTTGGTGTTTATTTCAAACCATTTCCACCCTGGAAAAATCTTTCTGTGTTGGTTGAAACCTCTGGAAATGGCTGGCTGTGTCCTACCCTTTCCTTGCATCCAGTGTGTGGAGGGCTTCCTTCCCCCATAATTTTTACTCTCTGATTTGTTAGTTTAATTTAAGCGAGACGCTGACTTGCTAAGGATGGTTCCATCTACCTTAATGTTCTTTGTGTCATCGCCACCACATTCTGGCATTCGATAATGGTTAAATAATTTACCGCCACGACAGGAAATATTTTCTGAGGCTTCACACATAAGCAGACTTGAAAATCCTCCCCAGTAACACTCAGATGAATGCACTCCTAGCCATATTATTTTCAAAGCAACAAGAACAAGGGCTAAAAACAAAATGGTATAGGAGTAAAATACTCAAGAACAGTATTATTTATGGGTCACGAGACTAGGGTGAGTCTTGCCTCTCATTTCCCTTCAAATTACTACCATATGGTTAGACTCCTTTTTAGTTTGAAAACTCAGGGAGACAAGACTCAGAAATAAAACAATGAGTGGTTGTTTTCTTTAAAAATAAGAGTTGCAGCCTGGATTAACCCCCCCCCCCCCAGTCTTTCCTCAGGCCCCTGTTTTGTGTTGTGGGGGTCGCCTTAGATCCGTGGTCAGCATTTGTCTTTTTTTATTTTTTTTTTAGCATTTGTCTTTCCAGGCCAGTATTTCTCACACTATGCAGAAATGCCAGCAAGCCTTTTAAATCACTCAACATAAAGAAAGAACAATATTATAGTTGAAAATTAGCCTCACAAAGGAGAATGCAACCTTTTTTTTTTATATAAGATAAATAGGAAGAGTGTGAAGAAGCCAAATTAGCTGAACAAAGAGCTGCATAATGAGCGCTCCACAAATAGGATTGTCACCAGAAGTCTAGGAGAGAGGATTGCTTTTAAGAGTAAAATCAGAAGAGTGAAAGCAGGAAGCAAGGTGCTCCCTGCAAGGCCTTCAAAAGGAGAGAGGTTTCCCAAGCATCGCTCTCCATGCCTCCCGTGAGCTTGTGCCCACAACAGGCACAGTGAACAGGTCTGGCGCCATTTTTCTTCACGGATGTGGATGGTGTCAATGAACAGTGGATGGCTCACCAGGGGCCTTGGGGGCTGGAGACCCAGCCCGAGTTCTGAGTCTGAGCTGCTGCTAACTTTGAACATTCACATGAGCACGCTGGGCCACGGCAGTGCTGCTGCTTCCAAAATGCATCTCCCCTCCAGGGTGAGTGCAGCATCTTGTCTGTTCCTGATACAGAGTTTGCCTCTTTCCTTCTTGCTGACGTGCTCAGCACCAAAAAAAAAAAAAGCGAGGGGGGGGCAAGTTGGCAAGTTTCAGATTTGGAATTTCAGCCTTTGCCATTGTTTTGCACTTTCCTCCAGGGCAAGCATTTCCTATCTTAGCCTTGGTTTCATCCTTTTCCTCCCTTTTTACACAACGTGTTCACACCTAAGAATATGATGCATGCACTGGGAAGGCTTGGATTGTGACCCAGCTTTCTGGTGTGTGCATCTGGCCTGGAAGCAGGGCAGGCAATGAGCATCTAATGACAGAATTTTAGCAGCTCTTTTTTTTTTTTTTTAAGATTTATTTTATTTGAAAGGCAGAGTTTAGAGAGGCAAAGGCAGAGAAAGAGAGAGAGAGAGAGAGAGAGAGAGAGAGAGAGAGAGAGAGAGAGAGGTCTTCTATCCACTGGTTCACTCCCCAGATGGCTGCAATGGCTGGAGCTACACTTATCTGAAGCCAGGAACCAGGAGCGTCTTTCGGGTCTCCTAAATGGGTGCAGGAACCCAATGACTTGGGCCATCTTCTACTGCTTTCCCAAGCCACAGCAGGGAGCTGGATTAGAAGTGGAGCAGCTGGGACTTGAACTGGTGCCCATATGGGATGCCAGCACTGCAGGCAGCGGCTTTATCCACTAAGCCACAGCGCTGGCCCCTTAGCTCTTCACCAGTTCTATGCAATTATTTGTCCCAGATCACTGTTGTTAACATTTCCCCATGCTGGAAAACAGTATGGAGGTGTCTTAAAAAACTACAAATGGAACCACTATATGATCCAGCAATCCTACTATTAGGTCTGTACCTAAAAACATCAACTCATTGTATCAAAGCAATACCTGCTCCACTGTGTTCAAAGTGGCACTGTTCACAATAGCCAACACATGGAATCGACCAAGATGTCCATCAGCTGATGGATGGGTAAAGCAATTGGGGTATAGATATGTAACAGAATATTATTCAGCTATGAAAAAGAATGAAACCCTGTCATTTGCAGCAAAGTGGATGAAACTGGAAGACATTGTGTTGAGTGAAGTAAGCCAGACATCTCCCTTGTTATGTGGCAACTACAATTAAAAAGCAAAAACAAAACAGCTCAATCTTATTACAGAATGTTGATGGCTGGAAGCTAGGAAGGATGGACGGATACATGGTTTTTGGATTGAAAAAAATGTGGGAATCTGGGTGTGGCTCATTAATTATGACAAATACAGCATATGAGATGTAATGGGGAAATGGGGAGGAGGCATATGGCAACTCTTTGTATTACTGCCTCACACGTTTTGCTTTGTAAATCCAAAACTATTCTGAGATGAAACAGTAAAAAAAAAGATTTCCATATTTGTAAACAATGTTTTTAGAATATTTAAAACAGGGCCAGCATAGTGGCTTGGGAAGGAAAGCCGCAGCCTGCGAAGCCTGCCTCCCACTTGGGTGCCAGTTAGAGTCCCAGCTGCTCTGCTTTCGATTCAGCTCCCTGTGAATGAGCCTGGGAAAGCAGTGGAGATGGCCCAAGGGCTTGGGCCCTTGCACCCATGTGGGAGACCCTGGTGAAGCTCCTGCCTTCAGCCTGGCCCAGCCCCAGCTATTGCAGCCATTTGGGGAGTGAACCAGCGGATAGATCTGCCTGTCTGTTTATTCTTCTGTCTAGCTCTGGCTTTCAAATAAATAAATAATTCTTTAAAAAATCATTAGCTAGTTAAAAAATTTTAACTGATGCATAAGGTTGACCATGTGCTGTTTGATACATGTTTTAAAGACACTAATTAGCAACATGAATTTATCAAGTTGTTTCCCACTAGTGATTTTATGAGTTGGCATAATTTTATTCCAAAGCAAAGAAAATGAAGATGTGCAGTGTTCTGCTGGGTAGAAGTACAATTTCTATGAAAATTTTCTTTGGCACTTTGGCTCTGCATCTTTCTCTGCTAACTCTTGGTTCCTTGGAGATCTTGAGTAGACGTGTCTTGTTCCCTAGATTTCGTAACTGGGTTAGTAAGTATTTAGCAGGAGGGAGATTTTCGGGAAAGGAAGTAAGTGGCAGATGCCTTTTTGCTTCCTTGAAATCTATCCCTGTATTTTTCTTTTTTAAAGATTTATTTGTTAATTTATTTGAAAGAGTTACACAGAGAGAGAAGAGAGGAGAGAGGAGAGAGAGAGAGATAAATATCTTCCATCTGATGATTCACTACGCGGAGCTGCACTGATCTGAAGCCAGGATCCAGGAGCTTCCTCCAGGTCTCCTTTGTGGGTGCAAGGGCCCAAGGAGTTGGGCCCCATCTTCTACCGCTTTCCCAGGCCATAGAAGAGAGCTGGATGGGAAGAGGAGCAGCTGGGAATAGAACTGGTGCCCACATGGGATGCCTGCGCTTCAGGCTAGGACGTTAACCCCTGTGCCACAGTGCAGGCCGCCATCCCTGTATTGTTAAGGTCTAGTATGGTGGTATGACAAGAAAAAGCACACGTCTCCAGTGGAGATGCTTTCCAGCCCCTTCCCCTTATCACTCATGTGCACACTGTCGCTAAGTCCTCCAAGTTCTTCCTCAGAAGCATGCCCCGCCTCTGACTGCTCCTCACCACATCCATGGTCTCCCTAGCAGCTCAGGACAGCCTGTGCTCACCTGGAACACCATGGAAGCCTACGAGTTACTCTCTCTCTCTCTCTCTCATCTGTAATCCATCGCTGCCCCTCCATTCTTCACAGAGCAATAGACTCCAAGAGTATTTCATGCCACATCCCTTCTCACTTAAACCACCCCCACCGCCATGACTCCCCAAGTCAATGAAGATAAAAGCCTCAATCTTTCCAAGACCTTGAAGACCCTGGGAGATCTGTCCCCAGATTTATTCACTCGTGGCATTTTCTGTTCTTCTTTCCCCTTAAACTTGGGATTCCAGCAACAATATTTGGTTTTGCCTTGAATCTGAAATAGGACGTATTATTTCTACCCCAGGACCTTTGTTCCTGCTGTCTGCTCTGGCTGGCTTATGCTTCCTTACAGGGGTGGGGTACTTTTTTTTGTCAAGGGACTTTGGATATTTTATAAAAAGATTTGATTTATTTATTTGAGAGGTAGAGCTATAGACAGACAGAGGGATAGAGAGGGAGAGAGGTTGTCCATCTTCTAGTTCACTCCCCAAATGGCTGCAACAGTTGGTACCAGGCCGATCCAAAGCCAGGAGCCAGGAGCTTCTTCCAGGTTTCCCAAATGGGTGCAGGGGCTCAAGCCCTTGGGCCATCTTCCAGTGCTTTCCCAGGTCACAGGCAGAGAGCTGGATAGGAAGAGGAACAGCTGGGATAGGAACCCATGCCCATGTGGGATACAGGTACTGCAGGTGGAGGCTTACCCTACTATGCCACAGTGCTGGCACCATTTGGATATTTATAATCTCACTAGTGGGCCATGCAACATTATCAACTTAACAATTAGTCTGCTGTAGATTTACTGAGTTTTGAGTCTCACTTGCGGTTGCCTGGGCAGGGACAGACCAGATGATTCTGTGGGCCTTATATGGCCTGTGGGCAGGACGGTCCCCACCCCTGCAAAGTCTCCGTGCGTCTGCCTCCTTAGAGATTATGTTTCAGTGCAGTGTCCCCCGTGCAGAGAGGTTTCCCATGTCCCAGCCTTCCCCTCCTCTCCTGATTGCTCCATTTCATTGTCCACTTCCTTTGTCAGAGCATGATCCTTATCTGGAATGGTCTCAACCATATGTTTATGGATGTGCTTCTTAGGTGTCTCTTCCCACTACACCTGCTCCAAGAGAGCAGCGACCTTGACTTCCTTGATTATTGCTGCAATCCAGGAGCCCAGAAGAAATCCTGCCACCCAGGAGGTGCTCAGTCAGTCTTTGTTGAATATTTGAAGACAAACACTAGAAAGCATCTCAGCTTCATTTTCATACCTCAAAGTTTTGGAACAAGTCATGAGCTATCAGTTATAAGCACGTAGCAAAACAGAGCAATGTCTGCAAGCAAGACATTTTTCCAGGATTATTTGTCAAAATGAAACAAGAGGGTTTTGTTTTGGATGGTCTGTCAGTGAGCATGTGTGAGTCGGGCTGGTTGGATAGAGGCGACCATCAAATGGCAACATAAACATCAGTCACATTGGAGGTGTTAGTGTGTTTTGTTTTTTCTATTAAAACAGCCCTATTTTTAAATGACTTGAAGCTCTGTTACAATGACTCATCAACTTGAAAAATGTGTTTCTTCAGGGTGGGAGGAGAGTTTTAAATTCATAATTCGTTTGTTGCAATGCTCATTTATTACAGCACAGGCATACTCGGATAGTCTTTCCTTTTTCTGACGTTATGGTGCTTTCCTCTTCTTTTATCCTGGTTTGTGCATGCACGTGCATATGTATAAATAGGAAATTATGAAACACAGTTTATGTTAGCAGGAAGAGTGTTTTTAATAGGCTCGTGGGCAGAGTGGAGCATGCCTTCCTGTATTTCACTGTAATTTGCCTTGCAGTTTGAAAGTGTGGAGAGAGCAGGAACACAAAGAACGCGTGCATTTTTTTCCCCTCTTTATTTATGGCTCCAAAGAAGGACTTCATCAAGTTCATGTTTGCAAATCTGACTCGAATGGAGCAGCGAATAAGCATACAGAGATCTCTGCATTAATTGAATTATTCTGTTTCATACTAACCCAAGGAAAAAATAGGCTCCCTGCAGAGTGGAGCGTATAATCCACGCATCCATCTCTGCGTCCTACCCTTTACACTAGGCTTCTATTAAGCCACTGCAGATATTAAGCCACTGTGCACACCACCAAATTAAACAAAGAGGCCATTTTTACAGAAAGGGATGAGAGGCGCGGCAAAACATTTTTTAAAATAAAAAATGACTTTTCCTCAAAGCCCAGAACGGTAGCAGAAGGCTTGAAGAACATAAACATAACCAATCTGTCTATTCCAGGGGATAAAGGATATGTTTCTTAAACATAAAAGAACAAAATTTTCTAAGTAGCAAGTGAGTTGGAAGCATTTGCATAATGGAGTCTATTTACATAAATGATGTTGCTTATAGCACTCGTCTGATACAACTTGGCAAAGGTGGAAGGCAGAGTGGAAGTGCAGAGAGAGGAAGGGGGAATGTGTCATTTCAGGACTCCCCTTAGCATCTCTTGGCTTTTCTCTGCTCATGGGAGTCTGTGTTTCTTTAGGGGTTGACACGTGTGTTTGCTTCATGCTGGATAACCCTGAGTGTCAGAAAGAATCCGGTGTGGTCACTCTTGCATTCTTTGCACCCCTTCCTCTGTTGTGTTCTTTTCTATGAAGGTAAAACTGAATGCATCTGTCAACTACTGGAGCATGTTATCTCCTGTATGTTGAGATCTGACAGCCACTGGCTGTGAATTTTCTCGCCATAACAACCAAGTGAAAATGCCAGCGATGACTCTTTCTGCTAGCGCCAGATTTTCTCTTTCTCATATGCACCATTTCCCTTTGGCTGAACAGAAACTTTCTCCATTTCACCTACTTCCAAAGCAAAGGTGCGGACGGGGTGCCCCTTTATCAAGATCTCAAGTTCAAGAGTGGCATTCTGGGCTTGTTGATATCTGGATGTAGAGAATGTATCAGTCTACAAGGGCGATTGTCTGATTTGTGTGACTTTTTGCCCCAGCTCTCCTGAGCCAGTGAGGCAGGGGGTGGTTGCTGGAGGGGTTAACTGCTCACCTTCTGTCCTTCCTAGTTTAAGGCCTTTGATTGGATGAGAGCCCGGAGAACAGGGCGTTTCTTCTACTTCTAGACTCCGGAGTTTCATAGACATTGATTTACAACAAGATTGGTCTTTGCAGGATATAAGCCCGTGAGCATGCTTATGGGATGTATTGGAGGAGTGTATCTTGACTGCAGCTGACAGCAAACCCAACTAAGAGTGCTTGAAACTACTAAGAATTCAGTTTTATAACAGAGCAAAAGGCTTCCAATTGTATAGTTTCTTTGTCTTGACTTAGCTGCTCCGTGATGCCTTGAGAAGCCCCCCTTTTCTTTGTCTGTGTCTCCAATTCCAACATATTAACAGGGCTGGCTGTATCCAGGTTCATGGCTGTCTGGCTGCAAGACAGCTGCCGTGGCTCCATGCATGGAGACCGTGTGATGCAGGAAGAAGGGGAAGTCGGGAAAATGGGCCAGGCCAAGAGCATCTGCTTTCTTACAATAGGAAAGGAACAATTCCTTCCCTCTCTAATTCTCCTCTGTCCCCTTCAGCTGCTTTTCCCCAAGAGTGGTTTCTTTCTCTCTTCTGTTCCGTTAGATAGAATTGTGCCCAATGGCCACTTTTTTATCTGCCCATGGGGATGAAAAAGTGAGTATTTAGGATTTATACATGTCCAATGAAGATGCAGTCAAGGGAAAATGTACGAAGGGGGCCAAAGTACAAGTGGGCCGTGGTAACTAAGGAATCATGGCATCTCAGACAGGCGAACACTCTTCTGCCTCCCAAGTCAAAAGCTGAGGTTCTTCTGGGTATGGCAGGGCCAGGTCTGACTTCCTGGTCCCTACTTGCTTCTTAGGAACAATGTGCTTGCCTCTATTCATTCTGTTTCTATTTTAGAAAATTATTTATGTATTTTCATTGCATTTGAAAGGGAAAGCAATATCTTCCATCTGCTGGTCACTCTCCAGATGCTGAAAACAGTCAAGGCAAGGCCAGGCCAAGGACCAGAGCATAGAACTCTATCTGAGTCTCCCACAGGCTGGCAGAGATCCAGTACTTGGGCCATAATCTGCTGCATCTCAGTGTCACATTAGCGGGAAGCGGGATTGGAGGTGGAGTAGGCAGGACTTGAACCGAGGTACTTAAGTATGGGATGTGGTGTTCCAAGTGGCAGGTTAAACCACTGTGAAAATGCCTGCCCCTCGTGCTGCTTCTTCCTCGGAAGGATGGTTGACGTTCTTGGTGGGTTACTTTCTTCAGGAATCTGCAATGTGACATTTTAATGAAAGGGAAAGAGGTTGAAGATTTGAGTAGAAAAAGGAAAATATTGTATTCAGCATTTAGACAATTTTGGTGTCACAATTTTGGAGTCAGTTTGAAATCAGAGGAAGAATATTTTTCTATCTGCAAATTGCTTTAAGTTATTGCCTGAACAGAATTCCCTATCATTTTTCTCTTCCAACTTCCAAAACACATGTGCAAAACATTAGGGTAGAAACTCTTAAAGACATTTATTCTCTTACCATGAAGAATGCATGGTGAGGGAGCCCCTGCATCTGAACTGTCACACAGGTCAATGGCAAACCTTCTGTCATATTGCATCATTCTCAGTTAAAGTATTCTCAACGTGTGTTGCGAAAACAAAGCAATGCATCTTGTAGAGAAAAGACAAATGCTTCTCCCTCCTTCTTGGCATGAAGGAGATGGCTGCCACATCAAGGCAGCTGGCAGGACTCCCAGAGACAGGGTTTGGGCCATGGGTTGGCCAGAGGAGCAGTTGCCATCTCATTATCATTGCCCTGTGGTTGCCGAACACATTAACTGACACGCAGAATCAAAGTGGAGAGGATTACAGTCAGAAAAGTAACATGAATGGCAGTTGTGTTTCCAGTCCTTCAGGGTTTTGCTAAGACAATCACCTCAATTTAGTGGACCTGTTTCTAGCTGCATTAACACTGACTCCACACACCTTCCCCCCACTCCAGGAAGGGAGTTGAATCATCTTCTTAAACTGGAAATGGTGGGTGATTTGTTGTAAGTATGATTCAAGGGCCAAATGAATTAGTCACTGTCACTGGTCAGGGGAGGAAGAAAATATATTCAAAAGCATCACTGTATTATGCCAGCTGGGAGGAAAAAAAATGAAGCTTAAATCTAGAGAAACAAAGTAGTTTCTTAGCCCTTTTTGAAGAGAAGGCACAGCAGACATGCACCTTAGGGAACGCTCATGCAGAAACATCAGAGAAGTGAGAAATTCACTCATCAGGATCTTTGTCAATAGGAAGTCAATTTGGGCGCCATTGGTGCTTGTGTTTATTACTCCAGTGCCCCCTCTCTGCTTTTCTCTCCTTTTCAATCCTCCTTTTTATTAGGTCGACTGATTGTTTGGGGACATGGGAACTCACTCAGCGTTGCAGTGACCAAATGACAGAGTGAAGCCAACAGCACACAGTGATTTATGTCCCTGCAGGTCAGATTTGGACTTGGCGACCCCATTTCTGCTCACACGAAGACTCTACCAGCTGCCTGAACTGAGTCCTGCCTTGGTTTCCGAGGCTCCGTGTGACGGTGCCCCTGAATCATACGGGGGCGCTGAAGAAGGGTTTCGTGATGCTCTGAGCTGTGTTCCCATGACCCCCACACACGTGTATATGACTTCTTTAAAGACTTATTTATTTGAAAGGCAGAAGTGACAGCGAGGAGGACACACACACACACGAGAGAGAAAGAGAGAGAGAGAGAGAGAGAGAGAGAGATCTTTTGCCCTCTGGTTTACTCCCCACATGCCCATAACAGCTGGGTCTTGGCCAGCCAGAAACCAGGAGCCAGGAATTCCATCTGGGTCTGCCACATGGGTGGCAGGGGCCCAAGCACTTGGGCCGTCTTCTGCTGCCTCCCCAGGTGCATTAGCAGGGAGCTGGATGGGAAGCGGAGCAGCTGGGACTCAAACCAGTGCTCAGATATGGATGCAGGTGTTGGAGGCAGCGGCTTAACCCGCTGAGCCCTAGTGCTGGCCCTAGTGTCTGTGTTTGTGAGTCTACATGTATGACTTCCTTCTTGAACAAAAAAGGGAACCTTAAAAGTGAGAGTGTATAGGACTGCAGGAAAATGAGCAAAGGAAAGTGCAATCAGAGTGAAGGAAACACAGAGGCAGAAAAGTTAAGTCTCAGGAAATTAGTGCACACAGTGGGGGCCGCACTGGGAATCACGCACTTGAGGAGGCTGCAGCTCTGGCTCTGAGCTTTCCAGCAGCTGGAACAGACAGAGAAACTTCTGATTCCTGTTCCCTTCACGTGGAAGCAAAGCAGTTGCTGAGGAGTAGCCAGACACTCTGTCCCATGGTGAAACCCGAAATACATTCTCCCGATAATCCATTACATTTCATTTCACAGATGTTCAATGTTCAAAAATGTGTTAATAGTATGTAAAGTGTGGCAGGGTGGTTGTAGCCCCAGCGTATCCCTACATCACTTCAAGGAAAGTTCTTAGAAAGATTGCATGGCACAAAAGCAGTCTGGGGATTTTATTTCCAGAGATTTAGGATGATTCACAAAGCTAAAGCAAGTCAGTAAGAAAACACAGAGAGAGAGAACGCAGGGGCCAGCATTGTGGTGCGACAGGTTATGCTATGACTTGTGGCACTGGCATCCCTTGTCTGAGCACTGGTTTGAGTCCTGGCTGCTCCACTTCTGATCCAGCTCATTGCTAATGCACCTGGGAAGGCAGCAGAAGATGGCCCACTCATATGGGAGTCCCAGATGGCTCCTGGCTCCTGGTGATAGCCTGGCCTATTCCTGGATGTTGCAGGCATTTGGGGAGTGAACCAGTGGATGGAAGATTTATCTGTCTCTCCCTTTGTATCTGTCACTCTGCCTTTCAAATAAATATTTAAAAAGAGGAAGAGAGAGAGAGAACACACACACACACACACACACACAAGAGAATCAAGCAATGCGATTGTATGTACATCTCCAAACGATGGTCAGACACTACCACAGAGTTGCCACTGTGCTGTGGCCATTCAAGTCTGAGGCCAAGAGGTCCCTGCTGCTGGGCAGATGGCCATTGTCTGGGACAGGTAGTGGCTGGTGCCCATTGCTGCAATAGGTCTCTCTACACCTAGGGTTCAACTTTGTCTAGTGATTCAGCCCAGAGAGGGCCCCCAAGTAATTCTGCCGCTGGGAATGCCTCCCAGGAGTCCAGTGAACTGCCAAGTACTGTCATTCTTTTGTGATTGATACCTCTTCTCTTTGTTGGAGGAATGGAATGATCTTTCAAGAGTTTCTAAGGTTTAGTGGAGAGTTTGGATCTCAACATGTTTAGCATCACCACAACCTGAAATATACGTCAAACCTATCAGTAAATAACTGAGAGTTGCGTGTTCTAAAGCCTTAAAGACAGCAGCCAAACCTTTTAATTATTTGATAGAATATGACACGGGGAGATCCATGAAATGGATAAATACAAAAACTTTAAAAATGACTAGAATTTCACCTCAAAGCAGGCCAAGTTACACAGACATTTAGACTCAGAAATGTCAAAGGGAAAAAGAACAAGAAATGCTTCAGGTCCTGACTGCTAGATATTAAGCAATCAACCAGTAAATAAAATAATTAAATGGAAAAGCAATTACAGGAGACACATATCTTAACTCTGCACCCAAACAGTGGCAAAGCCAAGTATTTCAGGACAAATTAAGGAAAGAAAGAAAAGAAGAAGCAATATTAGGTGACCAGTGGACCGTTGACTTTCTATGTTATCTCTTTTACTGCTGAAAGAATAAACACAAACAAACCTGTTGGAGTCTTTGGAGACTTGGCTACCTAACAGATAGGATATTCTCTTTATGGATGTGAGGTAACCATGCATGCCTTGTAAAAATGGTAGGGAAATGTGTAAAGCCTGCTATTGAGGAGAGGAGATAAAATGGCAAAATGATGAAATGAACCAGCTATTACAAGAGGCCCATTTCTGGCTCAGAGGCATTTTTCTCTCCATTTCTTTTCTAAAATTGGCCCCTTTCTCCCACTTTCTCTTGATTTCATGCATCAGAGTGAGAGATCAATAGATATTGCTTTACAGAACGTTCCTTTTTTGTGTGAGTGCAAAGCAAGGGGGATGAGGGAATTGGACCAATTGGGGTCAAACCAGGGCAGTGCTGGGTAGGGTAGGGTGATTTGGCGCTTTAAAATAAGTTGTTCCCAGAGCATTTCCAAGGTTAATTACAAGGACGTTACCCTAAGCAAGTAATTTTGGGGGGAGGATTTTCTTATGTGGTTAATCCAAAATGGGTCGGTGTTGCTTGGTGAACCACTAAAGTTTAGGAATCAAGTTTTTTCAGCTCACACGTCTATGAAAAGATAAAATATGCATCGGAGGGTAGGACAGCACGGACTGATGTAGAACACTGTCTTATGTTTTAGCATGTCTTCCCTGTGTGTGCTCGTTATGGACTTGAGGTTTCAGGAAGACGAGTCATTTTCTAACCTCCAAGAATGGGAGGGGAGTTGGGGTTGTTATAGGGTTTGATGGAAATAAGTTGGGCAGAATCCAGCCATGCTGCAAGGGCTCATGGGACCTCATAGGAACAATCAGAACTCAGATAGCAGGAGGTTTGGAGGCTGTTTCCTGGGAAGTGGAGCCACTTCCTAACAAACAAGCAAACAGATAATCACACATAACCAAATCCTAAACCAGGCTGTCAACCTCTGAGAGCTAATGTCTATACTTGAGTTCTTCCCTATGATAGTTTATACTAAAAATTGAGCTAGTAGCCTTCACTGTTTTTAAGAGCAATTTGTACCTGATCTAAGCGAACAGACGACAAGTGCAAGTACAGTTACCTAAGAAGGAGCATGTCCATTCAGCAATGCATCTTTGCTTGCATGTCTGCTGTGGGTCACACACGGTTGTGAATCCTGGACACGCAGCCTGAGCTCCTGGGAGGACCTGTGTGTGGGTGACTAGATCACACAAAGCAGCTCTTATTAATGCATGGCTCTTAAACTCTCTTGCAATGGCAATTTTCAGGCGTTTAACTTCTTACATGTCTATTTTGAAGGTGAAGTTGCTTGAAGGGTGGGTTCTTTATTTTCCTTCCTTCTGCTCCCGATGTATCATCATATGGCAAGCATTGTCACTGAATGTCCTGCACAAAGCACCGTGGGTGGCTTCCAGGTATCATGTGTCTCCTTTTATTCTTTGTGATACTGCTTTAAATTGTGAACATCCTTGTAATGGGCTTTGTTCTTTTTTTTTTTTTTCTAACCTGAAAAGAAAATTTTGATATACAAGGTTACTTCAAAAGTTCATGGAATGTGGAATTAAAAGATGATTTTATTTTGGTGCAAAATTTTGCAGAATTGATGCAAATGAGGGATCCTCAAGAATTTCTTGAAAACTAAGCATGAATTTCATTTTCTTGTGTCCAAATAAGTTCCTTTTCTACTTCCATTTTTCTAAGAACTTTTAAAGATTATTTCTTTTTTTATTTGAGAGGAAGAGAGAGGGAGAGAGAGAAAGAAAGACAGACAGACACAGAGAGAGCTCACATCTGCTGGTTCACTCCCCAAACGCCTGGAAAGGTTGTTGTTGAGGTGGGGCTGAGGCTGAGGCTGGGAGCTGGAAACTCAATCCAGGTCTCCCACATGCATGGCAGGAACTCAGCTGTTGAGCTTTCTGGGATCTGCACTTTCAGGCTGTTAGAGTCAGGAGCCAGAGCTGGGGATTGCTTAGTTACTCCACTGTGGGAGATGGGCACCTGATTGTTAGGCTAAACACCCATCCCCCTCCATGAACTTTTGGAAATATGCTGAACTCTTATGGCATTAACTTAACATTTTAGTTTTGAAAGAGCAAGGTGTTAGTGTTGTTACTTTTTTCAACCACAGAAATAGTTGAGATGGGTTGTACTCCCTGCCCTTGAAGGTGCAGGTCAGTCAAAGCAGTATAAAGTTTGCTTTCTAAGCAACTTGCTATGGACAATTTGTTTAACTTTACTATTCATTAAACTGAGGATCATGCACTTGATCATCAGCATTTATGAGTAGCTGAAAGGTTAGTGCTGGGTGAGATGGAAGGCAAGGTATCTAGAACTTTCTGTAGGTCTCTATATGCTGGATACCGAGGGAGTAAAGATGAATGTGACATAAATTTCAAATGAAGGGCTTTGACTGTATTTTTGGTATCAAATAGTCTGAAGAACTAATAAGTGGCCAACAGTATGCCTTTCTAGTCTTACTAAATTATTAGAGGTTCTTCCCAGTGAAGTATTTGAATTTGTGGGATGCAGACTGTGGGATGGATATTGGGGTGTGAAGAAGGAAGAGAGCTATATGATGGTTAAACAATGAATTCCATATGTAACAGTCTTCTACCAGCTCTCACTATTTTTTGAAAAAGGAACCAAACTTAATGTTAGGCTAAGTGCAATGAGCCTGCCACAGAAAGACAAAGATCACATGTTTTCTCTTGTTTGTGGAAGCTGGCATAGAATATAAAAATTGTGTAGATGTCTTATCATTTGGTTTATAGTTCCAGATAATGCTTCACTGAGTCATACCATGTAAATGTCAATACATCTTTCTTTCCTCATGTTATGATCATTGTTATGAATCCCTCACTTTGTGATATCAATATCTTTGTAAGAAAATAGACAATAAAAAAGAAACCAAATTCCCCAAGTGAAACAAAACAATGGAACATTTGAAGCCCCTATAATTTTCAGAAACCCACATTTGCATGAAACTCAACTGAAAGCTAAGGAGGAAAAAAATATTGGGCAACGGAATTATCTTTACAGGTTAATGAGACTGCCCGAAAGTCACTGAGAAAGTACTTTCACGAGGGGACTTATTTAACATAATGGCATTTCTTTTCATGCAAACCAAATGAATTCCTGAAAGTAAGTTAGAAGGCACTCACCTTTCCCTCTTTTACATGCTTTCACACTAAATTGTGTTAGATCTAGAAAAGCTCCAAATACCACCCCATTCTGTCGCCCATCTACAGGAGCTGTGGGTGAAGAGAAGTAATAAGAATGATGACACCAACCAAGATAGTTAGAAAGTCTATCCATATCCAGGACCAAGCATAAGGTCTGCACTGTCAGTAATTAGCATTCATACTGGGAAAGAAATTACATATTAATATACTGTGTGTTCCGTTATTAGGTGGCTCATTTTTTAACAGTGACATGCCTGTGGACAGAAATGCAATCCTTCAGAGAGATTTAAAAGGTTGGGACTACATGCAATTCACCACATTAATCATGCCTCAGATCAAACAAACGCCCATTGTGGGCTTTTTGTATTCATCAGGAGTTCGGCAGCAGTGACACATTCTGTTCCAAAACTGTGAAAAAATAAAATCTGAACTAAGAAATAGGGGGAAAAAAGGAAAGATATTAGAGAAAGAAAGGGTTCTTTTCCTTATTTATTTTTGAAATCCATCTTCAATTTCTATAATTGAGGTAAAGATTCAGACTAATCTTGGAGCCATTCTTCTGGCTGATGCAGTTTGTTGTTGTTAATTAGTATAGAGGTAGAATTAAGCAAAATATGTAACCACATTGGAAAATAATTTTAAGGATTTTTTTTGCTATTTAATCAATATTGGAAGGACATTTTTATGCCAGTTCAACTTCTGTGTGTTGTATAATGCCTGGTAATAGGAGAGAGTCTTTGTTTCTGATAATAGAACACATGCCGATAGAAGTATGAGGTGTGCTAAGAGTGTACAAGGCTAATCATCTTTAAATGCTGTGATGCATTTTCAGAGAATTAGGACGTATGAGGGCACAGAACTCCTTACAGTTTATCCTTTAAAAGATAGCGACATTGGAAGTAGATTTTAAAGTTCTATGCATGAATCCATATTGTGGTATTGTTTAAAATAACATGATGTGAAGCATGAATTGCATTCATACATGAAAATGAAATCTGAATGCATTTTGCTAATGGAAGGCAAAAGTCAATTGTCATTTAGGTCACTGTGTGACGGTAGGAAATCATTTTAATGAAGCCAGCCCTGTTCAAAACAGTTTGGATCTCAGCATATAAAAGAATATGAGTTCCCAAACAGGATTTCACTGGAGGCAAATACTATCAAGCGAGCAACTCAAGTGTACAGTAAAAGCTCCCACTAGCAAAAGGTTGAATAAGCTTGAATCAACAAAATAGATGGTTTTAAGTGTTTTATTCTCCATATTTTTGATGACTTTAAAAGTGGTACCCAGCTGCCTACACTGTGTGAACGTTGGGAGCAGACTTATGCTCACTGCAACCCTTGCAGTAGTTAAAGACTGGGCTCCATTTAATTAAAACTATGCCCAACGATAAACAATGGAGAGCACAGAGTCTTCACCGAAGCAAACAAGGACTGAAGTGTATTAATGGTGTGGTTACCCAGCAAGTTTTCCCTCCTTTTCTCCCTCTTTCCCTAAATAGAATCCTTTCATCAATTCTTATTCTGCTTTCTTTTTCCTTCTTTCGTTCAAAACTAGCAAACAGACTATTAAGGAATGAAATCCCCAGCAAGCCTCCCAGTTAAAGGTGCTCTTTGTGGAAGATTTAATGGTAATCGGGACTGCGGGTTCCTGCATTTCCAGTCTTTTTTCAAAAGACAGCCAATTTTGGCAAGAAGCTAAGAAAGTACAGTGTTTAGTTTAATCTGCATTTATTCAAGGCCATGCTGTATGCCCTTGGGCAATCAGAGTCTTGGAATGTGTGCCAAGTGTCATGTCGTTGAGCCTCCGCTGCCACCGTCTTCTCCAGGCTGTGGGGGAAGATGACGGCCCCAGGGAAATCAAGTCAAGTTCATTCAGCATTCAGTCCCAGGCTATTGGTTAGGGAGACAGTGGGAACTCTGGATGCAAGACTCCGCGCCTCTCATCTCTCCCATCTCTTCACTTGGTAAAGAGAGGCAGTGTGGTAATGGTGACTAAAATGTGAAAATAAAGAGGAAAAAATGTTGATAATAGGCCTGTGTATTAAAACTTGGCGATTTTTTCTTTTTTTTTTTTACATGAATTTTTAGATACACTTGTTTTGCTCATGAGTAGGGAAGAAAATATAGTCTGCAAAATATTGCTGGGAACCTTATCCTGAGTCCTTCTGTTGTGTTTTAGAGTTAAAAGTACCCAAGTTAGTAGATCTTAAGTAAAACAAATATCAGAAAAACAGACTATTTTACAAGGTGATATAGTGGAATAACTTAGATGTCACTTAGTGAGTTGATAACAGGAAGAGCCATCTGACTTTGACAGATTGCTTGAACTTTTTTAAGTCTTAGTTTTCTCATCTGTAAAATAGAGGTAGAAAAATGGGTGGCTTTAACAAAAAGATTTATTTATTTGGGAGGCAGAGTTATAGCAAGAGGGAGAGAATGAGAGAGATTTTCCATCCACTGGTCCACTCCCCAAACACTGCAACAGCCCAGCACAGGTCAGGCAGAAGGCAGAGCCTGGAACTCCATCAGGGTTACCCCCCTGGGTTGCATGGACCCAAGTGCTTGGACCATCATCCACTGCTTTCCCAGGCACATTAGCAGGGAGATGGATCGGAAGCAGAGCAGCCGAAACTCAAACTGGAGCTTTGATGTGGGATTCCAGAATCATAGGTGGTCGCTGAATTTGCTGGGCCACAACATAGGCTAATTAATAGCTTTTAATTGGAAGAAGTACAATGGTGTAGCGAAAGAGCTTAGCATATGGCCTTGGACAAATTAAATGCTGGTCATTTCTATGTTAAGGTATTATAATAAAATTCCAATTGCTTAAATTTTTGACTTTTCACCTACGTATTTTGTTGATTTGAGCCTCTAATTTGCAAAAGCAACAGACAAACAAAACCCATGAAAACATTTATTTATTTTTTTTCTTTCTTTCTTTCTCTGTAGAAGGATGTTTCATGTTGCCCAGGAATTTGTATTAGGAATCATAGATGAAAATAACGTACATCAAGTATTCTACATTAAGAAAAAAATGTTACATTTGGGGCAAGAATAACATCTCCAGGGCTTCATAAGGAGTTCAGAAGCATCACTGGCCACCATCCAGCTGCATGGTTGAGAGCTCATATTCCAAGACTGGGGACTTGGCCAGCCTTGAGCAGTATTTACACTGAAGGAGCAAGGAGGGGTGCTGCTCTCTCCCAAAGCCGAACAGGGAAATCTTCAAGAGAAATACTTGTGGGGGTTTGAGTCCCTGCATAGACTCTTTTGAGGTGGATGCAACCCCTAGATTTGGTGGTGCAATGATACTCTAGTTCCCCATGTACCAAGTTAGTAATGTGGGACACATCTGGACTTAAACCCCTGGATTGCTATTAAAGGCAGTCCAGCGGCTAGTGAGGGTAGAATGTACCACAGGTGTAGGGTGCCAGGGTCAGGTGGAAGAGTCCAGGCCAAGTGCTCGGTCCTGGTCCCTGTCCCTCATGCTGGGGGAAGTGAGGCAGCCCTGCTGGACTCACTGAGGAATGCTTTCATGTGTCCCACCGTGAGCCACCATTTGTATGCTGACCCCATCGAGGACTTGATTCAGGAGAACAGGGAGACCAAGAACTAACCGCAGGGAATTAGTATAATTCATCCTTTCTTGCTGGCCGCTAGCCATGGGGGAGAGCAGACTTAGCACCAGAGTGGGAAGGACTGTAGAAGCTTTCATGTTTCCTCCTATGTTCCAAGGCATGCTGGAGTTACAGAAGCAAAAGCGCAGCTGATGTTTCCCTCCTCACATCAGGAGCTTTGCGTCAGTGCCTGGTTTGTATGAGGGAAGGCCAAGAACCGCAGGGTTTACCTGGACTGTGTTCTTTATCTTAACACACAGTCAGTACCCAGAACAGGTTACTCTCCACTGCTAGGGTTGTCCCTTCTGCTTCAGAGTTGTCCTGATCCTCCAGCTCTCTGCCAGGAACTTCGTTGTCCCATCATCCCACAGTGAGTCATGCTGCTGTGCTGTATGGATGGTGAGATGCTGGTAGAAAACCACTGAGCTCATGTCCTGGATGCTTGGCATTACACAACTGCTGGAGGATGGGAGAGGTATTTTTTGGTAAGATGTTTTTTATTTATTTGAAAGTCAGAGCGAGAGCGAGAGCGAGAGAGAGAGAGAGAGAGAGAGATATCTTCCATCCTCTGGTTAACTCCCCAGATGACTGCCAACAGCCAATGCTGGGCCAGGCCAAAGCCAGGAACCAGGAGCTTCCTTCAAGTCTCCCACGTGGGTGGACCATCTTCTGCTGTTCTTCCCAGGCCATTAACAGGGAGCTGGATTGGAAGTGGAGCAGCTGGGACTTGAACTGGCACCCATATGGGATGCTGGCGTCTCAGGTAGTGGCTTTACCCACTACGCCACAACACTGGCCTCAGAAGCGTCTTTTACAGTACAGGAGTCTACAGCTTCAGTGAAATTTCTGAAGCTCTAGTGGTCTGGAAATTGTCTGGAAATATCTTCAAATTGGACAAACAAGTTGCTAGACTTTTTTGTCCCAATCAATAAGGAAGAGGCAATGCTCAAAGGGCTTCTTTGCATTTTGGAATCAATATGTGGTGTATGTAACTCATCAAGAAATGCTACCAGTTTTTTTGTGGTATCTGGAGCAAGAGACACTTCCTTGGCTGGTTTGGGCAGCAGAACGAGTAATTCTTTCAACTCTTGCTGAGTGGTGGGTCCAATTAGTAGTGGTCAAAGTGTCTGAAACAAATTGAGATGTACCTAGGAGCTTGTGGCAGATAGGAGAACCAGAGTGAAAATACCCAGGGTTTTGAAGCAAAGCCATGCACCTTTCAGTAATTTTGCCTTTGGAAAAAAGATCTTGGGGCCAGTGTTGTGGCATAGAAGGTTAAGCTACTGCCTGCAATGGTGGCATCCTTTATGGGTGCCAGTTTGTGTCCCGACTGCTCTGCTTTTGTCCAGCTCCCTGCTAATGACCTGGGAAAGCAGGAGAGGATGGCTTGAATATTTGGGTCCCTGCCACTCATGTGGAAGACCCGATAAAGCTCCTGGCTTTGGCTTGGCCCAGCCCTGGCCTTTGCAACTATCTTGGGGAATGAACCCAGAGATGGAGGATTTTGAGCTCTCTCTGTCTCTCCCTCTCTCTGTAACTCTTGAGTTTCAAATAGATAAATAAATCTTAAAAAAAGAAAGCCAGATCTTGCCTTGTTAAAGGACCCAGAAAAAGATTAACGTCTGCACCAAGACATGAAGTGGCCAGGTCATGCAAGCTGCTCAGTGTGAATGATGTATTATCTGAGACACAAGCCATAACTTTGGGATATCTGGCAATGTTCTTTCATTAATTGAAATGAGAAATCCGACACTGAGCTAGGGCTGGTAGGAAAGGCAGGTTAAAAGGCACGATTGTGTGGGTTACACTTCCAGTGTGTTTTTGAATTCCTCAGTCTCTTTTCTCCCTCGATCCATACTTATAGCATTGCTGTGGGCTCCATTTGATCCCTGATTTAGAAGGGAAATGTTTGTTTCTATTTTAAGGGTGACTGCATGGCATATGCTGGCTCTTGTTATGGGTCATCCTGTGAGAATATCTTATGCAGTGGTGGCATAAAAGACCGTGGAGGTGGGAAACGTCTCAGGGCCCAGAGTTTGAGTAATGTACACTCTTCTCTAATTTGTCTGCAAGGGAAGATGGCCTGCTGCTAGGCTGTCTCTGTATTTACAGGCAGCAGCAAGTGATTTGTCTAGATGGGCAGAGATTTGGACACAGTGAGGTTAGAGAACCGGTTACAAGAAGGTCTGAAGAGGTATGTGGAGGTGTCTCCTGGACTGGTTCTCTGTGTCTAAGTATATCTATGTACATATACCCTCTTACCCCATGTGAACACTCATCCAGAGACCCCCCTCCCCAAGATAAGATGAGGTTCTTAACAACCAGAACAAGATGATTTTCCCTATTCCCTATGTCTGTCAGCAGCCTTCTTTCCTAGCCTCTCTGATGTATGTTCCTAATGGTGGTTTGAGAAACATCACTGTGAATGCTGAGGGTAGTGGCTATACATGACATCAAGACAATTGATTGCCCAGCTCCAGGGCTGACTTGACGGCTATTGTCAAGAGTGTCACAGTTCAATTCTAGGTCCCTGATAAGATGTTATGTTTTCAGTGTCCCTTCTCTCATTAAGAGGATGTGATGTGTCTCTTTGGAATGGATACATATTGGAGATTTATAGGTTTTTCTTCCTATGCTGACATGCTCTTCCAACGTCCATATACTTAATACTTTGTACAGCATCATGGCGATCAAATTGCTTCTCAGGGATGGTGCTATGGCTTAGACAGTTAAGCCTCTACTTGCAGCACCGGCATCCCTAATGGCCAGTTTGAATCCCAGCTGCGCCACTTCTTATCCAGCTTCCTGCTAATGTGCCTGGGAGAGTAGCTGAGGTTGGTACAAGTACTTGAGCTCCTGAACCCACGTGGAAGATCTGGAAGGTCTCCTGGCTCCTGGCTTCAGCCTGGCCCGTCCCTGGCTGTTGCAGCCAGTTGGGAAGTGAGGCAGCAGATGGAAGATCTCTCTTTTTCTGTCTGTCTCTGACTCTGTCTTTCTCTGACCCCTTTTCTTTCTTTATCTCTTCATCTCTACCTTTCAAATAAATAAATAAAAAATCTTTACAAAATTGCTTCTCACTGCGAACTCCATCTGGTTGAAAGAATGTTGCCCTTTTCAGCAAGTAGTTGTTTATAGTGAACAACCAAGTGTATAGGCTAATGTCAGTGATGCTTGCTAGTCCTAGTATCTTCCCTGGTCATCCAGAGCCAGGAAATAGCCTACTGGAGACTTAGTTGCAGCACTGTCAAGGAGAGAACATCTTAGGCTTAAGGTACTGTTCTGCAGATTGTGTTTTGTGAACTGAATCATGAAGTTATTTCTTCAGTAGCCAGAATACCCAGATCTGGATACGAGGAGTCAATGAGGGAGGGATGTTCCTCTCTACTGTGCTTGTTAATCAGTTTATAAAATCTTTACCAATTCTCCCTGTGGCTCTAGATTTTGTTGGTTTGGATTCTTACTACCCAAGCTGGAATCTTTCCACTCATATTACTGCTGTGGTTCCAATAGTTTGGAAGCTTAGATATTTTGAGCTCCTTGTGTCCCTGGAGAAGAGATGGACAAGGGTCATAGAATTCCATACCCGGAATGCCTTCTAGTAAGTGAGATGGAGAGGAGAGGGCCCCTACCAGTCTGAGTGCACAGTTTTTTTCCCCAGGTGCCTGCCTGGTCTGGCAGGAGTACTCTCTTCATTACTTTTTTTTCATTACACTCGACTAGCATACTTACTGCTTAAAAAAAAAAAAGGCATAATATGTGCCATACCACTGATCCTGATTCTTAAGGTTTAAATTCAGTAGCAGCCACACAGTAGGGCTAAAGGAAAATGGAGATGCTGTGGTCTGAACATGTCCTTCCAAATCCATACGGTGGACACTGAACCCCCAGTGCAACAGTGTTGGGAGGTGTCTAAGTTCTGAGGGCTCCAGCCTCAGGGGCCGATTAGTGTGCCATAAGAGGTCTTAGCAGAGAGAGTTTGGCCTTATTGTCCTACTTTTGGCTATGTGAGCAGGGCACAGAGTTCCTCCCTTCTGGGGTATATGAAGCTCAGGCCACAGCTTGGAGGTGGAGAGCAGCCCTAACGAGACATGCCAGCACCTTGGTCTGGACCTTCCAGCCTCCAGAACTGTGAGAAATATATTTCTGAGTGCAGTATTGCAAAGCAGACAAGATAGGAAGGAGCCTGGAATGTTCCCTGTGGTGCGTCCCATGCTTGTTGTGTTAGGTCTGTCAGTGATGGAATCCCAACAGTCTGAAGTCCTGGTCCAGGGCAAAGCAATGCTGGAGTGGGAAGTGGGAAAAGAAGCAGTAAGTAGATGGTGGCCTTGGGAAGGGTGTGGGGGCATCATCCCATCTCCCTTGCTGTGAGCAGGATGTGATATAAAGCTGTAGGTATAGTACATGGTGTTATTGTTCCCCAATACTTGCTAGTTCTCTCTGGGGGTAGAAAGTGTATTTTTTCTACTCCCCACCATCGAGACTTAATTACCTTGTCTTGGGCCAATGAAAGTGAGCAGAGGTGATGTGAATCACTACTGGCAGGAACTTAAGGCAATGAGAAATTCTGAGTTCTCGTCTCCTTTTGCTGTGTGACCAGCAATATTCCAGTTAGAGGCTGCTCCATCAATGCAGGTTTCAAAACATACACTATGTGGAGAGATTTGTGGTTACCCAAAATAAATATGTGAGACTGAGACTAAATCACTGTGGGAAGCCACTGAGGTTCAGGATTGTTGGTTTCTGTAGTGTAAGCTAGACCATCCTGACTTACACACTTTGTTTTACTAACCCTAACAAATTTTCTTGTCATTTCCACTCTTCCCCTTCAACCTTTTACAGTCAGTGTGTTGGCAGTGGGTTGGCTTCACAACTAAACCCGTGGGTTATAGAATTATTAGGTTGGTCCACCTGCACTGAGATGAGAACAGGACAATTGCCCAGATACTGGACTTGATTCTGGTTACAGTAGCTGATGATGGAAGTGTGGATAGCTCCTGAATTTTTTTTTGATTATTTGTATTTCTTTGGTTATAGAATAGTGGCAGTGAGTCAGAGGAGAAAGGTTTAGGGGGTGTAGAATATACACATGAGAACAAGAATTATATGTTTGGTGTTGGAAAACCAGAAACGTGGATTGTGGCAGATTTTACTATTTTTTTAAAGATATATTGATTTACTCAAAAGTCAGAGTTACACAGAGAGAGGAGAGGCAGAGAGAGAGAGAGAGAGAGAGAGAGAGAGAGAGAGAAAAAGAGAGAGAAAGAGAGAGAGAAAGAGAGGTCTTCCAGGTCTTCCATCCACTGGTTCACTCCCCAATTGGCTACAGTGGCCAGAGCTGCGCAAATCTGAAGCCAGGAGCCCGGAGCCAGGAACTTATTCTGAGTTTCCCACATGGATGCAGGGGCTTGGGCCATCTTCCACTGCCTTCCCAGGCCATAGCAGAGAGCTAGATCAGAAGTGGAGCATCCAGGACATCCCTATGAGATGCCAGCACTGAAGGTGGCAGCTTTACCTGCTACACCACAGCACTGGCTCCCATTATTTTTTTTTTTTTTCAGTTGTCTGCCTCTGGACCCACTTTATGTGCTTGTGATCCACGAGTATAGTTGAGAGGCAGAATGAGCTGCCTATGAAAAAACCTGATGATTCCACATGCTGGCTGGCCAGGCCTCCCTCAATCCTAGGGCATAATCTTATGACCTCGTCTTTACCTGTTAGATTCAAGGTGCCAGGCTTTGTGTTGGTTGGTTGGTTTTCTCCCTCTTGAAGTGAGGATTTAAAGAGCCATGTCTGGAACTCAGACTTTAGTGGTAATGAAACCGCATGGCCCTTTAAACAGGTCACTTACAGGTAGGAGTTCAGTGGCTTTGTGATTCTGAGCCAAATCACTTCGCCTCTCAGAACCTCAGTCAGCTCCTTGTGTGCAAACTGAAAACTGTGGTGGAGCCCTTGTGGGGAACTGAAGGTTCAGTTCACAGCTGGTGCTGTGGCATAGCCGGTAAAGCTGCTGCCTTCAGTGCCAGCATCCCATAGGGATGTCCTGGATGCTCCACTTCTGATCCAGCTCTCTGCTCTGGCCTGGGAAGGCAGTGGAAGATGGCCCATGCCCCTGCATCCATGTGGGAAACCCAGAGGAAGCTCCTGGCTCTGGGCTCCTGGCTTTGGATTGGCACACACATATTGTATCCCATGAGACCCTGTGGAAAGTGGTGGAGCAAAGAGCAAGTAGTTGGGGGACAAGCCCTGCGGAGGAGCAGAGACTGTGGGGAGCTCTCATTGGCAGCGATGGTGGCAGCCCACAGTGGAGTTCCCAGGGCTCCAGGTGGTGGGTCCAGTCCCCACCTCCAGTGTCTACATCAGCCCCCGTGGTGACTGTCATGCCATGATGAGACACTCCAGAGTTCCCAGGGCTCCAGGTGGTGGGTCCAGTCCCCACCTCCAGTATCTACATCAGCCCCCGTGGTGACTGTCATGCCATGATGAGACACTCCAGTGTGGTTCTTCAGCCTCCCAATGATTTCTCTTAATAAATTCATTGTCTGCTTTGCCCACCAAGTCTGGTTGGTATTTCTGGGAACTAGGGACCCTTGCTATTTTAATAGGTCTGGCTTCATTCCTGGGAGTTAAAAAAGTAGATGAATTTTCAAAATCAGATGACTCTGTATCATTTACCAGCCTGGGGAACTCATTCAAATCTCTTGAACTCTTTGAGTTTCCAGCTTCCTTATTTTTAAATAGAGATAATAACACTTACTATTTAGGACAGTCTTCAAGATGAACTGAAATAACATGTATTAAAAGCACCTGTCATTGAAACTCACCTCTAATCAGTGCACAGAACAGGTTAATTTCCTCCCCGAAAGCTAGTGTGTATATCTTTGTCTGTTTCATGAAGAATTAGGCTAATAAATATTACACAGAGAACTATTGGGATGAGTCAGATAACCCGAGGGAGGGAAATGCCTTTGAGAAGACATGGAAAATAATTGGAAAAGGGAATTTCTCTAGCCCTAGGCCTCTCTTAACCAAGTAGAAGGGCTGGGGATAACATAGAAGGAAGCATAGTCTATCTTCTATTGGCTTTCGCCTGCATTCAGTGGTAATTGAGTCCACACTATTTGTAATTTTCTGCATTATTTGTGTCAAGCCCATTAGGCAACTTCATCATTAGTATCATCCTCACCAGTGTTATCATGCAGTTACAGCCACCACCAGCCACTTAATGGAAAACCTCACTTTGAATCATGTGGGTGTTTCCTCTCTCTCTTCCCTGTTTCTGTCTTTCATCTTGCTGAGTTTCCTCTTGTCCACACCCCCGCCCCAAACACATGCAGTTAAGCATGTCATACTTGTATATGCTGATCTCGCCTATTCATGATAAAAAGATCCAGCTACTAAGTGTGGTCAGGATCATGACTCAGTCAACGCACGTTCACTCACTTACTTTCAATATTAGAAGTATTTTATTTCTGTGTTTCTGGGGCTCCACAAGCATGAGGTTAGAGCAGTGGATTTTGAGATTTCAACATGCATCAGCATCATCAAGATGAACACTACACATGTGGATTCCATGGCCCACTCCAGTGAGGTGAATGTTACTATAGCTTCATTTCTCAGTACAAAACTGAGGCACAGAGGGGTTAAATGATGTGACCCCAGCCATGGGGGTAGCTGGCGCCCAAGTGCAGGTGTGTCTTTCCTGTACTCCGTCGCACGTAGATGAATGCAGAGAGCCCTCTGCCTCTGGACAAGTCGGAGGTCAAACTTGCTTTTGTAGCTTCTACTTAGTCTGGTGATCCGAGAATGATCTTGTTTTTGGCTGTTTGATATTAAATTGGTTTGTGCTCATTTTAAAGGGAGCAACAATCTACTTTCTTCCTTTTTTAAAGGTTTATTTATTTATTGGAAAAGCAGAATTACAGGAGGCAGCAAGGATGGGGAGAAGGTAGAGAGAGAGACAGAGAGAGAGAGAGAGAGGAGAGCTGCTAACCCCTGGTTTACTACTACCCATAGGGCTGCAACAGGCAAGGTGACCCAAGTCAAAACCAGGAGCCAGGAGCTTCATCCTGGTCTCCCACATGGGTGCAGGGGCCCACGCACTTGACACATCTTCTGCTGCTTTCCCAGATGTGTTAGCAGGAGGAGGGACTGGAAGAGGAGCAGCTGGGACTTGAACAGCACCTATGATATGGGATGCCAGTACAACAATCTACTTTCTAACATTTGGTGTCTTCTCTCTGTGTCTTTTCCCACTAGGTTGACAATAGCTATCAAGTAACAGTATACTAAAGCCAGCAGTTGCGAGAGCAACCACTGAAAAATGGCTGCCTTATTTATCCAGATCAGTCAAACCTTTCTGTCGATTTAGGATTTAGGATTGAGAAATAGACCCTTTGGGATTGTTAGAGGATTATAATTTTGGGAAACTAATCCGCTATAAGAATGTGTTTACAGTGCTTGGATTTTCTTAAAAATCTTCCTCTAGAGAAAAGCCATGCCTCTTCTGCTTCCTTCCCCGTCCCTGGCTTCCGTGTGTTTTATTACCATTTGTCAAATGCATCCTGTATTCCGTTAATTTATGTGGGATATCTTGTGCAATCCTTATAGTGATCTACAAAGTGAGTCTCACTCTTCCCATTCTAGAGATGAGCAGAAAGAGAAGTCTGCTTCTTGAATATACTGATAATTACCAGAGCTAAGTTATTATCTGACTGCAGCTCCATCTCACCCTAACACCTCTGCCCTTAACGTCCTACACCGTCTATTTAACAAAGTCATAAGTTTTTATGTTCTCAGGACAAGCTGGTAATAAGTTCCCCAGAAATAACAGCAATCACAAAAGACTAAACAAACAGATTTTATGTTCTGGAGCATGGTGTGGAATTGCTCAAGGAGTAGAGAGTTAAACTTCAGTGAAACGAGAAGCTTGGGACCTATTTGTGACACTGTAACTGTTCTCATGTCAATGACAAAATGGCAGCGGAGCCCCACGCAGGTGACAGGAGCCCCCGCTCAGCTCTCTGTTTGTGCAGCCTTTATTAAATGGAGCCGTTGGCTGCCACCTGTGGTTTTGTCGTTGCGCCTCCCACTGAGCACACATTTGATCTTCCGATTAATTAGGTGCACCTTGGCTAGAAGCCCACGATCAAGCATCCATATTTCAAAGCTTAAACGGGGTTCCTCCTAAGTTGAAAGCAGAGTGGTTCAAAGTGTGGCATAAATCCTCGTGTCATCTTCAGGGAAAATGAGTGACAGTGGCAATGTTAATTTATTGATAGAATGAAAAACACGATGAGAAAATGATGCACTTTAACGTTTACTTCTAATTTGTATTTTTATGACAATTTTTTTTTTGCATTGGAAAAAAGTGGCAGTGATCTTTCTGAGGAGGTCTTTAATTGGAGCAGATTAATTCCATCCTTTCAACATTAAGAAGACAAGAAAATTGGACCCCCAAAGATACTGTCTAAAAACCCTTGAAAGCCTACCATTCTTTCAGAGATGGAGATACGGCATTTATCTTTTTTCTTAAATTGATTCAATATTTGATGGGACAAGAAACATTTCCCTATCTAATTGCTATGCTATCCAAGAGCAGTGTCACTGAGCTCTTTTTAAAGAGTTTCCAACTGTCTGAGTTGCTGTTTTATTCTCCTTCCTTTGACTTCCTTCCAAACATGTGTCTTTCATCTCTGCGGTGAGCAGCTAATAACCAGCCAAGATGGTCTCTCCCATCGGCCCCCCTCTCTCCGTGCTAAGGTAATCTCAGTTTGATGTGTTTCCTTTCTCTGCAGTGGCTAGAGTACTACCAGCAGGTGAGGCACCAACAAACCCATTTCCAATCCTCAGCCACATAATTAACAGCCAAGATGAATGGATAGGACAAGCATTCATTTGCACAGTGCGGTGGCGTTCTTTGTGTGTTATCTGGGAGGGATGATCTGTGTTTTTATTTGGCTACTCATTTGCTTACCTTAATAGAGTGTCCTGATAAATGTATGGTGGCAACCAGACATTTGCTCATGAGCTCTGTGTTATGGATTGTTCTTTGTGTAAGGAAGTCTGTGTGAGGCCATTAGATCCGATGGGGGTGAGTAGAAAAGATCCATGAGGAATATAATTGTTCTTTCTATGTCATCTCTTATCCACTGTCTTTAATAAACCTTCTAGACTTGTTTCCCTTAGAACTTTTGTTATTACATTAGGAACAAAACATACTAAGATAAATGTAGTCTTGTTATAATAAGTTAAAAAATTAAAAGCTTTTATAAAGAGAAATCTAATAATTCTCTCCACCTCCATTTCCTTAAGTAGAAAGCCAGTGCTAACTGCCAAGGATGAGTGTTTGTTTCCTCATTGTCATGGATACACACACATATACATGTGTGCTCATTTATAGGTAATAATAAAATATATCATGGATATATATATATATTTACATAAAAACTGTGATAATATATCCTACACTCTTTTACACATTGTTCTAGTATACTTAATGATATTTGTTCTTCTGTTTCTTCCTTTAAATATACATCCATTCAAAAGTGGTCATTGAGGGGTGGACATTTGGGCTAATGGTTAAGATTCTTCTTCTTGGGTTTGATGCCTACCTCTAGCTTCTGAATCTAGTTTCTAATGCTAATTCAGACCTGGCATGGGGGCAAGGATGATGGCTCAAGTAGTTGGGTCCCTGCCACCTATGTGGGAAACATGGATTGAATTTTTAGCTCCTGGTTTTGGTCTCAGTGCAGCTCCTGACATTTTGGGCATTTGGGGAGCTAGTGGATGGCTGTTCTCTCTTTCCATCTCTCTGCTTCTAAAATAATAAAATATATAAATAGAAATTCTTTAAAAAAGTATTCATTGGCTATCTCTATGAGTCAGGCAGTGTTCTGGGCACTAGGAATGCAATGGTAAACAGGTGAATAACTTCCTGCCTTCACCAAGCTTACATGTTAGTGTATCACAGATATCCCTCAGGTCAGTAACCACAAAGCAAGATCCCTTGAAAATTGTCTCCATGACCTTGCAAGTTTGCCTACCTGCGAGAAACGTTTATGTGTTTTCCATGTTTATGACTGTTGTTGTCACCAATGCTAACATTAAACATCTTCATCTAGATTTTATCATCCACCAGGACATTTTTTTCATCAATAGGGTAGATTTTTCAAAACTGGGATTTCTAGGGTGAATAAACACATACTTTTAGTTTTCTTTTCTTTCTTTTTTTTTTTGACAGGCAGAGTGGACAGTGAGAGAGAGAGAGACAGAGAGAAAGGTCTTCCTTTACCATTGGTTCACCCTCCAATGGCCGCTGTGGCTGGCACGCTGCGGCCGGCGCAATGCGCTGATCAGAAGCCAGGAGCCAGGTGCTTCTCCTGGTCTCCCATGGGGTGCAGGGCCCAAGCACTTGGGCCATCCTCCACTGCACTCCCGGGCCACAGCAGAGGGCTGGCTTGGAAGAGGGGCAACCGGGACAGAATCCGGCGCCCCGACCGGGACTAGAACCCAGTGTGCCAGCGCCACAAGGTGAAGGATTAGCCTGTTGAGCCACGGCGCTGGCCCCATAGTTTTAGTTTTAGTAAACATTGCACATGACTTTCCCAAAGACTGTTTATCCTTATGTGCTGTGCTTCCACTCTCTGCACATACACCAAGAATGCTGGAGAGCTCTTGCCTCCTGCCTTCCTGAACTAAAGTCCTCTTTTGTAATCCACAAATTGCCATTTGTGAAAGTGGCGTGTGCTATTTGAAATATAGTGTAGGCTTTCATAATATCTAGTGAGAGGGATAATTTTTTCTTTTTCTTTTTTCAGAAAGCATTTATTTAATAAATATAAATTTCATAGGTACAGACTTTGGAATGTAGTGGTTCTTTCCCCCATGCCCGCCCTTCTCCCCCCCCGCCCCAATCCCACCTCCTTCTCCTTCTTCTATCCCATTCTTCATTAAGATTCATTTTTAATTATCTTCATATACAGAAGACCCACTCTATACTAAGCAAAGATTTCAACAGTTTGCACCCACACACACAAAGTTTAAAGTACTGTTTGAAGACAAGTTGTACTGTTAATTCTCATAGTACAACTCATTAAGGACAGAAGTCTACATGGGGTGGTATGCACAGTGACTCCTGTTGTTGATTTAACAATTAACACTCTTATTTATGATGTCAGTGATCACCTGAGGCTCTTGTCATGAGCTGCCAAGGCTATGGAAGCCTTTTGAATCCACAAAATCCATCGGTATTTAGACAGGGCCATATGCAAATTGGAAGTTCTCTCCACCCTTCAGAGAAAAGTACATCCTTTGATGGCTATTTCTTTACACAGGGATCTCACTCACAGAGATTTTTGTGTAGATTTTTTTTTTTTTTGCCATAGTGTCTTGGCTTCCCATGCCTGAAATGTTCTCATGGGCTTTTTAGCTAGATCTGAATGCCTTAAGGATTGATTCTGAGGCCAGAGTGCTGTTTAGGATGTTTGTCATTCTATGAGTCTGCTGTGTGGTCTGCTTCCTATGTTGGATCATTCTTTCCTTTTTAATTCTATCTATTGTTATTACCAGACACTTGGTCTTATTTATGTGATCTCTTTGACACTTATTCCTGTCTTTATGATCAGTTGTGCAATTAAAATGATCACTTTAATTAGTAAGATGGCATTAGTACCACCCAACTTAATGGGATTCGGAGTCCTATGGGAAGATTTTAGCTTTCCCCTTAGGGGTGAGTCCATGAGAATGTGTGCTGAACAGTACATCTCCAGAGAGAGCATTTTTTCATGCTTTTCAATCATTTGCATATCCTCTAGACTCTTTTGTTGGATTTTTTCTCTCTCAGTGTCTTTTTTCATTGTTTATTTGTATATCAGAGATTCTAGCCCTGAATTTTTTCTATGTGTTACAAATATTCATCATTTATCTTTTTCATTTTTTACTATATTTTTCACATAAAATTTCCAAGTCTTTATCTAGTTGAATGTGTTTAATTTTCCACCCCAGATTTTCTGTCTCTATTGAGAAGTTATTCCTTACCCCAGCATTATTCAAATATTATCCTGAAGTTGTTTCCAGTTTTTAAAAATGACTTTTACTTTCAGCTAAGGACTGTGTTGAGATCTTAAGTAGCTGGTGGGTTGTGGGTTTCAGCTTCACTTTCTTTTGGATTGGGGCTAATACACCAATGCAACCATGATATATCTTCCCATAATGCCCCAAAACATGATTGTACTTTACCATATTGATTCCTAGATGTGCTTGCATAAAGCTTTGCTTCTTCTGTCACATTTCTAGATTCCTCCAAGTTGGTCAGTGCAATCAAAGGAGTCCATAAATGCAATGGAGGAGCCATTGTGAATTTTTTATTAATGAATGATCACTGAAATACTATTCCACTAGGACTAACAAGTGATGATGCAAGTGCCATTACCTCACTTTCCTCTGATGATACAAATGTAAAAATCTAAATTTCCTGTAGTTTGCTTCAAACATAGTAACATATACTTGCATTTTTCATATCATAATGATATATTACTTTGTAATCAAATTAGTGTTATCTAATGACATTAGAAAGGTTACAATTTATGTATTTCTAACATGCATTGTAATTGATTAAAAATTGATATTCACTTTCTTCAAGTGAATTTTACGCCATAAAAACCATGTGGCACTAGATACTAGAAAGAGCAAAAAGGCAGACAGACCCCTTGCAAGGCAAATACGGGTAGCTCCACATCTCAAAAACAGTTTAGCTTAGTATTTTCAAATTCTGTGCTGTGGAATACTAGATCCATAGGATAGAAATTAATTTTATATACAAAAGCAGTTTTATGTCAACAATTTTGGCAAGTGTTAGATCAAACATACTTAAATAGGGTTTGGATGGCAGGAGGTTGCTGAGATTTTTTTATTCCACTCTTGTGCACTATACATCTCCAGTAGGAACATTCCAGTGTGCAATGTTTCCCAAGCTTATACAATGCTACCTTTTCCCCAGGGTGGATTTACAGAGCTCATATTTTGTAGATCGCAGTTTGGGGATACTGCTTAAACATACTCAGATTGGTCATCATCAACTGGCATCTTCCCACAAAGAAGAAAAAGTAAATATGTAAAAAATAAAAAACAACATAATTATCTGAGTTAGATTAATTTTGCCTTGCATATTGGAAAAGTCATTGAAAAAGTCATTTCATTGGTGAAAAAAATTTCACTGTATTAATGGCTTTTGCATGATTTTTCAATTGAAAATTTTCTGTTTCCTTGTGCTATATCATTGTACTCATTCTGTGTTTATAGCTGTATCAAACAGCCTTTTTGATGAAGGTTTTGAATTGTTAAAAGCCTTCTAAAACCCCAAAAGAAATAAATCCCACCCCTTTTAATGTTGTACTCCCTCTGTTCCCCATGGGAATCGCTTTCAACGTATTATGAGCATTGAGTGGTTGTGGGAGCAATTGCTGAAGTTTTATATTTTGCTGCTTGAAACCCATTTGTGCTGTAGTAAGGAAAAACACTGCAAGAATCTATACATGCAGGACTGGTTTTGCTTCTTTGTTCTCTTAAATCAATATTATAATCAATTTTGTTATCTTTTGAACTTTCTTCAACCCAATTCTATCCTACTGGCAGTCACTTGGTTAAAAACCAGTGCTTTCCCAGTGGAAAAATGCACTGGTTCAGCAACTCACCACTTTTAACTTTTTCTTTACAGAGATGGTGACATGAATGCTTAAATAATTAACTGGCCTCTCCCCTCTGTCTTCTATTGTGGCAGCAACAATTTCACAAGGAGGAGACAGGCTGACTCTTGGTTTTCCCATCTAAAATACTGTTTAAGGATGTTTTCCTATTTATTATGAAAATAAGTGTGGAGGCCTATTTTTCCAGTAAGCAGTTTCTGTTTTTCTATCTCCCTCACTTTCTCCCTCCTTGTTCCCCATTCTTCTTCCTTTTTCCCTTAACTCTGTTATCTACTGACAGAAGATTGACTTGGCAACTCCTAGAGAAAGCTTGGAGAAGGAAAGAGTGTACAGTTAGGTTAGGTAGGATGTGCAGATACGTGAATTTGGCACAATTGCTTACCCTTCATTTCATTTTATAAGAAAGCAATTGACATTGGTAGAAAACATTATTTCATATCCTTTCTCAATAGATTTATGTGAAAACAAGATGATTCCTCACTGTTTTCTATTTTCATGATACTCAGAAGCAAATGTGTCAGCTTGACTGGAAACATTGTTATCAGCAAGAATCCCACTTGCTGGTTCTTAACTCCCTTAGTTTTGTTATCTATGGATAGTGTGTACATGTTAGGCTACTTTCCTTCCTTATTTTAGTTGTGTTATTTTAATTTGCTCCTGGAAGAAATCTTTCAAACACAATTTGCTCTATTATTTTTCTCTCCTCCTCCAAAGGTGTGGTGGACTATAGATTCGATAACACCCATGAACAAAATAAATTTCTTACATTAATGCTAAGAATTCATAGCAAGCAGTCAGGTAACACAGGCTTTTATTTCTGACTCTCCTTTGTACTTAGTCACTGACAATAATCGTTTTGGTCTATACAACTCATATGAACATGTGTGGTGTTGAATATAAAAGAAAGCACTTAAAGTATAAGAATTATACTGATATGCTAATATAAACCCTATGAATTATGCAATCCCATGAATTATCCAGAAAATCATTTTATTTGTTTGTTATGTATTCATTCAAATAGGTGCAGCACCATGAATGTGCTAAGCCTAATTTTACGTGCCATGGATCAAATGCCTCACCGTATACTATCTTATAAGTCAATACACAAGGGCACTTCATAAAGTTGGTGGAAATGTGTGTTTTGAAAAAGTTATACATGGAATTCAAAGTGTTTTTTAACACCAAAATGAAAGTTCTCTGTTAATTCTGTTTTTTCACATTTTGAAATACCCCCATGTATCATCAGAATTTGCTGAACCATGAACTTATAATTGAAAGATGTTTCCTGATCTAATTTTGTGAATTCACCTACATTTTCATAGTTTCTCACTTACCTAAGTTCATTAGTTTATTTTTCTTGGAGGAGGGGTTGAATAATTTAAACAGTGGGCTCAATACCCAGATAAGGTATGGATTTCCGAGACTTTCTAGTCTCTGTCTTACGGTTACAGTGATGTCAGCTTTATTTTTTATTGAATCCTACTGCTTTTCCTCTTTAGTATCTCAGCATGATCCTTTTGTGTTTTAGACTCACCCTTTTATTTTCCTTGACAGACTTTCATACCTCTGGCTCAGAATAGCTTGTTATTGCCTTTATTTTCTTTCATTCACAAATTATACATTTGATCTCTGTTTAGCTTTTGTTTTCAGTGAAGAACATTATTCCTACTTGATGTCAAGTGTTTCCTACAGGAAACAATTGAACATTATTTTCCTTTTCTTATTAAGATACATGATATGAGTACTTCTGGGACATGTGGAAATCACCATCCCATGTCCCTCTGTGCGTCTGTGGCTCCTGCATGGCTTGGGTCTGAGTTACTGGATTGCTCACTGAGTCCTTACACTTGTCTCCAGAAAGTAACGAAATGTCATAATAGGAGGTACCAGACTTTGTCACCACCCACCAATACAAGCAGACAGATCTCGACAAGTGAAAACAGCTTTGCAAGTCCTCAAGAATCCAGTTAGGAGAGTGGTCAAAAAAGTGGAAAATGGCTGCAGATAAAGGGTTCCTGGGGAGATAGGCATAGCTTGGTTGTTTTGAGTTGGCTAGGCCAAGAGAAGAAGAATGGGAACTGGAGTCGCAGCCATGTGATGGGTGCTGCTGAGGTTGCCTGAAGCCTCTATCTCCCAGGCATCACGCATGCTCTAGAGCCTGGAGTTCCCTGACTGCCCCACAAATGTGTGCATCTCACAGACTGTTACTAAGCCTGCAAGGGCAGCAGCCGTGGTGCCATAGTACCTTTATATATGTCCATGCTTCACTTCTCAACTCTGTGATGTTGCACATCAGAAATCAATGCCGCTGCTGCTGCATGCAAGCCTTTCAGAAAGACATGGTTCCAAGAGGAGCTCCCTTGGCCAACACTTATCCCTGATAGAAGAAGAGATCAGAACCCTATAAGCCTCACAATTCAAGGTCCCAACAATCCTCACTGCCACTGTGGACACACATAGGCCTGGACACCTTTGCTGAAGGAATAACCTGGAGAAGCTACCATTACATTCTCACTGGGACCAGAATCACAGCATCCGCCATCCCATGCAATGCCATCAGTCTCTCCTGAATGTGAAGTCTTTGTGTACCAAAATTGGTCTGTAAAATTTGGAAGAGGTGACTGCCCATAAAATGTGCAGACATTAATGTAAAGGAACATGAGACCACGAAGGGGCATGGTAACTTAATCCAGTTGTGGTGTTTGGGAGGATAGGAGGCATGCCCTTGGAAAGCAGTTCTTAGGGGGAGGGCCAAGTTGGTCCCAGTCTTCCGCTCTGCTTGCTGGCTTGCTGTGTGATTTTCCCACTGCAATTGCTTCACCATTGCTACTCATTGCCTCTATCAGAGGCCAGACAATGGGGCTGCCTGCTCTTGGGCTTGACTCTTCAAAACAGTGAGCTAAATAAACCTCTTTTCTTTATTAAGTCAGTTGCCCTAGGTATTTCATTATAGTGACAAATGCTGACAAATTAGAGAGAATCAGTATCAGAGTTGATCTCCTAGGAGAAATAATCTCTGAACTTAGAGACAGGTCCTTTGAACATACCCAATCAGAGAGAAAAAAGGAAAAAAAGAATGAAATGGCATGAAGAAAGTCTACTGGGATTATCTGACATTAGAGTTCACATTACAAGAATCTCAAAAGGAGACGAAAGATATGGGCAGTCTTAAGCAAATAGTGCTTGGAAACTTCCCAAATGTGGGGAGAGATATGAACCATGGGGTAAATGAAGCTCAGTATCCAACCTGTTCCAATGTTGCTGTGTATTCGTTTCTGGGAGGAGGAGCATGGTGGGGGCAAGAGGCGCGGAGTCACCACACAGGCCCCGGGAGTTGGGTGAAAGCAGGCCTGAGGCAAGCAGCCTGCAGACTCGTTTATTTCAGTAGCTACAGCAGCTTATATAGCCAAGGCAGCCAATCTGGTCAAGGGGTGGTCTATGCCCTAACCAATCACAGCCTGTTGCCAGGCGGTTTCTGAAGCCATCCAATCAAAGCCTGTTGTCAGGCAGACTCCATTGTCATGTGGTTTCCAAAACCATTCAATCACAGCCTGTTGCCAGGCAGTTTCTGTTTCCAGTGGCCATCTTGGCATGGCCTTCTCATTCCACCACATTCCAACTCCAGTAAGTTTTCACCATGACATATTATAATCATATGGGTAAAATTAAAAGATGAGAGAATTTTAATTTTTAAAGTAGTTTTCAAGCACTTTATTTTTAAAACATTTTAATTAGTTTTGAACAGATTCAGTATGGTTTGTAGATGCAATTCTAAGAACATAATGGTGTTTCTCTACTCCCTGCACCTTTCTTTTCATTTTCTTTTTTCAGTTTTTGAGATAACATGTTTTACATTTATATTACAGTAAAAAGCTTAATATGTCACCAAAAAATAACCACAATATGTAAAAACTAAGAAGACCCTAGTTTAGTGGGAATATACACAACAGTTATAGGTAATAATTAAATGGGGAAATGACCACTTCACACATATACAGTTAAGTATTCACATATCATTAAAACTACAGTATTATAACACCATTGGTTTGACAAAGGTATAAAACAATTTCACAAAACTATATTTGCAATAATACTGATACATACACAGGCATTTCTCCCTCCCTCCCTCCCTCCCTCCCTCCCTCCCTCTCTCTTTCCCTCCATTCTTGCTTTCCTTCCTTTCTTCATTCTATCTCTCTTCCTTTCTAATTTTAGCTCCCACATATAAGAGAGAACATGCAGTATTTGTCTTTCTAGGTCTGGCTTATTTCACTCAACCTGATGTCCTCCAGTTGCTGTTTTGTGGCAGATGGTAGAATTTCATTCTTTTTTTTAATAAATGAATAATATTCCATATACCATATTTTCTTTATCCATTCTTCTGATGATGAATACCTTGGTTGATTCCAAATTTTGTACTGTGAACAATACTGCTATATACATGTTGGTGCTGGTATCTCTTTAATAAAACATATTTATGTCTTTTGGGTATATACCCAGTAGTGGGATTGCTGGATCATATGATGTCTATTTTTAGTTTTTAAAGAAATTTCCATACTGTTTTCCACAGAGGCTGTACTATTTACATTCCCACAAATAGCATGTAGGAGTTCCCCTTTCTCCACATCCTTTCCAGTATTTGTTACTCTTTGTGTTTTGGGTCTTAGCCATTCTGACATTGTGATAGCTCATTGTGGCTTTGATTTACATTTCCCTGGTGGGTAGTGATGCTAAGCATTTTTTTTTTCATATATTTGTTGGCCATTTGTATTTTTTTGACATGTCTATTGAGGTCCTTTGCCCATTTCTTAACTGGATTGGTTGTTTTTTGGTTGTGTTTTGTGGGTTGCTGAAATATTTAAGGTATTAATCCTTTGTCAGGCAGCTTGAAACTATTTTTTCCACATTCCATTCAATGTTTCTTCATTATATTGATCATTTCCTTTGCTGTGCAAAAACTTCTGAGTTTGATGTAGTCCCATTTGTTTAGTTTTGTTTTTGTTGCCTGTACTTTGGTGGTCTTGTCCAAGAAGTCATCCCCTACATCAATATCTTGGACTGTTTTCTCTACATTTTCTTCCAGCAACTCTATAGTCTCAGGTCTTTCATTGATCTTGAGTTGATTTTTGTATATGGTGAGAGGTATAGATCTAATCTCATTCTTTGTCAGAATTATTTGTTGAAGAGACTATCTTTACTCCACTGTTTGGTCTGAGCACTTTCGTCAAAAAATCAGTTAGTTAGCTGTATTCATGGGGATCAATTTTGGGTTCTCTATTCTGTTCCACTGTCCTAAGTATTGTGTTATTTTTAAAAGATTTACTTATTTGAAAGCAAAGTTGAGAGAGAGAGAGAGAGAGAGAGAGAGAGAGAGAGAGAGAAGAGGAGAGGAGAGGAGAGGAGAAGAGAGGAGAAGAGAGGAGAAGAGAGGAGAAGAGAGGAGAAGAGAGGAGAAGAGATCTTCCCTTCACTGGTTCACACAATACACAATGAATGGTTGCAATGGCTGGGGGTGCGTGAGGCCAAAGTCAGGAGCCAGAAGCTTCTTCTGGATTTCTCATATGGGTACAGGAGCCCAAGCACTTGGGCCATATTCTTCTGCTTTCTCAGGCCACCAGCAGAGAGCTGGATTGAAAGTGGATCAGCCTGGTCTTGAACTGATGCCCATGTGGGATGCTGGCATTGCAGGTGGTGGCCTTAATCACTATGCCACAATGCTAGCCCCTGTGTGTTGGTTTTTATGACAATACCAAGCTGATTTAATTATTAGAGTTTTGTAGTGTGCTTTGAAATCAGGTATTGTGATGTCTCCAGCTTGGTTTTTCTTGCTCAGGATTGCTTTGGTTATTCTTTTGTGACTCCTTATGAGTTTTAGAATTGTTTTCTTTTTTCTTTTTTTCTTTTTTTTCTTTTTTTTTTTTTTTTTTACAGGCAGAGTGGACAGTGAGAGAGAGAGACAGAGAGAAAGGTCTTCCTTTGCCGTTGGTTCACCCTCCAATGGCCGCCGCGGTCGGCGCGCTGCGGCCGGCGCACCGCGCTCGTCCGATGGCAGGAGCCAGGAGCCAGGTGCTTTTCCTGGTCTCCCCATGGGGTGCAGGGCCCAAGCACCTGGGCCATCCTCCACTGCACTCCTGGGCCACAGCAGAGGGCTGGCCTGGAAGAGGGGCAACCGGGACAGAATCGGTGCCCCGACCTGGACTAGAACCCGGTGTGCCGGCGCCGCAAGGCGGAGGATTAGCCTGTTGAGCCACGGCACCGGCCCTAGAATTGTTTTCTAACTCTATAAAGAATTTTGATGGAGATTGTTTTGAATCTGTAGATTGCTTTAGATAATACAGTTATTTTAAGGATATTTATTGTTCTGATTCACAAACAAGGAATATCTTTCCTTTTTTGTGTGCTTGATAATTTCTTTGTAGAGAGCTTGTAGTGATTTCTTTGCGATTTTCTTTGTAGAGATCTTTCACTTCTTTGATTTAATTTATTCGTAAATATTTCATATTTTTGGTAGCTATTGTGGATGGGATTTCTTTCTTGATTTCTCTTTCAGTGAGTTCATTATTAGCATATCAAAAGTTACTTTTGTTTGGTGTTTATTTTGTAACCTGTAACTTTAGTTAATTGGTTCATCAGTTCTAACAGCTTTTGATGGAGTGGTTAGGTTTTTCCATGTACAACATCATGTCATCTGCAAGCATGGGTAGTTTGGCTTCCTCTTTTCTAGTTTTATGCCCTGTATTTCTTTCTCCTCTCTAGTTGCTCTTGCTAGAATTTCCAGTACTATATTGAATAAGAGTGGCAAAATTGGACATTCTAGTCTTTTTCCAGATCTGAGGTGAAATGTTTTTAGCTTTTCCCCATTCAGTGTGATACTGGCTGTTGGTTTGTTGAATATAACCTTTATAATTTTGAGGAATGTTCTTTCTATACCTAATTTGTGGAGGGTTTTTATCATGAATTTGTGGAGGGTTTTTATTATGAATTTTTTTAATCAAATGCTATCTCTACTTCTATCAAAAAGACCACATGTTTTTTGTTCTTTCTATTGAAGTAATTTATGATGTTTATTGATTTGCAAATGTTAAACTACCCTTGCATATCTGGAATGAATCCCATTTGATCGTGTTGTATGATCTTTTTGATGTGGTTTTGGATTCTTTGCTAGTATTTTGTTGAGAATCTTGGCATGTATGTTCATTAAGGAGATAGGTCTATAGTTTTCGTTCTGTGTCATGTCTTTGGTTTTGGTATCAAAGTAACAATGGTTTCATAACAAGAGTTTGACAGAGTTCCATCCTGTTCAATATTTTGTGATAGTTTGAAAAATATTTGGGTTACTTCCTCTTTGAATGTTTTGTAGAATTCAATAGTAGCATCATCAGGATCCAGACTCTTCCTTGATGAAAGACTTTTAATTACTGCTTCAATCTCATTGTATGTTATGGGTTTGTTTAGGTTATCTGTGCATTCTTGATTTAATCTTGTTAGGTTTTATGTATCCAGTAATCTATCCATTTCTTTGAACTTTTCCAGTTTATTAGCATATATTTCTTCATAGTCTCTTATGATCCTTTGTATTTCCATGGTGTTGGTTGTAATATCCTCTTTTTCATCTCTAATTTTATTTATTTAAGTTTCTTCTCCCTTTTTGTCTTTGTTAGTCTGACTATAGACCTGTCTATTCTGTCTTCTCAAAAATTAACTTTTTGCTTTGTTGATCTTTTGTATCTTTTTAAAAAAATTTTATTTATTTTGGCTCTTATCCTTATTATTTCTTGCCTCCTGCTGATTTGGGGTTTTGTTTGTTCTTATTTTTCTAAGTCTTTGTGATGCATCATTACATCTTGAATTTGAGACATTTCTTTTTTTTAGTGAGAGTACTTAATTATGAACTTTCCTTTCTTTAGGATTCTCTCCTTTAACTTTTGACAAATTTGACTATATGTCTAGAAGACCTTTACTGGTTGAGTCTTCTCGGGTTCCTTGATCTTCTTTTTCTGGATGTCCATGTTTCTTCCAAGACCTGGGGAATTTTGAACTATTATTTTATTTAGCAAGCTTTTTTCCTTTTCTTCTCCTTCAGGAATATCTACGATACAAATATTTGGTCATTTAGTGGTATCCCATATTTTGTGTAAACTTTCTTAATTCCTTTTAATTCTTTTCTCTTTGTTTCTATCTGATTGGGTTATTTCAAAAGTCTTGTCTGCTAGGTCAGAAATTCTTTCCTCCATGTTGGTCTATTCTGCTGTGAAAGCTCTTAGCTGTATTTTTTATTTCACTCTTTGAGGATTTCGTTTCCATATATCCTTAATAATATTTTCATTCATGTCACTCACTGATTTCCTCATTTTTTTAATCTGTCTGTATTCTGTTGCATCTCATTAAGTTTCCTTACAATCATTATTTTGAATTCTGTATCTGTCATTTCATAGATTTCCTTCATTTCAGGGTCTAATTCTGGAAGATTATTGTGTTGTTTTGGAGGCACCATGCTCCCTTACTTCTTAATGTCTCCTGTATCCCTATGTTGATGCCTTCCCATCTGTTGTAGTTGTCATCCTTTATGGAGTAGGTTTTATTGGAAGTTTATGGTTTAGCTGGAATGCAGGTTTATCTGGAAAGGACTTGGCCTGTTAATTTGGCTTTGATTCTAGATGTGCCCAGGCGTGTATTCTCTCAGTGATTTCTTTTGTCTTAATCAATGTCAGTTGTGTCTCTAAGTGACACAGTGTTAAGGCCTGCTGCATTTCCTTGTGATAGAAATGTGGCTTTGAGATGAATATGATTTTCTTAGGGTGTATATCTTTGGTCTACAGAGAGTTTGGTGTCAGTTTCTCTGGTTACCGTGATAGCCAGGGCATTGTTCTTGCTGCTTAGAGAGACAAGGATGTCTGTCCCATTGTCATACTTGCAAGCCTGGATGATGCCAGGGTTTGTGATATTAATTGCTTTAACTCTAGGAATGTGTGATATGGATGGTCCTGTTAGGAAAGTCCAACTGTTGCTGTGGATTATAACACCAACAGGCTTAGTCCTAGAATTAAGAGATGTGAAATGAACACTGATCCAGTGCTAACAGTGATTGTTGTAGTCCTGGTGTTGCAGGGGACAGTGGGGTCATTACCAGATCTCCCAGGGTGGGAGCAGAATTTTAATGGGCTGCTTCTGGTGTTAGCCCCTAGAAACTAAGGTGATTCGCCCTCACTCACTTTGAATGGATGAGCATAGCTCCGGAGTTAATGCCCCCAAACTCCCACAGTTGCAGGATGCAGGGGATCTGTCCTTCACTCCACACATTGCCCTCACTCTGATACTGATGCTGGTATGTATGGAACAGAGGGACACTGCTGACTTCTCACTGCCGAGTGTGGTGCCAGGCTTCCCTGCTCCAAGCCTGGCAGTTGTTCAGACCCCAGTCAGCTCCCTAGGCTGAAGTAGAAGTCACTGGCTGACTGTGGGATTCCCTCTCAGCTAAAACTGCAAGCAGCGAGGCACATGGCAGTTTCTCCTAACTAACGTGGTAAGTGCTGGCTTGCAGCTGGCTGTTGGTTTTGCGTTTGACTGGCTTTCGTGGTGTCTGCTTTTCTTCTCCTGTCCCACAAAGTCTGTGTTGTTTGTTCACTTCTTCACTGAAAATTTCTGTGAGTCAGACCCTTGAGAACATGGTCCTTCCTTTGTTCTCTTCATATCCCGCAGTGGCTTAATTTGGTGTGGCTACACCCTATTCAGCCATCTTGGGTCTTGAGAATCTTTAAAGCAAAATGAGAAGTAATTCCTTCCAAGCAAGAGAACCCTTGTGAGGCAATGCGGGGATTTTTTTAAGCAGAGAATTTATGAAGAGAGGGTTGGATGATATATTCAGAGTACTCAAAGAAAGAAATTTGATAGTGAATAATATTTTACCTAGAAAAGCTGTTCTTCAGAAACTGAGAAGATGTGAAGACTTTCCAAGGCAAACAAAAGCTGAAGGAGTAAGTAGATCACTACCAGATATGTCTAAGAAAAATAAATGTCAGAAGAAGCTCTTCAAGATGAAATGACATGCCACTGACTGGTAACAAAAACAATGAAACAGAAGTCTCACTAGTGTAAGAAGACAGTCAAATTCAGAACATTCCAACACTAGAATGCTGGTGTGTAGTTATAATTTTAGCATAGTGATTAAAAGGCAGAAATATTAACTCTAGCTACAAAAATGTTAATGGATATCCAATAAACATATGTAAATTATGACATCAAAAGCATAAAATATGGGAGCATATATGTAAAAGCATGAAAATTTAGTGTGTGAATGAAATTTTCAATTAACAACTTTAAAAATTATAATAAATTTTTTTGTAAACCTAATAGTAATGACAGAACAAAAACTAACAGTACGCAAAGAAAAAGAGAAAGGAATTAAAATATATAACCAATGAAAGTTATTAAATCACAAAGGAAAATAGCAAGAAAGGAAGAAAGAGACATAGCATACACAAAATAGTAAAAAATTTTAAGAAAATGATTATATTAAATCCTTACCTACCAATAATGACTTTGAATGGAAATGTATTATTCAGTAAACATAGAGAAGAATGGATAAATAATAAAATGGATAAAATAAATAAATAAATGGATAAGTAAATAAAACCCAATATGCTGTATGAACCAAAAAGAGGTGCTCTTGACTATGAGGACACACATCTGCTAAGAGCGAAGTGATGGAAGGAGATATTCCATGAAAATGGAAACGAAGGAGAGAAGAGGTAGCTATACTTTCACAAGACAAAGTGTACTTTTGATAAAAAAAATTGTAAAAAGAGTAAAGAAGATCATATTATCATGAATAAAAGGGAATGCTGCTATTTTCAACAACCTGAATGAACCTCAGAGACACTATACTAACTGAAATGAGCCAGATACAGAAAAAGAGATACTGCATGATGTCACTCATCTGGAATCTACAAAAAATCTAACTCGTAGAAACTGAAAGTAGAAAGATGATTACTAGTAGCAGGAGAATTGAGGGAAGTGGGAAGATGCTGACCAAGGATACAAATTTGAAGTTATAAGATGATAGTTGATAATAATGCGTTACATCCTTAATGTTTGCTGAGAGTAGGTATTAAGTATTCTCGTGACATAAAGTAACTATGTGAGTTGATGATACGTTAGTTTTTTTGTGATAATCACTTTACAATGACATATGCATAAAACATAACATTTTATATCATGAATATTCAATTTCTACTTACCAAGTACGCTTTATAAAAGCTGAAAAATATATGATAAAATATCAGTTAAATGATTGTGTAACTAAATAAAGTCCATGTAAGCTTCATTTCTGTGTGTATGTATGACTGTTTGTGTATGCACATGCACACACTTTTGTGTGGCTTGGCAGCACCATTAACCAATATAATCTTTCCTAAAGGTCATGAAGCACATATAAATTAAATGCATCCATCATGGCCTTTTGTATTTGAACATGCTCCTTAGAGACATTTAGAAGAATGTCTGTGAATAATTGAAAATTACTGCTTTAGGAAATGTACTCATTTAGGAGTCTCCTAGAATTATTTCACCCTCTATTCCAAAGAATCATTGGTTTTGATGGTGTCTTCCATTAGAATTGACGCAATTATCCTTAGCTTGCTAACTGTATTTGTGAAGAAGTCGCTATACTCATTGATAAAATGAATACCTCAAGTTGTAAGATTTACAAAGGGAATGAAACTTCTTTATGGGAAGAGCAATTGAATGCTATCATTATCGCTTATGTTATTAGCAATTGTCAGTTGCAGATGACAGAAATCCAGATGACATTAAATTAAAAAAAGAGATTGTTTACTAAATTAACTTGATATAAGTCTTAGAAGAATCAATGCAACTGAAGAACAGCTAAGGTTTGGAAGGCAGAAGCTTGGGAAACTGCGTCAAGGAGTTTATGAGTTAGATATCAATTTAGCTGTTTCCCTGGTAAAGCTTAAGCCATCCAGAAGACTCATTTATCTCAGATGTAAAAGCATGCTTGAGTAGGCAGTTTACAGGAAAGAGGCCACCTGATCTATGTCATCCAAAGCCCAGGTTTCCCCCATCTGGTTGCTACACCACATCTAAATGTTTGGAACTTTCTATAGGCTTTGTTCCAGGTTTGCTTCCCTGTCATATCCAGCTCAGCATCTGAAAAGGTGGAAAATGATGAGATTAAGCTGTTTTCGGATTGGAAGCTGCTCTCAGCACTTCTGCACACATGCCTTTGTCTGAACCTAGTCATGTTTCTGCCAGAGAACCTCCTGAGCAATATTTTCAGGCTGGTACACTTCGCACCACCCTGAAACTCAAGACTTTACTTCCAAAGGCAAAATGGAGAAAAGGATACTGGGGATACATAGAAGACTCCATCACAGGAATGACAACCCTCAGATATAGGGAGAGGCCTGTCTTTACAACTGGTCTCTCTTTTTTGATTTTTAAAAATTTTATTTAAGTTATACAAGTTTCATATGTACAGATTTAGGAACATAGTGGCACTTCCAACCCACACTCCCTCTCGCCCACATTCGCCTCCCTCTCAGAGTCCCACTGTTAATTTTTACAATGATCTATTTTCTTTTCTTCTTTTCTTTTTCTTTCACAAAGAAAACTTTTATTTAAGGAATACAAATTTAATGCATTTCATAAGTACAACTTTAGGAATATAGTGATTCTGTGCTCTCCCACCCACAGTCCCACCCCTCTCCTATTCCCAGTCTTATTTTATACTAAGGTCTACTTTAAGTTAACTTTATAGACAAAGGTTAGGTAAAGAGTTCAACAGTTTGGACGAGGATTAAAAAAAAAAAACTGTTCCTAAACAAATGACACAAGAGCTGTTCAAAGTCATTGCATCTTGAAATTAATTTCACTTCTTCTTTTTTTTTTTTGAGAAACTTAATTGACTTTAAAGAAGCACCCAGGAATGATACATCTTTTGCAAGCACTTAGACATAACTGTAACTTATAAGACATAAGAATATCTTCAACTTAATACATTAAAAGAAAATAACTCTTTCATAACAAGTTTTACCATTAGTTAAAGAAGCACCAAATAAAACAAGCAATGGAGTTGGACACTTTGGCATCACTAAAACTTATGAGACATAGGAATATCCTCCACTTAATACATTAAAATTAAATAAATCTTTGTATGAAAGTTTTACTGTTGACTCTCATAATACAACTCTTTGAGGGCAGAGGTCCTGCATGGGAAGTTAGTGCACAGTGACTCCTGTTGTTAATTTAACAATTAATGCTCTTATGTATGACATCAGTGATCACCCAAGGCTCTTGACATGAGCTGCCTAGGCTATGGAAGCCTTTAGGATCCACAAACTCCTTCAGTATTTAGACAAGGCCATAAGCAAAGTGGAAGTTCTTTTCTCCCTTCAAAGAAAAGTACATCCTTCTTTGATGACCACTTCTTTTCACTGAGGTCTCACCCATAAAGGTCGTTCATGTAGGACTCTTGTTGACTTATGTCCTTAAGTCTCAGGGAAACCATGGCTAGAGAGGTAGAATATAGGTAATGCTAACATTCATTTATTTAACACATACTTATTCATCCCTTTTGTCCCAGGTGATGTTCTAGACAAGGGCTACAAAAAAGCCTCTTTGGAACACAAACTCATTTATGTGCGTTTTGTCTGTAAGTGCTTTTGTGTTACAATGGCAGAGTTGAAGAGTTGTAGTGGAAATGTCCATTTCACAAGGCTTGAAATGCTTATTATCTGGACTTTTATAACAAACACTTGCAGATTTTTATTCTAGATGTTGGGGAAACAGTGATCATGATTTGCAGAGTCTTCATCCTTAAGAAGAAAGTGTAGATGCGGTTTACCTCTGAGATCCAGTTTTCTCTCTTGGTGCTTCCTGTCTCTTACTAAGGTGTCTGTCTGATGGAGCAAATGATCTGCCTATTCCTTTGTCTACAAGAGTTTTCAAGTTTCTTTGGTATAGCCCTATACAACACAGTGAGTCCACACAAGAAAGATCATGCTATTGACACCCTAGTTCAATGTCCTTATGAACTTACAGCAGAGATTTCACAATCATCAAGGTCAACTTATCTTTGGTTGAAGTCTTACACTTGGATCCTAGGCTTTCTTAGGCCATGGAAAATTCAAGCTATAATTTTGTCATGTTCTCTGTTCATATGACAGTTTTCTCACTTCTGACTAGTTCCCATGTTTTTACTATTTTGAAAACGTGTGTTTTTTATGACTTTTTTTCTCATTTAGATATTTTCCTGCTGTTCATTTGGTCCTTCACTTTTTCTTAAAGCCTATGGAGATGAATTCTTTCAGTTAGATTGAGGTTACTCATTTCAGGTCTCACTCAATCTGCAAAGTAAGGCAACACATTAATTTAACACTCGTATGCCTCTGCAGCAGAATGACATCCTGCCAACATCTGATTGTAAGTGTAGGATCAGAGCCTTCCTGCAGCACAGCTGTTGGAGCTCAGACCTCGTCTGCCTGGAAATATGCTGCCACCAGTAGGTGGATAATTAATATAATGGGAAGTAATGAAGTAGGGGTGAAGGTACATGAGCTTCATGGCAGAAGAAATTTATGAGAAGGAGAACTTGATAATGAGAACAAACAGTGCATTAGTAAATTTATCAAAGGGTCGGAATTGGAAATCTATTGAATAGAGTATGTACTCACTGACTTCATCTTCAGCCAATCAAGACAAAGAGGCTTGTTGGGGCCTCATTTAGTTTATTAGTTGTGAGCCTGTTGCTTCTGACTTCACATCTGTCTAGAGCATGTGAGTGCTTCCCTCCCTCCCTCCCTCCCTCCTTCCCTCCTTCCTTCCTTCCTTCCTTCCTTTTCTCTCTCTTTCCTTCTTCTTCCTTCCTTTCTCTCTCCTTTCTTTCTTTCTCTCTCCTTTCTTTCGTTCTTTCTTTCTTTCTTTCTTTTTTTCTTTTCTTTTCTTTTCTTTTCTTTTCTTTTCTTTTCTTTTCTTTTCTTTTCTTTTCTTTTCTTTTCTTTTCTTTTCTTTTCTTTTCTTCACATCTATCCACCCACCCACCTCCCTCCCTTCTTCTCTCTTGTTCCATTTATTCCATAAATAATCATGAAGTGCTTACTGTCTCATAGGGTTCTGAGTAAAATATCTGGACTGCAACTGGACAATAAAGACAGTCCTAGCCTTATGTAGGAGAGATAAAGTAAAAGGAAATTACTGGAGGAGAATGATTGTGGAGACACATGGGGCGGAAGCCTCAGCCAGGAATTGATTTTTCCCCTAATAAAATGTGTCAGTGATGTTATAATCACTTTTTTATTGATACAAAGTTTATTAATTCATTTTTTCCTATAAATGCCCATGAGCTCACTAAATGACTCACTAAATAATTAAAGCATGAAATACCTGTAAAGTGATCACTTTATAGCATGCTCATGACCTAGCATCATTAGACTGGTGATTTGATATTACTAACTTACCATTTAATGCTGTCACCCTGGTTAGTTTTATGTTATTGTGGTCAGTAAACTTGCATTTTTAATATATATTTATATATTATATAATATATTATAAATTATATATAGTATATAAAATATATATTTATTAGGCTCTCTTAAGATACTCCTTTTTGGTGATCATGGTTGAGGTATACTCCTCATGCTCATATTCCCATGCATGGCCACTAGAGGGGTGGCAGGCTGGTGAAGGGCTTATGCACTATGGGCAGGATTCCAGAAATTATTAATCCTGACTACTTATTCACAATCAGGGATGATGATGGTTAATAGCCATAGCAATAACGAAAGTACCAAGTGGTAACTCTGCCATAGTTCTATGTCATAAGGTCATGGTCTAACTTACTGTCACAACCATTGTATCATTAGCTCCATGGGACAGGTGAGTTTACCGAACCCCACCGCTGGTAAGTGACTGAACTGAGGACTTCCGATGTAGGTTCTGGGGTACTTAGTTGTCAACACTGTGATTTCCTTTTTTTCATCACCACATAACATGGAATAGTTTTATGGTGTTAAGAAAGGAGGGAAGTCCTAGAAACTGGGTTACTTGAGTCCTAATACCCACTCTCCACTAATAAGCCCTTTGTCTTGGTTTACATCACTAAATTGGGAGATTCTGTCATATTCATATTTCACAAAGCATATTCCTAGATAAGTTCTATAATGAAGAGCTTATGCTTAAATAAAGCTTAGGAAATGCTGCAAAAAATATCTTGGAAAATGTTCTCAAAATGTCCTGCTCTGAAGACCTAGCATGATCCAGCTCTTTCTAAACTTTTGACCAAGGGATATCCCTTTGGGGCAAGAATGGAAGATATAGCATATTTTAACACCCTATATGAATAGTAGTTCATGGAACTACTTTCAGAAACTTGGAACCTTGTAATCTTTACGTCTCTTTCTGCCTCAAAATTCCTATGATTACAAGTATTAATTAGATTTGCCAGTCTGTTTGTATTGACCTCCAACATCAGTATCAAAATGACTGAGGGTTTGACAAACTCACATAACGTGTAATGCTGTGGGTGGGAAGTATACTTTACATTCTTCACAAATAAACACAGGCTGGTAGTATTCAATTGATACTCCAAGGTCCTTCCAACTGGTTTTCTGGCATATATTACTTAAGTTTCCCATCAAGCTATAGTGGAACCTGCCTAAACTATAGCTTATTAGAAGGTTTAATGACCATAATTTCCTGTTGGAGTTAACTGAATTATAGTTTTATTTGCAAATGGGTATACATTGTAACAACACTGAAGTCTTGGCGTTAATAATAGAAAGTAGTGTTCACGTTTGATTCACCATTGGTGAGGTTTTCTGCAAAGATCAGGCTCTGGTACAGTCATTTTCTTACTTTTATTCTAGCTGTTTCAAATACTAGTTTAAAGTCAAAGCTAACATGTGTGAACTTACTGTTCTCTGTGTATTTGTGAAAACACATACAGGGAGGGCTTTCCCAACTTCATTTATGCAGCCACAGCTCAAAGCAGTAAAAAAGCACACAGAACTGATTTTAAAGCAATTACATTACATTGAGGCACTATAGAATGCGGGAGTCAAGGGGCTTGAGGACCATTTCCAATTTCCACCTACAATCGAGAAGCAAGAAATTGGAGCTGGCAGAGTAGTTCTTCATGAGAATTTAACGGGGTGAAATTGAACTTATGCAACTTATTATCCTCAAGTTTTACCCACAATCAAGAAATAAGAAATTAGACTTGCTAAGTGAAACGATGTCTTCCTGCAAAATTGAACAAATGGGCAATTTGATGAAGTGCCACTGTAATAGGACAGGTGAGCGAAGACCTTCATAAATTAGGTGCTCTGCAGTATGAATGAACTGCACTGGAAAAAATAACAGGGAGAAAAATCTTGTGCAGAAACACTGAACTGGGCCCTTCCCTCTGAAAAGAATTGTTAATGGTTCTAGTCAGCATTGAAAAGAGACTTAATAGGATAAGTTGGCCTCCTTTATGGAATTTGCAGCTGGTGCACTCTCCTGGCTTTCCATCAAAAGTGTCACTGCTCCTGGCTTAAATTGAAATTCTTGACAGACATGTCACCCAATGTCTGCTCCCTCTTTGTTAAAGACAAAGTCCAGGTCCTTAGCTGACCCAGTGGCCTCGTCCCTTTTAGGAAGTGCTTTTCATTCATTGCAGATCTGACTTGGGGTGGACAGGAACTGTCCCACGAAGGGCTAGTATATTCCACTGGTCTGAGAAATATTAGTCACTTATTACTGTCACTTATTAGTGTCATCTGAGAGAGGGAAGGAGCAGAAATATCTCACACACTCCACTCTCCAAGAGATTTGCTAGCACACTGGGGCAAATAGTGGGAGTTTCAGCGCTCTCTACTTACGTGATCTCAGGTCAATTACTGTGTTTCTCTTAGCTTCAGTTTGCTCATCTATAAAGTGAAAATCATGGAAATATGCCCTTGGCAGGGACATCGTCAGGGCCTAAAGGGGCAGTATATATGAAGCACTGGGCATATTGTTGTCACTTGGAAATACTGAGTGTGACTTTGAGTGGATGCAGACATTCAAATGGATTTCATCATGCTTGTTCATTCAGGGAAGAACATCCAGCTGGCTCATCAGCAGAGCTTTTGTGGGCCCTAGGGGAAAAATTATCAAATTGTGTCCTTAAAGTTAAAGCCAATGCAATTTTTGAAATTGAAGCAGCCGCAATTCTTCTCATGGTTATAATGTTACACCGCACCTAGGTTCTTAAATATACCTTTTGGTTTCTGGATTCCTATGGTTTAAGAACACCAGGAAGAGGAAGAAGAATCAGCATGAGGTTGATGGTTGAGTGACAACTGTAATTTTCTATCAAACAGAGTCTTTGCTAATATAAAGGCTACTTTCTGGCTATGCAAAGTTTAATGATAGATGGGCAGAGTGGTGTTTTCCATCGATCAAAGAACAAGTATAGTTGCAGAATTTAGCATGTTGAGTTATTCTTTCCAAAATCAACCACCCAAGGACCAAAGAATACAATTTAAAGAAGAATTTCTACGCATTCATTTTCAAGCACACAAAACAGCTTGTATAGCTAAACTGGGTAGCAGCGGTGTAATTTGGTAATGTCTCTATTTGTTGAAGAAATGCCGAATATTTGCAGGAATGGCAAGAAGCAAAACATAGTCCTCATCTGTATGCAACATAGTCATAACATGAAATTATGAGCTCAGAGATATGATTTCTGAAAAGATTGAATTAACATTGTGAAAATTAGAGCCCCCTCATTTGCATAAATCTGGGGACTGCCACTGCATGACAAAGCTAGTGGTTAAGTTGGCTGTGGCAGAACAGGAGGTTGGGCAATGTTCCACAGCTCTTGCTCACTGTTGGAAGTCACCAGTGGGAGGCTGCTTGTTGCTCAAGGGTCTGGGAATCAGTACAGTTAAATATCACTCCCAACTCAAAACTCACCTGAAATAAAAAGAGGCACCCTAGGAATGCTAATTGAAAAGTGAGGAGAACATTCTGACATGAAGCTATTTGTGGTTTAATTCCCCTGGGAGAGAAGAGGGTAATCATCTGGTCCATACAAGTCTTATAACCTTTTCAACTAATTATAGTTTTCCCCATGCGACCTTTGATTTCTTGGGAATTCAAGAAGAACACAACTTGGAGGGAATGAGAGTTTCTACTTGGAAGCCAGGAAGATGCTGACATGTGCCTGGGGTCATGTGAACAGTTCATATCCAGAAGGTTTTAGTTGGAAAAGCAATCATTGACATTCACAGAGCTGGCAAACTGCTCTGTGCTCTCTCATATGGTACACTCAGGACTAAGACCTTCCCTGTGGTAAGGTTCTTTTGTTTCTGAAGTAGTTAACTGTGAATGGTGTAGGAGTGGAGGAGCAGTCATGGTATGGGATATAGAAGGTAAAATTGCAGTCAAAGTGCCAAATTGTGAGGATGTAGAAAAAGGAAATGTGCACACCATGAATAGAGGCACATAAGGGTGTTCACATTTGAAAGATACACTCTGTAGGGCTGGGTTGCATTGTCCAGAAGAGATACCATGTATCAGTGCACAGCAAGAATAGTGCTTGGTGTAGGTGTATTAGATTTCTATAAAGAAATAAAATCTACCTATCTATCCATCCATCCATCCAAGTATATATAGATGCTGCTTAGGTAGATACAGGTATATGATAGAAACTTTACTATAAGAATTGGCCCATATGAATATGGAGGATATGAATTTGCATATAGTGACACCTGAAAGGCAGATTAACCAGAAAAGATAGTTTCTGAGTCCATGTCCCAAACTTTCAGCACCAGGAACCCAATGTCTGATGGCAGGAGGAGATGCATGTTTCAATTCAAAAAGATAGAGAACCAACTTGCCCTTCCTCCTCCTATTGCAGCACCCCCAAACCTCACCTACTCACCTAACACTGAGGGAGCAAATCACTGACACTGGGATGGTGGAGGAAAGTAGGTATATATTGCAGTATTAATGCTAATTCCTGGCCTCCCTGAGGAATTAGAAGTAAGGAATCATTTTTTTAAGATTTATTTATTTTATTTGGAAGTCAGAGGTACACAGAGAGGAGAGGCAGAGAGAGCGAGGTCTTCATCCATGGGTTCACTCCCCAATTGGCTGCAATGACCAGAAGTGCACCGATCTGAAGTCAGGAGCCAGGAGCTTCCTCTGGGTCTCCCAGGAGGTTGCAAGGGCCCAAGGGCTTGGGCCATGTTGTACTGCTTTCCCAGGCCATAGCAGAGAGCTAGATAGGAAATGGAGCAGCTGGGACTCAAACCAGCGCCATATGGGATGCTGGCACTGCAGGCGGTGGCTTTACCCACTATGCCACAGCGCCAGCCCCATAAGGAATCTTACAGATGGAAATTGTGAGTGCAGGCCTGTAGTTGTTGTGGGGTATTTGTTGCTTTCCTATGATTGGTCAGTGATGGGAAGTCAGTGTGATCTTCTGGGGATGTGTGGTGGTGGAGTTCTGGTCTGTCTGGGGTCTCCATGTAGTCAATTTTTTGTTATCCTTGATGATAATGTCTCAAGTCAGGTTGATATCTGTGGAGGAAACAAAGGAACTCATGAGCCTAGTGATTTGGGGTCTCGTGTGTCTGGATGGAGCTCATGCACCATTTCCTCAATTCACTGTTATGCTTGAATAAGAGCTTGCCTTTAAATCACCAAAGCTGAGAAAAGAAGCTTGCAGTTAGGGACGGAGACTGAGAGACCATGGCCTAGGTATGTGTACACCAAAGGCGCCATATAGGGACTCAGTTGCACTCCTTTGTGTTCCAAGTAGTAGGGTGCTCAATGGGTTCAATGATGCCCATCCACAGAGATGAGGGAGTTCTTTACCAGCTCTGCTGATCTGAATGCTACTCTCTTCTAGATACAGCCTTGAAGACACAGAAAGTGTTTTATCAGCTCTCTGGGCATCCCCTAGTCCAGTCAAGTTGACACCAGTGATTATCCATTAGGGGTGACACATGAAAAGCCAGAGAGGTTAATTCAAATGGGAAAAAAGGCCACTGATAGTGAAAGCCCTGAGGCTGCAAATGGGTCTGTTTCCCACCTGCCAAGATAAGGTTTCCTGCTTTCACTTCAGGGATAACAGCACTGTGGAAGTAGACATGGAGTCTTCTGTTTCCTAGTCAGAGACCTGGTACAATCCATGCAGTATTCCTAAAAAAAGAAGGCAAAGATTGAAGTAGTGCAGTGGGTTAAGCCATTGCCTATGACCCTACCATCCTGTATGAGTGACAGCTCAAGTCCCGGCTTCTCACTTCTGATCCAGCTCCCTGCTATTGTGCCTAGGAAGACAGCAAAAGATAGCCCAAATACGTAGGCTACTGCACCCTCATGGGAGACCCAGATGAAGGTCCAGGCTTCTGACTTTGGCCTGGCCCAGTCCTGGTCATTGCAGCCATTTAGGGAGTGAACCAGAGGATGGTGGAATATCTTTCTCTCTCTCTCTCTCGCTCTCGCTCTCGCTCTTGCTCTCTCTCTGTCTTATCCCTCTGCCTCTCTCTGTAGCTGCACCTTTGAAATAGTTTTTTTAATTGAAGTTAACAATTAGATCAGGCAAAAATTTTTCTTTTTCTCATCAAAACAATTAAAAAGACAAACACCAAAACAAAATAAAGAAATAGATTCTGGAACTCATAGAGTGGAAGTGGGATTTGGCTGATCTGTTCACTACACTAGAGTACTTCAAAATGTTCATGGAAAAATAGAATGAAATGGTGTCTGTCTTGTACACAATGATTTTGAAATTCATGACTTTTTTGAAGACTCCTCATAACCAGATAAAAGGCATTTCTGGATTCCAAATCACTGAATAACTCATAGTTTCACATTTCCTAGAGCATTCAATTTGTAACAAGGACAGTATCTACTGATAAGAGCCTAGAACACCATAGAAAAGAGGATAGGGTAGTTAACTTTTAGCTGGAAGGAGGGCCATCAGAAAAACTCTACAAAGGAGAGACTATTAGAGCTGAATTATGGATTTGTTATTTCTAGAGTAACTGGGCACAATGTGTTGTGAACGTGTGTTCAGGGAAAATTGCGTAGAATGGTGTGGCTAGTAGAGAGGACGTGAGTAGGGGATGGGACTAGTGATGTGGTTGGAAGGGGAGGTGGAGTTACATTTTGAGAGGTGCTTGCAAAGTAATCAGCTCATTAGAGTACTCAAAGGATTTTAATCAGAGCAGTGCTGTGATCAATCCTGCAGAGGAAAGACTGTGTCTGAGATGGTGCAACCTGGAGAGATGGCTATAGATTAAGGGGCTAATCTTATCCTAGATAAGAGAACAAGAAGTCAATGAGAAGTGGGAGGGGAGCATGGATTTGAACAATCACTTCATTGGGGTAATCAGTAAGACTTGGTGATGGATTTCATGTGGAAAATTAGTTAAAGGATTGAATCTAAAATGACCTTGAGGTTTTGTCTTGGAGGATTTGGTGGATGAGCATCATATTAAGGAAGCAGGGAAATGGAGATTTAGGGAAAAGCTGAGTTCAGTTTTGGTTAGGAAGGATTTTTGGAGCATATGGTATGGTTAGGTGAAAATGTTCAGCTGGTGATTGGAAGGTAGATTTAGGGAGTGCAGAGGAGATCAGGGATGGAGAAATAGACCTTGGTGTCACTTATATCATGGGCAGTTGAGACAGTGAACAGTAATGAAACCGTCCAGAAATAAGAGGTGGGGAGGAACTGAAGTGCCCTGAGGAGGCACCCTGAGGGAACCTGGTATTTATTGGAAGGCTAAGGATGATAAGCCAGGAAGGGAGATTTAGAAGAGGCCAGAGGAGCAACAAGAGAACCAGAGTAAAGTGGCATTTTTGGGAATATAGAAAAGAGTTTCAAGAAGGAGTGCTTAATAATATCAGATACTACAAAAAAATCATGTTGGAAAACTAATTTTTTTTTATTTTCTGACTATGCTTAGTTACCCACAGGGCCATGGCTAGCTGAGAAAGCTTATATCTGAAACAGAAAGAGAGTTTGGGGGACCAAAAGTTACTTTTGTGAGCATCAAAGAGCCCAGCACCGGCTTTCCAGTTGAAGGCAGAATTTAGAGCTTGTCAAGCAGGGTTTCTCTGCCTTCTTGCCTGAACAGACTTGTGTGAATATGCACCACAGAATCAGATCTGGCTGTGGCTAACCAGGGTCCAAGAGAAGGAGATGAAGGAATGGAGGTGATACTGAGTATTGATCTAAAATGATTGTCCTTGAGTCCAAGAAGTGTACGGAGTGCTGTGAAGAGAAGAGGCCAGCCTACTTGAAAGAATGAGGTAGAAAATCAATAGGGATCCTGATGAAATCAAAGAGCAGGGTTTCTAAAGATTCATGGGGGGAAAGAATTGATTACACGATCAATGGGAATGGATTCTGGAGGTGTAGTAAAGATTTGATGTGGAGGATGTCAGGGCATGATGAGACCAGGGTGTTGGGGCTTTATCAAAATGTACATCAGAATCACTCAGAATGACAGTTAGCAGTTAACTAGAAAGACAACCATGATCCTTAACGAGTGCAGGAGAGGAATGGAATGGAGGTCACTAATGAAAATGAGGTTGGAACTGAGTAGTATCAGCTGATGTCATGCACTTCAGGTGGCTTAAGCAGGAAAAAAAAAAGATTTTTTCTGCTTGAATGAGTTCAATTTATAATTTAACAATTCTTTGGCTAACTAAAAATTCTTAATCTGATTGTTCTATTTGGCTGTAGTGACTAAAACCCAATAGACCAAAGAAAGGCAATATCAGAATAAACCATGAATTTAAAATGACAACCATAAAAAGGAGTGGTCTTAAGAAAAATTTAAATTTTGTATCACTCTAACTAAAAAAAACTATGCAGGTGCAAATTTTTGTTTTATTTACCCAGAAACCTTTTATTGAAGGTATACAAACTTCATGTACTTCATAAATTCAACTTCAGGAACATATTGCACCTGCACTCCCACCCTTCTTCCTCTTCCCTTTTCTATCACCATTCTTATTTTTTTTTACTAAGATATATTTTCAATTAACTTTATGCACATTATATTAACTCTACACTAAGTAAAGAGTTTAACAAATAGTATGAAAAAGAAAAAAAAAAAAACCTGTCCCTCAAAAGTCAAGTGTGCATGTTCAAAGTCATTGCATCTCAAAGTGCCAATTTCATTTCTACAGGTTACTTTTTAGAATGTGCACACTTTTGTGGGCGGAGCCAAGATGGCGGAATAGTGAGGACGCGCACTAGCAGTCCGCAAAAAGATAGTTTAATAAAAACAGAGTTACTGTAGCCTCAGGAAAAATCTCACGGAAAAAAATGCAGTGGAAATTCTTCCGGACCCAGTGAATGAGACGCAGAGGACCTAGGGGAAAGTAAGTTTGCGAACGGCAAATCGTGCCTTAGTGGCACGGGAGCTGCCGGGAGGGACGGGAACCGGACAGAACACAGTCGCCATTGGAATCGAGCGCTTAAACGGGAGCCGATACAGGGATCCCGAGACACTGGCGGGGGGAAGCAGACGCCAGGGGGGAAACAGCACAATTGAGGCGAGCCCACACGGACACTAGCCTCTTTCGTTGCCCACCCTGCTCACTCGAGCTAGACTGAACACAGTGGGACGGCGCGCGCCCGCCGGCTGAACCGGAAGCCGGGCAGAACACAGTCGCCATTGGAACTGAGCGCTTGAACGGGGGCCGATACAGGGATCCCGAGACACTGGCGGGGGGAAGCAGACCCCCCACGGGGGAAACAGCACAATTGAGGCGAGCCTGCACGGACACTAGCCTCTCTCGTCACCCACCCTGCTAATTCGAGCTAGATTAAACGCAGTGGGACAAGGCGCGCCCGCCCGCCCGCCCGCCCATCACTGAGGCAGACAGAACCAAAAACCCGAGGCTGTAGAAACCTGAAGGGGATCCAAAAACTGAGAACACACCGCGCACACAAACTCCGTTACCTTGACAACCCAGAGAAAGAGTGTGGGGAAAAAAAAAATGCCAAATAAAAACAGATTTCGAGGGAGCAAGATCAAGGAAGACGCTATGATGACCCCAAACGGAAAAGACACCCCAAGTCAGGATTATGAAGATAATGAGATAGAAGAAATGCAAGAAGCAGATCTCAAAGAATTGATAAGAACATTAAGAAGTTCTCAAAAACAAATTCTTGAACTACAGAAATCCTTAATGGATGATAGAAAATCTCTCTCGCGAGAATGAAGTACTACGGAGAAATCAAAACGAAATGAAACAACTAGTAGAACAAGAAGCTACGATAGTGACAAAAAATCTTAATGAATTGAAGAATTCAATAGATCAAGTGACAAGCAATCTTGAGGGCCTTAAAACCAGAATGGGTGAAGCAGAAGAGAGAATATCGGACCTAGAAGACAGAGAACAGGAGAGGAAACAGTCAAACCAAAGACAAGAAGAGGAAATTAGAAAACTAAAAGATATCATCGGGAATTTACAGGATACTATTAAAAAACCCAACATTCGGGTTCTAGGTGTTCCTGAAGGTATGGAGAGGGAGAAAGGATTAGAAGGCCTTTTTAGGGAGATACTAGCAGAAAACTTTCCAGGCTTGGAGAAAGACAGAGAAATCCTAATCCAGGAAGCTCATAGAACCCCTAATAAACATGACCAAAAGAGATCCTCTGCACGACATATTGTAATTAAACTCACCACAGTGAAGCAAAAAGAAAAGATCCTAAAATGTGCAAGAGAGAAACGTCAGATTACTCTCAGAGGATCTCCAATTAGACTTACAGCTGACTTCTCAACAGAAACCCTACAAGCTAGAAGGGAATGGCGAGATATAGCCCAGGTACTTAGAGAGAAAAACTGCCAGCCCAGAATATTATACCCTGCAAAGCTCTCATTTGTGAATGAAGGTGAAATAAAGACCTTTCATAACAAACAAAAATTGAAAGAATTTGTTGCCACTCGTCCAGCCCTGCAAAAGATACTTAAAGACGTGTTACACACAGAAACACAGAAACACGACCATCAACATGAAAGAAGGTAAACGAAGGGAACCTCACGGCAAAAGATCACAGGGAATTCAAAGCATACATTAGAAAATATCTGGCAAATGGCAGGGCAAACTTACCACTTATCAATAGTCACATTGAACGTTAAAGGTCTAAACTGTCCTGTTAAAAGACAGAGATTGGCTGATTGGGTTAAGAAACAAAAACCATCTATTTGCTGCCTACAAGAAACACATCTTTCCAATGAAGATCCATACAGACTGAAAATAAAAGGATGGAACAAGATATACCACGCCAACAGAAATGAAAAAAGAGCGGGTGTAACCATCTTAATATCGGACTACATAAACTTTAACACAAAAACTGTTAAGAGAGACAAAGAGGGGCACTATATAATGATTAAGGGATCAATACTACAGGAAGATATAACAATTCTCAATGTATATGCACCTAATTACAGGCCACAGGTTTATTTAAAAAATTTGTTAAGAAACTTAAAGGGAGACTTAGACCCCAACACAATAGTACTGGGGGACTTCAATACTTCACTCACAGATATTGACAGATCGACAGGACAGAAGATCAACAAGGAGACAGTAGATTTAAACAACACTATAGCCCAAATGGATCTAACAGATATCTACAGAACTTTTCATCCTACACGTAAAGCATTCACATTCTTCTCAGCAGTACATGGAACCTACTCTAGGATTGATCACATATTAGGCCATAAAGCAAGTCTCAGCAAATTCAAAAGAATTAGAATCATACCATGTAACTTCTCAGACCATGAGGGAGTGAAGTTGGAAATTAGCAACTCAGGAATCTCTAGAGCATATGCAAACACATGGAGATTGAACAACATGCTCCTGAATGAACAATGGGTCACAGAAGAAATCAAAAGAGAAATCAAAAATTTTCTGGAAGCAAATGAGGATAACAGCACAACATACCAAAACTTATGGGATACAGCAAAAGCAGTGTTAAGAGGAAAGTTTATATCAATAGGTGCCTACATCAAGAAACTGGAAAGGCACCAAATAGATGAGCTTTCAATGCATCTCAAGGATCTAGAAAATTTGCAGCAAACTAGACCCAAATCTAGTAGAAAAAGAGAAATAATCAAAATCAGAGAAGAAATCAACAGGATTGAATCCAAAAAAACATTACAAAAAATCAGCCAAACGAGGAGCTGGTTTTTTGAAAAAATAAACAAGATTGACACCCCATTGGCCCAACTAACTAAAAAAAGAAGAGAAAAGACCCAAATCAGTAAAATCAGAGATGAAAAAGGAAATATAACAACAGACACCACAGAAATCAAAAGAATCATCAGAAATTACTACAAGGACTTGTATGCCAGCAAACAGGGAAACCTATCAGAAATGGATAGATTCCTGGACACATGCAACCTTCCTAAATTGAACCAGGAAGACATAGAAAACCTAAACAGACCCATAAGTGAGTCAGAAATTGAATCAGTAATAAAGGCCCTCCCAACAAAGAAAAGCCCAGGACCAGATGGATTCACTGCTGAATTCTACCAGACATTTAAAGAAGAACTAACCCCAATTCTTCTCAAACTTTTCAGAACAATCGAAAAAGAGGGAATTCTCTCAAATTCTTTCTATGAAGCCAGCATCACCTTAATTCCTAAGCCAGAAAAAGATGCAGCATTGAAAGAGAATTACAGACCAATATCCCTCATGAACATAGATGCAAAAATCCTCAACAAAACTCTGGCCAATAGACTGCAACAACACATCAGAAAGATCATCCACCCAGACCAAGTGGGATTCATTCCTGGTATGCAGGGATGGTTCAATATTCGCAAAACAATCAACGTGATACACCACATTAACAGACTGCAGAAGAAAAACTATATGATTATCTCACTAGACGCAGAGAAAGCATTCGATAAAATTCAACACCCTTTCATGATGAAAACCCTAAGCAAACTGGGTATAGAAGGCACATTCCTCAATACAATCAAAGCAATTTATGAAAAACCCACGGCCAATATCCTATTGAATGGGGAAAAGTTGGAAGCATTTCCACTGAGATCTGGTACCAGACAGGGATGCCCACTCTCACCACTGCTATTCAATATAGTGCTGGAAGTCTTAGCCAGAGCTATTAGGCAAGAAAAAGAAATTAAAGGGATACAAGTTGGGAAGGAAGAACTCAAACTATCCCTCTTTGCAGACGACATGATTCTTTATTTGGGGGACCCAAAGAACTCTACTAAGAGACTATTGGAACTCATAGAAGAGTTTGGCAAAGTAGCAGGATATAAAATCAATGCACAAAAATCAACAGCCTTTGTATACACAGACAATGCCACGGCTGAGGAAGAACTGCTAAGATCAATCCCATTCACAATAGCTACAAAAACAATCAAATACCTTGGAATAAATTTAACTAAGGACATTAAAGATCTCTACAATGAAAATTACAAAACCTTAAAGAAAGAAATAGAAGAGGATACCAAAAAATGGAGAAATCTCCCATGCTCATGGATTGGAAGAATCAATATCATCAAAATGTCCATTCTCCCAAAAGCAATTTACAGATTCAACGCAATACCAATCAAGATACCGAGGACATTCTTCTCAGATCTGGAAAAAATGATGCTGAAATTCATATGGAGACACAGGAGACCTCGAATAGCTAAAGCAATCTTGTACAACAAAAACAAAGCCGGAGGCATCACAATACCAGATTTCAGGACATACTACAGGGCAGTTGTTATCAAAACAGCATGGTACTGGTACAGAAACAGATGGATAGACCAATGGAACAGAATAGAAACTCCAGAAATCAATCCAAACACCTACAGCCAACTTATATTTGATCAACGATCCAAAACCAGTCCCTGGAGTAAGGTCAGTCTGTTTAATAAATGGTGCTGGGAAAACTGGATTTCCACATGCAGAACCATGAAGCAAGACCCCTACCTTTCACCTTACACAAAAATCCATTCAACATGGATTAAAAATTTAAACCTACGACCCGACACCATCAAATTACTAGAGAGCATAGGAGAAACCCTGCAAGACATAGGTACTGGCAAAGACTTCTTGGAAAAGACCCCAGAAGCACAGGCACTGAAAACCAAAATTAACTACTGGGATTGCATCAAATTGAAAAGTTTCTGTACTGCAAAAGAAACAGTCAGGAAAGTGAATAGGAAACCGACAGAATGGGAAAATATATTTGCAAACTATGCAACAGATAAAGGGTTGATAACCAGAATCTACAAAGAAATTAAGAAACTCCACAACATCAAAACAAACAACCCACTTAAGAGATGGGCCAAGGACCTCAATAGACATTTTTCAAAAGAGGAAATCCAAATGGCCAACAGACACATGAAAAAATGTTCAAGATCCCTAGCAATCAGGGAAATGCAAATCAAAACCACAATGAGGTTTCATCTCACCCCGGTGAGAATGGCTCACATTCAGAAATCCACCAACAATAGATGCTGGAGAGGATGTGGGGAAAAAGGGACACTAATCCACTGTTGGTGGGAATGCAAACTGGTGAAGCCACTATGGAAGTCAGTCTGGAGATTCCTCAGAAACCTGAATATAACCCTACCATTCAACCCAGCCATCCCACTCCTTGGAATTTACCCAAAGGAAATTAAATGGGCAAACAAAAAAGCCGTCTGCACAGCAATGTTTATTGCGGCTCAATTCACAATAGCTAAGACTTGGAACCAACCCAAATGCCCATCAACAGTAGACTGGATTAGGAAATTATGGGACATGTACTCTACAGAATACTATACAGCAGTCAAAAACAATGAAATCCGGTCACTTGCAACAAAATGGAGGAATCTGGAAAACATCATGCTGAGTGAATTAAGTCAGTCCCAAAGAGACAAATATCATTTGTTTCCCTTGATTGGCGATGACTAACTGAGCACCAAAGGGGAAACCTGTAGAAGTGAAATGGACACTATGAGAAACAGTGACTCAATCCGCTCTTGTGCTGACTGTTGTTGTACAATGTAATACTTTATCCATGGTAGTATTTTTTTTTTCTTTATCCTAGTACTAGTGGTTGAACTCTGTAATTAACACACAATTATTCTTACGTGTTTAAATTTTAACTGAAAAGTGATCTCTGTGAAATATAAGAGTGGGAATAAGAGAGGGAGGAGATGTAAAACTTGGGACATGCTCAATCGGAACGGCCCCAAATGATGGAGTTAGAATTGTGCCAGGGGTTTCCAATACAATCCCATCAAGGTGGCATGTACCAAGGCCATCTCATTAGTCCAAGTGATCAACTTCAGCTCACAATTGATCACACTGATAGGTCTAAGAGTCAAAGGGATCACACAAACAAGACTAGTGTCTGCTAATACTAACTGATAGAATGAAAAAGGGAGAGAATGATCCAACATGGGAAGCAGGATACACAGCAGACTCATAGAATGGCAGATGTCCTAAATAGCACTCTGGCCTCAGCATCAGCCCTTAAGGCATTCGGATCTGGCTCAAGAGCCCATGAGAATATTTTAGGCATGGAAAGCTAAGACACTCTGGAAAAAACAGAAGACCTAAATGAAAGATCTCTGCGAGTGAGATCCCAGTGGAAAGAACGGGGCCATCAAAGAAGGAGGTACCTTTCTCTGAAGGGAGGAGAGAACTTCCACTTTGACTATGGCCCTGTGGGAATAAGATCGAAGTCGGCTAACCCTAAAGGCTTCCATAGCCTCGGCAACTCATGACCAGAGCCTAGGGAGATTACTGACGCCATAAACAAGAGTGTCAAATTGTTAAATCAACTTCAGGAGTCACTGTGTACTTACGTCTCATGAGGGATCTGTCCTTAATGTGTTATCCAATGTGAAGTGATGCTATTACTAGTACTGAAACAGTATTTTTACACTTTGTGTTTCTGAGTGGGTGCAAACTGATGAAATCCTTACATAGTATATATTGAATCGATCTTCTTTATATAAAGATAATTGCAAATGATTAAAAAATCTTGGTGTTAAACTGGAAATTGCATAGACAATTAATCAATTTTTTTAAAAAAAAATCATGTAGTATCTCTGTCCTTAATGTGCTGTACATTGTGAATTAATACTATAACTAGTACTCCAAGAGTATTATCATTTTGTGTCTCTATGTGAGGGCAAACCGTTGAAATCTTTACGTAATATGTACTAAATTGATCTTCTGTGTATAAAGAGAATTGAAAATGAATCTTGATGTGAACAGAAGGGGAGAGGGAGCGGGAAAGGGGAGGGTGGGGGGAGGGAGGGAAGTTGTGTGTGGGGGGGAGCCATTGTGGTCCATGAGCTGTTCTTTGGAAATTTATATTCTTTAAATAAAAGCTTTATATATAAAAAAAAAGAATGTGCACACTTTTCAATAGCACCCACTGAGGTGGTGAAACCATGAGTCAGAATCCTATACACTTCCCTTCACAGGGTATTTCAGCACAACTAGACTTCTTGGCCCCAGAGTACCAACTGTAAGAAACTCTGGGATAATCCTGATGCTTATCACTGGGAAGATTGGATATTTTATCAGTAGTAGGATCTAATTCATTGATTCAATGCTTGAAATTTTTGAATGCTGGTGTTCAAGTCTACCTTGATGAGGATCTTTTTATTTGGGAAAACTGAAAGCCTTGGTATGACTTTGTCTTCTGAGAAGGCACACACACAAGCCATGTATTGATATGAGAGGAAAGAAAGAATTTAATTATATTTTTCTAAGCAAATGAAATATTATTTGAAATCTTTTCTCTGCTTCTAAGCTCTTAAAAGTTAATGTCAGTGACAAAACAGCTCAGTGGTACAGCTAGTAAAAGTGGTTCTGATGCAAAATTTAATGTGGTTCTCCATTGTTGTATACCAGTGTCTGCAGGAACAACAACAGCAAAACCCTTCTTCATCCTTGGAGTGGAGAAGATTGATGGATTTGACTCTTTAAGGTTTAGTTCATGGTTGGACCTTGGGAGGCAGCACTTTGAAGAGGAAAAGGGCTAATGGGATAAGGAAGAAGTAGTTGGAAGAATGGAGTCTTTCTTGAAGCCAAACCTCTTTCAAAGCTAAGTTGATGAGAGAGGGTGCTAGCAGTCACTGTCAAATGCATTGCCTTCACCCTATTAGCCTTGATTTACGAAGCCAAAGAATAGACCAGAGACAGCTTTGTCTTTTTCAAATCACCTATTATTTTTTGCAGAACTATTTAACATAACAAAAGGTTTTCTCATACCAATAATTGAATCTAGCTGAACCAAACCTTCCTACTCATGTGTGTGCTGCACATTTGCATAATTCTTTGGGGGTTAAGGCAGTTTGATGTTGAGGTACCACCTGCCTTGTAAGTATGGTTGCTTTGGCCATCACAATGGAGATCTCATATAAAAGGCTCTTTTCAGGGGGATTTTCAGTGCCTCTGGCCCCCTGCTTGACTTCCAAGCATTTGGAGGGTGGAGGGACAACCATGAAAATCCAAGGTTCTTTTTATTTTATTTTATTTCCTAGATGTGGTTAGTGTGCATGCTGGCTCTTACATCATCACTCATATTGCTGTATATTTTCCACATGTGTAAAGTAGAAATCTCTAAGATCCTGTGTCTTAGAATTACAACTTTCTCTCTCTCTCTCTCCCCTGCTGACCTCTCTCTTCCCAGTCTCATATACTACAGCCTCTGAAGGGAAGGAGGCATGGTTCTTTCCCACGGCCCAGCTGAGGAGGAAGTTGTCTTTAGGACTGACTTTCCTAGCCCTACAGGAGGGACTCAGGGGTTTCAGAAGTGTACAAGACATTTTCCAGGAGTATCTCATCCCATTTTCTTCTGTCTGTCCTTTCTACTCAACCTGAACATCTAGATACATGTTTTACTATTTTTGATATTAACTTAGTACATGTAGAGCAATTATTTACCAGGCCAAGATTTGATTCATTTTAGTTTTTTTGCTACTACCTACTATAGTGCTTGGTACCAATATGAGCTGATAGTAATTTTTTGAATTAAATTTAGTCCTCTACCTAAACCATTGAGAAGATGGAGCTGAAACAGATGTTGATGATGATGATGACGACAATGATGATGATGATAAACTGTTGAATGGATACTGTCCCAAATGCCTTATATTTTGTTTACTTTTTTTTTTAACCTCACAACAATCTTATAAGCTAGGTTTCTGTCTTCTCTATTTTACAGATGAGGAGGTTAAGGCTTACTGCCTTGCCCTAATAAGTGATAGAGCTGGTCTGTTCCCAAGTTTGAGCTCTATGCTGTACTGACTCTGAAGAGGTAGAAAAGCTGGCTCTTGGAGAAGATGGATGATTAACTTCACACTTTCTGTTCTTGCAATTAGTTTTGTCCATTCATTCACCCTTCTTCCTACACCTAAGTTTTCATCATTCACCATGTACTCCTCAGCATGTCTTTCCCATCTCAACTGGACAAACTTTCCTTAACCCCACACACTTCTGTGATCCCATGGGTCCCACTCCAAAAACCAGACTCAGTGTTTCTGGGCAGCATATTTTTCTGAGCTGAGACTCAAGGGAAATGTGTCTCACCAGCTTTTACAAACAGATACTATGTGGGTAGCAAGTAACTATTTCAAGGACATGCTGCCAGTGATAATATTGTAGGACTGTTCTAACAGGTCCCTTAATGTGGGCTGAAGTTATAAAGACAAAATGTTGTTCATTAAAAGCAATTTCAAGGTGGGATGAAAACAATGAGTTCTGATTTTTAACTCCTTGATGGTCACTTGAACTGAATGCCTAGTTCATGAGTAAACTTTCTGGACATGCAATATTCTCCTGAATGCTGGAAACCTCTACCACTTTGTCATTTTTTTGCCATATATAAGCCAAAGCAGGCCCTTAAGTGTCTCGTTTAAGCTAGAGATCAACCTGGGAGATTATGTCAGCTTTGTGGCATCCTCTGTGCCATGGGTGTGTAGAAAAGTATTAGACAAAAATGATTCACAAATAGAACTTTTAGTTTCCTGCTAACTCCCCAATTAATATAGTAACTACAATTTCCTTCCATTAGTTTCTTCTCTATTCTAACACAACATCAAGCCCTGGTCAGTCTGTACGCCCACAGGAAAAAGCAATGGGGGTGGAAATTATCAGATATTACCTGTTACTGGGACCTTCAGAGGCTTAAAAAGCAAAGTTAATTCTTCCCATTAATGAGAAGGACAGAGGTAGCTCATGTGGCAGCCAACAGAGGAATATATGAAGGCAAAAAAAGAAGAAATTGCTAGAGAAAGACCCAGATAATTTTAGTTTGAATATACAGTTTATTTTCTTTTTTTTTTTTTTTTAGTTTATTTTCTTTTTTAATGAAATAAGGAGTTGGTATGGTTTGGATATCAATCTTCTGATTTATAGGTCTAAGAGCTTATGATTATAGTCTTACTTATTCTTAGGTAAGTGACTGGGAGGAATCTTCTATGAAAATTGTCTGGAAAGTTCATTAAACTCCATTTTGCTTGCTGACATGAAGAAAGCAAAAGACAGCTTTTCCTTGCAATGATTTCCTCAACTGAAAGCTGATGGAATAGGAATAATCACATGATATCCTGCCAAGTGTGATATGCATGGTGGATTGGAGTGTATCTGGTGGTTCCTTCCCCTGAGCCTAGGAGGGAACTTAAATTAATAACATGTGGAAGAACACTGTGTGGCAATGGAAAACTTCACGGAGTTTGTTTAGTTATAAGGCATGGAGGAAGCAGCTGAATGTCAACCAACAACTGTTACATGCCAACTCAATGTCAACCTAGTAAGTACAATTATGAATTAATAAATGTGTAGGGAGGAATAAACCCTGGATTTAGAAAACCCAGGTTTTAGTCTTAATCCCACTACTAATTTTGTGGGGTTGGAAAACTCATTTAGCTTCTTTGGGGCTGAGTTTCTTCATCTGTGAGATAAATGTAGAAATAGATCATTTGAAAGGGTCCTTCTCAACTTAAAAATCTCGTGTTTTCCACAGACAAAAAGATTGCAATAGTTTCCACTAGTTAAACAGTTTATACTTCGATGTAAAACATAAAAAAAACATAAAATAACCAAATTAGCCCCAAAAAGCAAAATTAGTTAAAATTACATGCAGTATAAATTTGCTTTAATGAGTTGGAAACCAATCTTGTATTACCCAGCTAGAAACTCTGCCACCCATATGTTCATAAAAACACTGATTGTTTTATTGTCTTCTGTGGCAGTGCCAATCATCGTTAGCACTAATTAATGAAATTCCAGGGCTGTGTTTGCCAGGAGGTCCGTGCACTGGGTGAAGGCAACTACAGCGGCAAAGTTTCCATCATTTATATCGCTGTGACAATATTGGCTCAAGATTCAGCAACAGTAATTCCAGCTCCCGGTCCCTGTGAGGACAAATGCAGATTGATTTATGTGCCGAGCCTCTCTAGCATATTGTCAACACCGAGATGGCTGCCAGAGCTCATCCCACAAAGTGCTGACACTTTCTGGGAACCCACTTGCCTTTGCACATATTCTCTCCCGTCCCTTACATTTGTGCACATTGTTGTTGTTGTTGTTTTAAAGTTTATTTTAAGGCCCAAGGCATGGATTATTGATAATAAAATCCATCTAGCGTTATTAACCAAGTATATGCCAGTACAAAATCTTTTGGAGTCAAGTGATGTTCAGGAAGCGTGTTGGGTTACCCTAAAGGCGGCTTAAACTTAGGTAATTTTTTTAAGGAATCCGCTTCTCTTTCAATTGACTCCTACCCAGCCCTCCTTTCATCAGTCAGTACATCTCTGCATCCAGGGCCAACCCTACCCTAACCCCATCACCATGGCTACAAAGTTTAGGTCTCTTGCACTCTGTGGTTACTTTATGATTTCAGTAATATTCACAGACAGTAATGGACATAGATTTAAGACAAATATATCTCTGGAGAAGGAAAGCCAAATATCCCAACTGATCTTATGGCAAAATGTAGACACATCAGCCTAACAATGAAACATCTTTGTTATGGGTATAATCAGATAAATTGAGTAGCCCCTTTAAGCATTATTTTTGGCAAATCAAAGGTTGTATGGCAGATTTCTAGCACATTTTTTCTTAGAATTATACAACATTTCAGTGATGCCTCAAATTGATAATTGATATAGACTATGAACTCAATATGATCAGTTTTATGTTCTAGGTTTCCAAGGGAAACATTTTTGAAAAATTGACATGTAATTCAGGTAAATGGCAATCCTATAAGAACTTGGTGGAGTTGTAAAACCTCACTCTCATTGGTGATGAAACAGAATATTTATCATCCCTGGAAGGATCACTCCTCCCTTCCCCCAACAGCAGCCCCATGCCTACCTCTATAGAAAGATAACAGAAATCATTATTTTTAAAATAAAAATGCACATTTCTAATTTTTTTCACTAAGTTTTGTCCTTGAACAATTGCTTTCTTAAAAAATCCTCTTTCAGGTTGTTCCTTTGAAGGATGGGTAGAAATGGCTGCTGAGCGTTGCCAGATTTGTTATCCATAGTTACTTCTGGATGTATGTCCAGGGCTGAATCTTTCTTGGTCTTATTTGGTTATTAATAGAGAGGTAGAAGGTCGTTTACAGGGTTTATGGAGCATTGGATACATATGAAAGGATAGAATAAGCTTACATCTGTCTATCTTGGAGATGTTATCATTCATGTACAGTACATTTTTACTGACCAACCTGTGGAGAGAGACCGAACTGAGAAATTTTCCTTTTTTTAAAAATTTATTTGTTCAATGTATTTGAAAGGCAGACAGAGTAATGTCTCTCTTTCATCGCTGGTTCATTCCCAAATTTCTGCAGTGGCTGAGACTGGGACAGGCTGAAGCCGGGAGTTGGGAACTCAATCCAAGTCTCCCTTGTGGATGACAGGGACCCAACTACTTGAGCCATCACCTGCTGCCTACAGGAGTCTGCATTGACAGGAAGCGGGAATTCTGCTCGGGCTCAAACCGAGGTACTCTGATATGGATGCACAAGCAGTGCCTAACTGCTATTCCAAATGCTGACCCCTAGATCTTTGTGTTTGCAGTCAGCAACATCAAGCTTTTCCAGTCCTTTAGGATGCAGCGGAGAGGCGGAAGTGAGGGGAGTGTTACATTCAGGGACCTTTGTGGAGGTGGCTCACACATCTCTCTGGGGTTATATCACAGGAGATTCCTTGGTAACAGGGGCAGCAGGTGTACAGAGACCAGAGCCAAAGCCTATTGATTGTCAAGTCTGACTTTGCTCCATTCTCAGGGCAGAGCTCCTGGCTCTCCGCATTAAATCTTAGGCAGATTCAGACCCTGGTTGCCCCTACATATCATCAACAACCTCGGCCATATTAACACTGAACATTTATATCCCACTTCTGTAGTTTACAAACACATCTCCCTGCTTGAGCTCATAATTTATTACAATAGCCTTGTAAAGTAAGTACTGTAAGCCTGTTACCCATTTTCCCCATTTATATAGTGAGATTTAAAGAGATAAAAGATCTTCCTGAAAGAATATGTTTTCTTAAATAGTTTGTTTCCTTACAAGCTGTCTCCACAGTTAGAATCCCAGATGATTTCTGATTTTATTAGCGACTCTGAAGTTCATATTAGTTGTAACCATATATTCTAGAAATAAAGGAAGCATCCAAGACAGCACATAGGGTCCTTCTTCAGCTGATGTTCTACTAAAGCATGCACAAAATGAGATTTAGTAGGACAGTCTAAGCCAAGACAGGTTCTTGCCACCCATTCTTCATATGATTAGTCTTGAATTGCTTCAGTCTGTGATTTCAGGAATAACTTTTACATGCAGATATTATTTTAGCTTAGTTCTTACAGCACCCCAGGCTAAGAGAAGCTTTTAAACCATGGGCTTTTCAAATTGGTTGCTACGAGGATTTAAGACTGTCAGGAGCCTGGATTAAGACAGCATTGGCTATGGTGGGTGACTGATAAATATTGATTGAATACTAGAATGGTTCTCAGTATGGGGCAATGCTATTTATTATTATTCTATAGCAATAATAAGAGCTTTGTTGATTTTATGATAGCCTTAACAGGGCAATAGAATTTATAGAAACACAGTTTTACTGCAATATTATGGATATGATCAGTTACTGCAGCCCTTCCAATGTGTTCTGAAATTCTTGGAATAAACAAAGACCTTTGTTGACTGTCGAAATTGAAGATGGCTATTTTCTTTGTTATGGGATTGGCATTATTAATAGATTATTAAAAAGTTTGCAAAGTGGGCATTTTGCCTAGTAGTTGTGACATTAAGATGCCCACATCTCATGTTGGAGCACCTGGGTTTGAATCTTGGTTCCAGCTTCCTGCTACTGCAGCAGGTGGTGACTCAAGTTGTTGGGTCCCTACCCTCTACCTAGGAGACCTGGATTGAGATCCTGGCTTCAGGCTTTGGCTTCTGCGCTCTTGCAGACATTTGAGGAATGAACCAACATATGGGAGCTGGCTTTCTTTTTCCGCTTCTCTGTCTCTAAAACAAATTAAAAGAAAAGAAATACTGCATTTTCTAAAACTATTTTGAATCCTTTGAAAAATTAAAAAAAACAAAGAAATAATGGAAATTGTTACTTAAATTTCTTTTGCTTTCTCCATTTTATAAAAATGTCACAGTTGATTCTCTCTCTCAGCCACTGGTGTTAAGAACTGTAGATGGCAATCCAACCACAAAAATGATAGGGTTTACTAAATTTAGTAGTAGATTTGCTTTTCCTAGCGGCACAAAATTATGTTGCTGTAGGAGGACAGCATATCAGGAGAAGAAATCATAAAAACAAAAGTAAATTTCAAAGAAATGGAAAACAAGATAATTTTTGTAGCCTTTTCTTTAGAAGTTACACTACATGTAAGTTTACAAAATGCAATTTTGGACTCATGAGTTAATCAAGAAATACTGTGAAGGCATTTCAAACTATGGATAGTAGAAAATCTCTGTTACCATGGAAACAAGATACCATACATGAGAACAGGCCACATCATATAGAAGATTTAATTACAATGAGATGATAAATGAATAAAGGCAATTTTTAGCCTATTTGTAGCTAAAGTCCATTAGACATCCAGTTTCCAAGGAAACCCAGTTCTAAAAACAGTAATAAGAAAAATTATGGAATAAGATAAACTGCATTTGGAAAAGATTTTGAAAGGATAAGGGCAGTCCCATCAGTTAAGAGGAATATTTTTTAATTTTAGAAGAATTACATTGGGTTGAACTTAAATGTCTCTAAAATCATGAGTTATACATAACAACAGTAACATATGCAATTTCTGCACGGAATAATGAGATACTCGCGTGATTGAAAAGTGTTCAAGAATCTAATTTTTAGTCTACAATTGGAATGGCATATTTAGACATGTTTTTATTTTGAAGTGAGGCTTTCTTTGCTTTAAGACATCAAAGCATGGCCGGGAAACACAGCATGGTGGTGTCAGTGGATCATTCTGATTCCAAATGTTGTCTCCTATTACCAAATTTGCTGCTGATTTATGCATGTATGTTTGGGCTGAGCCAACAAGAAAGAGACCATCTGGAGAGCTCTTTTGATAGAAGAAAGTGAGTACAAAATATTCACAACCTACCATAGTCCCATTGAGGAATGGATTGAAGACTAGGGAGCCCAATGAGTCCTTAGAAGCATTGCATACTCCCAATTTGAGGCCACCAAGGAGCAGCAAATGATCTCCACTAGAGCACGATGAGTATGGCAAACATCTGGTGGGCTGGGCTTCAGGGCTACGACAGCAGTGTGCTGTCGTCTGACAGGAGGGGTGAGTTTCTGGGCAGTCCATGGTGGTGCACCTACTCTAAACAGCTACAGTAGCAGATTCTATTGATGTGAACCCATAAAACATAACAGTTTGAAAGCTATAGGCTTTGAGGTGAGACCAACGTGGATTTGAATCCCACCTCTAGCTATCATTACTAGCTGTATTGACTTGGACCAATGACTCAAAATCTGTGACCTCAGTTTCTTAGGAATAGTAACTACAGCTGGTTTGTGAGTATTAATGCCACTCTATCTAAATCAGCTCTCTCAACCTTAGTACTATTGCTATATGGGCCTGATAATTTCTTCCTGTGAGGCTATTCTGTGCATTGTAGGGTATTCATCTGCATCTCTGAATTCTATCCAACACTCCCACTGTCTCTCACAGTGGCAACAATGGAAACTGTCTCCAGGCAGGGCTGTCTTCTGGAGGTAGGGAAGCATTGATGTGAAGTGACATGCTAAGAGTAGATGATATATAAGTGGTAACTGCACATTACAAGTTGTTGTTGTGTGGAGATAGTACATAGCATTGTTAGTAAATCCAGGCTTAGCTACTTAATTTCTCTGATGGTTCATGCCTTCATTGAAAATTTCTCAGGAAACATCTTTTCAAATGTTGACTCTGTTCTGTTCTCCTGGTCTTCTTCCTTTAGTATGTCATTTAATGCCTGTTGGGATTTCTTTTTCCTTATCTTCTTGTATCTTTCTGTCTCTAAACTCATATCCTATGTCCTGATTGATACTTGCTGACTTCTTTTCTACTTAAGAATTCTCTCCTGAGGGAGAATCTTTTTAGTTCTTTCTTTAAAAAATTCAGTGACTATAATTTTCATTTAAAAGTTTTCTATGTGTTTTCCATATCTATCATCCATAATGATTTTTCTTTTCTTCGTGACTGTGTTTTATTTTCCCTCCAGTGGTTATTATCAAATAATAACTATCATTTTAAAGTGTGTCTCAGATTGTCTTCCTACTGATGGTTCCTCAGCCTCTGTTGACTACTCATGGCAAAGTACTCTTCTGGGAGCTTGATGATTTTGTATCAACTCATTTCTGATGATACTATTTGTTGTTGGGTTTTCACATTTTCTTTGATCTATTAATAATTACAGGGTTACCTCTGGGATAGACCTATCTGTTCACTCTTTATGGGCATGTTTTTTGGTATGCTTCTAGCTTAGACTCTCCATGCAGGTAATGAAAGAATTTGGATTTACCACAGTTGAAATGGAGGCTGGGGAATCTTATTTCTTCAGGTGGGTTATTTCTATTCGAGGCGCAGGGCAGCTAGCTCATTTTCATGTCAACTCTTATGAGTAGAGTCTTGTCAAGGGAATTTCTGACCTGAGAAACCTGAATTTCAGCTTTCTGTTTGAGTATGAATATTTCAGGCACCAAGAGTAACGTTGGTACCTTCTGACTCCAATACCCTGTAACAACTATGTATTCCCTTTCCATTTCTGGCACTAACTGAATGACATTTCTTGCTTTGAATCTTTACTTTAATTTTAAATTAAAAAAACTTTGATTTTGGTTTTTGACTTTTGGATAAAGGATATAAAGTTTCAGTTAAACAAGAAGGAGTTCAAAAGATTTAATGTATATCATGATGACTGTAGTTAATAGTATCTTACTGTGGAGAGTAGATTTTAAATTTTCTCATCTCAACAAGTAAGTGAATTGTTACAAATATTAATTAGCTTGATTTATCCATACATATTTTATACATGTTTCTCAAAACATCATATTAAATACTATAAACATATACAATTTTTGTCAATTAAAAATGAGTATTAAAATTGCATTTCCCCCCAAAATCTAGTGCTTCTACTTTTTTGTAGTAGGAGAAATGTTGGTTTCCTGTGTTAGCTCAACCTATGATCTTAACTAAGAGTTCTCATTTAATCCTTCTAAACCTTAGTTTTCTTACCTTCCATACTGGGGTAAGAAGACATCCATAAAATGGGTTGTTGTGAGGAGTAAATGAGCTAATGACCCTAAAACCCCTATTCACTGGACACATAGTTGTTGCTCAGTACCTACTTCCTGCCAGGTTTCAGATACTCAGAAATATATCACTCTCATTCATGGTTATGCCCATGGTTGTGAATCCCCTCCTCGGATCCATTCATGATGGGGGACCATACCAAGAATTGAGAAGTTCTAGAAAATAGACCTGGAACTATTCAAACATCGCCACAGTCTACAAATCATAGTTGTTTTGGGAATCATTGCCTTTTGTACACTCAGGGAGTCAGCGGTTCTTAATCAGAGGTAATTTTGCCTCCAAGGGGCATTTGGCAATATCTTTGAGCTGTTGTTGATAGCACGAAACTACTGGCATCTGCTGGGTAGGAGCTAATATGCAGGACAACTTCCCGCCAAAAAGAATTACTTGACCCCAAATTTCTATGGTGTTCATGTCTGGAAAGCCTGCATTAGGTTATTAAGCCTCTTAATGTTTCAGTTTATTTATTTATATTTTAAAGATTTATTTTTTATTTATTTGAAAGGCAGAGTTACAGAGAGAGAGAGGGAAACAGAGATGGGGTATAGAGAGACAGAGAAAGAGAGAGGGAGAGATGGAGAGAAGGAGAGAGAGAGAGAGGGAAGGAGAGAGAGAGAGAGAGAGAGAGAATTTTCTAACTGCTGTTTCACTCCCGAAATGGCTGCAATGACCTGGGCTGGGCCATGCCAAATCCAGAAGCCAGGAGCCTCTTCTGGTTCTCCCACATGGGTGCAGGGACCCAAGCACTTGAGCCATCTTCTGCTGCTTCCCCAGGCACATTAGCAGGGAGCTGGATTGGAAGTGGAGCAGTTGTGTCTTGAACTGGCATCCATATGGGATGCTGGCCTTGCAGGTGGTGGCTTGACCCACTATGCCACATGCTGGCCCCTCCATTTATTTTTAAGCTCTTTGTCTCAAAAACATATGGTGGATTGCGCTTTTCACTGAGTTAATAATAGGCTTTTGTTGGTGCGCTGGTGACCAGGACATGAATCTAATTCAAGGTGAACTGTTAATATAACTGAGGACTGCTATGGCAGTAAAGTGTGAAGAACAATTTCCAGATTCACTTATCCACATGGCAAGGAACAGACGGGAAAATATTAAGAAAATCAACAGAATGATGATATCAATAATGCAACAATAATTCACACAGAAAACACCTATAAATACACATAAATACACAGCTAAATACACACAGGGAAGTGAGTTTTGTGTATGGGAGATGTTTTGAAATAGGGTGTGAAACTAAATAAAGATGTGTAGGCAGCATCTAGCATTGATGCTGGTAAAGTTTCTGGATTTTTTTAATGAATATAAAGTTGATCTCCTCCAGAAATCCACACCTCCTCCCTAACTCTTGAAAGTCTTCTTTTTCTTTAGTTTTTTTTCCCTCCACTGTCTTTCATTTTATTTTTTTTATCTCTCTGCCTCTTTCCTTCTCTGGATATCTTTGGGGGCAAGACCCTTGTCTTATTTGTCTTTGTGTTCACACTGTTATGCATAGAGCTTGCTACTTAGAGGGAACTCAACAAAGGTTGAATTGAAGAATGGATAGCTGAGTGGATAACACCCATTCCTGGATTTACCAAGATTTTTAGTGATATTTCAGGATACAAGCCCTCACTAAGCTAGGCATTGTGGACTTCAGTGAATAACTACAAAGAGGAAGGGAAGGATGACATGCAAGAGTTGTGCAGGGCTAGAAAACAGTGTGAGTGAGTTTCCTTGACATACAGCAATCCAGAATGCAATTTGTGCAAAGTCTGAAGAAGTTCTGTTGTCTCAGAATCAGATAAACATCACTAGTCTCTGCAAATAGCAATGGCAGCCCCAAAGCCAAGAACACACTTTGCTTATGTGTGTATTGGTAGTATCTGGGGTTTATGACTGTCTAAGCTAACCCACTAGGTTTTTCTCAGGCAGAGACTAGCACAGCATCCAGCATATGATATTGCTTAAAATAGCTGTATTCAAGTAACAACACCGAATCTCAAATGAACAAGTCATTTATTCCTACTATTGGTTTGCCACCTTTAGGAAAAACTAGAACATCGACCTAGATTAGAAAAAGACACATCCTAGGTGACATCCTTTTTATCTGCTAGAATAATTTTCACCTTTCTCAATGATTTCTGTGTTCCCGTGGATGCCAACCGTGAGTGTGTTCTCCCTTCAGATAGTGACCCATTTTCAAATGGATTTTTTTCCCCATCTTTTAGAGGAGGAAACTGAGTCTTCAAAGGATGAAGCAAGTGACCAGTGTCTCACAGCTAGAACGTGACGGAGCAGAGAGACTCACGGCCAGGTCTTTCGGGCTCTGTTTTGGCATCGCCTTCTCAAAGCCAGTGTAGATTGAATTTCCAGTCCTTTGATGAACTTCTCCACATACAGCCTTCGCATTTTCTGTTTATAGTTATTCACCATAAAATATATTTCTATGTATAAAAGTTTCCATTTTGAGGGAGACATATTTAGAAATTTCTTCAGGCCACACAACTCTACACAAAGCATGACAGTGTGGAAGAAAGCGGCATCTTTTTAAAGAAATGATTTTAATCCTTTCACAAATGCTTGAACTAATATAAAGTAACTTGATTTGATAATTAACCTAATGTACTTCCTTAAATCTTAAAAATTTTTTTAAAATTTTGAGTAAAACGTAGATATATTTCTATACACGATCCAAAGTGCATAGAAAAAGGAAAGCCGCCTGCAGGCTTGTCCCGTCTGCAGCCATCTGAGCGGATCATTCAGCTGGATTCCTCAGCGGGAGACACAGCTGCCCTCGCTCTCACTGCCCGTGGTGTTTCCCAGGCTGTCCCACCTCTCTGCTTCCTGGAAGGTGGTGGGAGGAGGAGAGAAGATATTGCCTGTTTCATTTGTTTCTTTCCTGTTCCTGGGGGAATTAGCCTCAGTTTCCAGGTTCTTTTCACAAGCCTGGAGCCCATCTCAGGGCCTCTGCAGAAGTGCTGGGAGGGCTCCTGTGTGCGTCTTCTCACACTCTTCCCAGGGGCCTCCTGTGTCTAGATTCTGTCACCTCTCTCACCCCTCCACCACCTCCCCAGACTCCCTCAAGCTGCCACCGCTCTTTCCCAGAGTTCTTGACCTGCCTCTGGTCGCAGTGTCATGCTATTTCCTGTTTCCTGACCGGCCCCTGACTGATAGACTACCACCATCAAATTGATCTATATCCTGAGCGATGTTTGGTTTTCTATTTTATTCTCAATTGAATACTTTGTGGCGTCTATCAGCGAATATTTACATAGGAAACATAGGAAAAGAATGTGGAAAATTCTACCATGGACTAGAGGACACTGCTGCGTCTGACAGGTGCAGGGAGTTTCAAGGTCACGGTCGGGCTTCAGCTTCCCTGAGTTTACAGGGACCCCTTCTGGGGAGGTAGGTGGGCAAGAGCTGGAACTAGTCATGGGAGGTGCTGAGTTGAACACTCGGTTATCTGCAGTGAGGTATTGAGACAGGACCCCATTGTTTTTAGCAGGAATGTGATCCAGGCTTGGTGTGCTGGTTCATCTTCCAGATGACTGCAATGCCTAGTGCTGGGCCAGGCAGAAGCCAGGAGCCAGGAGCTGAGAACTTCATACAGGTCACCCCTGGGCCATCTTCTGCTGCTTTTCCAGGCCACTAGCAGTGGAGCAGCGGGACACAGACCAGTGCCAGTACGGGATGCTGATGTCTCAGGTGACGGCTTTACCCACCACATCACAACACCAACCCCTGTTCTGCATCTTCTGATTCCAAGTTCACCTTCCCCAGCCTCCATGTCTCTGCCAAAGCAAACTTCCTTGGTAGTGCCAGGAGTGTCCTTAGCTGACCCAGACAGAAGGGTAAGGAGAAGAGGGAGGGGGCTGCACCAGCACAGGGACAATCCAGCCGTCTTGGTGGTGACAGCTCAGGACTTAGCAAGGTTAAGTTTTCTGTGCCTTCTTACCCTCCTCCAACCTGGGCTGGGGGCTGGTGCAGCTGTCTTCCTGGGGTCTTCATTTGCCATTATCCTGGGTTCTCTGCTTCTCTCTTGTGTTGAGTTTCCTAGGTCCGTGACTTGTTTTTCCTGGATTGTTCCCTCTGTCTAGTGGGCATTCTTGCTAGTGTCCTGAAGTAAATAGTTTTCAGACTGTGGATATCTAAAAATGTTCTCTCACATTTGATTGGCAGCACACTTAGGTATAGAACCATAGATGGGAAATAATGTCTCTTCATAACTGTGAAGACATTTTCTCACTCCCTTTTACTTTGCACTGTTGCTGTGAAATGGCTGAAGGCATTCGCTTCCTACCCTCTTGAAATGAGCCAGATTTTCTTCTCAGAAAGCTTGTAGAATCTTATCTTTTTCTCTCATCTTCTGCAATTTCACCAACTATGCCTCAGTGGAAATCTATTTGAGGATGTGGGCTACACTTTCAGTTTAGAGATTGGAACTCCTATTGTCATATCTTGATCTTTGATTTCCTAATATTTTCTGTCCTATTTTATACTTTTTTTCTATGCTTCTTTTTAAAGATTTATTAATTTATATAAAAAGCAGAGTTACAGAGAGGCAGAGGCAGAGGCAGAGAGAGGGAGAGGCAGGGAGAGGGAGAGGGAGAGGGAGAGGGAGAGGCAGGGAGACGGAGAGGCAGGGAGAGGGGGAGGGAGAGGTAGAGGGAGAGGGAGAGAGAGAACTTTCCATCTGCTGGTTCACTCCCCAAATGGCCACAATGGCCAGAGTTGTGCTGATCCAAAGGCAGAAGCCAGGAGCTTCTTCTGGTCTCCCACATGGGTGCAGGGGCCCAAGGACTTGGGCCATCTTCTGCTGCTTTCCCAGGCCATATCAGAGAGCTGGATCAGAAGTGGGGCAGCTGGGACTTGAACTGGCATCCATTTGAGACGCTGGCACTGCAGGCGGCGGCTTTGCCTGCTATGCTACAGTACCGGCCCCTTTTTTGTGCTTCTGAAAGATTTTCTCTGCCTTCTGAGTCGTTCTTCTGTTTCCATCTCTGTCCCTGGCTACTTCTGAGGAGGGCAGTACAATACGCTATTTTGGCTGCCGTGCAGGTTCTCAGCCTCCTTCCTGCCTCCTGAAAGCTGAGGCCCTGAAGTCATGAACATCCAGAACAGGCTCACTTGCTTGTAGTGTAGGGTGTGGCTTTCTCACCAGTTCAGCTCTCCCAAACACTTGATTGTTTTTTTATGTATTTGACGTACCCTATATGACAAAAACTACACCCACAATTATTTTCAAGACCTTCCAGTTTTAATTATAGGTACTGGTGTAAAAGGCTTGAATGAGTTCACAGCCTTAAGGTGCATTGTCTTGGAGTATTGGTTTCAGAGGTATAAAGCCATTGTGAACTCCTAGTGTTTTTAAAATGTATGAGCGTTCTTCTTTCTGCTTCTTACCTCCATGCTCTAAAAATCTTGCATTTCTGAGTCTGTTAAGAATGAGGCTCAAAAACAACTTTTCTTTGAGATGCACTTGGATGGTCTACAGACAAGTTAAACCCTACAGGTCAAAAATGAGCCTTTACCTCCTCTCCTTCCTCCCCGTGCCTGCTCTTCTGTCTATATTCCTGATACCTTTCACCTGTACTGCCGTCTACCCACGTTGTCTAGGACTAGTGCTTAGGGATCACTCTTGGTTCCTCTGTTGACACAGTGTCATTGCTACCATAAGATTACTTTGGTCTTTTTATGGAGAAAGGTTCTGTCTTGTTATGCCACTGCAAGCTGTTCACACTCTTCTCCTGGAGTACTTCCATGATCTCCTCGTGGGGGACTCCTCCACGTGACATGTTCACTGTCCCAACCTTGTCAGTTATTCATTTAAATGCGACTCTGACCTTCACCTTGCTTGCCACCTTCTAGCCTTGCAAGTGCTTACACGGTGGAATAGAAGCTCTTCAACATGGCATTTGGAGATGGTCATGAGCTGATTCTTACCTGTCTCCGTCTGCTTGAACTGCAGTAACAAAGTATCCTACACTGCCTGGACTGAGAACAGGACATGCATTTCTCACAGTTCTAGAGGCCTGGAACCTTCTTGGTTTGTGGATGGCTGCTTCCATGGCAGAGAGGAACTCTCTGGTGTCTCGTCTCCGTATATGGGCATTCATCTCTTAACAGAGGCTCAACCTTATCTAGACCTAGTCATTCCCAAAACCTCCTGCCTCCTGCCACCATTACACTGAGGGCGGCTGAGAAATTCTGGGGGGGGGGGGGGCAAACATCCCATCCCTAACACCCCTTCTTCAGCTTCATCTCCCCCACCTGCAGGCCTTATCCTGCATTTCTGGTTCTACTTAGGGACTTTGCAAGAGGGCCTTTGCCTCAGCATGCCACCTGCTGTTTTACATTTCTGTACAATTGTTCTTATTTTCCTAGCTGCCTTGGAGTTCTGTTCTGTCTTCCTTCATAGAACTTTCCTTACCTCATTTTCAGACCTTAGCTCAGTCATAATCATCTCCAGGAAGCCTGTGCCTGCTCTCAAACCTGGACCCATTTCTCTTTCCGTGTATCCTTTAATTAGTACCCCTGACCCTCCGCTAGTAGCCTGGATCCATCTGTGGCTCAGCAAATATCCTATAATAGAGCCACTATCTGTGTGCATTGCTCCTCTCCTCTCCGTGGTAAGCTCTTCAAGCACAGAGATGATGTCATTTATATTTTTATACTTAGGGACCAGCGCATGTCATGGCTCAAAAATATTTGTTACTGTGCTAACTAAATATATCATTTTATTCATGTTGTTAATCTATGTTAATTATTCCAAACTTCCTGAGCATTTTGCTGATATCCATGTTTATAGTTTATTTTCATTTTCTGTGTTGAGAAACTTCACATCCACATGATAAATCCAGAACCGTTTTGACATCAGCACTCTTGGAATAGTTTCAGTCTCACGTGGTAGCATGCATGGGTTTGTGCTGGGACTGATGGTTCCCGTTTCAGACATTGAACGATTCTTCGTCAGCTTTAGCAGTCTTGCCTTGCCCTGGTAGATTCTCACGTGTTGACCCCTGGCTCAGTGAGAAGAGCTGCAGATGCGGAAGGGTCAAAGTAGCATGCCAAAAGGTGGCTGCTGATGTCAAGGCTAAACTGTGCAGCGGCGGGAGCACCTGTGTGCCCTCTCTCCTGCGGAGCTCGTGTTGGGTAGTGAAACCTTAGATGTTAGTATTTGTTAGAGTCAATCTCTGAAGAGACGGTGGCAAGTGAGAGGTCATCTAGGCTTCTGGCAAGAGTGAAAGGGAAATGGATCACTTTATAAAGAAAGCAAAGTGTGGAAATGCCTCGTCAGCTGAAAAGTGGGCATAAATCGTCTATTCCTGAAATCACTATAGTTGCTCTTTAGCGCTGGTTTGAAAGTCAGTTGACTGTCTCGACTCAACCAAACTACTAAGCTTGCAATTTAAAAAAATATTTCACATATATATTTTTATTTTTAATTACAAATAGTAACTGTGTACAGGTTTTATGAGGCACAGCATGCCATTTTAATATGTATTTTCACATACATATGTCATTATGTGTGCAGTGACCAGACCAAGGTATTGTCACACCTGTCACCTCACACAGTTATCAATTCTTTATACTGCAAACCTTCAAAATCCCTTCTACTAGCTGTCTTGAACTTTTCAATTACTTGTGTCGAGCATGGTTATCTGCAGCGACATGGAACGTTAGAAGGGATTCCTGCTGAACCCCTGTACTCACTAACCAACCTCTCTCCATCCCTTCCTCCATACTCCCTCCCCAGGTTCTGTGCACCACTGCTCTACTCTTCAACTTTTAGATGTTCAGGTGAGAATATGCAATACTTGGCTTTCTGTATTTGACTTACTTCACTTACAAAACATCCCCCAGCTCCAATCCTGTTGCTGTAGATGACAGAATTTCATTTTTCTGGCTGAATAATATTCCATTGTGTAGATGCTGCATTTTCTTTACCCATTCACCTGTCCCTGGAAACCTGGCTTGATTCCTTTGCTCAGCTATTGTGAATAGCACAGTGAGAGACGACGTGAGGTCCACTCTCTGCCTGGCCACTGACTTCAATTCCTTTATCTGTACACCTGGAAATGGGACTGCCGGGCCATATGGTCATCATATTCTAGTTTCCTTTTGAATTGCCATACCGTGTTCCATAATGACTGTACTCTCACCAACACTGTAGGAGAGATTCCCTTAGGTGGGGCATGTTGGCTGGCAGCTCTGGGTACGGTGCTGTGCATTGTGTGTGTGGGCCCAGGTGGGTGCAGGGTTCCTGGTAGTGGGATGGGACCTATCTGAGGGCTGCATAGGTGATTCCAGGGGACCCCTGGGTTCTGTCCTGTTCTGGGCGAGGATGCACCTGCAGATGGCGCTGCCTATCTGCTTCTCAAGTTCTCAGTGAGGTGAGCTTTGGCCACTCAACTGCTTCCTGAGAGTCCTTGGCTGCTTCCTGGGGGCCTTGGTGGGCTGAGCCTCTCAGAGAAGGCTGCTCATCCGCATGCTGTGTTTGTGGGTGGGTGTACTTGCCACCCCTCTGCTTCCTGGGTCCTTAATGAGGTCAGGGTAAGCTGTTGGCATACACACTGGGGTTGACAGTGGCTAGCAGGGGTCTGATTGCTTTTGGTGCCATGGGAGGGGGAGAAGAGCTGCTCAGTTGTTTGCTGCAGGCTAAGCCTCAGGTGTATCCCAGGTCTGTGGATGGGGCTGCCTGGGTCCTTTGCAGGGCTGGGCTGAGGGAGCCACTGGGGCTGTTTCCAGAGACCCCCCGGGTGTGGGGTTTCAGACCATCCAGTGCATGCAAGAGCCTGCATGTAGGGGGGCCTAATGTGGGCTGGGCTCTATCTCTGGGGGCAATTCCAAGGTGTGGCCCCCAAACTTGGCCCTGGGCTTGGATGGGTCACAAGGCATCCTCAGCCGCAAATGCTTCCAGGTGTCTGTGGCACGCGTGGGGACTTCCAGGGGCTCCTGCTTCTCCTACCCTTGCCTGGAAGAGTCCCTGTTGGTCTAGAGTTGGTCTCCGAGAGACCAGGCTGCAGAGCCTAGCATGTGGCCTCAGACATGAGGCCATTGTGTGTCTCTGTGCCCTGCGCCCTGCACTGTTGCTACCACATCTCTGCTCTGCTCCATGCTCTGACAACACCAGGACCGTTGCTGCTGATTCTTCCTTGTTTTGTCCTCTGGCCTCGCACTCCTGCTCAGCCTTCAGCTGATGCCTGCTGTCCCTGCCATGTCGTCCTGACTCCAGCCCCGCACGTCCCATCTGTGCAGGTACTTCTTTTTTTCCTTTTAAAAGATAATTTCTCTTCTCTTAAAGAACCCTATTTTATCAGACCTGGTCACCTGGCTATAAGTGTGACTGAGGACTGGTCAATTTAATTCTCTATTCTTCTAGTCAGAATAATTTTTGGGTGGAGAAATCAAGTACAACCCATCATAAATCCTGAGAGAGAGAGAGAGAGAGAGAGAGAGAGAGAGAGAGAGAGAGAGAGAAAGAAGAAGAAGAAGAAGAAGAAGAAGAAGAAGAAGAAGAAGAAGAAGGAGGAGGAGGAGGAGGAGGAGGAGGAGGAGGAGGAGGAGGAGGAGGAGGAAGAGGAGGAGGAGGAAGAGGAGGAGGAGGAGGAGGAGGAAGAGGAGGAAGAGGAGGAGGAGGAGGAGGAGAAGGAGGAGGAGGAGGAAGAGGAGGAGGAGGAGAAGGAGGAGAAGGAGGAAGGGAGGGAGAGGGGGAGGGAGGGAGAGAGATATGTTGGAGAGAGATGTAAGCTCTTCAATGGGCGTTGAGATGGAGTGTTCCAGACATTCAGTGGACTATTTGAACTGTTTTCAGCTAACTTTTTTGGCCATATTGAAGAAACACATGAATAATATACAAAGAAAATCAAAGCTGAGAGGGCAGGTGAGAGAGTATAATTTATTTCACTTGACCAGTCTTAATCAGAATCTAGAAACCTCTGACCCTATCAGTTACATGCATTAATTCATACCCTCTTAGCTTAAATTGTTTCAATTTTTTCCTTCTCTTTAACATGTACATATATCACAAAGCACATGTCCAGGGTATTTTGGCTACCAATTCCTGGTACTTCATTCTTTTTCTTGACACTCTGTTTCTCTTCCAGGTTGCATGCTGGCTTGGAGGTTGTGTTAGTACACTCTTACTTCTTCCACTTACCTTCTTGGGTAATCTTTGGAAAATTATTTAACTTCTTTGAGTTTCTTTCTACATTGGTAAAATGCAGGAATTAAATTTTAGGGATTTTATTAGGATTAAATGAATTAATACATGTAAAATGGGATCTGACACCTGCTACTAGGTAATTATTAATATTGTGTTTTGGATTTTTACTTTACTTCTGGAGATGCTATTTCAACTCACGACACCTCTCTCCAAAACTCTCACTAGCTTTTCTCAAGCCTTGTGAATAGGGTAAGCATAGCAGTCAATAAATATTTATGGTTTAAAAATTACAAAACATGCCTGCAAGTAGTTACAGAAACTCCCAGTGAAGGGAAGTTGCCTGTAAACTGGTTGTGTGCTTGTCAGACTGGTGTTTCTCAGAATTGGATGTTCTCTGCCTGTTGCATCCTCAACCAAAAATTTTCCTCTGTAGCAAGAAATTTGAGAACTTTTTTTTCAGTTAAAACAGACAGGGATGTATGTATTTGAATTGTTGAATGCATAGCAAAATTTACATAGTACCCACTTCAATTCTTTGGGTGTTAGGCGTATGGACTCACATTAGTGGTAGGATATAAGTTACTATCCTTTCTCAATAAAGATACCTCTATAGAAACAAGACTAGATGGGGTTAATGTTCACAATGGCTTGAACTTACACACACAATGGCTTGAATATAATACTAGCTATCACTTTTTCAAGATTATGTATTTATTTATTTAGGAGGTAGAGTTACATGCAAAGAGAAGGAAAGACAGAGAGAAAGGTCTTCTATTTGCTGGTTTACTCCCCAAATGGCCACAATGGCTGGAGCTGATCCAATCTGAAGCCAGGAGCCAGGAGCTTTTTCTGGGTCTCCCACATGAGTGCAGGGGCTCAAGCACTTGGGCTATCGTCTACTGATTTCCCAGATTGTAACAGAGAGCAGGATCAGAAGAGGAGCAGCTGGGCCATGAACAGATGCTAATATGGGATGTTGGTGCCACAGGCAGAGGCTTAGCCTAGTATGACACAGTACTGGTGCCCTAGCTATGATCTTGAAATACATATATGTCCAAAACCTTATTGTAAAATAACTTAACATTTCACAGAAAGACAATTTTATGAAAGAGGAATTGAGTCTTAAAAGGTTAAATAACTTGAATAAGTTTTGGGACTTGGATTCAATTCCAAGTCATAAATTTCTGAATTACTCCTCACTTTGACAGGCCCAACCTATGAAAAATCATTCAGAATCAGTTCATTCAAGATGAGAATTTGATGACCCATTGGAAAGAGCAGGTTGCATTTAGTAACATTCAGCTTGAAGTCTTACAGGAGTGGCAGAATAAAAGGAGGAAGAAAGAAAGGGAAAGGAGAAGACTGTGTGTGTGTGTGTGTGTGTGTGTGTGTGTGTGTATGTGTGTATGATGTGTGGATGCATATAACACATATTCTATATTACATGTACACACGCCTATATAAAGCATCGGATGTGAATTATAAACTACCCCATATCTAAAAGTGTGGTTGTCATTGTATCTTCTCCCAGGTTAATTTTAAAACCAGTCAGCTTCTGTTCCAGAAAAAAAAAAAAAAAACACTTTGCATTCTGACCTCAAGCACACAAGGGTGAGTATAACGAATACCAGCATTTTGATGGATAATTTTGATGAACATGATCTCCTAGGCTTACAATTCTTCAACTAAAATCGTTGGAGAAGGTCAAAGAGCCTGCTTCTTACTGTACAGTCTTTACAATAGGAAATTCACTTTTCTTTGAAGCTCATTGATAGAGTTATTTACCACCATTGCATTTTCCTTTTCTTCCTCTTTTGCAAAGATTGACTTGACAAGAAGTGTATTCGCTTTGCTGTGCTCTGATCCTCGGTGCATATTCTCATTTGTTTTACAAGTGAACCATCTTGTCTACCTGGCTTGAAGAGTTCACTCTTGAGTGCAATAGACAGCAAGACTCTGGCCTAACATGTTTTGTATTGATGCACTTGAACTTCATTGATCTTTATACACAAAGCCTAATGTAAAGTTGTAAACATAAAAGCTCACCCGAGCTTCTCATCTTCATATTGATTCTATTTGTAGGTGCAGAGTGAAGCTGTTTCTCAAAGCATGTTCCTTGGAATGTATGTCATTCTCCCAAGATGCTGTGCGAAAAAGGCTTTGATCAAATGAATTGCCGAAATGCTGTAGAATAGATCTGTCTCTGAGATTCAGACACTAATTTATTATATTAAAGGCTCTAAAGTGTCTTGCAATTAAAATAAAAACTAATTTTGTTTATTTGATTAATCCACAGTTTTCTAGACCTGTTTATACAAGTTTAAAAATATTGAGTTTTGGGCTGCACTCTGCTATAGTGGGTAAAGCCTCCTCCTGTGGTGCTGGCATCCCATATGGGCGCTGTTTTGTGCCCCGGCTGCTCCTCTTCTGATCTAGCTCTCTGCTATGGCCTGGGAAAGCAGTAGAAGATGGCCCGAGTCTTTGGACCCATGCACCCGCATAGGACACCTGGAAGAAGTTCCTGGCTCCTGGCTTCGGATGGGCCCAACTCCCGCCACTGTGGCCTTTGGGGAGTGAACCAGCAGATGGAAGACGTTTCTCTCTGTCTCTCCCTCTCTCTATCTGCAACTCTACCTCTCAAATAAATAAATAAATAAATAAATCTTTAAATAAATTATATTTTAACTTTTTGTGATACTACTATTTTTTGAAACAAAACACATGAGAAATACTTATCAGTATCCATTGGCTTTTAAGTCCAACTGGCCCTGGGTTAGAATTTTTGCTTATTTATTTGGGTAACATGCATATCCTTCATTAACGAAACACTTATCTTCTTGAGACTATTTACCTCAAAGTGTTGTTGTTAAATTACACATATTAATATGGAGGGGGGCAGCATTGTGGTGCATGGGTTGAACCAGGCTTAGGATGCCTGCATCTCATATCAGAGTGCCTGTTTGAGTACTCTCTCCTCTGCTTCTGATCCAGATTCCAGCCAATGCACCTGGGAAGGCAGTGAAGATGGGCCAGGTACTTGGGTCCCTTCCACCCATGTGGGACACCTGGCTGAAATTCCAGGCTCCTGAATTTCAACTGGTCCACCCTCAGGGCATTTAGGAAGTAAACAGGTGGATAGAAAATCTCACTCACTCTATCTCTCTTTCTCTCTCTGTAACTCTGCTTTGCAACTAACTAAGCAAATCACTTTAAAAAATCCACCCATTTGGCTTAAGAAAATGATATGGTTTCTTGCATAAATTTTAGCACACCTACTTCTTAATCTTTGTTTTCTTTCCCATTCTTTAAGAAGCTCTCTTAAAATTTCACTTCCTTTATGGATTCTTTCTTCAACAATTGATCTATAAAGATACTCTGAACCTAAATTTATGTGAAGTCAATATGCATTTCCCTTGGCTATATTTTCAAATATCAAGCACACAGTGGATTCACCCTTTAAAAAATACTCAGCTCTCAGCTTTAAATAGTGGTGATTAGTGATTGCTTTTTTTTTTTTTTTTTTGACAAGCAGAGTGGACAGTGAGAGAAAGAGACACAGAGAAAGGTCTTCCTTTTTCCATTGGTTTACCCCCCGCCCCCAATGGCCGCTGTGGCCGGCGCACCGCACTGATCCAGAGCCAGGAACCAGGTGCTTCCTCCTGGTCTCCCATGCGGGTGCAGGGCCCAAGCACCTGGGCCATCCTCCACTGCCTTCCCAGGTCACAGCAGAGAGCTGGACTGGAAGAGGAGCAACCAAGACAGAACCAGCACCCCAACCGGGACTAGAACCCTGGATGCTGGCGCCTCAGGTTGAGGATTAGCCTAGTGAATCTTGGTGCCAGCTAAGACTTAGGTTTTTCAACTCTAATAGAACAGCGCATGTATGCAACAAAGCAACTCTCCTTTACTGAATTCCATGTTGTTTCATAGCATGAATTTGGTGTGTGCCTATGCTACAAGAACTGTTGTTTCCTAATAAGGTAGAGAGAAAGCAGTAAATAGTGTAAAAGAGGAATGCATATTATCTTTCTGTCTCCATATCCTACATTATGTTGCCTGAACATTCACTTCGGATTGAATCAGTTAGATGAGCTCTCTTTAAAAAAGAGAGAAGTCAGTAGTGTGAGGAGCTTTTGGCGAAGGGTGGTGTCTGAGGATTAAGAAGCCTAACAATGTTGACTTGAAATTCAAGCAGATCTTAATTGGAGTGGAGACTCTACCCATTACTGGCTGTGTCATCCTGGCCTTGGAGGTGCAATTTTCTGATTATATGTGGACACAATATAGCGTAATGGCTGTTAGGGGCACTGTGCTTGCTTCTTTAGCGTTTATTCTGCTCCCTGGGAGTAGGCCTGACACCACCCCTCTCTGCATGTATTGGCTGTATTTGACATGAGGCACTTGCAGTCCTTGCCATGGAGACTGATGCAAAGATGGACTATGAGCAGCTCAAGATGATTGCATAATATTGCATTGACTTCTGTGATTGGTTAAGGCTGGTCCAATCACAGTGAGGTGCATGTTTGTGCAGGTCATTTACAGAAGGTGCACGTTATCTCTTGCTCTGAATGGTGCTGTGTGAAGATGAAAAGCCAGGGAATCTGTAGCAGATTTTGTCTTGCTATGGAAGATAGCGGTCAATAGATGAAGTTAGTACACAGAGGTGGCAAGAGTAAAGTGGATGACAGGAAACAAGGATCATACGTGACCATATCCTTCAACGCTCGCCCTTTCTGTGGAAGTTCTAGTTACCTGGGCAGATTCCCTTTTGTTTAATCTGAATTTGAGTAGTGTTTTCATTACTTGCAAAATCAGGAATTGTAACTAATAAGTGTACCATATCATATCTGACAAATATGTCAGGTGGTGACAAGGAATATAGAGAGCAATTAAGAGAGTAGAGGATAGGCTATTGCAATGAGGATGATAGATAAATAACTCCAACCAAAGTAGGACAGAATGAACAAGAAAGTGATGTTTAAGAAAAGGAGGCAGGAAGCAAGCCATACGGCCAGCTAGTGAAGAAGTAAGAGAAATGCAAAGGCCTTGAGGCATGGAACAGAAAGGCCAGTGTGACCAGACGATGGAGAGCAGATGGAGAGTGGGAGACGCGGTCTGAAAGGGAGGGTGAGGTTGACGGACAGAAAGCATCCTGGGGCCACTGGGAGGATTTTGGCTTTACTGAGTTGGAGGGAAAGCCATTGGAAGAGGATGTGACTATGGGTTTGAGTACTGGCTGGATGGGTATACTAGTGGCAGAAGCAGGAAGGGCGGAGACTAGAAAACACACTGGAGTCTGTTGCAGTATCCAGGAAAGAAGAGATGACCCCTCAGGCTGAGGTGATGGCGAGGGATGGATGTGGTCAGAGTCTGATTCTGGTTAGAAAGTGAAATCTAGATGCTTCAAAGAAAAAGTCCTCAAGGACTTCTTCCTCCCGCATTTGGTTAAGAGTTTTAAGAGTAAAATTAGGGATCCCTTTTCCTCCACCCCAATGTCTCACTGACTCCAGCAGCTTCCTGCTGTGAGCTCAGTGCTCAGCAGAGCTCCACCAGTGTCCAGGAGCGCATTTTTATCCTGAGTGACATGAGACAGGGAGGAAAAATGTGTGTTTTTTTTCTGTGATCAAAACATTGCAAACACAAACGCTTTCAGAGTATCCTTGGCTTTCCAAGGTCCTTCTCTGATTCTCTGTCAGTAGACATTTCTAAAAACAGGTCAGCCAGTTGCAACTGAATCAGGAGGCTTCATTTCATTGACCCCCACGTGCTAGTTAAAATGTTAGATAATATTCTTTGCTTTACTTCTCTCAAGGTACTTGCTAGGTTTTGCATAGATTTTTGTACTTAGTAAGCACTTGTGAGGTATTGGATGCATTGAATTATGTGTCTAAGAGGCAGTGAGATGTCATGGAAATATGTGGCATCTAGTCTATGAGTCACTATTAATTTGTTATGGGACCTGACATGAATATGTCACCTCTTTGGGCTTCACTGTCGTCATCTGAAAAATTATGACAACGGAGGAGGAAATATCTGTGAGCTTTTCCAACTCTGGCATTTGGTGAGAAGAAAAAATGGTCAAATTCATCACCTGTGTTCTATGTGGTAAGATAAGATTTTGAGCTTTAAGTTATGTTGTCTCCTTGTATTTTTCCCTTTCTCCTTTTTCTCTTCAAGTTTGGGAAGAGAGGTTTGTTTCAAGGCTGAAGAGCAGAGGGTGTGAGGACTTGTGTGGACAAAGGCTGAGCAGGAATTAAGTGCCACCACGTGAGGCCTCACATCTTGATCCTTCCTAAATCAGACAGAATGTTTACCTTGCTTTATGGAAATGGAAGACAGGGAGAAGTCTCTGCAGTGATTCTATTTGCCCTTCTGCTACCAAACAGGAATGGAAACAAGTATTAATAGTGGAAAATAAAGTTCCAACTTGAAATAGTACATCCACTGCATAAGAAGATACTTAAAAATGCAGAAGAATGGACTCAATGGATTATTTTGGCACAACAAATCCTGCAAATCCATGCACAGTCTTTTTACATTCTGCATTTCTATAAACTTTCTAAAGACCCTTTTCCATTATTCAAAAGATCCTTTTTAATTTTCCTTCTTCATTTCACAGGTTTGCAGAAAGAGAGAAATTTTGCTTCAGGATGGACCATACCTGAGTCTCACCCATGTCCGATTTAGATGATATTTACATGAGACTTTAGATTTTAGTCTTTAGCACTGATGCTCAACTGAGTCAATTATTTAGGGGTTATTTGGATAGGATGGATGTGTTTTGTATGTCAGGGAGCATGAATTTTGGGGAGCTGGAGCAGCAGTCCAAGGACTGAATTGTATATTCTTCAAATTCATCTGAAGTTCTAACTCCCATCGTGATGTCTTTTGTAAGGCCAGCAAGAGTGTGGTAAAGGTTACATGAGGTCATAAGGGTGGAGCCATAGTCTGCTAAGGCTGGTACCCTTATAAGAAGAGGAAGAGACAAAAGACCTTCCTCTTTGCTGCATGAGAACAGTAAGACAGTTGTTGTGTACAAGTCAGGAAGAGAATCTACCATGCTAGCATTTTGATATTGTACCATTTGGTGTCCAGATTTGTGGGAACATAAATATAAAATTTAGAGCTGGTGTTTTGACGCAGCAGATAAAACCACCAACTGTGATGCCAACATCCCGTATAGGTACTGGTTTGAGTCCTGGCTACTCTACTTCCAATCCAGCTCCCCACTAATATGCCTAGGAAAGCAGCAGCAGATGACCCAAGTCCATGGAACATGCCACTCATGTGGGAGACCCAGATGGAGTTCTAGGTTCTTGGCTTCATTTGGCCCAACCCCAGTCATTGTGGCTCTTTGGGGAGTGAGCCAACAGATGGAAGATCTCCCTGTCTCTTTCTTTGTGACTGTGCCTTTCAAATAAATAAATACAAATTTTAAAAGATTTATAAAATTCTTTTTTTTAAAAAAGATATATAAAATTCTGTCATTTCAACTATCCAGTTGGCAGTATTTTGTTATGGCAGTCTGAAGAGATGGATACATAAAGCCTCAATGTGGTGATTAGGTGACAGAAAATCGATACAGACCGATCAATAGTGGACTTTGTTGACATCAGAATGTCCTTAGAGGTAAACTACAGCAGAGTGAGTAATTTTACTACCAATTATTTCAAATAATTAACGATAAAACTCAAGCTCCAGCCAAATGTTCCAAAACGAATGGAACTGGAGCAGCAAGCTGCTAGGGGAGTTGATAATTATATCTAATGGACTGTAAGCAAAATTGTATGTGTTCAGTGCCCTTTTTTTTAATTCACCACCTCCCTCATATTAGACCCTAAAAGTTTCAGTTGAGGGATAAAGCAGGCTAGTGCAGATGTGCTGATGGGGCCCGCGCTGACGGACAGTGGCAATCATGGGTGCTCACAGACTGATGCAGGGGTCCCTGCCTACCCAGTTATAAAGCAAACACCAAAGAATACCCTTTGATAGTCCTTCCAGGACACAGAAATTTCTCCATCTACATTTCTACCCTCGATCCTAGCCTGCTGCACATATTAGGCAGAAACCAAGAAAAATCTGTATTTTAAAGCAAGAGCCTCACTTACAATTATTGTCATCTCAGTTGCTTACCGAGTGGAAATGAGTGGTTGCGACTAAGCCAACCACTGAATTTTGAAAAAGTACTTGTGTTTTGGTTGAAATACTGTAACAGTTTTTTGCTCTCTTTTAGGTAGCATATTAGAGAGGTCTTCAGAAAATTCATGGAAAAGGTACATTATAAAGAAATGCACAGATTTCAAACATTTTAAAGCCAGAATAAACATTCCTATGTTTTCCACTAACTTTTGGATGTATCTTTGTGTATCTCTTTGGTCCAGTTTGTTTAGATTATATTAAGATTCTGTCCTTGGGGCTGGCCACCACCTGCAGCACTGACATTCCATATGGGCACTGGTTCAAGTTCCAGATTCTCCACTTCAGATCTAGATCCCTGCTAACATGCCTGGGAAAGCAGTGCAAGATGGCCCGCGTGAGAGACCCAAGTGGAGTTTCAGCCTCTTGGCTTGAGTGTGGCCCAGACCGAGGCCATTGCAGCCATCTGAGGAGTGAACTGGGATGGAAGTGCTCGCTCGCTCTCTTTTGCTCTCGCTCTAACTCTGCCTTTCAAATAAGTAAATAAAATCTTAAAAAGGAAATTCTGTCTTGCTGTGAACATAGCCAGGCTGCGACAATAAACTAAGCTCATAGCCTGCTGGCTAATAATAGTAGATAACCTATTGTGGTTAGCATTTAGCCTCATGGACAGGCATTTAGCCTAGTGGTTATGACACTGGTTAGGATGCTCACTCAGGTCTCCATGGGTTTGATTCCTGGTTATGATCCTGACTTCACCTTCCTGCTAATGCTGACCATTGAGGGCAACAGATGTAGTAATTGGTTCTAGCCACCCACATGGAAGACCTGAATTGCGTTCCTGACTCCTGGCTTTGGCCCAGCCCTGGCCATTGCAGATATTTGGTGAACCGATGAATGGGAGCACACATTCTCTTCTCTGTTTCTCTGCCTCTCAAATCCAGAAAAAAAGTCATCCAAGGATAATCCACAATGAATTAAAACTGCATGTAGATAACTTAAGTAGTTTATAGGTACTATTTTTTTTTCTTTTGTCTTTATCCAATAAGCAAAGAGGAAGCCTCCCCTTGTGACTACTCATGCAATGGTCATCAGGTCCTTGTTAATTCTGGTGAGAGGCAGGGTCTTCCCAAGTTTTCGTTATTGATCCTTTCACTGCCTCCTTCTGCTGATGTCACAGCCCAGTGCCTGTCACTGTGTAAACTCTAGGCAGCACCCTAGTGTTTTGCATGTACTCTCAGGGATGACTTCCATGGCCCTGGCTCTTTGAGTGACCTCTAAGCCCCGATCTTTTGAAGAAAGGTTGGGTAGCATGGTATTGGCTGCAATGATGAAGGTTACAAGAATGACAAATAACTGACCCTTTAATAAATTTAAAACTGGTTTATTGAGCTGTGAGGTTGTCAGTGGTAATGAGATTTTATTCTCATTTTCTCACATCTCTTTTAATTTACAGCAGGATTTGAAAAAAATTGTTTTTAAGGGCTACCAAAAATATGATTCATGGCCTCTGCTCATGGATATCTTAAGCTCATTAGAAAATTATGAAGATGCATAACGCCCCAGATAAACTAAAGGCTCATAAAACATTTTGCTTAAGGTAAAATTGATTTCAAATGTGCTGGGGGAAGTGAATATTAGTTAGCCTTAGATTAATTTCCTTTAGTTGCAAGACTCCATTGTATGGGGGCAAGGTAGTTCTTTAAATTAAAGATGGCATAATTAAAAGTGCAATAAATTGAAGGGATTGCTTTATTTGATATAATTTCTATGCAGTCTGGTCTCACTGTCTGATTCTGTTATGGCACTGTCAATGAGTAGTGATGACTAGGTGCTGGTTTTCAACGATATTATTCTTCACTGTAATCACCCTTTATTACAATACTTATCTGCAAGGGTACATCGATCAAAAAATGCCCATTAATTACACTGCTAATGGTCAGGAAGTGAGCGGATTATGCTGGAAGGAGTGGGGAATGAGCTGTAAGTACTCATGGGGACGGCCACTGCAGTTGCAGCAGTGGGGCTGAATTGGTAGGCAAAGCTGCCAGCCACAAGCCAGCAGGCAGCATGCATTATTGACCTTTCATTTGCTTGGAAAACTGTAGGAGCCTGAAACCTAATATTAACCAATAATACTCAGAGCCTCACCAGCATGGCAAGGCACAGGGAAGTTAGTATTCTGATAATACACAGAGATGAAGATGTTTCCAAACGATGCAGCTTGATTCTGCTTCAAGGTTTTGAACGTTTCTGCTTCTGTTCTGAAGAGAAATGAACTTTGAAACATGAGCCCACAGATCTTTACACTTGAATATAAAATGGGGCAAGGAATAATGATTTTTAGATAGTGAGCTTCCAAGTAGCTAGTAGGTTAATGGGTGCAGTTATTTCATGTACTTGCACATTGATTTTTTCTTCCTCTGATTCCCATATGCATTAGAATTAGTGTGATGCTTACTGATATGTGGATAGGTCCTGTTCTAAAGGTCATGGAGCCTTAATCCAGTACTATTTAACCTTAGCCCCATTGATATTAATTTAAGAACTACACATAATGTTTAGACAATGCATACATTTTCAAATTCTGTCTTACACTTGTGGCTTGGGCTATGCTATTGGTATAACTTTTAAACGACAGGCCGGTGCTGTGGCACAGCAGGTTAACGCCCTGGCCTGATGCACCGGCGTCCCATGTAGGTGCTGGTTCGAGGCCTGGCTGTTCTACTTCCAGACCAGCTCTCTGCTATGGCCTGGGAAAGCAGTAGAAGAGGGTCCAAGTCCTTGGACCCCTGCGCTTGCGTGGGAGACCTGGAAGAAGCTCCTGGCTCCAGATTGGCTCGGCTCTGGCCGTTGCGGTCAATTGGGGAGTGGACCAGCAGATGGAAGATCTCTCTCTCTCTGCCTCTCCTCTCTGTGTAACTCTGACTTTCCAATAAATAAATATTAAAAAAACCCTTATAGCCCAGTGTAGTCTAAACACACACACAAACAAATCAAATGAACCAAAATTGAAAGACATTCCGTAAAATACCTGATCAGTAATCCTCAAAAAACTATCAAGTTATGAAAAATTAAGATTAAAATATCAGAGGGAACTAAGGAGACTTCGTTGATGACTGAATGCAATGTGCTATCTTAAGCTGGGTCCTGTAATAGGAAATGTCAAAATTTGAAAAACAAATCTGAATGGAGTCTCAATTTGGTTTATAGCAGTGTACCATTGTTACTTTCTTGATAAATGTACCATAGCTATGCATTTTATGAGAGAAAAAAAGAGATGTGTTCAAGATTTCTGTACCATCCTTGTACCTTTATTCTAAATGTAAAATTATTTTAAAAATAAACATTTAAAATATTGTAAAGAGCATGAGTATTTTAAAAAAAAGAAAGTAAGAGAGAAGGAAAGTGAGATGAATTTAATGGAGAAAGGTGGAGAACAAAAAGTCATAATTAGAGAAAGAAGAAGTGGGGTGCTTATGGACCATTCACTGGAGAGATCAGGGAGTCTAAACGGATTCTCTGCAGCCCACGTGCTGAGGTGGTCTCTGCTCCCCTTCCAGCTTAAGTACTAAGGTGGATGTGGGGACAGTTTGGAATACTGTCAGTTAGAAGTAGCATCACAAGAGTGGAAGCACGAAGCAACAAACAGTGATGTTTTTCCCTGATTTCTTGTTTGAAACTCTGGAAAAAGTACAACTAATCATGCCGCACAAGTTAGGTGTGCTGTGTTTGTGTTGTTCCTCTCGTCTCTTTCTTTTAGACAAAAATCTCATTTTTCATCGTTATCTCTTATATTCTCTGCCAAACAACTTTTATTTTACTTCATTTGTCAGAATGTGCTGGTGTCCTGCTTTTTTTTTTTTTTTTGGCATTGAGGAGACAACGTGGATGCCAACTGTAGAACAAATGAACATTCAGCATACCTAGTAGATGAAAATTAAAATACTATTACATTTTTTCTGAATTATTTTATTACAAAGATATATTTAATTAGGCATTTAAAAAGGAAGTGTTCCTTGAAATTTGGAAGTAATTTTATTATTTCCATAATTCTCTTGCCAAATTAATTAGATATTGTGGGCCAAATGTGTAGCTTAAAATTATCAGATTAATGCAAATGACATTTTCTGTGTAAAATTAAGTAGGGGATTTCTAGAGATTTCTTAATTTAATCTGAAAGGCACTTGTAAAAATAGTTCTCTCTCCCAAAATTAAAAATGTTATTTAAAATTAATTCTAAAGCTAATGGACAAGCAATGCTTCAGATTAAATGCTAAAGGACAAAGATTAATGGTGAAAAATCTTTAATTAGTAGGAAGGAATTGATTGGAAAATTATTAACTTGTCCCTTCATAAATCTTTAATACTAATTGATTAGTGCTTTATATTTAAAGATATAATCATCAGAGTGTAAATAAGCAGTGTAACCTTTCTTAATAGCAGGCTAAATATTCCACCAGACATTTGAAAGGCACATCCACCTGGAATAGCTGGGCTATTCTATTCCAGGATAGTTGAACGTATTTTATTAGGGAAACAAAAATTTCATGAATTTTGAGTCTTTCTCTTTCCTCCAGATCTCACACTATCTGTTTCAAGCATATTAAATTTTTATTTAAAGCTAGTATTTTGTTTTAAAAATGTGGTTTCTTTTAGGATCTCATTAGGTAGTCATTTTCAGATATCCTTAATAATTTATTTTTAATCTCTTAATAGCCGTGTTTCACAGAGCTTTCAATACTTGTTCATGCTCATGATAGTTAAAATGAGAACTTTTATTTTATTTTTAAAAATTATTTTATTTTTTTTTTGAAAGGCAGAATGGCGGAGAGGGGGGAGAAATTGAGAGAAAATGATCTTCCATCATCGGGTTCACTCCCCAAATGGCTGTAATATCGGAATGGTTGAAGTCAGGAACTAGTAGCTTCCACTTGGTCTCCCACAAGGGAGCAGGGGCCCAAATGCTTGGATCATCTTCCACTGATTTCCCAAGGCACATTAGCAGGGAGCTGGATCGGAAGAAGAGCAGCCAGGTCTTGAATTGATGCTCTGATACAGAATGCTGGTGTTACAGGCAGCGGCTTATTCTGTCGCACCACAATACTGGTCCCAAAATTGATTTATTAAAGAAAGCAAGCTAGTAGTTTTATTAATAAATGGAACTGATAATTTTCCTCGTCTAATCAAATAGGGCAACATGAAAGCTCAAATATATTTTCATTAGCATGCAAGTGTTTGAGGAAAAATGTGTTTATGAAAATTTTTCTTGGGGTGAGCATTATCAAGAGAAATACTTTGATACAATAATTCTGGTAGCTGGTATCAGGCCAAGGGCAGGTACAGGCACAGTCAGGCATCATTTAATGATGGAGATGCATTCTGAGAAATGCATTGCTAGGTGGTTTATTGTGTGAACATCAAAGTTTACTAACACCCTGGGATGCTACAGTGCCACCAGGTGACATAATCTCATGAGACCACTGTCGAGAATGCAGCCCAGCTCTGAAGGGACCATGATGATACAGTGCATGACTGCATCTTTTGGGTCTGAGACAAGAACCATTTGTGTTGCTATCAGAGCAGAGGTGGAGAGGGAGGAAGTGATCAGCTGGGAATAAGTTAGAACCCTCTGTGCTGCATGACCTGTGGACCCTGTGATCTCCCACCTGTGCTTCATGCCAGTGCATTCCTTGTAGAAGCTTTAGAAGGTGCTGAGTTTTGCAACTCCTGTTGATACCCAGTGAGACAGAGATACTGGTAGGACATTCAGACCTAGCATCTCTCTTTTTTCTCATATTCTAAGGATACTAATTCCATTCACCAGGGTTCCATCTCCACAGCCTGGTTTCTCCCAAAGGCCCCACACCTAATACCATCACAGTGGGGATCAGGGCTTCAGTACACCACTCTGGGGAGGGACACAACCTTCAGTCCATAACAGGAACATTGTTTACAGGTGGAAAACAGCTAATGCCATCAGAATGGATGGAAGAAATAAATCTGACAATGTGAAATTCCTGATGATACCTTTTTTGGAAAAATAAATTTTTTAGAGATAATTTCCAATAAAAAAATGACCACCTCATAAGACCAAAAAATAGTATTGTCATTTCTTAACTGATTTCAGAGGTGCTAAGTAGGATGGTGCTTATAGGATCAATGATTCCTGGGAAGGAGTTCAGTCATGGTTGAAAGTGTCAGATTCTTTACAGCACCCGGTGACATTAAATGTAGATTCAGCTGAGGACAGAATATCCTGAGAATAATTAATACAAAGTGCTACAGTTGCTTCCATCTCCTCTGGTGGCTGATGGACCATGTTAAGGAAGTGTGATTACTTGAAGTGTAACTTCAGTTTTTTTCTTTTTTTCATTTGACAGATAGAGTTAGACAGTGAGAGAGAGAGAGAGAGAGAGAGAGAGAGAGAGAGACAGACAGAGGGAAAGGTCTTCCTTCCATTGGTTCACCCCCAAATAGCCACCACAGCTGGCACTACGCCGATCTGAAGCCAGGAACCAGGTGCTTCCTCCCAGTCCCCCATGCAGGTGCAGGGGCCCTAGCACTTGGGCCATCCTCTACTGCTCCCCAGGCCACAGCAGAGAGCTGGACTGGAAGAGGAGCAACCGGGACTAGAACCCAGCGCCCATCTGGGATGCTGGCACCGCAGGTGAAGGATTAACCAAGTGAGCCACGGCACTGGTCCCACTTCAGTTTTTCCTCAACAGTGGACAGGATTACTATGGTCATAGAGTTTTCTAGCCCAGTGATCTCGAGTGGATTGAGGTTCCCTAGGGGCTGTACAACATACAGGGTTGGAGGAAGGACCTAGAGCCTTCATTAATGTGGACATGGAAGCCACAGGTTAGCTGTTCATTGAGGCCCTTTGTCCTGTCTGGTGCCTAACCAGACTGCATTTCCTAAGCTCCTCTGTGAGGAGGAGCATCCATGTGATTAGCTCACAGTGACCTGAGTGATGCCCTCCTCCCTGTGCAGTCAGCAATGTTCTTTCCCCTTGTCCTGCACGAAGACATGTGCACAGAGACCTTGAAAACCACGTGTGGAAGACAGTGGGGCCCTTTATAAGGGATTCATCACAGATCTGGAAGCATTCCTTTGGAATCTATGTGAGTAAGAAATAACTTTGTTACCCCTCCACTCTTCTCCCTTTCCATTCACTTTCCTTAGAAATCAGTGAGATATGGAAAGAACATTCTTATCAAATCTGGCAGTGTGGATGTGGTCTCCATGAAGATTGTTGGAGGCTTAACTGGAACAGTTCCTGTGGAATGATTGCAGGAAATCAATCTATAAAGGTCTTCACAATGAACAGGAGGCAAGGAAGTAGGAAACCGTATGAGGACAGCCCCTTCAGGAGTTTGAACATGCAGGAGAGCAAAGGTCATATTTAAACCAATATATGGGGTCGTGGAAATTTTAAAATCAAATTATTTATTATAAATTATTTATTTTAAAAATCTTGGTATACAAAGTATATTTAGAAATAATGGCAATACTTTTGGTGGAAGAAAAAGATTGATGATGCTATGGTTTGGTTGGGTGAGAGGGATGAAGGATAATAAAAGCTTTGAGAAGGAAAGGAGATTAGCCAGAAAGCACAATGGAATGGGTTGATCTTTTATAGGGAGAGGGCAATGCAACAGGAGAGGAAGTCAAGTTCAATTTGCTTTTAGGAGGAGGGATTTTCATCTGAAGTCTCTGATTTCTAGTGCCAGTAGAAATAGGTTCACTAGGAGGGAGTTAGAATGGAAGACGGAGGAGAAATTGTATGATAATGGCATAGGACAGTGGGCGATATCAAGGACCAATATGAGGAAGCCAGGCACGACAGTGCTCAGTTGTTCCCAGCGTAGAACACAGCTATGCACACTCTTAGGAACAGGCTGCAGTTGCTGAAGCAGCTTACAGCACAGACTCTGGAGACAGGGCAGATTTTAAATTCTGGGTCCAGATTTTGCCTTTATACTCCTAGTTGTGTGATTTGGGGCATGCTATTTTTCTTCTTTGTCTATTCTCTTCTCTGTAAGATAACTGTAATAAAAATTGAGTGAGTCAATGAATATAGAGTCCTCTACAGACATAAAGTCCTTAACAAAGGGTTCTGGTTGCCATTATCCGTGGATGTTTCCTCTCTAAAAGCCTTCATAAGTGAGAGGACTTCATTTGCTTGTCTGGACCTTTAATCATTTCCTTCATCTGTCAGATATTTGCTTTGTTTTTAATTTAGATCATATTTGTGAGGTTTGGCACCCAAACCATGTGCATTTTTCTTGAATCTCTTTATGTCTCCACGTCTTCATACTCTGCAATTCCAGAGGACTGCTCTGCCTCGGGGGAATAAAGATGAATCCCATTTGTGTGTGTGTGTGTAATTAGTTAATAAGGAATTTATGAAAAGCAAGGGATGAGCAGAAGCAAGATATTGAAGGAAAGAGGAGGAAGTGGATTTCTAGGTCCATGGGTGGGGGCTTTGTGAGGAGAGATACAGAGATGAAAATGAGCAAATCACACATGGGAGATGGCGGGCGGATGTTGCTGGTGGGAGTGGAGAGGCTGCAGGGAGAGGTAATGAGAAACTGAGGTGGGACGGGATCCTAGGGGGTGTCATATTAGTGGAGAGCCCTGAGGGCCTGAGCAGCCTTGGGATGTGCATAATAAGTGACACTGAAGCTCGGGTGATGGCTGAGCAGAGAATTCACCTGAAGGAAAGGAAGCCGGAAGAAAAGTACTGCAGGGCCAGTGAGTGCATGGCATCTGCTGAAAAGACCTGGGGACAGAGGGCTCTGCTCAGAGCCATCGTTGCCACTCAGACCTGACTGATGAGGACCTGGCCTGGGCCGCCCTGGGAACAGAGAGGAATGGTTGACTGCACACCACAAGGCGCATGTTTGGAGGAGGTTGTGCGAACAAGAGCGAAGAGCAACAGGAAATCATCCGAACTCGAGGCCTCAGAGGGCATGAAGGTTACCGTAACCTGGTATTTTGAATTGAGGCTGGGTGTGGGCAATGGGAGAAGAGAACAGAAAAGTTTTCATAGGGTGGATGGCAGAAAGGCCAATACATCTGCCTGTGGAATGATGTTTGAATTCTGACATTGAAAAAAGTGGGTCATGCACTTCTGCCTCATCAAAGGAAATGTAATAGTAAGAGGGAATATTTGGAACACTCCAGAAATTGCATTCTCAGGAAATCTTGGACCCCATGGTGGTTTTGTTTGATTTGTATATGGATATACAACAGGGTGCTGAACAGAGCGGGTAGGCTTTCCTAGGATTCATGAGTCTACCTCTCAGGCTTCCATTTGCAGTGTCACCTTGAGCACAGGCATTTTATTTTACTTTTGAATTATATTTTTAAATTTACTTGTGAGGGAGGGAGGGGGGGAGGGAGAGAGAGAAAGAGAAAGGTCTCACATCCACTGGTTCTCTCTTCAATTGCTCCCAACAGCCCTTGGCTGAGGCTGAAGCCAATCCAGATCTCCCACATGGGTGGGACAGACCCAGCCACTTGAGCCTATTGGGTACTCATTAATGGGGAGCTCCAATGTGGGAAGCCCATGTTTTTTTTTTTTTTTTTTTTTTGACAGGTAGAGCTACAGACAGTGAGAGGGAGAGAAAGAGAGAAAGGTCTTCCTTCTGTTGGTTCAACCCCCAGATGGTTCTTCCTGGTCTCCCATGTGAGTGCAGGCGCCCAAGCACTTGGGCCATCCTCCACTGCCTTCCTGGACCACAGCCGAGAGCTGGACTGGAAGAGAAGCACCCGGGACTAGAGCCCGGGGCCCATATGTGATTCCAGCACCGAAGGCGGAGGATTAACCAAGTGAGCCATGGTGCCGTCCACACGAAGCCCATGTTTTACCTGGTATCTCAACTGCTTGGCCAAAAGTCTGCCCTGAGCACCAGCAGTGTAACACTAGGAAGACAAGGAAAGAGTTTGCCATAACACTTGGTGCTCAGTGAGACACCCGGAGGTTCCAACAGTCTCTCTGGAGCTTAGGACCAAAGGTGATGCAGTATTGTCTTGGGAACTGGTATTTAGTGAGCCAGTGGATCATGGAGTGGCAGGGATCTAGAGTCTCTTACCACTGATGTGTGGTGAGCACTGGCTGAGCTGCTGGCCTTTGGTATGGCCTTGACACACAGCTTGAATTTCACTGGACAATGGCTGCCTTTGGGATCTATGCGGATAGTGTCATCAGCATTGGAAGTGAAATCTTGCCGACAGAAAGTTCCTGTGAATATCTGGGTTTGAAATACCTTTCTCTACTTGTGCATAAGGAGTGAAAAGATGGTGCCCTTTCAAGTGTGATCACTTACAGAATTACTGTTATCTTTAGCAGGTGTAAGGCACCTGTAACTGCAAAGTAAAGTGTAAATTAGCAGGGAAAACATATTTGATTTCCTCACTAAGATGGAGAAGTTTCGAAAGCTGACATGCAGCTGGAGCATACTGTGCTTTTACCAGTGCTGACGGAACTTTTCAGAGATGAGGAATTCATGATGAATGTAAGTTACAGGTCCCTGTCTTATAGAACATTATCTGGTTGAGTTCATATAGAATATACACATACTGCATTTATACATAATTTATTAAACAGCATGCACTTTTTTAAATAAAAAGACTTAATTATTAATTTGAAAGCTGAATGAGAAGAGAGAGAAAGACACACACGCACACACACACACAGAGCGTGGAGGGGCAGGGAAGGAGGGAGGAAGAGAGAGAGAGATATCTTCCATCTGCAGATTCACTCCCCCAATGGCTGCAACAGCTGCTACTGGTCCAGACTGAAGCCAAGATCCAGGAACTCCATCCAAGTCTTCCAGTTGGTACAGGGGCCCAAGTACTTGAACTCTGCTGCTTTCCCAGGCATGTGAGCAGGAAGCTGGATTGGAAGTGGAACAGTGGGGACCGGTGCTCTGGAATGGGACACTGGCATCACAGGTGGCCACTTCACTTGCAGTGCCAGACCCTGGCCTCAGCAGTACGCCATTTATGTGTCTTTGACATATTATAATTGTCTCTGTAATCTCTACTACTTTCCTAAGTTTCATGTCTCTAAGTTTAGTCTACTTTAATATTTTTATACACATACTAATTTTCAGGCAAAATATGGTAAACTGGTTAGTTTATTTTTTAAAAGTGCTCTCATTTGACCTGAAAATTTAAATTATGTGTGAATATTATGCTGGAAGTCACGTGCTTGAGAGTTTGATCATGAATGAAATATTTTCTTTAGAAATTATTTTATATTTTCTAACTTAATAAGATGGCATGCATTTAGGCATAATGTGTGAATGAGATAGTTGACCTTTTTTAATTTGAATTTGTAAAGAATGCTTCTTTAAGGAAATAAATTGCATAAAAAATGAATCCATGGTGTTGAAAAAAAACTAGCTTAAAAATGAGCAAGTGGTTTCATTCATTTTGAAGGATTTTAAAAATAAAATGCCTAACTCATTTGACCAGCTGTGTATAGAATTTGGCAGGGGCCATGGTGCAGGGCCTATGTGTTAGCAAAAGAAAACCCTCTTTTTAGACCACACCAAGTCCCCAGAAAGCACAGGCATGCTTCTCTTCTGCCCATTCAGCAGCCACGTGGGCAGAAAAGTGTTTTTCAAATTGCATTCCACAGTGTTCTGAAGCATCTTTGAATGTGGGAGCTCTTTGAAATTAAGTGCGATTTTGACAGGCACACTTCAGGAAAGCAGGAGGAGAATTTCAAAAGCCATGAATTGGAAATAGGCCTCGCTCCTTCATGTCACCTGATGAGGGTTTTTACGCTTGTGCAGAAAGGACATTGGGGCCCTCTCTTCATTCAAATTGTCTGAGCCCTGCAGGGAAGCCTGGCCCCAGGGGCCACTGTGTTGGGGCTTCTGGCTGAGAAGAGCAGAGCCCCTCTGCAGAGCCCGCTCCCTTCCTCGTTCTGGGAGGCTCCTGGAGACCCCGAACCTGCTCAGCAATGCAGGCTGCCTTCAAGTGCACTGGGCATCCCACTGGGCATCAATGTGTTGTGGTGAGCTTTGCAGCATAGAGTTTATTTTCTCCTCCATCGGAGAGTACCCAACGTTAAGATCCTGGGCTGGACAGATCTCACATTCAGGAGATGGAGTTAGTGGGATATGGGGAAGAGGATTTTCCAGTAGAGGTGAATGTTTGCAGGAAGGGAATTTTTTGCCCAAGAGGAGCGAAGGTTGAAATCCAGCCCCTCACAGTGCCTTGAATTCAGGTCTCTGGCCTCACTTCTTGAAGTTTCCTCACCCTGCTTTTTAGGATTGCAGATCTACCATTTGTTAAAATTTACTTGCAGGATTGAGGGAATGGTGCAGCTGGCCCTCCAGGGTCCCTGATCACTCCATAAGCTTCCAATCTCCAGGCTCAGGAGGTCATTAGTTTCTCCAGTAGAGATCACCTTGATGTTGGGTCTTGTCTTAATGACCCACAATAAACACCTCCTTTCTACCAGCGTCCTGATGTCAATGATGGTTTCTGTGTGTAGGATGAGTAGGCCTAGTTTGGGAGATTCTTGATTCCTTTCATGGCGGTTCCCCTTTGTGGCGCCACATTTGTCCTACATCTAATCAGAGTGATGGCACCATTGTTCAAGTACTCGCCCTACACACCTCCAACCAATTCCTATATCAATGTGCGGAGCTGAGATTCGGTGTTACTGACCCACGGACCTTGCTTCTGAGTTAGCAACTCTTTAAGGCCATTCTTTGTTTTCAAATTTTAGAGCAGGAATGAAAACATTTTAGATTTCTTCATTGAAACTCAAAGTCAGTTTTTTTCTGCTAAAGACCAATTTCTTTGATTTTAAATGTTTCAAAATCTGCTCACCTTGCCCAGATAAATCCAGAGCTGCTTTGTCACAGTTCTACTCAGCAGGGTAGAGCAAGGAGACCAATTCCTCCATCCATCGACTTCTGCAGGTGGCAATTCTCTGGCTCCTGGAAAATCAAGCTCCGCATCTGTTGCTCCTCCCAGACTGACATCGGAGGCTGGAAACACACCTGTGAGGGATGACTGGCCATTCATTCCCAGTCACCTTGCCTAGTCATTCATCTTCATGTCAGCATCTTCTCTCTCGCAAATCATCACTGCTCCAACAGAGCTGGGGGCATTCTTGAATAATCTGGGATTGATGCTCCTGAGGGAGACCGCACTGCCTGCACACCTTCCTGTAGCTTAAGGAACTTAAAGGTACGTGGTGGCAGAAATGTCTCAGAGACATCCCAGAAAGGGGGATTACTTTCACTGGTGTTCTTAGAAGCCCTTAAAACCATTCCCATGGATATTCCCTAGGGGGAGGTTTTAAAAAAGCACTTGAGTTTTTACCTTTTTTAGGTAAAAACACAAAGAAGGAAAGAGCAAGAGTCTCCACTTTCTCAAATAGGACATTAAAAAAAATGTTATTTATTTGAAAGGCAGAGTTGAGGGGCGGGGGGTAGAGAATGAGATCTTCCAACTGTTGATTCACTTTCCAAATGGCCTCAGCAGCCAGGGCCAGGCGGGGCCAGGTCAAAGCCAGGAGCCTGGGACTCCATCTGGGTCTTCCACGGGGATGGCAGGGACCGAAGCACTTAGACCAGCATCTGCTGCTTTCCCAGGTGCGTTAGCAGGGGCTGGATGGGAAGTGGAGCATCTGAGACTTGAGCCATCGCTCACAGTGGGTGCAGGCGTCTCAGGTCGCAGCTTAACACCCCCCTAGCCTCCAACCTCAAACCCCAGGCCCCTGTTTCAGGACTTTTAAAGTGGCACTAACCGAATGCCCCACTCAAAAGAACTTGAAGGTTATTTATTAGCTCATAAAAATGAAAAGTCTGTGTGAGATTAGGTTTCTTTGGACAAAACTGGGCTGAAAGGATTTTCACCAGGGTGAGATTTTCTCTCTTGGTTCCTTTCATGGCGGTTCCCCTCGGTGGCACCACATTTGTCCTACATCTAATCAGAGTGATGGCACCATTGTTCAAGTACAAGCACGACTTGGACATGGCTGACTTCTCCCCACCTGCGTGCTCACAACTGAGTCACTCCATGTCTCTGAGGAAGGAGATGTGGCCAGGCAGGAGACAGAAGCCACTCCAGGAATGGAAGTGGACTGAGCTGCATAGGAGCTAAGCACTCTGAGAAAGAAGGAAACATGTCCCCATGTGAAGGTGGGAGAGTCCCAACAGAGAGGGAGAAATGGATTCTGGGAAATCAGAGCAGCAGGTGTTTCCTGTTCTTGTAGTGTTTTCTCCTGAGAGTATATTTAGGGAAGAGAACTGATGTTTCAGAAGTCCAGGCTACCTGAATAATGCAGTTCTATAATAAAGAGCAACTTGTGCGAACTTCTTCACATGAGGGCACTTCAAAAGGTTTTCAGAAGATGATACAAAATACTTTTGAAATCCATGCCTACGAGGGAATCTTCTCAAAGCTCATGAAAACGTACATTATGAAAAAAATAAGCATGGATTTCAACTTTTCTTTGCACCAAATAAACTATCTTTTAATTCCAGTTTCCATGGGCATTTTGAAGTATCTCTATTTATAATTTATTTATTTTTTATATTTCTTTAAAAATTTATTTTATTTATTTGAAAGACAGATTTACAGAGAGAGGTAGAGACAGAGAGGTCTTCCATCCAATGGTTCGCTCCCCAGGTGGCTGCAATGGCTGGAGCTGTGCTGATCTGAAGCCAGGAGCCAGGAGCTTCTTCCGGGTCTCCCATGTGGGTGCAGGAGCCCAAGGACTTTGGGCCATCTTCTACTGCTTTCCCAGGCCATAGCAGAGAGCTGGATCGGAAGAGGAGCAGCTGGGACAAGAACCAGTGTCCTATGGGATGCTGGCGCTTCAGGCCGGGGCTTTAACTCGCTGTGCCACAGCGCTGGCCCCTATTTGTAATTTAAAGAATATTAATATGCTATACTGTACTGTGCAACTTCATATCAGCTTTACCGATGACAATGCAACTATCAAAATCGTGTGCACCAGATCCTTGGATCAGCTGCTGGAAATATGTTCTTATAACTCTTTTACAAGGAACATGAAAGGACCAACAGATCATGTGAGACTCGTGAAATACTTTGACCAGATGTGGTCTCACACTACACTTGCAAGATTTTGAGAAATGAAGAAAGGACAACTGAACGCACTGAAGGAAACAAAAGGAAACCTAATAGATACTGAAGTTATTCAATCTGTCATGTATCGATTTTGTCTCATCCCAAGAATCCTACTATTAAAAATCCTTCTCGGGTCTAAAGAATATTGTGACATTATTTCTTAATACAAGACCATAGCCAGGAAAGGAAATCAGGGATTCTGCTGACATCCTGTTCTTCAGATTCTACTACTTCTAATAAAAATCTGCAGCTGTCAGTGTTTCATCCTTTTATTTTTTTTCTTTCTCATCTTTTCTCAGTATTGGATCAGCTTCTATCTCCCCTGTGAATGAGACCTGTTTTGTAAACAGTTGGTGTAGCATTGTTGACAGCTCCGATGGGTCTAGGAGATTCAGAGTAAATAAAAATGAAAATCACTGGCAAAATCTACATGGAGGAGCCAGCGCCGTGGTTCACTAGGTTAATCCTCCGCCTGTGGTGCCGGCATCCCATATGGGCACTGGGTTCTAATCCCGGTTACTCCCCTTCCAGTCCAGCTCTCTGCTGTGGCCTGGGAAGGTAGTGGAAGATGGCCCAGGTGCTTGGGTCCCTGCACCCACATGGGAGACCAGGAGGAAGCACCTGGCTCCTGGCTTCGGATAGGCGCAATGCGCCGGCCATGGTGGCTATTTGGGGGATGAACCAATAGAAGGAAGACCTTTCTCTTTGTTTCTCTCTCATTGTCTAACTCTGCCTGTCAAATTAAAAAAAAATCTACATGGATCCATGAACTATATTTCATCGTAACATTTTTGGATTACATGTTACTCTTTGCTGCCTTTAAGTTGGATACACACACATACATATGTACTCTATAAAAGGGGGCTTCAAGGTGCATAGAAAAATGACCACTCATAGTGCATTCAATGGAGGAACAGCAACATTTGAATAATCAGGAGGTGAGTATAGTTTCTAAACAATACTGCCAGGTATAGAATATTTGGATAGAAGTAAGCTAAGTCAGACAGATGATCAGTCTTATTTTTGTCACCCCAGGAATCACTGTGCAGTGGAACTAAGCCAACCCAACTGCTCAGTTATTTAGGTATCAGTTAGGAACATCATGCCCTCTTCCATGAAATAATTTGGATTTGACAATTTTACTTTTCAAAGAACTATGTGTTAGATTTTTATTTTTTTGGTCAAGGATAATTTGTTCCAAATTAATATTGATGGCAATGGAAGTCAAGGTGTCAAAATAGCACGATGATACTGTAAGTACATGAGTACAAGAAGAGAGAGATTTCTGGGAAATACTCCAATAGGTGTTAGCATGTGGCCACTATTTGTCAAGGTGACAGCATAAATACCATTTTCTGTAATTGAGAACATAGCTAGGACAGCCTACTCTGTGTTCCCTCTCCCCCAGCTGACCAGAGAATACATAGTCTCCTTTATACTTAGTTGTAGCACCAGCCTCTGGGTACTTGCAGGCCTCCACAGAGGTCAGTGAAACACACATGCCAGGCCAGAGTACAATTTCTACTCTTGAAGGACTTTTTAAAAAGTTGGGTAAGTAGGAAACACATAAAACACAGGATTGCAGGGTCAGCGTTGAGGCACAGTGAGCTAAGCTGCTGCCTATGTTGCTGGCATCCCATATTAGGGCGCTGGTATGAGTGCTAGCTGCCCTGCTTCTGGTCCAGCTCCCTTCTATTGCACCTGGGCAGTCAAGGGATGATAGCCAAGTTCTCAGATCCCTGCCATCCACAGGGGAGACCCAGATGGAGCTCTGGGCTTTGGCTGAGACCATTCCTGAACATTGCAGACCTTTCAGGAGAGAACTGGTGAATGGAAGATTTCTCTTTCTCGCCCTCTCTCTGCAAATTTTCTTTTCAAATAAATAAATAAATGTGAAATAACAAAACATAAACACTCCTTGGGTGGGGCTGAAGCTCAGAAGTGTATGGTGCAAGGACTGGTACTGTGGCATAGCGGGTAAAGCTGCCACCTGCAGTGCTGGCATAACATATGGGTGCCAGTTTGTGTCCCAGCTGCTCCATGTCCCATCCAGCTCTCTGCTATGGCCTGGGAAAGCAGTGGAAGATGGCCCAAGTCCTTGGGCCTCTGCTCCCATGTGAGAAACCAAGAAGAGGCTCCTGGCTCCTAGCTTTGGATCTGTCCAGCTCTGGCCATTGCGACCATTTTGTGAGTGAACCAGTGTTGAAAGATTCTCTCTCTTTCCATCTCTCTCTCTCTCTCTCCTTCTCTGCCTCTGCCTCTCTGTAACTCTACATCTCGAATAAAGAAATAAATATTTTTTAAAAAAACATTAAGTATGTTGTGGACCCTTGGGCACTGGTTTGGTTTGGTTCTGCAGACAGTGTAAGTAAGACTGTGGTGAGAGAGAAACACGAAGGGTGAGTGGGAAGCAGAGACGGGCATACTGGGCTGAGTGGGTCGTATGTCAGGAAACAGGCGCCTTGCCTTGGCGACTTCTCAGCAGGAATACAGTCTGCTCAGGATTGTGTTCCGGTGGTTTAAAGTTGAGGTCAGAAAGAGGGAAAGAAAGCAGCATAAGGGAACTAATACCACTGAACTTCTGTGTGTCAGACACTGGAGAGCTGATAAGTCATTTATCCATTTAGGAGAACAAAGTGGGGGGCAGTTTATAAAGCATTGAGGGAACCAGAAGAGACAGGTAAGCTTCTAGATGAATGCCAAACACTTTGCTCCAAACTGAAAGTGGAGAATAAAGGAGAGGGAACAATCAAATGTAATTCAGCATCTCTGAGCCTTGGTCATGATGCACATGGCAATAATGGGACTCCAGAGACATTGGCTTTAGGGAAGAAGCTTGGGTTTGGAAACATGAACACAATTAGGCAAATTAGCTCAGGCCAGCAGACTGGGGTGCAGAGAGGCTGGGCTGAACATTTGTGACTCTCTCAGGTATTGTCCAAAGATGATGCAGTCTGGCTTACGTCAACAACCCGTGCCTCTGTGGTGTTTTGTCTCTTTAGGGACACTAGTAGGTATGGGAGAGAGACTGGTTACATTTTGCAGGTTAGTAAAAATATCTAAATAATCAAAAAAATTTTAACAGGTTACGGAAAATGTGAATACACACATATGAAGTTACTTTAAACAGTCATGGAAATTGAAATAAAACAATGACTATTTTGGTGCAAAAATTTTAGGAAGGGTTCAGAATTTTTTTTTGCATTAAAATAAAATCATTCTTTTCATTCCATTTTCCATGAACAATTTGAAATACTTTTTGTATACACACACATACTGAATTGAGCAGTTCCAGAAACTGGATGTATTACAAATGGTTGTGGTTTTAGTTCAGATTTAAATATGTCAAAACCCATATGTTTAGCACCTTTGTTTAACATATGCCTCAGCTGCATTCTGCTTTTTATTCCCCTAACATTTGATTTTTGAGTAGTAAAATAAAGAAGTTAGGTGTTTGCCTCCTAGAAGCCTCATTGTTCTAGTTTGCTGACTTACAGTGCCTCTTCTTCAGAATAGAAAATTCTTCAAAAGAACAAGCAGGTTTTGTAGGGGTCCAGGCCTTCCCCTTAAGTCCCTTATGGCATTAAATCGATGCTGTCCATGCCTCCCCCCCCCCCCCCCTTGCTGGCTCAATCGTTCTGTCAGCGCTGATTATTAATCTGCCGGCATGGTCATGTTTTCTAATTTGGAGAATTAGTAAGAATCTCTTGTGATGCTGTCTTTGGGATTTGCTTTATTGGTGTTCATAGATGCCGAGGAGGGTAATGGGAGACACAGTGTCTGATAAATTTAACGTTTCCTGAGCACTGAAGAAGTCGCCATCCTCCCTAAGGACGCGCGTCCATGCTGAATCAGGAAGGAGGCTCAGTTACCTGCGGAAAACCAAGCGGCTACTTCATGCTTCTCCTTTCGCTCCTTCCCTACCCCTGTTTATTTATCTTCCTTCTTTCCTTCTTCCCTCCCTCCATTCCCTCCTTCCTTCCTTTCTTTCTATTTATTTCTTTTAAAGTAAGAGTTACAGAGAGAAAAGGACACACACACACACACACACACACACAATCTTGCCTCCATTGGTTAACTCCCCAGATGGCTGCACCTGCCTGGGCAGAGCCAGGCTGAAGCCAGGAGCCAGCGCTTCATCCGGGTCTGCTATGCCGCTGGCAGGAGCCCAAGCACTTGGACCATGTTCTGCTTCTTTTCCTGGCCATTAGCAGGGACCTGGATCAGAAGCAGAGCAGCTGGACCTCGAACCTGCGCCCATTTGGGATGCCAGCATCACAGGCAGCAGTTTTACCCACTTCACCACAATGCTGTCCCCTCCTTTTTTAACTCTTCATTTTTCTGTCCACTAAAGTGCTCGTTTCAGCCAGGCTTAGGCAGGGAAAACATAGATCCTTTAATTCTTCCAAGTAAGAAGAATGCTATCGCAGGAAAACAGGGGCCTTGCCATTGTTGGGTGGGAGTCAGGGAGACCCTGCCCTTGGTGTCTACACCAAAGAGAGCAACTCCCGAGCATTTGCTGGAATCTCCCAAGCGCTCCCCCGCCCCCCGCCCCGGTGCCTTTGCAGCTGCCAGGGTAACACCTGCTCCTTCTTGGCTTGCCAGCTCATGCAAATACTCCTCACTGGCAGGTGCTACATCACAAGAATGTGGGGAACAGACTCCTGGGTTCATCCCCCGCAGTGCAGAAAATAATATAATGGGAGACGACACTGACATTGAGCTGATGGCATGCTGACACATTTTCAGATCCTCTATCAAGCCAAAGATGAATGTGGTGATTTCTCCCTCAAGACGCTGACAGGCTGGGCAAGTTGATCATATGTCAGTTTGCTAAGATGGTATATCTTGCTCAGCAGCTTTCTCAGGACATATCCTCACTGCAGAGACCCGTTCCAACAGGGGTTATTAATGTGAAGGATTGGTAATAGCATGGCTCACCTCAGACCCCCAAATCCTCACAATCACCCACAGAGAAAGCTTGACGTGCAGCAGTTACCAAAATATCAACACTGTCTCAAATGTGAGGAATTCAGGATAATGCCACCAAATTGTCAAGATGCTTTAAATTTTTTTTTACTTATTGATTTGAGAAGTGGACATACAGAAAGGGACACACAGAGAGGGAACTCCCATTCACTGATTTCCTCCTCAACTGCCCACAATGGCCAGGGTTGGGCCAGAGGCTATATCCAGGAGCCAGAAACCCAATGTGGGTCTCCCACATGGGTGGCAAAGGTTCACTAGTGGCAAAGGCAGCCGCCAGTGCTGCCTCCCAGGATGCACATTGGGAGGAAGCTGGGATTGGGAGCCAGATCCTGGAATTGAACCCAGGAACCTGGGTAATCATGTCATTGTCTTTAATTGTTCTCTCCACTGCTAGGCCTAATGCCCACCTGTCAAGGTGCTTTCTAAAATATCAGTGTGATAATCATATGATTTGGAGATCAATCATTCTTGAATTGCAACATCCCATTTGAGTGGGTAAAACCTCCCATTCATAAGTAGAGGGAGGTATTTGATGAGGGCAACGTTCTTTAATTTCAGAGCAGCTCAGTTCATTTTAACACCATGTATCATCCCATGACAATTCTTCCTTCAAATGGGATTCAGTGCTTGGCAATTAATGAAAATTCAATGAGATTGATAAGTTTCCAATCTTAGTCCTGTCAAATATGAGGGACATGTGATTTGCTGTGAGATGGACATCAGGTTCCATGAGAAATTAGCTATGTAAATTGATGCTAGTCATTTTGTGAGATTATATACTGTCCCTCCCTGACTTAGTTTCTTGGACAAGTCTCCAATGAGACTAAAGAGAGAAAATTCCATAGTGAAAAGTTACATTTAAATAATGTGATGTTGCAACTGGTATGGCGATTCAGTAGGGTAAGCCGCTGTCTGGTACACTGGGATCCTGTATGAGCACTGCTTCTAGTCCAGGCTGCTCTACTTCCCATCCACTTACCTGTAATGCACATAAAAAAGCAGCAGAACATTGCACAAGTGTTTGGGCTCCTGCCACTCTTGTGGGAAACATGATTGAAACTCTCGGTTCCTGGCTTCAGACTGGACCAGCCTCAGCCATTGTTGACATTTTGGGGAATGAACAAGCAGATGAAAGATTATCTCTCTCTCTCTCTCTCTCTGTGTGTGTGTGTGTCTCCCTCTCTGAGACTCTGCCTTTCAAATAAATGACAAAGCACACCTGTACACGCGTGTGCATGACACTCAATGGCTCCTGTCTTAGCTTGGCTGCCACAACAGAATTCCACAAATCGGGTGGCACACACAACAGACCTTCATTGTCTCATGGTTCTGCAGGCTGGAAAAGTCCAGGATCCAAGTCCTAACAGATCATGGTGAGGCAGACTTGTAAGCAGCTGCCTTATCATTATGTCCCACAATGCACAAGGCAAGGAACGAGACACAGAGCCAGACAGCAAGAGAGCCAGAGCAAGTGAGAGAGACTCTTCCTCTGCTACTTGTGACGCCACCAGATCGGGGTTGCCACCCTTATGATCACATTTAAATGAAGTTACTTAGAGACTCTAGTACTATATGCAGTCACATAGGGAGTTAGGGCTTCAACATGGGAATCTGAGGCTGGCACCACTCAGCACCCACAGCACCCATTGCCTGTGTGCAGGATAACATCTGAACCTCAGCCCTTACAGCACCCTCACATTGGCTCCTTGCTCCTGATTCTTGCTTGGTTTGGTCTTGCATCTCACACCTGATGCTTTTTAAATGCTATTTGCTCAAGGTGAAGCCCTATCCTGCTCCTCTCCCCTCCTTTTTTGACAGCTGAGTCCCACACCCAGCTGGTTTCTGTTCCCTTGTCAGCACCCTGTGTCCTGCCAAGTGCTGTGTTCCCTGCGTTGCTGGGGGACCCAGCACTTGCCTCCCCCTCCCCACTTATATTTTTCTTTTAATGTTTGCAGCCACTTGTAAGTTTCTGCATAGGACTAAAGCTCCTCAAAGGCAGAGCGTATTCTGCGATTCTTACAACATTTAGTATCTTTAAGGCCAGCCCAGACTCCCAGGACTTAGCAAATGCTCTCAGTAGCTGATAAATGAATGAGTGAACAAAGCCAAGGAGCAGGCGATTTCTACTCATGGTAATAAAATGAAGAAGCTGGAAGTAACTTTGCACTTATCCCCATCTAATTACTTTGTAACTACAAGAGTATTCTAACATTTTTATCATAATTCTACAAAATGATAGCAATTATAGATCTTTCATAATGTGTTACCCAGTGCCAAGGATTCTGCTGGGGCCCACTTAACAATCAGCAGTTACTTACAATAATGAACTAAGCTGGCCAATATATATATTTTCCTTCCAATTAATTCACTCCCCCTGGTTTACCTTGCAAATCCAGCTGCTGGGAGAAGCTCTGATGGTTATGGGGTTAAAGAGGAACCAGTCATAATTTTTATTTAGTGTTTTCCATATAAATGCACCTCATTATCTGCTGTACCTCATTATAAATGATCTATTTTATGACCGTTTGGTTCTCCTTAGCAGTCCTGTTTTCATTCTGGTACGCTTGCTGTCTAAACTCGCCGCTTTATGGCTGCATGACCTCAGCTCTCCGTGGCCAGTCGGCCCACTCCTGCTGCTGAGGTGCACTGTGTGACTTTGCTGTTGCCAAGCCCGCATTTCTAATAAATCCCTCACGTCCAGACAGGCGGCGGCGCAGGGCATGGCGGCTCGCTGCCATGCCTTCATATCACATCACTAGACTCTCATTAGATACTTGGGAGAGGGAAATTAGCACTGCGGCTTCTTCAGGCACGGTAGCATTAATGAAGTTAGGAAACGACTCCCACAGACGTTTGACACTCAATCAATCCTGCTTAATTTAATTACACCCCTGAATGAAAGACAAAAGAGATGCACTTGTAGTCCAAGCCTTGCTTTTTATTTTCTCATACGCTTTTTGCCCCTCTGACTTACTTAATCCTTGCTGAGAAATGTCAATGTAATTAACTTAAGTTGTAATTGTCAGAAAGTGGACTTTGTTATCGCACCTTGCACCGTTTTCCGTGTCTTTTCCCTACCTTACCTCAAGCATGTGAGAGCTCTGCTATGACAATAAAGGGTTGGAGTGGGGGACCATTGTGCTCCTGTCACCTTGAGAATTCATCCACTTCTTGTATCTCTGTAATTAAGGATGTGGATGACACGGGCACTTACAACTTTGTGTCTTGAAGCTTTGTTCACTAAGGTACTTTCAAGGGCTTATTCTTGAAATCAAATAGATTCTGTGGACTGTTTTCTTCATCACCATCAGAATAGTAGTTTATAAAATGTCAAAGCCAAATTGACACTCTATGGTGTGCTATTTGTTATGAAGACCGTTCACTTATGTAACTTCCTTTAATCCCACTTAACCGACTTGATTCTTCTTCTCTGTAATGCAAGGATAATAAAAGTTGTTATAGCCCTTTTAAGTAATTAAACACATTCATTGGACACCTATTATGTGTCAGACACTCTAGATGGGAGGTAGATTTGAGCATCTCAATCTCCCAGTCTCCTAGGAAACTCTAAGTGGCTTCCCTGTGCATTAGCGCCTGCTCGAGGAAAGCCTACACAGCAGCCCTTTCTTCATGGCAGTAGCAATTGGCAACAGTGAGCCCTTGACCTATCTGGGGAGACTGGTTAAACCGTGCATGGGCCATTCATTTCTCTAAATAAACAATTGTCACTATTTCATAAACGCCACCATTATCTTCTGAAATGGGCCAAAAGTCTAGATGGTGTGTATTTTTTATCTGCAAGCTCTGAGCAGTGCAAAGACGTTGTAGAATGTTAAAGAAGGGATGAAAATACTCAGATTTGCTTTTTATCAGGACCCTGCAGCCTGTAGAATGGAAAATGGGTAGGCGGCATCTTGGTCGACTATCTGCTGCTCTAAGAGTGCCTGAGACTAGGTCATTAAAAAGGAACGGGCATTTATTTAGCTCATGATTCTGGAGCCTTTATGCTGTGTCATCCCATGGCAGAAGATGGATGGGCAGAGGATGGTGAGAGTGAGAGAGCAAGAGGGCAAGCACCAGGGAGCTGGACTCTGGACAACTAACCTCGTCCCTGAGAGTCATGACTGTAATACGCTCTGCAGGGCAGGGCAAGCGTGATCCAACAATCTCTTCTGCTTTAACCTCTCAGCTGTTGCACTGGGGATTATTGAACAGGACCTTTGGGAAACTCAACCAGATCATAGCAGAGAAGGGTGATATTTGATACAAAAAGATGAAAGTGATGGCAGAATGAATGTAGTGATTTGGATAAAGGTAATGACAGTGGGATAGATAGAAATGGTGATCAAGTAATATTTAGGAGAGGGAATCAAGGTAGGAGGGCAGTTTAAAAAGTTCATGGAAAAAGGAATTACAAAATAAAATCATTTTAAAGCAAAAATTGTAAAAATGCTGAAATCTATGCATATGAAGTGTCTTCAAAGAGTTTATGGAAAATACATACTATGAAAATATCTACGCGTGATTTAAAAATTTTTTGCACCAAGCTATAGTTTCATTTTTCAATGAACTTTTGAAGTGTTGTCATATTTGGGAATAGGCAGAAATTACAAGAAAAGGAATCCTCCAAAGATGCTGCTCTTAAGCAACTTGGTGTTTGTAGACCTATTTAAATAGACAATACAGGGGCCGTGGCTCACTTGGTTAATCCTCCGCCTGCCATGCTGGCATTCCATATGGGCACCAGGTTCTAGTCCTGGTTGCTCCTCTTCCAATCCAGCTCTCTGCTGTGGCCCGGGGGGGGGCAGTGGAGGATGGCCCAAGTGCTTGGGCCCCTGCACCTGCATGGCAGACCAGGAGGAAGCAGCTGGCTCCCGGCTTTGGATCGGCGCAGTGCAGTGGGGTGAACCAATGGAAGGGAGACCTTTCTCAGTACCCAATACATAAAGAAGAGCAAGTTTATCAGGAAGATCTCGTGAAGGTGGAGTTGTGAGATAAGCAAGATTTCATGTTCTGGATTAACCATAATGTTCCAGGTTGCTGTGGAGCCAGTGCTGTCATTGTACATCCTCATGACCTGACAAAGCTTAAAGAAAACACATATCCATGAAGCAGCCAGAATTTCATCTGTCTTTGTATTCACCTTGGAAGTTGGGGGCTGTGTTACCGGGTATGTACCTGACTTCTCATTGGCTCCCCTCACTGGAGGTTTTCCACTTCAAAATGCAAGACAATGGATGAGAATTTTAACTTGAGTAATTGAGACTCCCAATAGCAGAATAAAAGCTAAGTATAGAAAGAAACAAGCTATTTGGTCTTATTGGTCCTAATGACAGCTAATATTTAGGCACATTATCACACATAGTTAATTGGCATAGTTACTGTTTGGTCCATCCTGCAAAAGAAATTTCTTGTGATTTTCTGCTGTTATTCATCGACATATATATTGTAAATGTTCCGTATTCAATCAAGAAACATTGTAAATGAAACACTCTGGTCCTCATGTGTTTGATTATTATTATATATTCTGGCCATTCCTAATCCTCCCATTTGTAGAAAATGACTAATTTGAGAAGGCAAAATGTACAATCAAAGCTTGAAAAGTGGTGATAATTACTTCTCTTGTGTAGGAGTGAAGCACCATCTACTCTGGAAATTGAGTGGAGTTACACAGCAGCATCAGGGGACAGATCTCTTCTATTTATAAATCAAAACTGATAGGTAAGTCTTTTGCACCTGCATTGAATATTAATAAATACAGCTTAGCGTGTGAACACTGGGCCATTATTTCTTTATGTTTTCTGGCACATGCTAGAATACTCTGATTTTGGGGTGAGCACAAAACACGTCTGACTCTGGGGACCGATAGGAAGATGGGAAATGATGGTGACTAGGTGGGTCGTGGAGATTCCATCGCTCCAGTTCCTCATCTTTGTAATTGCACCTTCTGTGTGGGGACCTTGCAGTGTCTTCTCGCCCGTCTATGGGTTTTTCCAGATGACCCAGACGCAGTGGCACATGAGGAGGGGTGACATGACCAAGGGTTTGACAAATATTTGATGGGTTGGCTTTGCTCCTCTTTGCCCTTACTATGAGGGTGTGTCTTGGTTAGTCCCGTGGTGCCAGAGGAGGTAGAGGCAGGAAGACCAGAGTGAGATCACTCTTGACACGCCCAGTCTGGGGCTGTCTCTCCTCCTCTGACCTTCAGCCCCTGAGTTTTGGTGTGGTTTATAATGCAGCAATGGTGTGACATTAGGTGGCTAATGTGGACAATGGCAGACTCCACAGAAATACCCTACTAATGATAGTAGGGGAAATAAAATGAGAGAGAGGGATGGATGGAGGGAGGGAGAGGAAGAGGGAGAGAGAGGGAGAGGGAGAGGGAGGGAGAGGGAGAGGGAGAGGGAGAGACATAGGCACACAGAAGGGAGATGGTATAAACAGACAATTCAGCACATTTGTTTTGAGGTTAAAATGAAAACATGAAGGGGAGTCAAAGGCTTGGCACATGAGGGGTGAGAACATGAGTTCATCCAGAAGAAATGGTTCAAGAGGATTTGAAGCCAAGGAAAATCAATACCAGTTTGTGAATGTGCTGGACTTAAAAGCAGTAGGAGTTACTGCAGGAGAACTCCACCCCCGCCCCCTCCCCGCCAAGGCAGCCTCTCTTCCTTCTGTCCCCCTTTCCCTTCAGCCCTAAGATCGTCTTCTCCTGGGGTCATTTTGCTCCCTTTGAGATATCTGGTGATGACTGGGGTTTCTGTATAGCCAGGAAAGAGGACTGAGACAAGTCAGACAGGATTTGTCTTTACAGGGAAACACTCAGGGTTCCAAGATGAGAAAAATGCCGTTCTTTCTTCACGGAACAGGAGGAACTAGCTGTGAGAGACACAGAGAGAAATAATCCTAGTCCCATGAAGGAAAAAACAAGTCCTGAAAAATTACAAAGTGTTATGAAGGAGAAGAATCAGAGGCTTGGGGAAGGAGTTGGACTCAGTCAAGTGGGCTAGAGGAGATGTTGCCCATCAGCAGCATTTTAACTGGTGCCTGACAGCTGAGCTACAATTCACAAACAGCAAGTGCCAAGGCACTGCAGAGCAGTCATGAGCCATGCCAGACTTTCAACAATTAGGTAGATTGCGATGATTAGGATTTCAGTGATTAGATTGATATGTTAGGAAGGTGGCGAAGGTTAAGGTTGAGACAAGCGAGAGGAGAAACCAACAGGAGAGGAAGGGTTTGTCCTAAACCCTAGCTGATAGTCCCAGTCACGTTGGCATTTTTCTCATGGATGACGGGCCTCATTTGAGATGATTGAAAGAAAACTATAAGCTGGAGAATGGAGTAGCAAGTGGAGCTTCCCCATGACTGAGCCGGCACTAGGAAGGGCTCTTGTTGCTGTTGGGAAACAAGCCGAGCCAGCCCCTCTTCTTCACACCAGTAGATGGAGAAGCTCCCTCTGATCTGCAGGTGGCAGCTCGCTGGAGGAGCAAGGATGTCACCCCCAGCAACACACTGAGAGAAGAGGGGACATGTTCATTTCCCCTAGCATCGGCTCCCCATCCCCGTCACCTCCTTTCCTCTCTTAAGGAATCCCAGGAATTGGAGTCCTAGCCTCTTGCCTCTGTTGCCTTAGTCAATACACTGCTCATAGGGTTATCAGATCAACTTATTTAAATGAACAGGCATTAGCCTGCTTTGTGCCTAAGGTAAGGTAGAGTTCATGGGCATGGCTGTTGACCTCCAGATTACCTACAGTCACATCTGTTTGACTACCAGCATGACTTTGGCATATCTAATTATCGACTCTCAGCCTCAGTTTTCTTATCTGTACTATGGGTACAGATTACCCTATGGAATATGGGTACTATTCCCCTATGGAATCATGGTATTATGTATAATATACCATGTATAATATACCGTGTTGTGGGGATGAAATCAATGTTTGTGTGCAAGACCAGTGTCTGGTAAATAATGAGCTCTCAATCACATTGCTATCATAATATTTGTTCGTTAGGCAGTGGAGATAGACGGATACAAATGATCCCTGCTCCCAGTGACTGTGCAACCTGTAGGAGACAGAGAGTCAACACACAATCTCAATTTGTGATTATTAAGATAGAAAGAGATGCAACTTGCTTTGGAAGTACAGAAGGGATGCCATACGTCTTCTACAAGGGTCTCTGCCTCGTGCCCAGACCCCTCAGCTGAGCTCTTGACTTTACAATGGATCTTTAGCAAGTCCATGGACAACATGGGTTATGAAAACAACTATGTATGGATTTCACATTTTTTTGCACCACAATAAACTCATCTTTTAATTCCTCTTCAACAAACTTTTGAAGCCCTTAAACCTAAATCTGTGCTGTGGCTATCACTGATGGATGCTCCAAAGGAAACCCAGGCACGATCACTCGTTCTGCTGCCAAAAGGAAAAGCCCAAATGTCACTGTGCTGTCTCCACCTCACTGGTGTCCAATCCATCACCAAGACTGGCAGCTTCAGCCTCCTTAATATCCCCTGCAGCCGGCTGCGTCTCTCCATGTTCACTGCCATAAACTTTGTTCCTAACAACTTCATCTTCCCCTAGATTATTGCAGTCATCCCCCATTGCTCTTCCTCCTTGCAGTATTGTGCCTTCTCCTTCGTGGTCCACTGCAGCCTGAGGAAGCTTCTAGACAACAGAGCTGACAGTGGTATTCCCAAATGAAAATTTAAGTGGCTTCCACTTGCTTTAGTATACACGCCAAACTCTGTAGGCAGCAGGACGCTCCTTACCCATGCAGTCTCTCAGCCTCACCTCCTGCGGTTTCAGCCTGTTTGCAACAGATACTACCCATGTTCAGAATAGCTGGGCAGTCCGTGGGAATAGCTGTGTTCTGCCTCTCTCAACTCAGGACCCTGGCAAATGTGCCTTCCAAGTCTGTCTCCCTGGTTTGATAGAGGTTTAAGAGTGACTTCCTTGCTCAGGACCTGAACACCTGGGGGAAAATGGCACTGACTTACCTGTAGCATTTTCATTCCTAAAGAGCATACATGAGAGGGCTGGTGCCATGGCTCACTAGGTTAATCCTCCGCCTGTGGCGCTGGCATCCCATATGGGCGCTGGGTTCTAGTCCCGGTTGCCCCTCTTCCAGGCCAGCTCTCTGCTGTGGCCCGGGAGTGCAGTGGAGGATGGCCCAAGTGCTTGGGCCCTGCACCCGCATGGGAGACCAGGAGAAGCACCTGGCTCCTGGCTTCAGATTGGCACAGTGCGCCAGCCGTAGTAGCCATTTGGGGAGTGAATCAACAGAAGGAAGACCTTTCTTGCTGTCTCTCTCTCACTATCTATAACTCTACCTGTCAAATAAATTAAAAGAAAAGAAGAAAAAAAAGAGCCTACATGAGAGACCATTTTCCTGCTTATTCTTTCTTCAGCATTTATTCAGCTCCGTTAGTATGCCTGTGTGGACCCAATCATGTTAGGCAGTAGCATTTGATCTTTACAATTGATCATGTATTTGAAAGCAACTATGGAACGTATACAAAAGTAGGGAATTTTAGTTTGTGGAACTCTTGAGTTGTAGGAAATGTATGAGGCATGTTTCCATTTTATATTTTTATTTTGAAAATATTGTGTGAGCAACTCCTAAAGCCACACTATTAAGGGCGTGAGCAAAACTGCAATCACTGTGTTCTCCCTGTGGGAGCAAAGGATGCAAACGATGGTCATTTCCTGTCAACCCACTCCTTGATGGTTTCGAACACAGTACCCTTGGTTCCATTATCCAGGATGATGGCCGTGCCCAGAGTCATGGTTCTCCTTCCCATTGTGTCATTAACGATCTTTATGACATGCACAAATGATTTCAATTGATTTCCCTTTTTTTCTTATCTTTCAGAAGCTAGGATAATATTGGCTAATTTGGTTTTCTAAGTTTCAAAGTAAATATTTCTGAAAACAGACCTACTTTAGAGAGTATTTCAGCTTATTATTTATGAATTTTCATAAATTTTTAAAGAACAGTTATGTCAAGAAACTTGACCTTTAGTTTTTGGATTTAAGCCAACAGTCTGATTAAATTTATTAATAAGGACTTTTGAAAAAATAATATTAAATCACACTACTACTTTAACATTTGATGAAGTGCTTAACTGAAAAAAAAATAAAGCACCTGAAAATAAATGCTGAAACTCCTCTATGGGTCAGAAATCTAGTTAATGAGAGAGTCCTTTCTCTAAAGGACAGTTATCTTTAAGTAGCTTAGCTAAGTAATGATCATGGGAATAATACGCTAGCCTATGTGAAAGGAGATAATTGCATTTTCTCACCTTCAATGGAGCAGACACATGTATCATAAAATCCACCACTGGACTTCTTCCAGTGTTTAAGGAAGCACCTTGGTTAAGAATTCTGTGTTACTTAATGTCTGGATGCGACCGCTGATGGGTAGTGTGATACTTGTATTGTCAGACCATCATTTGGAATAGATTCTGCTGCCATTCATGTGCCATAATTACACTTTGGGTCCCTCAGTGTTACCAAATTGTAGGAGGTCATAGAAGTTATGTGTTCCTCGGCATGTGTCCCAGCTGGTGGAGGGAAGGAAGACATGGTAGCACTGTCTAATGGTTCTGGGGTAGGGGATACCTGGAACACAGAGGAGGGGGCACATGGAAACATAGATGAAAACTGCTGGGTGTGAAGGGAAGGAAAATGCCGGGGCTGCCATAGTGGGCTCTATGTAGTTACCCCCTGAAATAGGGCACAAATGATTGGTGGAGTAGACACTTTCTTCCAAAGATCATTCTCTCATCTCCATGTATTTTTTTTTTTTGTTGTTGTTCTTATTACCTGATATGGACTCTCTTACAAAGATGTTGGTTATCTTCATGAGCCATACTATCAGTGCCTATGCTCTCTTGTTCTGCAGTGTACAACAAGTCATGTCCTGGAGCAGACAACATATGCATCTATACCCAAGCAACTTCGGTGTCTCAGGTTCCTCTCCAGCCCTTACGGAGGTGTAGGAAAAATTCCAGGTTTCCCTACCCCACTCAAAAGAAATTCTAAAGAAACAAGATACCATTGGAAAAGTTTCTCTTTCCCCATGAAGCTTGTCTTTGCTCTCCCTGGCTGTTAATCACATCTTCATATATGTTTGCAATTATGGCTTCCACTCACCTCAAATTATTGTCATGCTGATAACTGTGTTTTACTGTTTGGATATCTAGTACTTGGCATAACACTTGGCATATATTAGATGCTCAACAGAACTTTTGGCTGAACAACCACAGTGTCACTGACAACAGAAATATTATTGGCACTCAAGAAATATTTAAAAAAATGAGGCCGGCGCTGTGGCTCAACAGGCTAATCCTCCGCCTTGCGGCGCCAGCACACCGGGTTCTAGTCCCGGTCGGGGCGCCGGATTCTGTCCCGGTTGCCCCTCTTCCAGGCCAGCCCTCTGCTGTGGCCCGGGAGTGCAGTGGAGGATGGCCCAGGTGCTTGGGCCCTGCACCCCATGGGGAGACCAGGAAAAGCACCTAGCTCCTGGCTCCTGCCATCGGACGAACGCGGTGCGCTGGCCGCAGCGCGCCATCCGCGGCGGCCATTGGAGGGTGAACCAACGGCAAAGGAAGACCTTTCTCTCTGTCTCTCTCTCTCACTGTCCACTCTGCCTGTCAAAAAAAAAAATGAAATAACAGCAGCTATATCTTTTCAGACTTTTCTATACATCAGGCATGGCTCTCAACACTTCCTAAGGCTCTTCTCTTTTAAATCCTAGCAACAGCCCTACAAGCTGGCAGAGAAGGAAACTGATGTGTGGGAGGTGAAGACACTTCTCCAAGTTGGACAACTCGTATGTGGTTGGGTTTTCAGTTCCAGTGTCTGATGTTGTAATCTGTGTTCTAGATAAATTGATGCAAATAATGGTATTACTATGAGTAATTATAATGATAGAGTTATGTGCTTAGCCCAATTGTGGCACAAAGGACAAATGATCAGATTTACTTGAACAGTCAGGGAAGGTTTCCCAGAAAGGGTGAAAAATATTGGTGGGCATGTACCCTGGTGAGAACACTGGACCGAGTTGTCTTTGGCGTTGCCCCCAACTTTCAGTAAATTAGATTGACCTCTTGCAAAACATTACTGAACTTGCTTGTTTCTGTTTCCTTATCTGTAAAAGTGGGTTAGATTCAATAATGTCTCAGTGTAACTATTTTGATTCAAAATGAATTATTTCAGTGGAGTGTGTGCCTTGCACATAATGCAGACTCATAAACATCTATTGAAGCCAATTACTTGGAAATCGAGGGAATGAGTCCAATGGATGGTACTGCTGCAGCTGCAACCCTCATCTGTCTAGACTGTTACACTTTCATTATGACAGTAGTTGTGTATTAGGAGAATTTGCCTGCGACAGTTCCCCTTTTGCAATTTCTAAATACAGGGACATTGTTGTTTATTGTTTTCGAGTTCCAAATTTGACTGTTTGAGATTCGCTCTTTTTCTTTCATTCCCAAGGTGTGCTTCTTCCACTGAGGGTTTGATTTGATCGTAATCTACCACTGCTACTCTTGGTAAACTCTTGTGTCTAAGATGACTAACCTGTGTATCATTGACCTGTGTTAACTTATAGGCGAGAATAAACTGGGAACCTCTGATTCAATGTCAGAAAGTCAATTTCCAGAGAGGGGCAATCCTTCCTATTAGTTATGGGAGATGGGGCTGGTACCTCATCCATATCATCTTGGAGAGAGGAAATACACATGTTATTGCCTTTTGCAACTACTCTCAAAGAAGAGCCCTCATCTCCATTAGATGCTAATAGGAAAAACTTATATCTGAGAAGCACTTGATGACAATAATACACAATTTTCCTTGGGAATTGTGGTTATGAGTGGCTGTAGCGGTTTGCTAGACTTCTTGATTTAATTTATTTTCTGTGTGCTTTTTTATTTTTTAAAGGATTTACTTATTTATTTAAAAGGCAGAGTGGTAGAGATGGAGACATATACACACACCCCCCCCACACACACCCACACCTCCCCCACATACACAAAAACTCCCCCACACACATACACAAACACCCACACCCCCACACCCCCCACACATACACAAACACACACACACACACACCCACACCCCCCCCACATACACAAACACATCCCCACACCCCCACACCCCCCTCACATACACAAACACACACACACACACCCACACCCCCCACACATACACAAACACACCCCCACACCCCCCACATACACAAACACATCCCCACACCCCCCCACATACACAAACACCCACACCCCCACACCCCCCACACATACACAAACACACACACACACACACACACACACCCCACACATACACAAACACACCCCCACACCCCCCCACATACACAAACACATCCCCACACCCCCACACCCCCCATACACAAACACACATAAACACACATGCACATACATGGCGGCGGGGGGTGGCACTCTTCCATCTGCTGGCTCATTCCCTTAATGGTTGCAACAGCCAGATCTGGGCCAAGCCAAAGTCAAGAGGTAGGAACTCCACCTTGGTCTCCCACGTGGTGGCAGAAACCCCAAGTGCTTGGGTCATCATCTGTTGCCTTCTCAGGCACATTAGCAGGAAGCTGGATCAGAAGGGGAGTTTCTAGGCTCAAAATGGCACTCCCATGGCAGATGCCAGAAACTCAGGTGCTGGCTTGTGCTGCTGTGGTACAATGCCGGCACCCTGTTTTCAATTTCGGTGACTTTTACTCTTTATTCTTTCCTTCCCATTGCATGCATTGGGTTTAATTTACTCTTCTTTTTCCTTTTTTCCTTAAAATGGAAGCTTAATTTATTGCTTTAAAAATCTTTCTTATTTTCTAATACATTCACTGCTGCACCTTTCCCTCTAAGCCCCCTTTAAATATATCCTGTACATTCAGATATGCTGTTTTCATTTTTATTCAGTTCAAAATACGATCTTCCCTGCGCAACCCTCTGTGGCCCTGAGTTATTTAGTAGTGAATTGTTTTGTTTAAAAAAATTTGGGTATTTTCCAAGCATTTTTTTGGTCATTAATTATTAGTTTAGCTCTATTGTGGATAGAGAAAATACTCTGATTTATTTTCATGTTTAAAATGGGTATGAAGGGGGCTGGTGTGGCATAGCATCTTAAGCCTACACCTCTGGTGCCAGCATCCTATATGGCCACCAGTTCGAGTTCTGGCTGCTCCTCTTCTGATCCAGCTCCCTGTTCATGTGCCTAGGAAAGCAGTGGAAGATGGACCAAGTACTTGGGCCCCTGCACCCATGTGGGAGACCCAGAAGAAGCTCCTGGCTCTTTGCATTGGCCTGGCCCAGTCCTGATCATTGAGGCCATTTGGGGGAGTGAACCAGTGGATGGAAGATTGGTTTCTCTCTCTCTGTAAAACTCTTCCTTTCAAATAAAAAATAAATAAAAAAATTGTGTTGAGTGCTTGATGTCCAGAGTGTGATCCGAGTGAATGCTCCAGTGTCACCTTGACTACAGATCTGAATCCCTGGGGAGAAACACCATGAACCAAAACGACTCCTTCTATGTCTGGCCCGAAACAGCAAAGCAGGCCTCCGTGATCCCTTTCTGCTGTGTCACTCGGTATTGCAGTCATTAGACTCTGTGGCTATTCACATTTCTTAAATTAAGTAAAATCTAATTGTTTAAATTACAACTTGAAATATAGTTCCTTATGCACACTGGCCATAAGCATTCAATAGTCACATGTGTCTAGAGCAAGAGTGGGGGAATTTTTTTTCCTGCCAAGGGCCATTTGGATATTTATGACATCATTTGTGGGCCACATAAAATTATCAACTTAAAAATCAGTCTGCTATGGATTTATTGAATGTAGATTTATGCCTGGCAGGGCAGGTCTTGGCAGGGCCAGACCAAATGATCTTGATGGCCCATGGACTGGACCTTCACTAGTTCACTACCCCTGGTCTAGAGGAGGTTGCTTGGACATCTCCATCACCAAGGAATGTTCTAGACTCACATCCTGAGTTGGTCTTGGAGATCTCACCCCTCCATGCACAAGCCAAACAAGGCGTGCAGAGACCACACAGAGAGGAGACTGGGGAAATGAACTTTTCCAGTGAGCTTAGAGCAAAGCTTGCTCTGTTGTCCACACTGAGACTTGCAGGCAAGGGTCTTTATCACAAAGGGGGATGCTTGTAGGCCTGCAGTGAGGGGGAAATACCCAGGAAAAAGCTAAAATATACATCACTCCATTCACATAGAGAAGTTTACTGTCTCTGTGTCACTGACCATGTGGTGGGCAGAACAACATTCCTATCAGTTACTGGGGCTGGGGATGGATAGTGTTTGGTGGTGATGCTGGCGTCCTGTAACCTTTGCAGGACGTGAACTGGGAAAAGCTGCAGCAACTGAGAGCCCCAGGGGTGACAGACCTAGTACTTTCCCTCCTGGTGTATGCTGTGTGCTCCTTCAATGTCCCTCTCTTCTGCTAGCATGCAAACTCCCATGCAGTACAAAATGTGCCAGCTACCACCCTCGGCAGCCTCAGGAATCAGCCAAATGCTAACCGTTCAGTAGGCACTCAAAATCTTTGTGAACAAGCACGTATATCCTACTTGGGAAAATGTTTATGATGATGAATTATTTTTCTACTGCATTCACCCGTATTAAATGAATAAAATTTGTTCTGTTAAATAACATTAGCACCTAGAAGTTTTTATTCCATATGCTGAGACAAGGTTGCATTTATGAAATGCACTGCTCCCGGAATCCTGTGTGCCTTTTAGCAGAACTGGAGGTTCTTACCTCGGGCTACACCGAGTCCCAGGTCATTCATGCTTGACTTCAGGAACCTGCATATATGTCTATGTGGGTATTTTTCTGGGGAATGGATTTTTTAAGAGTCATTAAATATTCAAGAGTGTTATTTATCACCCCTCCTCCAATTGTTAAGAACAATTAGATTGGCCAGTGGGGGCATATTTGAAATGTTACCTCTCAGGTCTGTAGCCTGGCACAGAGTGAAGAATGCCTCATTGGGATCAGGGAAACCTGAGTTTTGTTGACTGGCTGAAATCTCTGGTCTAAAGGACCGTGTTTTAACCATATAGAAAATGAAGAACCAAGAAGCTGAAAGGCAACCTCTGCAGGCTTTTGTATCTCATGCGTTTGTGTGTTCTTCAGCCTGGATCATTGGTCACCCAACAAACCTGGGGGACCTTTTGCTTGCTCATCCGAAGTGAGCCTCCACTGCTCTGTGCAGTCTGACTGCAGGCCCTCTGTGATCACCAGATCATTTTCTGCCACACTTGAGAGCTTGCATGTCTCACAAGAAGCTTGCATTTCCACAGGTGATTCAGATGTTCCATTTAACTTCATTGAAGATGTAGATGTTTCCTGGCTTCCTTGTTCTACCATGCACATTTTGAATTCTCAGCTGACTTCCATGGTACTGCATTCTGTGTACAGCGCCAGTTCTCAGAGTGTGGACCAGAGATCTTTGAAAGTCCTGAGATGCCTCTGTGATAGCAAAGCTATTTTCATAAAATATTAAGATGCTAATTTCATTTTTCACACACTCACAATGCATGGCGGAGTATGATTTTACCCAAGATGGAATGAGGAAGGAGATATAACTGTCCAAGTGCCTCTTATTAAACAGTACTTTAAGGGACTTACAAAAATGTAAACTGATCCCACGTGGGATGCTGGTATTGTAGGTGATAGCTTTACCTACCTTGCCACAATGCCAGCCCCACGTATGTTATTTTTTTATAAAAGTTTATAATTTACTTTGATTTGTGCTGAGTTTATTTTTCTTTAACAAGTTAATATTTTTAAATTGTCTCAGTTTTAATTTTGGACATAGTAAATATCAACAAATATAATCCCTACAAACAAAAACTCTTTTGGGTTCTTAAGTTTATGAAGTTCCATTTAATGTTAATTGAGAGGGAGGGAGACAGAGACAGACCACTCCCATCTTCTGCTTCACTTTCTAAAGGTCCCCAGTGGCCAGGGCTGGGCCAGGGCCAGAGCCAGGAGCCAGGAACTTAGTCCAGGTGTCCCATGGGTGGCAGGGACCCATTTACTTGAACATTCAACTACTGCTTCCCAGAGGCTGCTTTGTTGGAAGCTGGAGAATGGCGAAAGCTGAGAATCGAACCCAGATACTCCAACATGGACACAGGTGTCCCAGTCACTGGCTAAAGGTCCATTCCTCTCGCTGGTTTCTAAGAGTATGCAGAAGTCCTCAAACTGAAGAGTCGTGCTGTTGTTCGTCCCTTGCTGCCCTTCGAGTCACTATTTGAGTCTTTTTTTTTTTAAGATTAATTTATTTATTTGAAAGGAAGAGGTAGAGAGAGGCAGACAGAGAAAGAGATCGATCTTCCATCTGCTGGTTTACTCCCCAGATGACCACAACAGTTGGAGCTCTGCCAATCCAAAGCCAGGAGCCAAGAGCTTCTTCCAGGTCTTCCATGTGGGTGCAGGGGCCCAAGGACTTGGGCCATCTTCTACTGCTTTCTCAGGCCATAGCAGAGAGTTGGATTGGAAGAGGAGCAACCGGACTTGATCTGGCGCCCACATGGGATGCCTGTACTGCAGGCAGCAGCTTTACCCACAGCGGGGGCCCCACTAATTGGGTCTTAAAAGATGGTGCAGGTCCTGAGGTCAAGTTAGCAGATAATTGACTGGAAACTCACCTTGTAAGGTTAGAGTGTGTCACTCTCTCCTCTCTCCTGGAGATAATGAATGGGCGCAGGGGAAAAGCCCTGTACGGAAGCCACATTCCCAGGTGGCAGCCCCACAGCAGACAGAACACCCCTGAAAACCAAGTCAGAGGCAACCCTTTTGAAGGCCATGGGGGATCCAGGGAGGATCTACCCTGCGAGCCTCTTCAGCAGTTTCCTTCTCTCCCCTCCCACAGCTAGAACTGTGCCTTGAGTCCTGGAGTGATGTCTCTGAGCCAGAACTGCACCTGGCCGTCTCACAAATGTTTCCTTGAGGAACATTCGAGTCATTTTTATGTAATCATTGCTTAAGGAAAAAAGCATCCTAGGACTCTCCTGTGGGCCCAACCCCACCCGGAAGCAATTACTTTCAGGTTGTGAGAACTGGTGATACCCAAGGGCTTGTTGGAAGCAGCATTTCGATTACTGTTAATGGCGAGAATGTTTGGCCAGGGAATATATCCATTTTCCTCCTTGTCATTTATAATCTATTACTCATGGTGGCCCTAAGTGGAGACTGCATTTTTATGACAGTTTTGTACTGCAGAAAGAGAACAGAAATCCCGAGTTATTGATTGTTAACTTTTGCCTATCTCTAACCATCCTGTTTTCAAGGCAGCTATGAAAGTAGGAGGTATTTCAAAGAAACATTTAGCTTCTGTGTCAAATTATTTTTACTGTATCTTAAAATAAATGGAGGGAAAATCTGGCAGAATGTGTTAATACTACACCTTGGAGACACAGAGCTGTGTGTAATATGCTATAAATATGTGCACATATTAGTACCCACAAGGTATATCAAACTGTGATGGATTGAGTTTGAAAATTAGACATCTTTTGGGTGATATTATTTTCTGTTGCAACTCTGCTTTCAGGGAAGTGCAGAAAGTTAAACTACCGTTTTCTGTCTTCTCAGGAAAAGGGAAGAGGAAAGACTTGAATAATTATTAGTTGTTTTATTGGTTTAACATCTCAAGCTCTTGAACTCAAAGGATTAATTAGAAAAATTTCATTTGTGGGGAAAGAGTGAGTACCATCATGTGGGAATGAAGTGGAGCACAGGAGAGAGTCTAAATAGAACAAGAAAAAAATCCACAAAAATAGAAGAGGTGGGAGCTGAAATATCCCCCTCGTGATGAAGATGCTTCAAGAGACTTGAGAAAAAGGTTAGGGAAATAGAAATGTCTGAATATTATGTAGTTGGTCACTGAATTTGCTAGAATTTTCATGTGTGAAAGCTGATCAAATTTAAAAAACATGTTGAGGGCCAGCGCCGCAGCTCAATAGGCTAATCCTCTGCCCGCAGCACCGGCGCACCGGGTTCTAGTCCCGGTTGGAGTGCCGGATTCTGTCCCGGTTGCCCCTCTTCCAGGCCAGCTCTCTGCTGTGGCCCGGGAGTGCAGTGGAGGATGGCCCAAGTGCTTGGGCCCTGCACCCCATGGGAGACCAGGAGAAGCACCTGGCTCCTGGCTTCGGATCAGCGCGGTGTGCCAGCCGCAGCGGCCGTTGGAGGGTGAACCAAAGGAAGACCTTTCTCTCTGTCTCTCTCTCCTCTCACTGTCCACTCTGCCTGTCAAAAAATTAAAAAATAAAAAATATAAAAATAAAAATAAAGAAACATGTTGAATCAGTTTGATGAAAGTTGACTTAATTTGAGATGAGATTGAAATGTGAGGGCAGATAACCTTGTTTGTAACACTGTGACGGGAGTAGAATGCTAATTTCAATACAGTTTCTGCTGAGGAAAATTAAAACAACAACCTAAAATCTTGTTACATAGAAAAGAATCCTGGAAGAAGAAATATAAACATTTGACGGTTATCCTGATGAATACTATGACTGGCTTTGGAAAGTCATTCCTATTTCTAAATGTACTTTATGCACTATGTGTGTTATTATTATTCTGACACTATTAATAACAAACTTGCAATTTGACAATGGTTGGCCCATTCTCATCAAATTCAGTTGTAGATCTTTATACTAAACATAATAAACCATGTTACAACTTATTGCAAAATGAATAAAGTAGCAAATAAACATTTATATGATTATTCAATTAATTATATGTATAATAATAATTATTATTTTAATTGTACATATTTTGAGGATACAGTATGGTACCTTCTAGTGTCCTACAGCACAGTGGGATACATGTCACAATAACTTATTGCATATTTTTTGACTAACTAGGAGAGAAGAGCTCAAATGCGCCAAAACAGTAATGATAAAAAATAGAATCATAATTACTGTGATTTGACCAGTAAACATTGAATACTTGTATTGGCATTTGCTTTATAAATATGTATATTAATTACATGTTAATAAAAATATCTAAGGATATATAAATTCAGACTATACTCTGATTTGATCATTGTATATTATATATGTATGTAGAATATATATATTCTATTTTATATATGTATAGAAATGAAGAGACTCATTTCCTTAGTTAACAGTATGTGATGTAATTTAGTGATTAGCAAACAAGACTGAAAAATATTATTCCAGAAAGGTGGAGGAAATATTGGAAATTCTCCACTGATGAATAGGAAACCATGGTTCTCAAAAGCGATGTTTTGCCTGCACCATTGTAGATGATGTCAAGGAAAGAAGTTGAGGAAACATTGAAAGAATGTCTATACAGAAAGCTCTACTCTAATTCATGTAGAAAGCTCTCTGAGGTGACCTAGAAAGATGAGGTATAAAGATGCCCATGCCAAGGACAAGCACAGAAGCATGTCTGAGTAGTAGGGTCAGGAAGGCTTGAGTCCAGAAAGACTTGGTGAGAAATGTTCAGAACCCCAAAACCAAAAAGCTGTATTTGAATAGCGAGAAAGAGATAGATTCAAATTCTGGGAAGATTACATAATTCTGAGATGGCAGAAGGAAGGCAATATTTTCTATTTCCATCTGTGCCTTTATGTTTTCTATTGATAACTAAAATTTATTTGCCATTGGTTTAATAAGCACAGAGTTATTTAAGAGACCAAGTAAAGTGACTAATGTAATGGTACTGTAACTATAAAATTACTATGAAAATATGAATTGCCACAAATATTAATATAAACTAACCAGTCTAAGAATTTTCACATGCGCTAACAGTGGCTTAGACTCATCTCACCCATTGAAGACTAATCCTCGTTACTGATTCCAGGGAGAATTCTTTCTTTAACAGTGTCACAAAAATTGCATTCTTCATCTGGTCCATTAGCATGGTTCTTTTAGCTTTGTCTTTAGCCTGGACTCGCATGCAGACTACTTCTCAACACGTCCGCTTTTGCCACTTCTTGCTATGCTCACTGGTAACACCCTTTTTCTCACGACCATTATCTTCACCTGAACCATCCCATATCCTATTAATTTCTTCCACCCTTGCCCACCTCCACAACTTGTTCATTCTCTCTCTCTCTCTGCTCACATCAATAAGAATAATTCTAAAACAGAAGTCAGAATCTCACCCATCCACTCAGAGCCTCCAGTGGGTGGACATCAAAAATAGTTCATGGACAATGGAATTCAAAGAGGTGTACTTTTGTGAAAATTTTGAAAAATGCATGTGTATTTTTTTTTCATAATACAGTCCATTAACTTTTTGGAGACCATTGGATACACTTACAAGCAGGGAAAGAGATGTTGATCGTTGTGTTGTTTGTCCCTATTGGTGCTCTCTTGGCCACTCTTTTGCATACAGCCAGTCAAGGGGTCTCCTGCAACTTCTCTGCCGTTTCTTTAACCTTCCTCTACTGATATTGATACCAGTGATTCACCACAAGGAAAAGGAGCTGTGCTGAACTATGATTCATGATTTTATCTTGCTGTAAAGTTCTGGTGTTAACCTGGTCTTCTAAGTTCACAAACTGCATGTGCCAGGCAATAATTATCATCTGGATCCACTATCATGACTTCAGTTTGGTAGTTTTGGGTAAATCTTTGGCACATATTATCAAAGTAATGAAGTATGTAACCAGTTTGGAAAGGTATAACTTATACAATCAAAAACTTCATTTTTATCTCTTACTGATCTTTTAAGCTTTATTCTTGGAAGAAAACTTGGTCAAGTTCCTCGGCTTTTCTTGTTGATCTTGTGTAATAGATAGCTTTACCATCTTTTCATGTTGTATTCATTTCAAAAGATCCAGTTCCCTATCCTTTCCTTTTTTATATAAAATTTATTTTGTTTATTTGAAAAGCAGAATGACAGACAGAGTGAGAGGGAGAGAGATCTTCCATCTGCTGGATCATTCCCCAAAAGAGTGCAATGGCCAGGAATGGACCAGGCCAAAGCCAAGAGCCATGAACTCCATCCTGGTCTCCCACATGAATGGCAGGACCCCAAGTACTTGGGCCTTCTTCTGCTGTTTTACTAGGCATATTAGGGACTGGATAGGAGCAGAGCAGCCAGGACTTGAATTAGCTTGCTTATATGGGATGCTGGCAATGCAAACCACAGCTTAACCCACTGGGCCACAGTGTCAATCGCTCCCTAGAGCATCCTATCCTTGATAATGAATCTCTGTGCTTGACTTGAAGTTGAATCTTCTACACCCCTCCCCCCACCCCGAGGTCCACGTGAGCAGGTCTTTGCAGCAGGAGAAGAAAGCAGCCCTGCTCTTTGTCCTGGTTCTTCTCCCCAGCTGAGTAAGTAAAGTTCCTAGTGCTCTAGGGTGGGGTCACGGGAACGACACTAAGAAAGCAAGGTCTAGTGGTTTCAAATCATGACCACAATGGCTTTCCACCCTTCCCCTGAAGAAACAGTAGAGTGTCTGCACCTCAAGATTTTGGTGGTCTTGTTACCCTGTTGACCAGGACAGGATAAGCAGAACGATGTTGTGTTTTCTGAGGTTAGGGCATAAGAGACCACACTCTTTCTGCCTGGCACTGTTGACACACTTGGAGTTCTGTCTCCCAGAACACAGTTGCTGTGTGGAGAAAAGCAAAGGTCCATGGAAAGACCACACACAGTAGCTTCACAAAACCATCCCGGGGAGACTCCACCTTTGAGCACCCACGTGATAACAGCCCCGGGCCAAGCCTGAAGTGAGGAAGTTGAGGTGCTTTAGGTGCAAGCGCTAGGGAAGCACTCATGTTGATCATTTTCCAAGTGCAAGGTGGACTCTTACATGGAAGTGGGAGTGATGCTGCCTTAAACTTTTTGCCCCTGGCATCCTACTTATTTCTTCCTTGTCTGGCTTTCCCTAGCTCTTCGTTGTTTGCAAAAGCCCCTGTCATTCAAGTCTCCCCCAGCCTATGAGGGCCCATCGCTACTGTGTCCTGTCTGGGTTCTTGCCTCAGAGAATCCACAGCATATGAAAAAGCTGTGTTGTGCCACTGCATTCCAGGTGCAATCGCCTAGAAGTAAGTAGAGACAGGGACAAGGCTTTGCTTGCTTACTTGTATTGAACTTGTATTGTTACCTATGGTCTCTGAGCCTGGTAAATGTTTAAAATTGACTCTTCTCTCCAAGTCATTTTCAGGGGTTCCCTTTTGGTTCTTCTTAGAGGTGTTGCCTTTGAGGAGGGTGGGACCCACAACTCAGTCCTCTCCAAAATAGCGATCCCTCTTGCCACTTCTTTCTCTTGATTATTTTCCTGTAATGAGTGAAAGGTGCCTGTGAAGGGCACAGGAGTTGACAAACGGACTCTGAACCGTTCCCTGTAAATTCCACCTGGGAGACTCTGAGCACACTCACTTTGCTGTCTTGCGTTGCCTTGAAACTCAAAGTTCCATGGAAACATTCATTTCTGAATTTTATTTTACTTATGGATTCATTTAATACCTTACTAATTGACAACCTTGTATGTAAGAATCGGTATTGAAAGAGTCATTTACAATACTCAGTCACATTTAACTCAACTGGATTTGGGCTCAAGTTACAGTTGACAGTTTGAAGATCTGTGAAACCTGAGTAGCCTTTCTTGAAAATCTGTAGGGATTTCTGAACATCTGGGAAGACAGGGAGGCAGTGAGAGGGAATCCACTGCCCTCTGTCTGTTTACAGCTTGGTCTGCCTAGTGAGCGACTGCCAAGGTAAAGATGGGGTATTTGCTAATGTGCTGAAAGTTTGAGAGCTGGGAGCATTCTTGCTGTTGTCACCTCTATTCCTAACTGCACGGAGCTTGCCTGAGTGGCTGGAAGGAATAGGGCCTGGCCCAGTGCCTGGAAACACCAGGTGCTCAATACACATTTGTTTAGTGGTTATGAGTGAGAATTTCAGGACAGGGGTTGAGACATTTTTTTTCTATAAAGTCCAGATGGTAAATATTTTAGGTGAGTATTATAGAAGCCAAATGTTTGGTTTCTGTTGCAGCTACTTACTTTTGCTAAGGTAATGTGAAAATGGAGAGAGGCATCATGTATGTGAGGGTGTATGGCTGTGCTCCTCTACAGTTTTATTTACAGGAAGAGGTGGTGGGCCAGATTTGACCCATGGGTCAATCCCTGCTTTGGGGGCAGATGAATCTAGGTTTGGAAATGCATCTAAGCGGCATGTCAAGCTCTGTGATTTGCAGGTTTACATGTCTGCAAATTGAGGATGGTCATTACTTCTTCACTGTTTTTGTTACAAGAGTTGGAGGACATGTACACGTGGGACGGTGGTCACCATCTCCAGGACATGCTAAGCATTCAGAAAAGTGGTTACTGTCATTGTTACATCCTTGAGTCCTCAAATCCCTGGAGTACTATTTCTTTCAATTACATTCCCATCAACCCTGTCATTTCTGTTTTGCACAGATTTAGTCTTTCTGCGTTGTGACTTTGGACTTCTGGTCTACCAGCTTATTCTTGTCCCTGATCTTTCAGGATGTACCATCCTCTTCAAGCTGCACAATATGGTTTTGCCCCTCTGGGGACGTTTCTCCAGTGCTCCACCGCTCACTGCCATCAATCAGTTTAGCTCTTCGTTGTAAGGGCTTTCCTGCTGGGCTTTCCCACAGTGGATTCCTACTTCCCCAAGCCATTCTCTGCACTTGTACTAACATTATGTTTTTCAAGCACACTTTAGCTCACTCCTGTATTGAAAAAGCACCGGATTAATCCCAAGTGACTACAGAACAGAATGTCAGTTCTTAGTCTGGCATTCAAGGTGCTACATCTTATCCTAATCTGTTTTTCCAGATGCATCTCCCATTTTACCTCTGATGTAATCTATACCGTGGCACCACGAGAACACTCACTTTTACTTTTTGCTATGTTTTGTTCTGTTGTGTTTTTCCTTTGGTACTTTTTAATTATTTACTTTCTTTATTAAATTGTGATTAATTGTGCAAGAATCTTTGCAGCCAAACTGTTAGGTTCATGAAGATAGGACTGTCTCGTATGTCTTTAACAAGAAGAAAAAATGTTTGCACAGTAAAATGTAAAATGAAATGGCTATTTGTAGTAATCTCCTTGTGAAAGTTATGTGAGGTACAGCTGTCTTTTTTTGTTTTTTTTGGATTTTTTTTTTTTTTTTTGACAGGCAGAGTGGACAGTGAGAGAGAGAGACAGAGAGAAAGGTCTTCCGTTGCCATTGGTTCACCCTCCAATGGCTGCCGCGGTCGGCGCGCTGCGGCCGGCGCACCGCGCTCATCCGATGGCAGGAGCCAGGAGCCAGGTGCTTTTCCTGGTCTCCCCATGGGGTGCAGGGCCCAAGCACCTGGGCCATCCTCCACTGCACTCCCAGGCCACAGCAGAGGGCTGGCCTGGAAGAGGGGCAACCGGGACAGAATCCGGCGCCCCGACCGGGACTAGAACCCGGTGTGCCGGCGCCGCAAGGCAGAGGATTAGCCTGTTGAGCCACGGCGCCGGCCGTACAGCTGTCTTAAGAACTTCATTTTCTAACCTCAGGCTGGAATCCAGAGTGATAGGATGAAAAACAGGATTTCCTTTTTTTTTATAAATGTAAATGCACTTACTTTTGTTTGAAAAAGAGAGGAAAAAGAGAGAGAGAGAGAGAGAGAGAGAGAGAGAGAGAGAGAGAGAGAGAGAGAGAACTTCCACCTGCTGGTTCACTCTCCAAATACCCACAACAGTCAAGGCTGGGCCAGGCCAAAGCCAGGAGCTTGAACACAATCTAAGTCCTCACGTGGACGGCAGGGCTCCAACCATTGGAGTCATCACAAATGCCTCTCAGGGTGCAGGAGTCAGAAGTGGAGACAGGGTTCAAATTCAGGAACTCTGATATGGGATGTGGGTACCCTGCTTCACTTCTGATCCAGCTCTCTGCTATGCCCTGGGGAAGGCAGTAGAAGATGGCCCAAGTCCTTAGGCCTCTGTACCCACATGGGAGACCCCGAGAAAGCTCCCTGGCTCCTGACTTTGGATTGGAGTAGCTCTGGCAGTTTCAGCCATTTGGGGAGTGAACCATCAGATGGAAGACTCTCCCCCATCCCGCCGCCTCTCCTCTCTGTGTAACTCTGACTTTCAAATACATGAATAAATCTAAAAAAATTAAAAAAGAAAAGCCCATGGGAAATGCATATTATGAAAAAAGCCATGCATGGATTTAAAAATTTGTTGCACTGTAATAAACTCACCTTTTAATTTCATTTTCCATGAATTTTTGAAGTGCCCTTCTGTGAAGCTCTTAACCACTTCCCCTGCACAGGTGGACTTTTTTCTTATGGAATATGCAAATCTCAATTAACCCTCTCTTAGGCTTCACTGTAATTATTATTCACTTATCTTTTTCCACCTAGGTTTGGAAATTCTTATGGATTGGAATCATGTTTTGTTATCCTAATGTAAGAACTCAAAAACTCCTTTTAAATAGATGGATGGATGAATGGATGGGTGAGTAGTTCAGTCTTCAGCAATACCTCTTTCAGTTAAATCAATTAAAGTCACAGACTTTAATATGCCTGAATTTCATTTTACTTCCAAGTGTTAAGTGAAAAAAAACAAAGAGCCATTTAAAATGACAAACATCTTCAAACATTGCTTCACACTATGAATAGTTTTAAAAGTCCTGGAAACTAAACAACAAAAAAAAAGCAATTAAGGAAAGTAAATTGACATGAAGTTTTGAATTGCTAAAAAAAAATGGGAGAATTATTCTATGTGTGTGGATGTTTAATGCATAAATGCCAATGCCAATAGCTTGTCACCATTCTGCTCAGGCAAGCATTTGCGACGCTGAGAAGTACAAGATGTTGGGGAAGCAGGAGACAGGCAGATGAACTACTGCTTCGTCGTTTCAGCGATGTTCTCAGATTAGCCAAATGTGAAACTTTAATTATGATTAGCTCTGTTCACTTCACATTTGACAGAAGTAACACATGCTTTGGAAATGTCAATTTAAAATCTATTTGCGTTTTTTTCCCCTGTGAAAATGCTGAATGTTAATATTGTAAGCATTTTAATCCACAAAGTATTATTTTGGCTAAAAATGTTGTCTAAAAATTGGACTCTTTTTGCTTCAAGTATATGCTGCCTTTCAGTCAATGAATTCAATTGTAAGTCTATTATTCATTACCTAAGTCATAGATGTACTGTGATTGCATAATCATCAGCTAAATTTTTAAATGTTAGTAATATTTTTAACATTGAAATATTGACAGATGTACTTTTATGTATAATTTTTGTTAGATTGTTTGAAAAAAAAAAACTTGAGAACAGAACATTTTATTCTCTTTCTTTTGTTTTTTACTTGTTTCTTTTTCCCTGTTTCCAAAGTTAGGGCTTCTAAGTCAGGTGTTTTTTGCAACACTGGACTCACTAGGGGTTCAGTACCACTTATTCTAGACAAGATGTGACATTAAAAAAATTACACACACATGGCATTTCAGACATGAAATGACACTTATTAATAATAAAAACAACCAGCATAAAAACAAAGACAAAAACACTGCCCACAAGGCAAAATTCTTTAAGGATCATGCAAGAGAAATTTCAAAGAAAGATTTCTTATAAAGACCCAGTTGTGTGCTTATGAACATAGGTAAGTAAACAGAAGTATACAAACTGTATTTTATGTGAACATCCTCTCCACACTTTCCAAGTAAAGTGCACTACCGAATGATCATGCTATAGTCCTGTGATGAAGCAGCAGCAGGAGCATTAGAAACCCTGTCTGTCCTCTCTAAAACTGACGGGAGACCTCATCTTGCTCTTTTTGGTAGAACCAGGAGATGACTGTCAACATGATCAAGCAATGAGATTCTAAGTCCAGGGCCAAGGTTGGCATGAGTATGAAGTGAGAGAGAAAGCTGTAGGCCCTCCAGAGACAGCTGATACTGATCTGGCCTGGGCCAGGCTGAAGCTGGGAGCCAGAAAAGCAATGCAGATCCCTCACATGGGTGGCAGGGACTCAAGTACTTGACCCATCATCTGATGCCTCCTAGGGTGTGCGTTAGCAGGAAGCTGGAGTGGGAGCAGGGACGCCAGGAATCAAACCCCGGCACCCATCCCACGTGAGATTCAAGTGTCCTGAATGGAGACTTAACCATTGAACCACACTGCCACCCACCTACCTTATCTTGAAAGCATGATTGTTATTTTCCTTTTTAATGACAGTAAGTAACTAAAGCATAGATATTATTTTCCATGGTTTCTCAACGAGGAACACAAAACTGTAGATCAGGTACTTATAACTTCAAGTCTTGAACTTAAATACTTCCTCTTAAAAAAAGTTTTCATGAGAACAACAAAAAAATCTATTTTCTCAATTAAATGGCAAAAAGTGTTTCTCAAATTCTATATTTCTTTTTTGAGAGGTTGTAAAATGTTTGGTACAATGTGTTGAGAAAATGACATTTCTTTGTTTATAAGCTGCTCAACCATAGCTGAATTTGGAAAATAAACAGATTTTAAGGCTGTTTAGGGACAAAATTGCTTTTCACCCTCCCCACACCCATCTCTTTCTGGCCCCTCCTCCTGTAGCAAGTCTCTTCCTCCTCCAGGCAGGTTTGCCCACGCAGGTGACTCCCTAGCTCACTGTCTCCTCTAGCACTTGGAGTGCTATGCAGCATATAGAGATGGGTAGGAACTTGAGTCAGGGGCAGAAGACTGTGCCCCTGCAAACTGAACAACGTTGCCTACGTCCTTCCTTGCCCTCTCTAAGCCTCCGTTTCCTTATTTGACAATTACAATAATTGCAGTGTTTCCTGCCAATCATGCATGTGAAAGGCATGGCTCTAATGCCTGGGAAACTGGAAGTACTAAATCAACTATAGTTATTTTTGTTGCCTCTGTTCTTTCCTTTCTCTTCCTCCTCTTTTTCTTCTCAAACTTTACAAGCTGCTTGAGTAGTTGATTCTTCCCTACTATTAATATCTTTATTTAAAAAGAAAAACTTTACAGTGGGTGATGACTTAACATTCCAGCTTTTTCTTTTTTGTGAACTTAATGTGCAGAAGTTTGATTTATCATTTAATTCATTACGCATGCAAAGCCTCTCCTTTTTTTGTAATAATTTAGTGTTTTTCCATTTCTACTTCTATATTCTGGCAGCAACCATTCTGAAATATTCCGTGTATTTTCTGTTTATGTTCTTGCACACCAGGTATTTTTATCCTACTCACACTTGTCTTAATTTGTGTAAATGGCATAATACATATTAGACCTCAGTCTCTATCATGCCTCTTTCACTGTGTAGGATGTTGTTCAGCCCCAGTCTAGTTTTGTGTGCACCTCTTTGATTAGTATTTTTTTAATTTAAATGATACCTAAAAATTGTACCTGTTTATGAAGTACCATATATGCATACCTTGTATATTCTCCAGACATGCTAAACATATCTATCTCCTCAAACATTTATTTTCTCTTTATGGTAAAAACATTCAAAATATTTTTTCCCATTTATTTATTTATTTATTTATTTTGACAGGCAGAGTGAACAGTGAGAGAGAGAAACCGAGAGAAAGGTCTTTTGCCATTGCTTCACCCTCCAATGGCTGCCACAGCCGGCGCTCTGTGACCGGCGCACCGCGCTGATCCGATGGCAGGAGCCAGGTGCTTCTTCTGGTCTCCCGTGGGGTGCAGGGCCCAAGGACTTGGGCCATCCTCCACTGCACTCCCTGGGCACAGCAGAGAGCTGGCCTGAAAGAGGGGCAACTGGGACAGAATCTGGCGCCCCGACTGGGACTAGAATCCGGTGTGCAGGCGCCACAAGGTGGAGGATTAGCCTAGTGAGCCGCAGCTCCAGCTCCCAATTTTTAAAACTATATGGTTGTTCATTGTTGTCATCTGTAGTCATTCTACTGTATAATGGAGCACCAGATTGATTCCAGTTTAATTGTTTCACTTTTTTTTTCCCACTAAATCCATGTAAGTGACACCCTAGGAAGAAGCACCATTTTTTTCCTCCTGGAGTGCTTGTGTTTTGTACACTGCTGTATACTGTACACTTGTATACACTATACAATTTTTCCTCTTGCAGTATTTACGTTTTTTCCTCCAAGTATGGGAAACTTGATCTTTGTCTAAAATAAGTAGTTTCTGAAAATGGCATTTGGGGCTAAATTTTGCTTTAGAAATAGAGAGAAATCTCTGAATCTTCTTAGGGACAACAACCTTGTAATACACACTCAGTACCCAATACTGGGAGCATGTCACTCCCTACCGTTCACCGCGGGGCTACTGACTTCTGCTGCACCTGTAGGTGACTGTGCTTGGGAAGCAACCTTGGGGGACAGAAGCCAGACTTCAGCAGATTCCACAGGAGGTGACTGCTGAATGGCCCCACGGGGTTTCCTCTAGGGCTGTTTAGTAAACCTCCCTTCCATCTGCAGTAACAATTCCCCAGGCCACCTGGGATGAGCAGTCAGTCTAAATAAGAGCTTCAGCCCCTTTCTTCGGACCCGAGGGCTTCCCGCGTGGTTCCTTGGCAAAGCTTCCAGAGCCACCACTGCCTTTCGGCTTTCAGTCTTTGCTAACGCTGGTTTCAGCCTTCCTGGGTCTCTTTCCTATTCACTCTTCCTGGCTCAGGCCAAGGCTTACCTAATGCATTTTGCTGGATTTCTTTCACTCTTTTCTTTTTCTTTCTTTCTTGTTTTAATGTATTTGTTTATTTGAAAAGCAGAAAGAAAGAGAGGGGGAAGAGAGAGAGAGAGAGAGAGAGAGAGAGAGAGAGAGAGAGAGAAAGTGCTTTTCCACCTGCTGGCTTATTCCCCAAACAGCTGCAACAGCTGGGACTGGTCCTGGCTGAAGTCAGAAGCCAGGAGCTTCATCTGGGGCTCCTACATGGGTGGCAGAGGCCCAAGCACTTGAGCCATCTTCTGCTGCTTTCCCAGTCACATTAGCAGAGAGTTGGATCAGAAATGAGGCACCCAGGACTTGAACCGGTGCTCCTATGGGATGCCAGCATTGCAGGAAGTGGCTTAACCCACTGTGCCACCATGGCAACCATTTGTGGAAAGCAACCCTGAGCTTTGTACATTTCTTGGCTTTAATATTCTGTGAATGTGTAACATGGTGGGGGGCTCACAACCACATTATAACAATCTGTGCTTGAAAAAAGTTACTTTGAGATGCAGCAGGATTATTATTTTGTAGAATAACAGCTTTATTTTCTAATCAGTCACAGGAAGTCAGTGGAATAAAAGGACTTGGAAAGATCCAGTATGTCATTGTCATTTGGGGCTCAATAAACTATTACAGTGTTGTCAGGTCTAATCTCAAAGGAGCTGAATGAAAATATATATCTGGGTGATCTGACCCCATCGACATCGTGTATCATGGTTACCCTGACATCTGGAGAAGAGCAATTCTGCCCTGTCAACTTGGAGGTGCAACACTGCCGGCTGAGTTCACTCACTCGTTTACCCGGAGCTCCTGGATATCAGGTTGAAATTAAAGTGGGGAGATATGGAGACGGCGTCCTACATCCTCTGTGAAATTAGCCTAATCGCCATGAAGTTGTCCTGCTAATTCAGCATATTGGAGAGTCTCCTGACACTATAAAAATGTCTCCCTCTGGCTTGGAAGGATGTAATGGAAATAAGACTTCTTGGCTTCCGTCAACTCCTCCCTGATGGATCCTAGGGCTGTGTACTGTGTGTGTGTGTGTTTGTGTCCTTCTTAGTGGCTTGCAGGATCACTATCTATCTTTGTGACTTAGCCGTGGCTCAACAGGCTAATCCTCCGCCTTGCGGCGCCGGCACACCGGGTTCTAGTCCCGGTTGGGGCGCCGGATTCTGTCCCGGTTGCCCCTCTTCCAGGCCAGCCCTCTGCTGTGGCCCAGGAGTGCAGTGGAGGATGGCCCAGGTGCTTGGGCCCTGCACCCCATGGGGAGACCAGGAAAAGCACCTGGCTCCTGGCTCCTGCCATCGGACGAGCGCGGTGCGCCGGCCGCGGCGGCCATTGCAGGGTGAACCAACAGGAAGACCTTTCTCTCTGTCTCTCTCTCTCACTGTCCACTCTGCCTGTAAAAAAAAAAAAAAAAAAAAAAAAAAAAAAAAAGAAATACAGAATGGCAGCCACAGTGAATGACTGAATAAAAGATAAGACAGGACAATTATGAAGGCTGCCTGAAGTACCTATATTCATATGTTGTTCATGCGAACCATTGTCCCAGCAAATGTATGACACTACAGATATCAATGCATTATGAAAGGGGATAGATAGTCCAAGGTTTGTGCTATCAAAGTTAAACAAAATCTCACCAGAAAGATCTAATTGCTGAGCTTTTATCCTCCTGCTTAAAAACATTCATTTTGAAATATGTATTGTGTAGCTTGCAGCTTGCTGGATAACAATCAGCAATGCGTGGGCTTTGCTGGTAAAACACTTTGTGAGCCACTCTATTTCTTGCTAATGCAGATTCTTTGTTGTATAAAACAGAGGATGAATACTTGGCTTCTTTCAAAACAAAAGTTTTCTGTGATGATAAAGAACAGCCACAACAGCATATGGATCACTTTAGATGATGGGCTGGAAAGGAAATCAGCCATGAAAACAAAACACAAGAAATTAAAAATGGCAACCTGCAGCCACTTCACTCTCCTTCAGCTTTACCTTTTGCGAAGAATGCGAGTGTGTAAAGAAATGAAGAACTGGCTCTGGATGTAATATCAAGCTTCAGGCTCACTGGAAATGTAATACACGTTTCCTCCAACCTCACCATCCTGGGGCTGCAGATGGAACCCTAACGCACACAGTAACAGCCAGAGTGCTATTATTTCCTGCTCCAAAGCAGAATATTGAAGCTCCAGGCAAAGGCCAACTTAGCCTGGTGCCACTGCCTCCTTCCCAGGACAATTGCTTTTCTTCCAGACCCAGAGTTCCAGCAGGCGTCGCCACTGCTGAGTCAGGCACCCTGATAGATGTGCTGCAGTTCACAAAGTGTCTGAATTGTGCAGGGTCCTTGGTGAAGCATGAGAAAATGCCTCTCCCCTCTTCATTAGACTGCTTCAGAGGCCCCAGCGCACTGTTCTTGGGCATCAGTATTTCACAATGTGAAAAACGCTGGCAATTTTTCCTTCTCTAAAGGAGAACTCGAGCATTAACAAAGGTGGCGGTCACAGCGGGGTTTGACTGCTCCAGTGAGGTATTTGCCATGAGCTCTCACACCCGTGGCTTTGTCACTGGACAGTTCTCTGTGCCCGCCCCGTTGCCTCCTTGGAAGGACTGACCATCTGGGCGCTGCTTCAGCCTCCGTGCAGTTGAGTTAGTTGACTTCCTTTCTCACCTCTGGGCTCCCCTCTAGGCTCAGCTCCCACACTTCTGCTGGGCTGCCCTTCTGAGCTTTTTGACTCCTGGGGGTGGTTACCACCTGGGCTCCAGCCTGGTGATTCCTGTGTGCCACAGGGTTTCCTGCTGTTGCATTTGCATATTATTCTCAGAAGGATAGTGGGCTCAAAGTCTCCTCTCTCTCCCTGTGAAACCTGAGAAGATATGAATACATTGATTTGACGCATGCGGTAGATCTGTTTAAGTGGTGGAGGATAGGGGGGTCTATTCCCGCTAATTACGAAGTAGGTGACAGGTACTGCGCTGTTACCTTATTTTACTTCTCACAAAAGTCTGCTTTATTTTTACAGCTCGCATTACTAAACCAAAACAAATAACAAATCTAAAAAATGCTCAGGGGTTCATAGTTTTAATAATATTCCCAAGTCCATGTAATTAGAAAATGTTAGGAGTTTCACCCACTAATATTTTTCCACTCAAGTGTTCTGAAGATATTTGCGTATCTTTCCTTTATATTTTGAAAAACTCCACTAGATGCCTCTCTACTTTTGCATTCCCTTTACAAACTTTCCGTCAATGCATTTGTCTGAACCACATAGTCATCCCTTTGTTTTTTATAACCAGAAACTTCTCATAATAATCTTTTTCCAGAAGAGTTATTCCAGTATATCATCACAATAGAGAAGGAGCCACTACTAAAACAAACAAGTCTGAACAATGCTATCATGCTCCACACCTTGTGGCTGACAAAAATTAGCTCCTCATATCACTAGAAGGGTAGCCTGGACACCTGCCATTTCCATCAGCAGAAGAGGCTTCACCCAGTGATAAATGGGTACCTATGGGCTTACAGCTTTCAGGCATTTACACGCTCAGCCAGGAGACCATCAACCCCTTTATCAACCTGAGAAGTAAGAGCAAAGTTAATGCCAAAAGAGAACAACAGGGTGTCCAATTTGGTTCATTGTACTCCATGTCTGTGGACCAGTTGCCTCGTGTCATAAATATGCTCCTGACAGTGCCCTGCCTGGAACTTCAATTACGGAGACAATGGGTACATCTTCTGCACAACTGCTGTACATTCCAGTATTGTTCTGGGTGCTGGAACAAAGAAAATAAGTAATTAGTGGCTGTTTGTGCTAAATGCTTTAGCTGCAATTTGGCCCATGCATTCGAAATTTAATTGTTTCAGTGCTAATAACACATTTTTAGGGTAAATAATACTTTATCAACTGGGGAGGCTCTTGCTGATAGAGTGGGTGAATCTCTTCCCTGTGTTCTTTGTAACTGGGAATATTTTCTGATCTGTGCATGAGGGGTCTTCAAAAAGTCCTAGCAAAAGTTCTGCATGAATTTCAAACTTTTTGTCACCAAAATAAATTTATCTTTTAATTCTGTTTTTCTAGGAACTTTTGAGAGACTCTTGTACATCTGATCAGTTTTAAGATATCAAATATTAGTTTTTTAATATAGGTTTAATGCATGAAGTCAGTTAATAGGACTGGCAAGAAAAATGGAAAGGTTTTATTCAAATAAAAAGATATGTTTTAAAATATTAACATTGTACATGTCCATTTTATCTGAGCATTTTTATTGATATGCATATGTAATGAAATGCACACACACACACACACACACACACATATATATATATATAAATAGAAAAATTTTATCTGCTCTGGTTAAGTCTAAATAGTAAAGAAATAAGGTAAGAAAGGCATTACATTATATTGTACATAGACATATACGTTGTTAAAGATGACAGGAGTTTTTACTTTTATTCTTTTAATATAGAATATTTTCATAAATCTTTGCTGTCATACATGGAAAGCATTGATAATCTCTTCTTCTTCCAAGGAAATGTGACTTACATTGTTTTATTGGTGGAAATTCAAGTTAAACTGCAATTTCCTAACAGTTCATTTCACTCTGAAGGATTTTATTGTGTGCCTACAAAATGACAAAATGTTGGAAGTTCTCCACAGAAAGTATTCTCAAAGTATGCTGCATATAAAATATCCAAATGATAGGATTTGAGATTCTGGAATCGTGGCTTAGATTCCTACATGAAAATTTCTTAATAAAGTGATTCCCAATTTTATGAGTAACAGTGAGATCATAACTATGCAACATGGCAATGGCAAGTGGAATAATTTCTATAGTAAAAATATTTATGCTGTCAATCTACTAGTCATACTCTTAAATTTATAAAATAATTCAATTATTAATTTTGTAATTTTACCACTTTTTGATGCTGGAGTATTGATAGAATCTATTTTGTTCCTTGAATAAGATTGTTGGCTAGCTTCATATTTATTTAAAAAAAAAGAGTGCTAGGAACTCTTAGATGGCATTTAGTCAGGTTACAAACTTGAATGAATTCAGGGCCAGGCAGGTAAGCTGAGAGAGAAAAACCAGTGAAGGTTGCAATGACAGGGAATGGTAGAGTCATCAATGGAGACCTGGAGAATGCAATCTCCTAAAAAGGGCATTAAAACACAGGTATACAAAAGTTGCACTTTGTAAATTCACATTTATTAAATAAAAAATAATAACTAAAATATGATTTATAAGAATTTAATAAAGTTGTCAAAAATACAAAAAATTAAAAAAAAATATAACACAGGTGATGCTTTTACTGAGCACAACCACATGAAGGGCTGTTTACCCTTGGAGGCAAGTTTGCACCCTGCAGAGGCCACGGATTTGCAGTGCAGCTGATCAGAGGCAGAGCAAAAGGAGGGCTTGTGAATTGATTGATTCATTAGGTGTACTTTTCAACACTCATCGCAACTCCACTCTGAATAAAACTTCAAGCCTGGCAAGGGATGTTTAACCCTGAAACTCATAGAAGTGCCCTGTTCTCCAGGAAATTTTGTTTCTTCACTCAAATGCTCCATGATTAATTCCACTAATCCAGGTTTTGACATATTAATCAATACATCCCTAAAAGTTTTGTATGACTCTATCCACATTCTGAGGAAAACTAGATAACCTAATAACCTATATCTAATTAAAGACATAACCAACTATGTATGTGCTAACTTTACAAAATCAAATCCCTACACTATTATGGCTTTTCTATACTGTTATCAATAAGTTGACAAAGCATCTATTAGCCACAGGCAGGCAAAATAATAAAAATATACAGTTGATTTTTTGGGGGGCGATTGGTTCTGGGACCTTAGAAGACACCAAAAGCCATGAGTGTTCAAGTCCATTGTATCGAATGGCATAATATTTCCACATAACCCACAAACATCCTCCCTTATATATTAAATCATCATTGGATTACATATAATACTTCAGAGGATATAAATCGTGTGTAAATAGTTGCTGTATTATACTGTTTATAGAATAATGACACGAAAATCATCTGTTCATATTCAGTACAGATTCATTAAAAAAGCATTTTTTATCTCTTGGTTGGTTGAAACCATGGTTGCAGAATCTTCAGTTATGCAGGGGCAACTGTATTCTGCACACACACACACACACACACACACACACACACTTAGTAAAAATAATGGGAAGAGACAGCTCAATCTTTCCTTGTAGTACTTCTCTTTTAGTATTTAGATAATCAGACTTGTGAAATTATTGGAGAGCAGATCATGTGGATTAAATTGGCTCTAACCTTTACCACAGAGACCAGTCTCAGGAGCAGAAAGCTGCGATGCTTTCAGTAACAGGCATTAAATAAAAATATATGTGAAGTGGCAGAAGCAGTGCGGGGACCTGTTGAACTATGGAATGTAAGAATTGCCTAAAGATATCAACGCATTTTTTTGTAGATATGTTTCTTGTGACTAAAGCAAGCACTTTGATCTGAGATCCTTCTTACGTTGTTAAACCTGATTCTGTCTATTGCCTTTCTAAATCATGAATCTTGCAAAACCAGTTGAGAAGAAACATTCCCAATATCTTCTGATTTTGAGATGGAAATCATTAACCACAGGAACAGTTTCACTGTAGTGTGCGGCATTTCACACCAACTCTGTAATGAGCTTCACCAGAACAAGGTTTCCTTCCTATTGGGAACCCCTTATTCACTGAAGCTTATCTCACCCTCTCATTTACCTGATGAAAGTAAAAAGAACATAGTCTGTTATAGCTAAAAAGTTTAAATTGCTGTAAAAGAATAAGATCAGATGATTACATCAGAGTTGGTTCTATATTAATAAGAGAAAATGATTTTCTTCTTAGGATTAAGAAACAAGATTTCATACATCCTACTTCAGATGCTCCTAATGTTTCTAAAGTCAGAGAAAACTGTGTCTCTTGAACTGGCATTAAGATTGTTTTGGTATTTGGAAATGGGTATTTGGTGTAGTAGTTAGGATGCTGATTGGGACACCCATATATCATATCCAAGTTTCTCGGTTTTAATTCCAGCTCCAATGTCAATTCCAATTTGCTACTAATGAACAACCTAGAGGTAGCAGGTGATTGGCTTAAGTCACCTGGTCTCTGTCACCCATGTGGGAGACCCCAGCTGAGTTCCGGTCACCTAGCTTCAGCCTGTCCAGAAGTGGCTACTGTGGGCATTTGAGAGTGACCCAGCATCTGAGATGTATCTTTCCTCTCTCTCTCTCTCTCTCTCTCTCTCTGCCTCTCTCTCTGTCTCTTTCTTTGTCTCCTTTTCTCCCCCCCATCTCATTCTCTGTCTTCGTTGCTCTGCCTTCTAAATAAATACAGACATTTAAAAATGATTTTTGATGTTTATAAATGTAATTTTTTTTTGACAGGCAGAGTGGACATTGAGAGAGAGACAGAGAGAAAGGTCTTCCTTTTGCCATTGGTTCACCCTCCAATGGCCGCTGCAGCTGGCGTGCTGCAGCCAGTGCACCGCGCTGATCCGAAGGCAAGAGCCAGGTGCTTCTCCTGGTCTCCCATGGGGTGCAGGGCCCAAGGACTTGGGCCATCCTCCACTGTACTCCCTGGCCATCGCAGAGAGCTGGCCTGGAAGAGGGGCAATTGGGACAGAATCTGGCGCCCCGAATGGGACTAGAATCTGGTGTGCTGGCGCCACAAGGTGGAGGATTAGCCTATTGAGCCACAGTGCAGGCCATAAATGTAATATTTTATAGCTTGTTCCTTATAGGACCAGGAAATACAAGGTAGACAAATCACTCATGCCAAAAACCCTTTGGGTAAATAATATCAAAATCTCTTCCAGAATCAGTAAATGAATCATTTATCCTAAAACACATTCAGATCAGGGTCTTTTTGCCATATATTTCATTTCCTTAGAAAATCTAAAGATTAAAGCATCTCATTGTGTGAAGCATGCATTCATGATCACTGTGGTTATCAAAAAAGATTTCAAACCACGGTGTCCCTGTCCTTGACTAGCTACAAAGGACAAGTTTTTATGACGCGGCTCTCTCAGGAATCTGGGATACAATCAGTAATTGATTTTGCTGCAAGATCTAATTGTTTGATAAAAGCATTATTTCATCCTTTAGAAAAGTAACCTTGGGGAAAGAGGTCTTGGCCCTTCTTCTTTTACGGACCTGAAGAGATTGGTCTCTAGATTGAATGGTACTGCTAGGGCGACTGTTTTGAATTAATTGATTGGTCAATTCAGCCAAGTAGCCCATTTATCTCTTTTTGTTTGTTTCTTTTGAGTTTAGTTGAGTTTTGCCTGAGCAGACTGAAGAATACTGGAACCAGAGGCTACATTTTGTCCAGGTAGAAACTGGTTGCTGAAAACCTTAGACGCTCTCAATCAGAACTTGTTTTCATAAGGCATATTTTCATGGGTGTGAAAACCTTTGAAATGTCCTTACTTTAGCATATCCCAAAGTGAACTTATAATAATATGTCTCTTCTACCATTTTCTACCCTCTGTGACTTGGCTGGTATACATGACCTCTGGTCTCATTACTCCTCTGCTCAAAAATACTCATTGACTCCTAACTACTTACAAGTGAAGGCCATTCTAGGATCTAGGAAACCTGACAGTAATTTTCTGGTCCTACACTGGGATGGTGCTTCCTGTGCTTTTCACAGCAACCCTTCAGATGGCTCTCTCTTCTCTGAGATGACCCTACCCCTGGGCCTCCACTTGGCTGGTTCAGTGGAGGCCAGTGCAGATCCTCTAGTACACACCCAGTAATTAACACGGTGCACAGCTGCTTTGTGCATTTGTAGAGCTCCTCTAGGCCACTGTTGGGGAGGGACTTCGGTGCCTCTCTCCTCTTTGTCACTCTGTCTCCAACTGGGAGGCTACACCACAGCACAGGTTTTCATGCAGGGACTCAGGGCTGCTGCGCTGTCCAAACCTTGGTCTGTTCACTAGGAACAATTGAACTCACCTTGTATTTATGTTACTATTTTGCCACTACAGGACTGTAGCCGATGCTTTTTCAGCATTGCTCAGAGCCCTGTGAGCATGTGTCAAGTGTTAAGTACACATGCTATTCCCAGTGCCAAAGGGCTTCAGAGATGGAAATTCCCTGCTGCCAGGCAGGTAAATTCTCGGGTATACAAGCCTCAGAATGAATGGGGATGCAAGCCTCGTCCCTGGTAAGGTCATAAACCCACAGTCTTTGTTATATTGGATGTGAAGGAGCGGCTTTCTCTGAATTGCTTCTGCCTCTGGGACACAGTTTGGACATCTGCAGAGATTAGAAGTACCTGTGCCATTTAGATAAAGGGCCACTCAGTTTACTTGAGGGCTTGGAGTGTCCTTGACTAGGTGTTAGATTAACCCCAAATCAGCAAATGCCCAGCAGCTTTCATGTTCAACTGATTTTTCTTCTCAAAGGGAAAAATATTTGACACCATCTGACGTTTTGCATATGTCTACGGCCAATCAGCTATTCAATATATATCTAACTATCAGTACCTGACAGTTGCGTGCACCTCCCTGCTACCCCTAGCTGTGAGATACGAACAGTGTGAAATTCTTCAAGTAACATGACTCAACTGAGGATGAAATTCTCTGCAAGACCTAATGCATCAACATTCATCTCAAGATAATAATCTGGATTAGTTTACCTATTTTTAAAAGGAATTTCTTAATACATTAGATTCTGAGTGCCACAGCAAGTCATAATCTGGATTTAAATCAGTTAGCACTAATATGGATCATTATATAAGAAAGATATTTTTAATGTTAAGTCAAAATCTCTAACTAGTTACCTTGGGGTTAATATGGTGATCCAGAAAAGTTAGGCACCACTGGAATAACTTGATCCAATCATAAATTTCTGTTTCTGTGTATGCTTTGACCTTCAAAGCAGTAGGAAATTGAGCCTGTGAGTGTTTGCTTTTTAGGTTTGTCCTAAAAGACTGAATGAATTGTACTAAGTTGATAGGATTTTTGTGTGACTTTTGAAAAATTTTTTTCCAATTATTCATAACTTCCACTCTGCCAGTCTCAGACTATTTTTTGGCTCACATTAGGAGATCTGAGTATTCTGGGTTTGGGTAAACTGGACTTTATGTGGTACACTGGGCAACATTTATACTTTTCCAATTTGGTTTCTTCTTACTCCATATATGTATGGTTTTAGCTGAAAATTATCAAAGAAATTTAATAAAGCCACACAAAAAGAAACAAAAGGGTTCAGAAAATTTAAAACAATGAGGCCATAAACAATTTCAGGGTCTAAATTCTGAGTTTGAAAGACCTAAAAGCATTACTTTGGTATATTTGACTTCTTGCACAAAATCAATGTCACTTGAAGTGTCAGCCTTCTCTGAGAAAACGGGTTTGTATCAAACTCTATTCAGCTTCAGTGGCCGTTGTGTGTTAAGGAGTCTTGTCACTGAACTGAACATCAGAGGGCTATCTCATTGTATTCAGGATACTACATTGTATTCAGCATAATTCCTGTTCCAAGAAGTTCTTGCCCTCTTGGAAACAGTTTATGAACTGAGATATTAAAGTAAAAAATGCATTGAGAAGTGAAATATGCTATGGTAATGTGAATAATGAGTTTTAATGGAAATTTTATGATTTTACTACACATGGTACTTATATATTTTCCTATAGTTTGTATTATTGCTTTGCTAGAAAAAAATCTATATTCATGAATATAAATCTGAGAAACTCGCATTTGCATAAAACCTGGTATGAAACCAAATTCATGATTCAGAGGGTCAAAGACTAAATAAAAGCAATCACAGTGTGGCAGATTTCACTAGTTCTCTATCTACATACACAAAAATATCTCATGGGCACATTAGGGCTCCCCCTCCTCTGAGGCTGACAGAAACATGCTGACTGCCTTACGTTCCTCTCACAGAACTCCCTCCACCATCCTGCTCATGTTGGTTCAATTTTATCAAAGTCGCTCTTGAAGACCTTTCATTTCAAAAGACATTTGACTTGGTGTAAAAGTTTCCAAAGTGTCTTATCTTGAACCCTTTTCTCCCCCTGACGTTGTGACAACATATTATTTTTTCAACTTTTATTTAATAAATATAAATTTCTAAAGTACATATAGCCACTTTCCCCCCATAAACTCCCTCCCACCCGCAACCACCCCATCTCCCACTCTCTCTCCCATCCTATTCATCAAGATTCATTTTCAATTATCTTTTTATATAGAAGATCAACTTAGTATATACTAAATAAAGATTTCAGCAGACTGCACCCACACAGACACACAAAGTATAGAGTACTGTTTGAGTAGTAGTTTACCGTTAATTTATGTAGCACAACATATTAAGGACAGAGGTCCTACATGGGGAGCAGGTGCACAGTGCGTCCTGTTGTTGTTGACAACATATTATTTACATATTCTTTAGGCTTTCGGCTTCATACCCCTTTGGCCATTCTTTCTGTCTCCTTCAAGGTGACTTTTTCTCTGCCCATTCACATTGGAGTTAGACCTTAAAGCTCTTTTTCTCTGATCTTCAATTCCCTCTCCACACATCTTCCCCAGTTGATCTCCATCTCCTCCCAAGGCATCATTATCTAGCCATACGTTGATGACTACAAACTGACCTCTCTCCTGAGTTCAGACTTAGGCATCTACAATGAACACATAAGGGATTTTTGGCGAGGACTCATTCTTTGGGAATCACTCTCTGTTTCTATTCATACGTTGAGATCAGGTTATTGTCTGACCTTTTATTTACTTCATTTAATTTGTCTGGTAATTGGGGGCTTGATCCAAGCTTGCCCTATAAATTGTATTCTGAAAAGTTTGGGCTTGACAGTTGGAATAAGTCAACTGTTCTTTGAGATTTTGGACTGCAATTTGGGTGGTTATGCAGGTTGAATGCATTACTCTCGTGGAAGAACCTCATCCATTCTAACTGGTTGACAGATATTTTCAACATTACCTCTACTGGTAGGGTATACAGCTTGGTCGATTTTGTGGATGACACAGAAACAGAAAAAGCCAGTCAATAAGTTGGGAGTGATAAAGTTTATTCTGTGTGAATTATATCTCAACAATCATATGTGAGTTAACAGTTTTGAAAAACCAATCAGAACTAGAGAGAGGAACAGAGACAGGAAGCAATAAGAGAAGCCTGGAAGTGCTGAGGTCCCTGGATGCTCTAGCTACAAAGGTGGGGACACATCCCTATCCCTATCCCTATCCCAGCACATTTCTCGTAAGTTGTTCTCTTGTATTCATCTTGGTTGAAACACGTCAGTTTTAATAGCAAGGCCGTACTTAATAAAACATCCTGCTGCCCACTGGACATGGTTATTGTAGATCATGTACCTCTCACTTGCATCTCATCCTCCTCCAGTACCCAAGCCTGCTTTTCTCTCCATAGTTTGGTAAATGACATCTTTGTTTATCACATGGAGAAGCTGCTCATTATCTTTGGCTCCCCTTACAATCCCTGCACCCTTCCATCTAGCCAGTGAAATACTATTATTTGTCTGCCCATTTATTTTCATTGCCACCCTATTGCCTTAATCCCCATTACAATTGCCTTATGTGGTCACGTAGTAACTGATCTTATTTTTGGCCTGGTCATCCTCCAATGAGTTCTTAGTGTTGAGTGATCTCTTATTTGGCCTCACAACAAGGTCTGTATCAGAGCTCTTCATGATCAAGTTCAGCACTGCCTCTTCAGTATCATCTCTTCCCAGCATCTTAGTATCAGAGGCATGAACTATATAGAAAAATGGATGTAAAATGATCTTTCCTGTAACGGATCAGAGCACCTTCTAGGGTACTTTCCTGTTTGCCACCAGTCTGTGAGCTCCTTGCCTGCAGTGGTAGTGTCTCATGTTGCGTTACTGTTGTTTCTTAGCACAGTACCTGTCACATGATAAACATTCAGTAATATCTGCTGAACAAATACCTTTCTTAGGAGATCAGATTGCTGCTGAAAAAGACAGAGTACAGAAGCAGAGATTTGAACTTTTTAGGCCAGGAAAAAGTCCCGTTCTATGAGCTGAATGTTGGGAGGGAAGTGGGACTGTAGCTCTGGGTTCAGTGTTTCGTGAATTATCGCTTAGCAATATTAATCATTTTGAACATGCAGCTCTTCACGCACTAGTTCATGTTCATCTCTCGGGACAGGCATTGATTCTTTGACATGTAACTAGTCAGGTAGAATAGATTTTACTGTCTACAGCTGGTGGCATTTTTTTCTGTGCTTTCGGGTTTTTGTTCCTTGACTCTTTTTAGATACTGTTTTGATTTTTCCTGGATATTGCAGTATCAGGGCTATTCGAATATTAACAGCTGTGCACATCCTAGAAAAATTAACTACCTAATTGCATGAATATGAGCCTGTTGAGGCTCAGTACTAGGTTGGTATTAGAGTGATTGGATAGGCCAGATGATTATATAAATGTAGTAGATCATTAGAGATTTACTAGTGTGCTTGATTTCAAACTACTCAGGCTTAAAAATAGAAGGATACATAGAGATGTTTGGGAGCAGATGGTGGAAGTGTAGAAATTTCAACTCTTGATAAGGCTCATAAGTCTTTGGTTATGCCAGTTCAGTTACAGAGGATGAATAATGCAATTATAACCAAAATGTGAGCTAGGGTCACCTTGCCTCTTAGGACTTAGGCCAGATGGGGCCATCCACTCATTCTTTGTCTTGTGGATATTTACTTCCTTGCTAAGATTCTTGTAAATTCCCAAAGGTTTATGCTTGCATGGTGAGCTGACTTCAATGACCTATCTCCCCTGACTTCCTGTCATGGGCTCTTTCTTATGATTCCTTCATGTGTGGCCTATCATTATTGATCCCAATGAGCACACAGTCCCTTCTTGATTCCTTTTCAAGGCAACTATGGATGTTAAACAGCAGTGTGAGGCAGAGGCAGTGTTTTACTGGAACGTAGAATCCTATACTGGTCATCTTTGCTTCCGAATCCCAGGGCAGAATCCTCAGTGGCCATTCCATTGGCTGGGGGCCCTATTTCTGCCACCCTCTTTTCTTGAATTGCCTCTGAGAATTCAGAATTTCTACTCATTTGATTTGTGTAGAACAATTTAGCCCTCTCTACTTTCTTCCCCAGACATGCCTCCCTTGCAAATCTAAAACCAAACAAAAAAGTCATGAGCTCATTTAGAGACACAAAGGATTTCTTGATATTATATGTTCCCTTTATCAGGACACATCCTCCTTGCAAGCTTTGTGGTTTAAAATCATCTTTCTTTTCTCATCTCTAATATAATCTGTCTATTTTAAGATGAGTGTATGTGTGGGGTTTCTGGTTCATTGGCAGGGAAATAAAAACTAGACCTCATCAATAAACAAGTGGTTGATCTTTGGGGTCTTTTAAGAGATCCAGAATCCATTCCTACTAATCCTTAGAGAGTGGAAGTAGCACTGCAATTTTGTTATAAATCCTTTTCAGGCTGCAAATTGAGAATCACTTGAGTGAAGGAATTTTTTTCCTGTGATATTCATCTTCCTAGGCAAGAAAAGATGACACACAAAAGCTTCTTAGCTTTATTTTTATACCAGTTTACTTGGAAGGACTTTTTTCTGCCTTGAATGAGTTAAGGTCAGGGCTAAGGGAAGTGGCAGTGAGTAAGCATCTGACACTTGGCTACATTTGCTTTAGAAGCAGGCTTGTGAGTGACCATTCAGATGTATCTCAAGCTGGTTGACTCTTCTCTTGGGTGATTACTGTTGTCTCAATTAAATCTGCTCATTTAACTAAGGTTAAACTATTTTTGTAAGTTTTGAACCTGTCCTAGGCATTACCAAATGAATGACACAGAACAAAAGGACAGAGAGATACTCCAAATAAAGGAAGGAACAAGGGATAAGTTAAGAGCCAAGGCAAATAAGAGAGCTCAGGGTCTGTCTGGAAAAGGCAACAAGTGCTGAGCAAATGCCGCATGCTGAGTGTGGCACACAGCCAGAAAACACCACACCTGTATTCGAATGTCTGAGATCCATGCTGTAGTTCAGTCAGAGCCAATCTTCACATCTCACAGTTTGTCATCATTTAATATTGCTGTGAGGCCAACTCTATGAACTTGGTCTGATAGAATTTGACCTGAGGTCAGGACTCCTTCCTCTTGCTGCTCTTACCTTGGGTGCATCAATTACTTCCTGGCTCTTCTTGCCTTCCCTTTGACTTGTGGCTCCCTTTTCTAACAATGAAGAGCCCGGGTCCCCCTTTCTTCAGTGCATTTACCCATTTGTTGAAGTCTCGAATGTGCAGGACATGGTTTTGGGTTCACTAGCCCTTTTCGCTATAGAAACAAAACTGAGCCTACAAGCTCACACTACTATCAAGATACAGAACTTCCCATTCTCAGTGTTCATCCTCCACAAACAAATGCTTTCTCAGTGCTTTTCAGCACACCACAGATCTGGATAATACATGGAAGTACATTGGTGGCACAGGATTCTAGATCTAAAGAATGTTCACAGTCGAGGGCCATTTTTTAAAATACTTGATTCATACACCTCAAAACTCTAAGGTCATGGAAAACAAGACAAGTTTGAGGAACTGTCACTGCCCCAAGGAGATTGAGGAGGAACAACCATAGAATGCAGTGTGGGCTCCTGGATGGGGAAGGAACAGGACATTAAGGGAGAAATAGGTAACTTTTTAAAAATTTTTGACAGGCAGAGTGGACAGTGGGAGAGAGAGAGAGACAGAGAGAAAAGTCTTCCTTTGCCGTTGGTTTACCCTTCAATGGCCGCCGTGGCCAGCGCATTGTGGCCTGTGCACTGCGCTGATCTGAAGCCAGGAGCCAGGTGCTTCTCCTGGTCTCCCATGGGGTGCAGGGCCCAAGCACTTGGGCCATCCTCCACTGTACTCCTGGGCCACAGCAGAGAGCTGGCCTGGAAGAGGGGCAACCAGGACAGAATCCGGCGCCCTGACCGGGACTAGAACCCGGTGTGCCAGCACCACAAGGCGGAGGATTAGCCTGTTGAGCCACTGTGCCAGCCTAGGTAATTTTAATTGTATTGAATTAATTGTAATGAACTGGTATTGTTTTTATTAGATTTGGTAGATATCAAATTATAGCATCAGGAGACCGTGAAGCTAGAGAATGAATACACAGGAATTCTTTGTACCATCTTTGCAACTTTTCTGTATATCTGAAATTATTTCAAATAAAGATATGATCATTGCTGAAAACTGTGGCTCTATAGGCATCTACAACTTATACAGATTTAGGTGATTAAGAACTGAGGATCTGACTCAAATGCCTTTGAGGTCAAATATCAGCTCTAAGATATACAAAAATAATTGGGAATTATTTTGACTAAAGTCACAATCCTTTGTTTCCAAACATCTCTCTGCTACCTATTCAGTAGAATTTTAAGTCAGGGATCACAAAACATTCAGAGCTGAAACCAGGTTCAAGATATCAAGCTCTCTGTGCTGTTGTTTTCACATCTGTGAAGGGTAATAATTCTTATTTCATAGGATTGGCTTGAGGGCTCAAAGAAGATAACCCACATGGGGTAGCCTATGGGCTTCTTAAGACTGGGGGTACATTCTTGCTACCTGTGCTTCTCTATAGCTAGCATGACATATATAGTAAACGCCTAATGAAAGTTTGTTGATAAATTGATTTTTTCTATGAAATGAAAACACCCTACAGCTTATTTTTAGAATTCATTGTCATTCCAATTCTATTCTGATTGACATCTTTTTAAAGCATTTTATTAAAACATAGTAAAATACTGAGAAATGTTCATCAGTGTACAGATCATGAGGTGTTTGGTCATCTAGTCACACTCATAACCATTACCTAAATTAAGGACAAACCATTACTAATACCTTGAGAGTCCATCTCTGCAGTCTCCTGGGACAGGGGACATTTAGCTTGTATTTTTTGCCCTCCGCTGGGTAAAAATGTGGTTGTGCTGTGTACCTGGAGAATATTTTCACAGGCCCTGCAGGCAGCTCCCTCACCCTTGTCCAATATAACTTTTATTTTCTGTCTCCTGATGTGGTATGATCCTGCTCTGTCTTCCTAATGACAAAAGTCATTTGGGCCGAACCATTGGGGACATATTAAAGTAGCTGTGTCTGTCCTCAAAGTTTAGGCTTGAAAACATTAAAACAGATGGTGATACTTGGAGGGTAATTAATTTTCCTTTGGAGAAATAATCGCTTCCCTTAAAAATAAATTAATGTCTGCCTCTTTTTCCAAGAGGTAATGATTTAGTAAATGGAGCAATGAGCTGGGGCTGTGGTTGACCAGGACTAAGGGCAAAAGGAGAAATCTTTTGTAATTCTTCTGTCTCAGTCTTGTTTTTATGTATTTGGGAGCCTCACTTCTTTGCCGGCTTAGAAGGATGAAATGAAGCAGAATTTTAAGCCTTAGCAAGTGCCGATGCGGAGGAATGATTCAGAATGATTAGTCAACAGAATCATTAGAGGGAGAAAGATGGGCACCGTTTACCATCTTCTTGTGTGGACACTGAGTCTTACCAGTGTATTACATGCAAAGTGCCATGAAGTTCTGGTACACAGAACACACTTACCCAGGTGGGAACTGTAAACTTGATCATCAGTTAATGATTAGATTGTCTTCCTCCTCTCATATGATTAAACTCAACCGGGAAATGGTTGAGCTGCCCTGCGTTTTCTGGACAGGAATGCACAGCACGTTACAGATACCATCAAAAGCGATTTCTCCAGGGGTCGGTGTTTTAATATTCTGAGAAAGTTCTTTGTTCTAGAAGGTTTATCGAAATAAAGATTTGCATGTGTTTCTTTTTCAAACCTCCCATATTCCTAAACTTTGAGCAATTCTACAATGTCAGATGTTGTGTGAACGGGTAACACCTGATGCTTTGTTTCGGTCCCCAAATGCACATGTGTCTGAATACTGTTCAAAATTTCATAGTTATCTAAGTAATGAAGCCTAATGAGACTGGGCAGAAAGGGGTGTTATCATTCTCTTTAGCTTCTGTGTTAAGCTTCTGCTGGGGATATATTTACTGGGTAGAAATTACCATGGCATCCATATTTTAGCATAATGGGAGATGTATATTAATATTTCATTCAAAACAAGAAGTGATTATCTATGCAAGCATGCGTTTAAACTCACTCTTACTGCAGTGTGTTACTGACCACCATGGAGAGAGCTGCATGGGGAAAGTGCCTACAGAGAGGTGTATACTCCAGTCAGCTCAGCTCACCCAGGGTTGCAGCAGCAGAAGCCTGGATTTGCCTTTTGCAGAGTATTAGAGGGGAAAAATGCATCCTTTCAAAATTATTTGACAGGGCAATTGTTTAAAGACTTGCTCAAGCAAGTGTGTAAGGGAGGGTAGAGATAGGGAACCTGACCCAAGGGGCAGAGCTTCAAATGCATGCCATTCTGTACAGTGTCAGCCTCTGACACAGAGGAGAGAGCCCTGATGCAGCAAAGTATATCCCTCATGACACCTCTTCAGGTTTACCTTTCCTGTGAAGATGAATTGGAAGGGATGTCAGATCCCAGTGAACATCCTTTACAGTTCATTGTATATTGGTCTGTAGAGAAAACGGAATCTAATTCTAATTTTCTCTTTTCAAACTGTGGGGCTGTAATTCTCAATACATAATAAATCAATACCATTAGTCATCTTAATAATAACCTTAGCCAGGAAACCTTTTCAGATATTGTTTTATGAGTATAATTAGTACCTTGGCCAGTGAAGACTAGAAGACAGTTAACCTCAACCCATGGTTCAAAGTCTACTGTTTCTTTGAAATGTTTTCAGTAGGGCAAGGTCTTGCTGGGCCTCTGGTTGAGGCTTTAGGCAATACGAGCATTTTTCTGATAATTTTTATAGGGTATAAGGTTAATTAAGATGAGAGTTACACAGTTGTGACTTAAAAATTCCAATTTCAAATCTTATATATAGGTGAACTCTCTTCAATCTCAGAGGGATTGAAGTGGCAATGTGGGTAAAACTGCTGTCTGCAGTGCTGACATCCCATATCTGCACCATTTCAAGTCCTGGCCGCTTCACTTCTGTTCCAGTCTCCTGCTAATGGTCTGGGAAGAGCAGCGGAAGATGCCCCAAGTGCTTGGGTCCCTGCAACCATGTGGGAGACAAGGAGGATGCTTCTGGCTCTTGGACTCAGGCTGGCCAGCCCTGGCCATTGCAGCCATTCGGGGAATGAAATGAACTAATAGATGGGATAGAAGATCTCTCTCTCTCTCTCTCTCTCTCTCTCTCTCTCTCTCTCTCTCATTCTGCCTTTAAAATAAAACAAGACAAAACAGCAGGAAAAACAAAAACAAACAAAAAACTACTGAGCCCCTTCTCAAGTGGCCAATGATGTCCTTGCCGTTGGAAAAATTGGATGACTAGTCCTTTTCCTCAATCCTAGATCTTTTTCCCCAACTTGCTAACTGAAGGATCTCATCTCATCAGGTTTGGAACAGGGAAGGGAGAAGGAGGAAGGGCATCCAGGAAAGTCTTAAGGACGACTGGCTGAGTAAGCTTGCGATGGTTCTGCCGGGTGGGTGATGCTTTAGGCTTACTCTTTTTTTCCTGAGTGAATTTGTTTGCAAGCTCCACAGCTGAGCCAGTCACCAACCACTCCTGGAAAATAACCAGTCTCTATTTGGTTGTTTGCTTCTGATTTCCCAGCTATCTCTGATTTCTGGCCACATTCCGATAAAGATCCTCTACTGTTGTCCCTTCAGCCTCTGGTTGAAGCATTTTTGTCAACATCCATTTTAAAATTAACTTTGGCTAAATTTTCTGCATAGTCCTCATCTGCACCAGTGGTAAATGCAGGCCCTGAAAAAAAGATATATCCATATCCTGACCGCTGGAACCTGTGTATGTGACTGGGTGTGGAGAATGAGTATTTGCAGATTTAATTGAGAATCTCAAGCTGGGGTCATCTTGGATTAGCCAAATGGGCCCTAAATGCAAGGACAAGTGTCCTTAACAGGAGGAAATATGGAGGGAGAGGAGGAAGTGATGTGAAGACAGAGGCAGAGATAGGAGTGGCACAGCCACAAGCCAAGAACCACTTGGAGCTGATGGGAATTGGAAGAGGCATGGGAAGGTTCTCCCCTGGAGACTTTGGAGGGTCAGAGCCATGTGGACACTTCGATTTTGGACTTCTGGACTATAGAATTGTGGGGAAGTACTTCTCTGTTGTGTGAAGCCACTACGTTTGTGGTCATTTGCTATGGTGGTTCTGAGAAAACTGTAGACACCGTTTGGGGTGGGCATCATTAGGTCTTGTGCAGTTACTGCTGATATATAGCCTTCTCTCTGCTAATACATTCCTCTTTTGCCAGCCTCTCCTCTGGGGATTCCTTAGGCTTTCACCTAACAACTAGTTTGCACCCCAAAATGGAGATTCTATCTCAACCCCCAATAATTTCCTGTGACTTGAGGTGAGAAGGGAGGTAGCTCTTCTCACCAAATACATTTCCTTGAGAGGAAACTTTTGCCATGGCTTTATCCAAAGAAATGTTCTTCAAATATTTGTTCTCTTTTCCCTTCTCAGCTATTTATCTATTCATTTATTTGGATTTTCTTATTTTTTTCTTTGAAATGTCATCATAGTCATCAAAACTTTCTTGGTCACCAACTTTGAAAATTGAATTTACACATCAGTTGTTTCTTGAGAAACTGTTTAAACCACCATTTTAATATCTAGGGTTACATACAAATACAAGTGTGCTTCAAAAAGTTCATGGAAAATGAAATTAAAAGGCAAGTTTGTGGGACAAGAGTAGGGGCTGACAGTTTAGATGCCCATGCTCCATATCAAAGTATCTGAGTTTGAATTCTAGATCTGGTCCCCAAATTCAGCTTCCTTTTTTTTTTTTTTTTTTTGACAGGCAGAGTGGACAGTGAGAGAGACAGAGAGAAAGGTCTTCCTTTTTGCCATTGGTTCACCCTCCAGTGGGCGCTGTGGCTGGTGCACCGCGCTGATCTGAAGCCAGGAGCCAGGTGCTTCTCCTGGTCTCCCATGCGGGTGCAGGGCCCAAGCACTTGGGCCATCCTCCACTGCACTCCCAGGCCATAGCAAAGGGCTGGCCTGGAAGAGGGGCAACCAGGACAGAATCCAGCACCCCGACTGGGACTAGAATCTGGTATGCTGGCGCCGCAAGGCGGAGGATTAGCCTAGTGAGCCACAGTGCCGGCCCAGCTTCCTTTTAATGCTGACCCTGGAAGGCAGCAGGGTATGGTTCAAGTAGTTGAGTTCTTGCCACTCACCTAGGAGACATAGACTGTTTCTGGCTGCTAGCTTCAGACAGAGAGATGGAGATCTCCCGCCAGGATGAATCTGACCCTGGAGCTCCATCTGAGTGACAGAAATACAAGTGTTCATACTATCTCCCAGTGTATACAGTAGCATGAAGGTGGACTTGGGTTTAGAGTGAGGACTTGAATTCAGACACTTGATATGGGATGCAGGTTGTCGTAAATGGAGTATTTAGTCACTGCGCCAAATGTCTGTCTCAAGTCTTCTTTTTCAAGCCAGTCTACTGCAAACGACATTGGTTTTTGATGTGGAAAAGCCAGGGCTTCAGATGGACACAGAAGTCAGCTTATGAAGAGCCCTGGCAGCTCTGCCAGCCAAGAGGTGGGTTACTGGAAATGGAACTGCCCTAGGTGTTGAAGGACTCCTGGGTCAGAGCCACAGACCTTGTTGGTCTAAGCTGAAAAAAAGCTTCACTCAGCCCGGTTTCCAAAATAACCTCCGCTGTTGAGGGAACAGCCACGTAGGGTCAGCAGCACTGCAGGTGGAACTGTACATTTTCTTTTGGAGATGCCACTTGCCTTCTATTCAGGACAGCTTTCCTCCCAGGCTGGGAAGGTAATGGAAATTAACATGGTGACCCCACTAAAAGGATCCACACGTCCCTTACTATGTCTCTTCCAGCACCCTATGTGAAGAGATAGATAAGTCTAGCCTTCATGCCAGGCCAGGCCTTAAGTCCCACCTGATTATTGTCAAGCCCCTTCTGTCATTTTCTATTTGCCTCTTGATGGGAAAACATTCTCGTGGTTTAGACAGCACCTTTCTTAGGACCTCTAATAATGACTCTGTCCTTTGCTTTAGACCTTGTGAATTTAATCTGCTTGTTAGAATCGTTTTTTCCAGATGTGAAACAGTGACATTCTAGATGGTCATGCACATGAAACCTTGGGTGGAAGCAGTTTTTGAAAGCTGGCACTGCATTCCCCTTGAGAGGCCACCTGCTAGAACCTGGTCTTGACTGCTATTCCCTTTGCCCCTTTTTAGCATGAAGCAGGCAAAACAGTCATTGCCTAGTCCCCCTAACAAGTTAGGGTCCATTCTTCTGGAGAACAGAACATGAGGAGTTAGACTAGTTAATAGGCAGTCAGGGTAGTCCCAGTGGAAATTTAGGGTGCAAAATGTTTGCTTTCTCCAAAAGTTATCTTTAGCAAGGTCAAAAATACCTGCCTGCCCATTCCTTGAAAGCTTCCAATTTTACCATAAGAATAGCAAGGGAGTGGCAATTCCATCCTTCTGGGCTCCCAATTTACTGTAAAAACAGGTTACTGGCCGGCGCCGTGGCTCAACAGGCTAATCCTCCGCCTTGCGGCGCCGGCACACCGGGTTCTAGTCCCGGTCGGGGCGCCGGATTCTGTCCTGGTTGCCCCTCTTCCAGGCCAGCCCTCTGCTGTGGCCCGGGAGTGCAGTGGAGGATGGCCCAGGTGCTTGGGCCCTGCACCCCATGGGGAGACCAGGAAAAGCACCTGGCTCCTGGCTCCTGCCATCGGAGGAGCGCGGTGCGCCGGCCGCAGCGCGCTGTCCGCGGCGTCCATTGGAGGGTGAACCAACGGCAAAAGGAAGACCTTTCTGTCTGTCTCTCTCTCTCTCACTGTCCACTCTGCCTGTCAAAAAATTAAAACAAACAAACAAACAAACAAACAAAAAAACAGGTTACCTATTATTCCACCCAACAGATCAGGTCTTTTGATGGGTTTGTCCTTGCCTTGTAACTGAATGTCAATCTGATAAGTTTTTCTTCTCCAAAATTGTGCTTAAAAACGTCAGTACTCCCAGCCCCTTCTGATTTTGCCTCTCTTGGAATCACCCTCCATGCCACTCTGGCTGGAGGTCTCTGACTCTAATAAATCTTGATTTTAAATAATTAAAAAAAATAAAGTATAGTACACTTTATAGTACTTCCAGAGAACTGGTTTTATGTGATATTTCTCTGAAGTTTTCAATGGCCAAAGACAACACAGCCCTCATGATGATCCAGGTTCTCCTTTGTCCCAGGTGATGCACTCTTGCTCCAAACCATTTCCTTCTGACAGCATCTCCCCCAGTGAAACTACAGGTGGGAGCTCTTGTAGCAGAAGCACTCATGCCTCCCTTTCCAGGTTAACACCTGCATCTTATCAGTCCTCAAGTTTGGGTCAGGCTCCTTTTGGGTTGTACAGGAAGCTCAGTAGGCCCTGGTGGGCTCTGGCTAGCTGGAGGGAGACAGTCACAGCAGTTGGTACCTGCCAAGCTTCCCTTCTTGCTGTTGAAGTGGTAGTTTCCCAGGAAGAGAGGCACTACAGGATGAAGAGCTCATGGAAGGTAATATAATTATGACCATATGGAGTTGTGAGATGTGTTTAAATAGCTTGTGTGATTCCAAACCCCAGAGGTGGGCTTTAAAATATGAGAATTCGTCAGAGAACACTGTCTAGTTGCCCTCTCCTGTCCACATTAGCTGGCTGCCTTTCTTCACACACATGCAAACTCATCCAGCCAGTTCCAAATATACACTGGCACAGCAGCAACATTGTTAGGCAGACTTAGGCCTTGGAAATCTTGTCACCTCCCATCTCTCCTGGAGATTTCCTTTCCAAAAAGCTCCTCGTGTATGAGAAACAAAGGCCCGACTCCAAACGCTTCTTCAGTCTGGATAACATTGCTCAAGTAGGCTTAAGCTTTACATAACTACCCCCAATCTTAGTAATAGGCTTTACCCAGAGAAGTTTATCACATTCAAGCAGGAACTCAAAACTGAGAGATGATCCAAGTTTTAAAAATTGTGGAGCAGTCAACCAGGTCTCTAGTAAAACCTAATCCAATAAAAACAACTCTGATCACAGGGCTAAAGTGAGGGGCTTTACTGTGTGTAGGAGAGAGTATAAGAGAAGAGAAGGAAAAGGTTGGTTTCTGGTCACATGATCAATGTGAATGCAAAAGTCCCTGTGAATCACTGAGATGCCACTAGCTAGATGTTTCACCCATTGAGTCAGAAAGATGAGTTCTTGTGATGAGGCTTGTTGACATGGTCTACTGTGGAGAATCAGCTGTGGATTCAGTCAAGCCCTGAGATAAGAGCCCCTCACCTACTCTATCATGGGCTGCGTTAAAGTTTGTCTCCCTCAGCTTCCTCTGGAAAGTAAAGAATGGATAGTATTTCTGGTAGAATTTGGATGATAATTGGATGAATGTGATGATGCAGCCAAAAAATCCATGTGAGATGCTTGGCCTAGGATTGCAAGTCAATCCGTGATAGTAGTATAAGCTAGGGTTTACAACAGATGTTGGCTGAACAGCCTTTGGTTGCAAATTGTCTCCTGGGTTACTTGCTGGAGACAATTTCTGCCCTGCCATTTAGTAGGTTACTATTACCAGCTGTGGCTCTTGTTGACTCTCTGCCTTCTTGGAAACCATTTTTCCTGCTTCTGGGGCAGACTCATCATCTCTCTGCCTTGTGTCTTGGAAGGAGTCTCTGTAGAAGAGCTGTGGTCTGGTGACAGAACCACAGGGAGCCATCATGCTTCAGAGGTAGAAGAGGAAGGATACCTACAAAGGATTCAGTGAAAGCCCAAGAAGTAAGGGGGAATCAGAAAAGAAAAAAAAGCTGCAGAGTTTTAGGAGGGACTTTAGTAAAGAGGCGACTGTGGCCTGCAGTCTAGAAAAAGGAGTGAAGGAAAACCGTTTGTCTAACTCTACAGATACTCTCCTGCCCAGGCCCTCTGAGCCCCACCACACACATTCATGGCCTCCTGGCTGGTGCCAGATGAAGCTGATGTCAGAAGACGCATCTAAAGTTTCCCCCATATGGGACCACCTCGAAACACAATGAAAAGAATGGCTCAGGCTCATACATGTGGCCATGGAGAACAGGGGCTCCTGGGTTTATAATGGGATTACAACCCTGTAAACCCACTGGAAGTTAAAAATAGCCTACATAGAAAATGCATTGAAAATTCCTAGCACATTGATCATCCTAGCTTAGCAACACAACACACCCTTAAAAAGCCCCCATGAACTATATAATGATTAAGGGATCAATACTGCAGGAAGATATAACAATTCTCAATGTATATGCACCTAATTACAGGCCACAGGTTTATTTAAAAAATTTGTTAAGAAACTTAAAGGGAGACTTAGACCCCAACACAATAGTACTGGGGGACTTCAATACTTCACTCACAGATATTGACAGATCGACAGGACAGAAGATCAACAAGGAGACAGTAGATTTAAATGACACTATAGCCCAAATGGATCTAACAGATATCTACAGAACTTTTCATCCTACACGTAAAGCATTCACATTCTTCTCAGCAGTACATGGAACCTACTCTAGGATTGATCACATATTAGGCCATAAAGCAAGTCTCAGCAAATTCAAAAGAATTAGAATCATACGATGCAGCTTCTCAGACCATAAGGGATTGAAGTTGGAAATTAGCAACTCAGGAATCCCTAGAACATATGAAAACACATGGAGATTGAACAACATGCTCCTGAATGAACAATGGGTCACTGAAGAAATCAAAAGAGAAATCAAAAATTTTCTGGAAGTAAATGAGGATAACAGCACAACATACTAAAACTTATGGGATACAGCAAAAGCAGTGTTACGAGGAAAGTTTATATCAATAGGTGCCTACATCAAGAAACTGGAAAGGCACCAAATAGATGAGCTTTCAATGCATCTCAAGGATCTAGAAAATTTGCAGCAAACTAGACCCAAATCTAGTAGAAAAAGATAAATAATCAAAATCAGAGAAGAAATCAACAGGATTGAATCCAAAAAAAATTACAGAAAATCAGCCAAACGAGGAGCTGGTTTTTTGAAAAAATAAACAAGATTGACACCCCATTGGCCCAACTAACTAAAAAAAGAAGAGAAAAGACCCAAATCAGTAAAATCAGAGATGAAAAAGGAAATATAACAACAGACACCACAGAAATCAAAAGAATCATCAGAAATTACTACAAGGACTTGTATGCCAGTAAACAGGGAAACCTATCAGAAATGGATAGATTCCTGGACACATGCAACCTACCTAAATTGAACCAGGAAGACATAGAAAACCTAAACAGACCCATAAGTGAGTCAGAAATTGAATCAGTAATAAAGGCCCTCCCAACAAAGAAAAGCCCAGGACCAGATGGATTCACTGCTGAATTCTACCAGACATTTAAAGAAGAACTAACCCCAATTCTTCTCAAACTTTTCAGAACAATCGAAAAAGAGTGAATTCTCTCAAATTCTTTCTATGAAGCCAGCATCACCTTAATTCCTAAGCCAGAAAAAGATGCAGCATTGAAAGAGAATTACAGACCAATATCCCTCATGAACATAGATGCAAAAATCCTCAACAAAATTCTGGCCAATAGACTGCAACAACACATCAGAAAGATCATCCACCCAGACCAAGTGGGATTCATCCCTGGTATGCAGGGATGGTTCAATATTCGCAAAACAATCAACGTGATACACCACATTAACAGACTGCAGAAGAAAAACCATATGATTATCTCACTAGACGCAGAGAAAGCATTCGATAAAATTCAACACCCTTTCATGATGAAAACCCTAAGAAAACTGGGTATAGAAGGCACATTCCTCAATACAATCAAAGCAATTTATGAAAAACCCACGGCCAATATCCTATTGAATGGGGAAAAGTTGGAAGCATTTCCACTGAGATCTGGTACCAGACAGGGATGCCCACTCTCACCACTGCTATTCAATATAGTGCTGGAAGACTTAGCCAGAGCTATTAGGCAAGAAAAAGAAATTAAAGGGATACAAGTTGGGAAGGAAGAACTCAAACTATCCCTCTTTGCAGACGACATGATTCTTTATTTAGGGGACCCAAAGAACTCTACTAAGAGACTATTGGAACTCATAGAAGAGTTTGGCAAAGTAGCAGGATATAAAATCAATGCACAAAAATCAACAGCCTTTGTATACACAGACAATGCCACGGCTGAGGAAGAACTGCTAAGATCAATCCCATTCACAATAGCTACAAAAACAATCAAATACCTTGGAATAAATTTAACTAAGGACATTAAAGATCTCTACAATGAAAATTACAAAACCTTAAAGAAAGAAATAGAAGAGGATACCAAAAAATGGAGAAATCTCCCATGCTCATGGATTGGAAGAATCAATATCATCAAAATGTCCATTCTGCCAAAAGCAATTTACAGATTCAATGCAATACCAATCAAGATACCAAGGACATTCTTCTCAGATCTGGAAAAAATGATGCTGAAATTCATATGGAGACACAGGAGACCTCAAATAGCTAAAGCAATCTTGTACAACAAAAACAAAGCCGGAGGCATCACAATACCAGATTTCAGGACATACTACAGGGCAGTTGTTATCAAAACAGCATGGTACTGGTACAGAAACAGATGGATAGACCAATGGAACAGAATAGAAACTCCAGAAATCAATCCAAACACCTACAGCCAACTTATATTTGATCAACGATCCAAAACCAGTCCCTGGAGTAAGGTCAGTCTGTTTAATAAATGGTGCTGGGAAAACTGGATTTCCACATGCAGAACCATGAAGCAAGACCCCTACCTTTCACCTTACACAAAAATCCATTCAACATGGATTAAAAATTTAAACCTACGACCCGACACCATCAAATTACTAGAGAGCATAGGAGAAACCCTGCAAGACATAGGTACTGGCAAAGACTTCTTGGAAAAGACCCCAGAAGCACAGGCACTGAAAACCAAAATTAACTACTGGGATTGCATCAAATTGAAAAGTTTCTGTACTGCAAAAGAAACAGTCAGGAAAGTGAATAGGAAACCGACAGAATGGGAAAATATAGTTGCAAACTATGCAACAGATAAAGGGTTGATAACCAGAATCTACAAAGAAATTAAGAAACTCCACAACATCAAAACAAACAACCCACTTAAGAGATGGGCCAAGGACCTCAATAGACATTTTTCAAAAGAGGAAATCCAAATGGCCAACAGACACATGAAAAAATGTTCAAGATCCCTAGCAATCAGGGAAATGCAAATCAAAACCACAATGAGGTTTCACCTCACCCCGGTGAGAATGGCTCACATTCAGAAATCCACCAACAATAGATGCTGGAGAGGATGTGGGGAAAAAGGGACACTAATCCACTGTTGGTGGGAATGCAAACTGGTGAAGCCACTATGGAAGTCAGTCTGGAGATTCCTCAGAAACCTGAATATAACCCTACCATTCAACCCAGCCATCCCACTCCTTGGAATTTACCCAAAGGAAATTAAATGGGCAAACAAAAAAGCCGTCTGCACAGTAATGTTTATTGCGGCTCAATTCACAATAGCTAAGACTTGGAACCAACCCAAATGCCCATCAACAGTAGACTGGATTAGGAAATTATGGGACATGTACTCTACAGAATACTATACAGCAGTCAAAAACAATGAAATCCGGTCACTTGCAACAAAATGGAGGAATCTGGAAAACATCATGCTGAGTGAATTAAGTCAGTCCCAAAGAGACAAATATCATTTGTTTCCCTTGATTGGCGATGAATAACTGAGCACCAAAGGGGAAACCTGTAGAAATGAAATGGACACTATGAGAAACAGTGACTTGATCAGCTCCTGTGCTGACTGTTGTTGTACAATGTAATACTTTATCCATGGTAGTATTTTTTTTTTTATCCTAGTACTAGTGGTTGAACTCTGTAATTAACACACAATTATTCTTAGGTGTTTACATTTTAACTGAAAAGTGATCTCTGTGAAATATAAGAGTGGGAATAAGAGAGGGAGGAGATGTACAATTTGGGACATGCTCAATCGGAACTGCCCCAAATGATGGAGTTAGAAACAAGCCAGGGGATTCCAATACAATCCCATCAAGGTGGCATGTACCAAGGCCATCTCATTAGTCCAAGTGATCAATTTCAGCTCACAATTGATCACACTGATAGGTCTAAGAGTCAAAGGGATCGCACAAGCAAGACTAGTGTCTGCTAATACTAACTGATAGAATGAAAAAGGGAGAGAATGATCCAACATGGGAAGCAGGATACACAGCAGACTCATAGAATGGCAGATGTCCTAAATAGCACTCTGGCCTCAGAATCAGCCCTTAAGGCATTCGGATCTGGCTGAAGAGCCCATGAGAATAGTTTAGGCATGGAAAGCTAAGACACTCTGAAAAACAAACAAAAAAAAAAAAAAAAAGAAGAAGAAGACCTAAATGAAAGATCTCTGCGAGTGAGATCCCAGTGGAAAGAACGGGGCCATCAAAGAAGGAGGTACCTTTCTCTGAAGGGAGGAGAGAACTTCCACTTTGACTATGACCCTGTCGGAATAAGATCGAAGTCCACGAACCCTAAAGGCTTCCATAGCCTCGGCAACTCATGACCAGAGCCTAGGGAGATTACTGACGCCATAAACAAGAGTGTCAAATTGTTAATTCAACATCAGGAGTCACTGTGTACTTACGTCTCATGAGGGATCTGTCCTTAATGTGTTATCCAATGTGAAGTGATGCTATTACTAGTACTGAAACAGTATTTTTACACTTTGTGTTTCTGAGTGGGTGCAAACTGATGAACTCTTTATATAGTATATATTGAATCGATCTTCTTTATATAAAGATAATTGCAAATGATTAAAAAATCTTGGTGTTAAACTGGAAATTGCATAGACAATTAATCAATTTTTAAAAAAAAAATCATGTAGGATCTCTGTCCCTAATGAAATGCTGTACATTGTGAATTAATACTATAACTAGTGAATTAATACTATAACTATTAATACTATAACTAGTACTCCAACAGTATTATCATTTTGTGTCTCTAGCGAGGGCAAACCGTTGAAATCTTTACGTAATATGTACTAAATTGATCTTCTGTGTATAAAGAGAATTGAAAATGAATCTTGATGTGAACAGAAGGGGAGAGGGAGCGGGAAAGGGGAGGGTAGGGGGAGGGAGAGAAGTTGTGTGGGGGGGGAGCCATTGTAATCCATAAGCTGTTCTTTGGAAATTTATATTCTTTAAATAAAAGCTTTATATATATATATATATTAAAAAAAAAGCCCCCATGAAAGTAGGGTTTCCTGGGAGCTGTGGCTGCCACTGCCCAGCCTCATGAGACAGGTGGGACCTTGCACCACTACGCCTGGAAAAGACCCAAACCCAGACTTCCAGGTACAGTTTCTTCTGGGTATGGATTGCTTTTGCACTATCATAAGACAGAACAGCTATAGCTTGAGCCATGTGAGTTGGATCCCATCTGTCCTGGGAGCCAGCTACTTGAGGTGCTTCAAGATATTTGCAGAGAAATGAAATTAAAAGTCAGTTTGTTTTGAAGTAAAAAGGTAAGTTTGTTTTGATGGAAAAAAAAAAACTTTTGAAATCCATGCGTAGTTTTATTTTCATTACATGTTTTCCATGGATTTTTTTTTTAAAGATTTCGTGTGTGCATGGATGTCAAAAGATGCTTTAGCGCTAAGGCAAACATAACTTTAATTTCCATTTCCCACAGACTTTTTGAAGATCACGCATATTGCAGGTTCGGTAGTTTGCAGTACTTGGAGGACAAAATAAGCAGCACTGAGAGAGGTTTCTCTTTATGGGGGAAATAACATCCATGCAAAAATATCCCCGTGTCCCAGGATTTCAGACACCCTGCTCAGGGAGAGGCACATGTTAGGGAGAGCTGGGTCACTTCTTAGATCATTCTGTGAAGACCCTGGATGCAACCCCACCTGTCCCTTCTCTGCAGAAAACCATGCACTCCAGTGATAGTAAGATGGTGCCGCAAGTGAAGTATCTGTCTTCCACAAGGGTGTGTAAAGTTGAAATTGGGCATGCATTCTGCCTTTGAGGCCACAGTCTCCACTACCACCTACTGATTCCAATTTGTATTTTTCATATATGGCCCAAGACTGGCCTCTGGATGCGTCTGAAGTCTGACCTAGTTTAATCAGGTAAATAACTTTGCCTCTGCAAGCTGCAAGAACAGGGTTTTTCTTATACCTTTTACTCTCCAAGGGTATCTCAGATATTCACTTTAATCTGATTTCACGCTGATGAAATGTTAGAGGGTAAGAATTTTGCTCTGGCAGGTTGAGCTTGGCCTCAGCTGAAAACATTTCTTCCCCTCAGAAAGTATTCACCTAGAATTGTTCTAGTGCCTTCTTGCAGGCAAAAACATACTTGATTACTAAAGCTTTTCCAGTGAAAACATGTGGGCACAAGGGCTTTTTTTTCTGTTTTAGCAAGAATCTTGCCTTTTTAATGCTATTTTCTTTCTTTCCATTTTTTCCCTCATAAATACCATGGTAACATGGGCCTATTTCTTCACATTAAGTTATGAAATGGTTTTCTTGACCTACTGCTTTTATAGAAGGCTGGGCTTATGACCCAATTTCAATTTACACAGAGTTACAGGAAAATGGGGCCAAACTTCAGTGTCTATTTGTTAAGCAGTGAACCATAGCACACACTGCTGGGCAAGGAATGGGCTAGGAAGACATCAGCAGGAGTGTCTCTGGACCTTCCTTCTATGAAGCTAAATGAAGGGAGAAAAGTAAGACATTTCCCTAGGGACAGGTTTACAAACGTGTAGGAGCTCTCCTCTGGGGCTGGGTGCAATTTCTTATGCTGGAGGATCTAGTGACTTCAACGTGCAGCAGCAGGTTTTTGTTTTTTTTTTTTTTTTTGCTATTCCCCTGGGCTGTTCATGATGCATGTGGGGTGATTTGGAGAATACCCACACACCTACGTGCAGTGAGTTTCAGCAGAACTAATTGGTGACAATGGTGTGCATTTGCATGGTGGTGTGTGGCTGAGGGATTTGGAGCAGGAATCCTTCCAACCCAGTTTTAAGAAGTAAGATGAATAAAATGTTAGGCGGGTGCCTGATCTTTGTTCTTTTAAGCTGCCGTGCATACAGATTCATCTGGCTGTTCATCTACTGGAGCCTTCTTGGCAGGAGTTCACCTCTTGTCACTCTCACAGCACCATTTTTATACAGGTCATTGACTGCACCAGCGATTACACAGCCATTAAGTCTTGGGGAACTCAGGGCCTTGTCAGAGGAGCCAGGATTTATCTTGGAGGATGCAGGCCAAATAATCTAATCAGAAAATTTTTCAAGAAAAGATCCAGGAGTGGGCACATGTGATTACTTTATCGGTTGGCAGCCTTTCTTTGACTTCCAGATACTAATCAGAAAAACCAAGAAAGGGTACGAGTACTGGATTGGCAGCAACCAATTCCTTCATCAAACTGTTTTGTGAGATGTAATGATGGAGACAAAGATGAAATGCAATTAGTCCTTATTCTAATAAAAGCTTGTACTTTAACAGTGACTGTGTTCCATCAGAAGGAAGTGTGAAACAAGAAAGTTTGTCAAGGGTCAGTGCCTCAGAAACGCAATGTGGGCAGTCAGGTGCTGGGAAGATAGCATTCACCTGGGCGTCTGGGTGTCGGGAGGCCTTGGTGAGAAGGAGGCTCAGGGGCATGGGTGTTGGTTGATAATAGCAACTGTGTTGGAGGAGTCATGGAGACAAATTGAGGGAACGTACAAGGTCATTTTGGTGGGAGCATCTTCACAGTCTAGACTAAGGGGAAATATCATATACTGATGTCATTTGTTTTGGGTTGAAAGATTTATTACGAGAGAGAGAGAGAGAGAAGAGAAGAGAAGAGAAGAGAAGAGAGAGAAGAGGAGAGAGAGAGAGAGAGAATGAGAGCGAGTGAGCGAGAGAGATTTTTCCACTCAGTGGCTCACTCCCCAAGTGACTCAACAGCCACGGCTTGCAGAGGCCAAAGCTAGGACCCAGGAACTCCATCCTGGTCTTCCTTGTGGATGGGAGGGGCCCAGCACTTAGCACACCCTCTGTTGCCTTTCCAGGTGGGTTAGTAGGGAGCTGAATTGGAAGTGGAGCAGCCAGAACCTGCACTGGTGCTCCCATGAAGGAAGTCAGCATTGCAAGTGGCGGCTTCATGCCCTGATCTCAACGTCAGCCCCTATGGCTGTTACTGCTAAAGAAAGGCAGTGAGGGGATGGGCATGTCTGGGTCAGAAAGAATGATATTCACATCTCTGTTCTTTAATTTTTGATCTACATGGTCTTGAGCAATTACCAAGGTACAATTTCTTCATCTTTAAAATTGGGATAAAAAATACCTCTGCATCTTGCTATGAAGCTTGAAAATTACAGCCATTTAGAAAGTACCATATACAATTGGCTGTGAGATTCAGATGTTATCTATTTGAGACTCCCTCCACACCTGGACTCACCCCTGTTCTTTATCTGAGAGGGCAGAACTGCCCGATTTATTGATATGAGAGTGAATCATATCAGAGTTAGCACTTAGCAAAGATCACCCAATGGTGTTTGTTGAGAAACTAAGTTACTTTTAAGTTGCTTCACAATTCTGGCTTGCATCTTACATTTCAGTGCAGGGTATTTCTTCCTATTGCTTATTTCTGTTTGTATTATGTTTCAACAAATTTTACTTCTCACTGTTAATCCCAACGTGGTGTTACTTTTACATTTTGTTTTTCCAACAAGTAGCTATTTGAATGAATTGACTTTGGAGCATGCCCAATTCCTTTATTTACCTCTTAATCCTTTCATGCCTCTCTGGAAGTATGCTTCAAGATGAGCCCCTGTAGAGATGGCATTTCAAACAGCCTATGAGGATTAGCTTTTGATTTTTTTTTTCAGCATGCAAACCCAATTTGGGGGAATTATCACCTCAGGCACACGGATGATAGTTCTGGAAATGTCACTCACAGGCATGTGGAAAAGTCCAGTTCCCTTTTACACATAATTTGTTGGGGGAGCAAAATACCAACTCCATCAACTAGTCAGTGGGCGGACAGACCTTTGGTAAGTCTGCAAAACCTTCTGCTAGCTGCTAATCTTTTCTTTGCAATTTCACTGACATAAGCAATAAACCCTGTAATTATATTGCACTAATCAAGAATGCTGACAATAATGGAATATCAATCACAGCACTTATATGTAAACCCAGTCAAGTTTAGAGTCTTTGTAGTTTTAGTGAGAACCAAGCTAACAGGATCTGATGGGCACAACCTGGCAGTGTCAAAGAAAGCTCAACTCTTTCTCTGAGCTGTTTTGAATGTGCTTTTCAGAATGCATCATTCATTGAGTTAAGGTCCTTGCGCAGGTAAAGGAGCACACTCAGGTTCCTTCATTTGTAGTTTACATCAGCAATAGCATCCTCGGTACAGGGCATTTTCTGAGGATTAATGTCCAACCGGGGTTAATGGCTGAAGGTAGATCCAAGAACCATCAATTCCCCCTCCAGTCATTAATTCCTAAGAGTTCTTTCATCACCATCACTCGACTGTTTTTCTGCCTGACCGTTCTATGAAGTGATGTGGCAAAATAAGAATTAATCCTGACATGGAGACTGCGAAAAGTGCATCCACCACGTGTCCCCTGAATTTGCTTTTAGGACAACAGCGGTGTACTTACCCACCACACAACAAGTCATCCTGAAATCTGTACATACTGCCACAGCAGATTGTCTAGAAGAGCCATTCACCTTTTCCTAGCTTGTAGCTTTTTGATGAGCGAGCAGAACTTGTATTTCTGAGATTTGTCTGATGTTTATTTTCCCTTTCCACATGTTCATCTCTACCAGGCAGCGCCTTTTTGGAGGTTTCTCATGAAATGACATGGCCATCTTAGTATGCAAAACATTACAGGTTCTCCTCAGTGCCTTCCTTAACTGCACAGAAAGGCGTTTCTTTTGGGTCTCTCTCTCTGTGTGCTGAAAATGTGGGGCAGCAGGTCCATGAGCAAGACAGGGACATTAAACATAAACCACGCATCCACCAAGACCTCCCTCTCAGGCAACCAGGATTTTTCCCCCTAATCGGGTCTCCATTATTGTCTCAGTAATTATCATGTTCTTTAAAGATTTTCTTGTCTTTTTCCCTGAAAAGGATACTAATAGTTAAATTACTTAATAATGTTGCTTTGTCTCTATCTGGTCTCTCACTTAAGAATCTCAAGGAGCTTTGCAAAAATCATTTATGATTCATAAGACTCACAAAACGAAACTTAATTTGAAGCATTTTGTAAGTTCGAAGACCTCAATAAATTAAGGTAATAGAAGCAGAAATACCTGAAATTGGGGGTCATTTTTTGTAGAAAAAAAGAGATTTCTCTCTGAATAATTCTGTGACTTTATTTATTTATGCTCCAGATTAGAATAAGGGATGTAAGGTGAGATTCCTGAAAGAGAATTAAGTTACCCTCAGCACTCTGCCTGAGCTATTTGTCACCGTGGGAAAATTACCGCCTAGTTTGAGGGTGCATTCATCCGGGCTCCTTGGAGCATGGGTGACTGAAACCTAGTAAGTAAGTAAGTAAGTAAGAAAAACAAAGGCTGATGAGACTGAAGAATCCAGGCATAGTGTGTCTTCAGCCAGACTCAATGCTCAGTGCTTCAGCTGTGTTCATGAGGACTCTACCTTTTGGCACTGTTTACCTGGTGGGGCCCCTCCTAAGTTGGCTTTCTCCATAATGCTATCTGTATGGGCCCAGACTTAATCCTACCAGGTTAGCAACCTGGTTAAAAGGCTTCTAACTGTTCCAACAGGGGCTGGCTTTATACTGCAGTGAGTTAAGTGCCAGTTCAAATCCCAGCTGCTCTACTTCTGATCCAGCTCCTGCTGATGCCCCTGGGAAAGCACCAGGAGATGATGCAAGTATTTGGTCCACTTCCACCTCCAAGGGAAACCGAGGTGGAGTTCTTTGCTTCTGGCTTTGGCCTGATCCAGTCTGAGTCATTGTAACCATCTGAGGAGTGAATCAGTCTCCGGAAGATCTCTCTGTCTTTCCCTCTCTCCCTATCTGTAACTTTGCATGTCAAATAAAACTTTAAGAAGAGTTCCAACAAAAAGTTTAAGAGTCGGCCAGCGCCGCAGCTCACTAGGTAATCCTCCGCCTGCGGCGCCGGCACTCCAGGTTCTAGTCCCAGTTGGGGTGCTTGTTCTGTCCCGGTTGCTCCTCTTCCAGTCCAGTTCTCTGCTGTGGCCCAGGAAGGCAGTGGAGGATGGCCCAAGTGCTTGGGCCTCGTCACCCACATGGGAGACCAGCAAGAAGCACCTGTCTCCTGACTTCGGATTGGCACAGCGTGCCAGTGGGGTAGCCATTTGGAGGGTGAACCAACGAAAGGAAACCTTTCTCTCTGTTTCTTTCTCTCTCTGTCTAACTCTGTCAATAACAGCAAAAAAGTTTGAGTCATTTTCCCATCCTGAACCAATTACTATGCCCAGTAGGGTAATTTTGACTGCATGGGCTGACTGATTGGACTGCCCTTGAAATTGAGGATGTGGTCTCCCACAACCCTGTGGACTGATTAGATGAGTAGAAATGCTTTTTGAGGGCTGGCGCTCTGGTGTAGTGGGTAAGGCATCCCACATAGGCACCGGTTTGAGTCCTGCATGCTCCACTTCCAAGCCAGTTGCCTGCTAATGTGCCTGGGAAAGCAGTGGAAGATGGCCCAAGTTCAGAAGACCTTGCCTTCTCCTCTCTCTCTCTCTCTCCCTCTCTGCCTTTCAAGTAAATAAATACCTTTTTGTTTAAATAATTGTTTTCTGGAGGGTGAGTGCTTTCTGGAGGTGTTATTTTCACAAGGAGAAGAAATGGAATTTGGGAAGCAGAAGCAAGAGATATCCCCAGAATGTAGAGTGATTTCATCATTCATATTTGCTGCCTGAACAGATTCTTGAAGGTCTCAGCATTAAAACTAAGGTATGTTTTTATAACCCCACTTTTAATTTGCATACCATTTTCAAAAGTATGTGCTCTGGAAACTAGGTCTGTGAGATATTTCTTTGAGAAAACTGTTCAATAATTACATAAGTTTGAGAAACAAAACAATACCATCATTGGATGTAAAAATTATTAAATAATCTACTATGCTGTTATAACATACACAGATTTGCTGTGTTTAAGCAATCAAAAGTTTCAAATTTAGTCATATATATGTTTGTATGTATGTGTGTTTGCTTTAAAAATTTCTAGTGCCAGAGATCAGAAATGTGATATAAGGGCTGGCAGTCAGTGAAGTCTCTGTTGAAGAAGCCCACATTCCATATCAGAGCGCTAGCTGGAGTTTGGAATACTCTACTTCTGATCCAGCTTCCTAAGAATGCACTGGGAATGCAGTGGATGATGGCTGAAGTGCTGGGGTCCCTGCCACCCAGGTAGGAGACCCAGGAAGGTCTTCCTTCAGTTAGAAATCCAATCTGAGCCTTGGGATCTGGCACTGTGCACTAGGTTTGGAGAGAAGTGCACCAGGCAGACTGAGAGGGCAGAGGCCTGGGAAAAAGCCAAGACAAACAAGAAAAGAAGGAAACTAAAGCAAAGGAAGAACAGGAAAGAGAGAAGACAGAGAGAGAGAAAGAAAGAAGATAGTGTTTTCTTAAGCACTCAGCTTCTGCTGTTGAAAATGATGAATTTCAACATTATTGTCCCCATTAAAAATTTATGAGTCTGCAGAAGAGCTTGAAAACCATGAATTTCACTAACTTTCCTTCTGTATTAAATCCTGAAGCAAGGGCATCCTGTTTAGACAACCACTGTGGCTGTTTGAAGGGGGGTGGGTAATGTTAAAAGGATTTAAAACAGAAACAAAACAACCAACAACATACATCAAGATCAAAGTAGTTCTCTGCTAGATAAGAACTAGAACTAAAGCATGTAATCCGACACTAAATATGTACTGTGGAAACAGTGGCTGTAATTGCAACTTATTCATCCTTGTTGGTGAGATTTTTGAATGAATTTTGACAGTAAACTTTGCCTTGGATCAAGGTATATCCTCCTGATGATTTTCAGTGTTGAGCTGATGACTGGAGGATATTTATGTGCTATGAGTAATGCATCTGGATTGATTCTGTATTTTGTCAGAAAATGGACACTCTGTTCTTATAAAACGAAAGGACTCCCAGTGCTCACGTGTCTGGATGTGGTGATTTATGTATAAACATCATACTCAGAACCATTATTTTAAGCCAAATATCCACAATGTATGGTTAGTTATGCTTATTTTATCAGCAATTTAAATTATCCTTTTGTAAAGAGAATACAACTATGCCCAACTTCTCCTCGACTAAATGGAACCCAGGTGGCCCCTAAGAGGCAAAGAGTGTACTGGTTGGAGATATGAGCCCTGTGATCGGAGAACTGTGGGTTCAAAAACTGACTCTGCTGTGCCCCAGCTGTGTGGTGTACAGACCACTGTCTAATCCTCAACTCAACGTCTCACCTGCAAACAAGGATAAATAAGACTTAGAGTGGGTAAAACATGACGTTAGCAGCAAAGCATTTGCTGCAGTGTGACACACAGTAGGCTCACAGAGTCAACCATTGTTGTTCATCACTCCACTCTTATATGTACAGCCAGTCCACCAGGCTCTTCTTTAATAAAAATCATACTGTCTTTTCCAGCCATCTGGTGCTATTTTCTAATTGTCGTGGAGTTCTTCTTTCCTGTTGGGAGAGCAGCACTTGGTCTCTCCCGGATAGGCCATCCTCATTGGGTCAGTAGCAGAAGTTCATTGCCCTTCTTGTGGGACATCATTTTCAGGGCCATACCTGAGTATCTGTAAGGACTCCTGTGGCAAGGAGTTAGGCCAAGGCTGGTGCTGATGGCACTTGCGTTGCTGGTGTCGGCTTGTTTCTAGAACCGTTCCCAATACTGCACTGGCTGCCCCTTCCTGGCACAGTTCTCTGTGATCACACAGCTGCCGGAGAGTGCAGGTTCTCCAAAAACCTCTTTGCTGAAATATCTTTCTCAAACGGTAGACACTGCACACTCTTTGTTTGCATTGTGGCCTCTTATTACTTCATTAGAATGATTGACACTTGCCTTTTATAGCCTGGCTAATATTTTTAAATCTTTTTTAAAAAAGGAGTCTTTCCCTTGCTTCAATCATTTAAAGAAAATCAGACAAAACAAATAAACCAGCAGGAATAGTTATATATAGCATTTCTAATGCATTCTGACAAGGAGAGGAGTGGCTACTGAAGACAGTGCCTAAGTTCACAATTTTTTGATTACATTTTTATTCTAGGGGGACCTATTCTTTAACCTTTAAACTAACTTAGTTCTTGGGACAATTAATCAAATGAAGAGCAAAAATAGCCCAATAATTCAAGCTTTTGATAGGTACACAGCCTTGTTAATGGCATTTTTTTATTGTACAAAATGTATTTCTTAATTATCTGGTGTTATTAGTCAGCTTTTTGTTACTACCATGAAATACCTGAAATGGCTAACTTTATAATTAGGAAAGGTTTACTTAGCTCACAGTCCAGGATTGCATAGCCCCATCGACTGGGCATCAGGTAAGGGTAGACTACGTGGTGAGCCAAGAACTCAAGAGCTCAGATGAAAACTGGCATCCAAGGCCACATTACCACCTTCTACCAGGCTCCACTTGCTAATGAGTTCTGCTGTTTCCTAATAGCACCACCCTTACGAAGAAATCCTTATTTATTTCTTTTTATACTTTTAAAATTTATGTAAGGTGAACATATTTCATTATTTCATATATACAGATTTAGGAGTATACATTGATACTTCACACCCCACTCCCTCCCGCACGAGCTCCCACCCTCCCTCCCTCCTTTTTTATTCTTTCCTTCAATCCTTATAACAACACACTTTAACTTTATTTTATAATCATAAGATTAAACCTCTACCAAATAGAGAATTCAACAAAACATAGTAAGAAGAAAAAAACACTGGTCAACAGAAGAAACAAAATATTATTTTTTCTCATATGCATCACATTTTCTTATACTCTATTAGTTATCACAGGTCAGGGAAAACATATGGTATTTGTCTTTTTGGGACTGGCTTATTTCATTAATATAATGATTTATGCAGTTGCATCCATTTTGTTGCGAAAGACAGAATTTCATTCTTTTTATGGCTGAGTAGTACTCCATAGTGTGTGTATATGTGCATGTATGTGTGTATACACACATACACACATAAACATTTTTCTTTATTCAGTCAATGATGCAATCTTTAACATATGGTTCTAGTCCTCAGGGAAACACTCAAATATCTAAACCTTAGCATCTAAAATTCATGCAACATTGTGACAATTGCTGAGAATGCTTTTACAGGAAAATAAAATTTGTCACTAGCACTGTGTTTGTACCCACAGTTGATTCCTGCAGCTATGCACAGACATTTGTACACAGCTGAGACATTTGTACACACACACACACACACACACACACACACACACAGCCTGACTCCTATTGCCAGCCTGTATCTCCTGTCGTGGCACACACACATGTTCCCAGTGATTCCTGTAAGCACGTGTCTGGCCTCCACTGACCCCCACCACCACACTCACGACTGAAGCTGGTCTTTAAGTTGAAAACATGCACACTTCTGGCCCTGGCTCACACTGTTGCCTGCCTTGATTATTTCTCTGTGTGCAGAGACACCACTGAGGACCCTGATTGTCTTCAGACTTTCTACAGCTCATTCCAGCAATGACAACACCATTGCTAACGTCACAACACAAGCTTCTAAGTCAACAAGACAATGCTTCCCTGGACCTGGCAGCACTGCATATCCCATAGTTGGCCCTTGGCTAGGGCTAGTGTACGGTGCATTCTGACACTCCCCTCCCCTGCCAATGAAAGTCTTTTCTTGCCAATCTGTAGAGTTTGGAAGAGCTTACTCTTTCTTCAAATGCACAGATACCTGGTTCTAGTCCCAAGTGCTCCTATTCCAATGCAGCTCTCTGCTGTGGCCTGGGAAAGCAGTAGAAGATGGCCCAAGTGCTTCAGTGTTTACCAGCTAGATTATTTTGGAAAAACCACTTGAGTCTGTGATTATTTGGTTGAAAAGTATCTTCTGCTACTTACTTTCCTTCTGTGTATGTGACATTGAGGCATGTACCATAAAAAGACAGTATATATTCCCTCAACCCTTCACCGTGGCTCTGGCCTTTGAAATCATTTGGCCTTGTAATTATTGAGCTAGCCAACCTAATGGGTGGCTGTTTGGCACCTAAGAGCATGTAACAAGTGACCACATGAAAGACAGGTGTCCCCAGCTGACAGCCAACTCCCCAAGAAGCAACACCCCCCTGGTTGATGTAAAATGACAGAAGAGGTTGAAGGAGAATCTCTCAGCTGAACTCAGCCTCATTACTGATTTTTTGAACAGCAAAATATATAAACAATTGTTATTTTAGATCACTAAATTGATCTAGTGAATCTGAAATTCAGTTACTCTATCTGTGAAATGGAGATCATTATACCTGCTCCAAAGACTGTTGCTGTTATGAGTGCTTCATTATGAAAGGAATGTTAAGAACCCATCACCATGGCTGGCACACAGCAGGTGTCTAATTAATCTCAGTTCCCTTTACACCCCTCTCATCAACTCCACCATCCCTTTTCTCACCTTCCCTCCTTACAACTTTTTCGCTTGGATCAAAAAAGCAAATAGTCAACCTTTTGAATAATTTGATTGCCACATAGATGACTAAGGTGCCGAGAGTATGCAATTAAAATGATGAATGCTCAGCTCCCATTAAAATAACAGGCATGGTAAGTGCACCCGAACACATCTTGATTAAGCTTGATCCACCTGCTTTCTCACTGGCTGCAGACCAAATACTGAGTGGGGCTCTGTAAGGCTGACTGACAGGTTCTGTGTTACCCAGGGAAGGATGATCCTGGAGGGGCTGGTTTCATTAAATGCCCTGCACTCACATTCGGTATTTCTGGATCAATTAATTATTGACCTTGAGTTTAGAGGACAGCTTTTATTTGAATAGGTAAGTATTATATGTTCTACATAACTTGGGTATATTTTCAAAGTGAATCAACATTAGTTGATGCAAACAATCAATATGTATTGAGAACCTAGTATGTATCATGGCTAAGGATATAGGATGGACACATAACTTGTCCCCAGGAATTCTATGTTCTGTCATCACTTTGTAAATGCAAGTCTCAAAAACCCTGGGGATGCTGGGATCAATCTTTTGTTTGAAAGGAGAGACAGAAGTTCATTGATTCACCACTGGCTCAGTCTGGTTGTTAGATCAGTTATAACTACATAACAAAGGTCGAATGTAATTGGGCCTAATCTTCTTGGGACTAAATTGCAATGCGACTGAATAATGCCTCTAGGGGCTGGATAATATGTATTGTCCAATGACTGTATTATGCTGATATCTGCTGTTAGACAATACATCTGTCTGCTCTGCTGATTGCCTGATGTTTGGAATTTTCTCAGATGCCCTGATTCTTTTATTTATTTTCATTCATTTCTTTCTGTCGTCATTTATTTACTCATTCATCGATTTATCAAACACACGTGCCTTCTGTGAGCCAGACACATGGTCCATGCTCTAAGGAACTTCTGGTGTAGTGAATTAAGGCAGACACGCAGACGAGATACTAGAACAAATTGTTATATGATTTAGAGGTTTTACAGGGTACTCAGAGACAGCCACGGGAAGTCAAGGTGACTGTAACACAGGATGGCTTGTTTTGATCTGAGGCAGGCTCTTCTCTGCCTGAGAAAAGTTACCCTCGCTCCAGGAAGCACACGCTATCATCTTTTCCTTATTTCTATATTCCAATCGTGTGGCACTCTGCCTGGGGTTCCTAATATACCACTGTGTCCCCTGGAGGCTCCATTGTACCTCTGAAAGTATGAAACACTGCCAGATTTAGGAAGAAGACTCAAACACAACCATAGCATTTGTTAGCTTTATTTTGTAAGAAATCCTGTCAGCAATACTCCCATTAGGGTTACAGGAGATGTTTATGTGGGTATTACCAGCATTTGTATCTAAGAGTGCTTATTGTCCTGAAGGAAGGAAGCCAGTTACATTGATTTGTTGTAACAAAGAGCCACACACTGGGTGACTTAAAATTTGTTTTCTCACAATCCTGGTGTCTGCAGAGTTAACTTTCTCCTGAGGCCTCTGTCTTTGACTTGCAAACAGCTGGTTTCTTTGTCTTTCCCTACCTGTTAGCTCTGTCCTAACCTCTTAAGGACACTGATCCTGTTGGATGAGAATGCACTCTAATGACTGTGTAGCCAAGCATAGTCACTTTAAGAGGTACTAGAGATTAGCCAGCGCCATGGCTCACTGGGCTAATCCTCTGCCTTCGGCGCTGGTACCCCAGGTTCTAGTCCCGGTCAGGGCACCGATTCTGTCCCGGTTGCTCCTCTTCCAGTCCAGCTCTCTGCTGTGGCCCGGGAAGGCAGTGGAGGATGGCCCAAGTCCTTGGGCCCTGCACCCCATGGGAGACCAGGAGAAGCACCTGGCTCCTGCCTTCGGATTAGCGCAGCGGAGGCTGTAGAGGCCATTTGGGGGGTGAACCAAAGGAAGAAAGACCTTACTCTCTGTCTCTCTCTCACACTAACTCTGCCTGTCAAAAAAATTAAATAAGAGGTACTAGAGATTAGGAAAGGTCAACATGCAAAATTGGGAAAATACAATCTGGCCTAAAACATTACTTTTCACCCAAAGAATTCATTAACACCTAACCATTCATGTGCAGCAAATACATGTCATTGTCATTTATTTTTACATATTCGTAAAATGCATGCATCTCTTTTAAAGAATAAGGACCTGCTATTTCATGGTAGTTGGTCTATACTTATACACAAACTTGATTGGTTCTGGTGGCTGAAATTTTAGAAGTTTCCAGGAAAAAAAATGAAATTATTCAAGCTACTCTGGGCTTCTGTGGATTCATTTGTTAAAGTGTAGTATTAAGAATTATGGTGTAGATTTGAAAATAATTAGCTAAAAACTCTTTTCAGAGTTGTCACTTAGCTTCCTTTTTTGTGTACTGTCAAGAGCACTTTATCTTCTCTTTTCTCTGCTTTATGAATTCTCAGTCTAATTTCTATTCGACTAATGCATCTGATAGCTAATGTTATTTCTCTGCATGCATTTGTGTGTGTATGTGCAAGAGAGAGATTTTGATACACACACACACACATGCACACACACACATGCACACACACACGGGGTGGGGGGGAGAGAGAGAGAGAGAGAGAGAGAGAGAGAGAGAGAGAGAGAGAGAGAATGTACTTGAATAGAGCAGGGAGAACACATTTGCTTGGGATTAACAAATGTCAACTGTTGTTATCCGGCTGGAAATTCAGAGAGAATTATCAAAGGGAAGAAAAAAGAGGATTTATTCATTGAATTTACATAGAGGATAAAGAATATTTGTGTGATGCCCTTTTAACATTTGATATTATGTTCACACACTACTATTTAGAAGAAACTAGCAGAATTTTAGTCAAAGGCAAAACTGATACAAATTCATATCCTGTAGAGAGTTAGCTGTGTCTTATTCCACAAAGTAACAGAATATTAGAGAAACCATTATTTTAGATTGGGTACAGATACATGTCTATTCTTGAAACTGATCTCTTCTTACTATTATTATAGCTTTTTAAAACAAATATGATATCATAGATCAGATGTTTCATTATCAATTCAAACTGGATGCTGAAAGTCATTTATCTTTATTGATAGTCCTATTCCCAATTTATTGACCATTCTTGTAATTGTTTTGCGTTCTGGAGAGCCTTGTGGATCCAAACTTCTTTCTTCTCATGCTTATTGCATTGGATCATCTGATGTCATGGAATCATGAAATGGTCCTGCTCTCTGTCTGGATCTATGATGTTTTAGACAAGGCATCACCACTATACATGAACTTTACTCAGGTGACATGACCTACACTGAAGAGAAGTTCTTTGAAAAGACTTCGTCAATGCCCTTATTTTGTATCTACATTGATACTTGTATTTTTGTGTGTGTGCCTTCAAGAGTTTTCCTGGGAAAAGAAACAAAATTTCATAAATGTGATTTGCCCCTTTTTCAGAGGATTATCAAATTTTCTGCCTTTATCAGTTTCATTCTATTTATATATAATCAGTATTTTATATTTCAGAATACTTGTCAAGTTTTAATCATCATTTTATATTTCAAAATACATTTCTAGACATAATTTTCAGCATCAAAAATGTGCTTTAATATACACACTACTGTTGATATTTCTACATTAAATCGTATCTAAATGATGGTGCATCCTAAAAATCTGAGCCCTGGCATTGCAATGACCTCGTCATTTCCTGGACTGAAAGTACTCTCAACTTGGGCAATTGACTATTAACTTTTCTTGTAAATTGAGAGTAGGTTAAGTCCAAGCATCCTTAAGCCAAACAGTGGGTTACCAGCTTGACACGGACATATTCTATTCAGAGTTTTCACCTTAGAACTTCAGAATTGGTGACTAAAAGCTTCCTGTTTTTCATCTCAGTAGTAAGAGGAAGGGATTCAGTTGTTCATATAATAGACATTTATTGGGAATCTGTTTTGTGTCAGGCACTATACAAGGTCTAGAGACACAATCATGAGTAAGACATGGCACTGGGTTCAGACTAGTGAGAGGTACGGGAAAGTAAGGAACAATCGTTGTGACCTACATGTTAGTGCTCCCCCTCCCACCCTACTTTGAAATTCTAACCCCAATGCTATAATGCTAAGAGATGGAGTCTCTGGGGTGTGGACCTTAAACGAGGAACACTCATGGATGAGGTTAGAGCTCTGTTAACATAGACAGCTCTCTGACCATTTCTTTCCTATGCGTGAGAGCCAGGAGCAAGCCCTTTCCAGAATCTAACTATTTTGGCACCCTGTTCCTCTATTTTCTGGATCAGAACTGTGATAAATACATTTATTTTTAAATAAGACATTGAATATATGACACTTTTAAAAGCGACCTAAACTGATTAACATGGAATATAGTTTTTTTGATAATAGAATAAAGATATTCTCCATTACTAGGCATCCAATCTGGCCTGGGGGAAGAAAAGACTTTGGAACTGAAGAAGTGGTAGGAGGAAGTCTTTAGACACTAGAAACATTTATCTTTCAGGAACTTTTAAAAAAAATATTTATTTATTTGAAAGGCAGAGTTACAGAGAGGCAGAGAGAGAGAGAGAGACAGAGACAGAGACAGAGAGAGAGGTCTTCCATTGCTGATTCACACCCCAGATGGTCGCAATGGCTGAGCCGATTCGATGCCAGGAGCCAGGAGCTCCTTCAGGTGTCCCACGTGGGTGCAGGGCCCAGGGACTTGGGCCATCCTCCAGTGCTTTCCCAGGCCATAGCAGAGAGCTGGATTGGAAGTGGAGAATCTGGGACTTGACTGGCATCCATATGGGATGCCAGTGCTACACGTGGCAGCTTCACCCGCTAGGCCACAGTGCTGACCCCTCCTTCGGACTTCAGTTTTGCCATCACACCTTCCTTACATTTGGCCACACAGGTCTTTGCTTTGTTATCCTTACCTCTTTGACTTTAACTAATAACACTTGTGACATACCAGCGTGACTTTCTTGCTGTGATCTTTTAAATTAAGATTCATTTTCTGCACTAGTATTTCTAACTACTCTGGCACACAGGACTCTGGTCATGCCACCAGCTTGTGGCCAATCCAGTAGTATTGCCTTGGTTTCAGAGTTACTCTTGTCTGGATTTTCCGTTTCTATATTACTTTAAGAATGCCAGCTTCTGTGGGTGGACATTTGATTAGCTAAGATCCTTACATCCTAGATCGAAGTACCTGAGTTCAATGCCTTACTCAGACTCTTGATCATCTTTCTGCTAATACAGTCCCCACGAAGCAGTGGTGATGGCTCAAGTAGTTGTGTTCCTGCCACCGACAGGAGATCTAGATAGAGTTCTAGGCTTCAGGCTTCAGCTCAAAGATCCTTATGTCCACCTGGAGAGTGAATCAGCAAATGAGTGCTCACTCTGTCCATCTGTTTCTCTCTGTTTCTCAAAAACAACAAAACAAAACAAAACAAAAAAGCAAACCTCGACAAATAACAACAACAACAAAACCCAGCTGTTGAGCTGCAGTAGGACAGTAGGCTAAAAGGGGGTAAAACCAAAATTGCTGATGTCACTTTCTCTCCATCTAGCGAAAAGCAAAAAATTAGCAAAGGAAATTATTTGAAAAAATTCGATCCCTGTAACATCTAAAGTTCAAGCTTGCTGGATGGTGACATCATATACAGATAGCACGAGGAGAGGACAATATATATTGGATTATAAAGGTTATATTTTAGGCAAATTCAATGGAAGAGATGAGCTCAGACAATATCTTTGATCTGGTCACTATGATGATGCAACTGATAACGGTTCACAAAATTTTAGAAATCCAGTACCTTGGGTTTTTGCTTAGGAACACATGCAATTCTAACAGTACTTGTGGCTGACCCAAATACTATCTCCACCTAAGTTTTGGACAGAACTGAGGCCCTGATAAGCTTGCTTTATAAGGATCTATTGTGATGAAGGCATGAGCTTATGATTAGACTCAAAGGAAGTGGGTCAATGCCAGAATCTATCCCTAATACATGTCTCTTTGTCTTCACTCCTTCTTCTCTACTCTTCCTAGTCTAGGCCAATATTCCCTTTGGCTAACACTTACTTCCATTTTTGTCTTCAATCATTTTCTCTTTCATTCTCACAACAGTACTCAAACTGGTGTTTCTAGGAGTTAAACAGTGTCATGCCATTCCCTTGCTAGCTGCCATTTGTTATCCATTGCACTTCTTTCTCTGGCCTTCAAGGCCCTGCATGGATTGCTCTCTGCTTCTCCGTATGACTCCATCTGGTATATTTATCCCAACACTTACTGCTTCAAGTTCTTTGGCCTCTTTTCATCTTCTAGGGCAGAACAAGTTCTTTTTAGCATCAGGGTCTTTGAACGAATTGTTTCCTGTGCCTAGAAGTAGTTTCTCCTTGATCGATCTTCACTTGTCTTTTGCTCTTCTTCCTACTTTTGAAGTCAGTTTAAACATCTCCTTCACAAAGCGGTCATCTGACACCTCTAAAGTAGGGACTAAAGTTGGTCTCCTCCATTGGGTTGTACCCGAGCATTCTTTTGCTTTATAGCTTATCACATTTTGTGACTATTTTCCTTATGTGTTTGCTTTGGTCTGCCTGTTCAAGTATACTGTGAGTTTTATGAGAACATAACCCTTGTCTATATTGTTTTTTATGGATCCTCAGTGATGAGAACAGTACCATTGTATGAATAAATATAAGTTGAAGAAATGGGTGAGTGAATATCACGTAGTCGATTCGTGTGTGTACGTGATTTTTTCTTTGTGTTCCTTCTGAAAATTTATTTGCAACAAAGAGTGTGTGTGTTTTAACTAATAAGAGTAAGATTATTTTATTTAAATTTATGTAAGATTTTGAAGTTGTACTTTACTACAAGGAATAAAAGGAGAGTTGGAATCACAATATTTGTCTGGTATGAGTAGGTGTTAAAGATATTTGACTTGACTTGATCACTGCCATTTTTTTTTTTGACAGACAGAGTGGATAGTGAGAGAGAGAGAGAGACAGAGAGAAAAGTCTTCCTTTGCCGTTGGTTCACCCTCTAATGGCCGCCGCAGCCAGTGCGCTGCGCCCGGTGCACTGCTCTGATCCGAAGGCAGGAGCCAGGTGCTTCTCCTGGTCTCCCATGGGGTGCAGGACCCAAGCACTTGGGCTATCCTCCACTGCACTCCCGGGCCACAGCAGAGGGCTGGACTGGAAGAGGGGCAACCGGGACAGAATCCGGCACCCCGACCGGGACTAGAACCCGTTGTGCCGGTGCCGCAAGGCGGAGGATTAGCCCAGTGAGCCACAGCGCCGGCCTGATCACTGCCATTAATGAAGATCTTAGTCTTGTAAAAATTCAGAAATCAGGAAGCATCAGTAGTACCTTTATGCCAGTGGTAAAAATGCTAATCGTAATGCTGGAAATAGCAAGAGATATTAATTAACAACCTGAAGCCTGAACGGAGGAAACATGTCAGCTCAGTTCTATTGCAAAAATAACCATCCACTTAGACTCACCCTCAAGGGAGCCCCAGAACTATGTTGCAGGAATTGAGGAAAAGTGTGGCCAGAGGCCACAGACCCACATTTGCAGTTTTGCTGTACTTATTTTTAAATTTTTATGATCCTGGGGTACCATTTAGAAATGGTTTGCTGCCCAGGGCCCAGTGTGTTGGACACTTGTTCTGTGGTGTGGCAATGGGGGAGGTAGGGAGGCCAGGTCGGAGGTCCTAAGGTTAATTGGGCATGGATCTTGGAAGGGATTAGGATGGCTACCATGTGATCCCTTGGTAGTTTTCTTAAGAGTGGTGTTACAAAGCCTGAGCCTGGCCCTGTGCAGTTCTCTCTTACTTTCTCTAAGGAGATGCAATCCCTTCCTTCGGCATATATCCGACCGCTTGCAATTTGGTCCTTGTCAAAGTCTGTACAATTCTGTTTGAACGTTCAGCATTCCAAACTGTGAACCAAATAACCTTCTTTTCTTTCCTAAGTAGTGTGCTTCAAGTATTTCATTAAAAATGAGAAACTCAGTAATATTCCCTGCGATTGCTCTAGACTGATGTATGCTGTACATGTACAAGCATATAATCTGCAGGAGTATGTATCATACAAATATTACAAAAATGTTTGGTATCCCGATAGTTTCTCTTATTCTTGCAGTTATCTTTTACTGAATAAAGCTATTTCTGTATGCAACACAATGAAAGGTAGAGATAGTAAAAGGGAATTAAGGTGCTGTGGTAGGGAAGAATCAGTCTGTAACAGGTGCACATGATATAGGCACACAATCTCACCCAAAGACCAAGCAGAAGATGACTTTCAGAAGTTTTATTTAGAATAAGATGAACTATTCTAGTTAATCCGCTTAGTGCTTTGGACCACGAATTGGAGCCAAGCTCTTCTGAGCAGTTCTGTTTTGTGTGACATTCAGCAGGGTGATGAGGTGGCTGAGAGATCTCAATGACCTCACTTGATTGGTGGTAGTTAGAGCTTGCTATTAGCTGGGAGCTCCCTGGGGCTGACAGCCAAGAGTCTTAGTGTTCCATGTGGTCCTTCTCACATGTTGACTTTTGCTTCCTTACAGCATGGCAATCAGGTTTCCAAAAGAAGCATTAAAAGCAGTAAAACCAGGCTGGCGCCAAGGTTCAATAGGCTAATCCTCTGCCTTGCAGTGCCGGCACACTGGGTTCTAGTCCCAGTCTGGGTGCCGGATTCGGTCCCGGTTGCCCCTCTTCCAGGCCAGCCCTCTGCTGTGGCCAGGGAGTGCAGTGGAGGATGGCCCAAGTGCTTGGGCCATGCACCCCATGGGAGACCAGGAGAAGCACCTGGCTCCTGCCTTCGGATCAGTGCAGTGCGCCGGCTGCAGCACGCCGGCCGAGGTGGCCATTGTGGGGTGAACCAACGGCAAAAGGAAGACCTTTCTCTCTGTCTCTCTCTCTCTCACTGTCCACTCTGTCTGTCAAAAAAAAAAAAAAAAAAAAAAGCAGTAAAACCAGAAGCCATGCAGAACTTTGAAGACCTAGCTCCAGAGGTTATGGAGCATCACCTCCAACATATTTTATAGTTCAAAACAGACTATGAGAACAGCCCATACTCAAACAGTGAGCAAATTGTTTCCACCTGTTGATGGGAGAATGCAAGGTCTTATTCTATAAGGAACATGTTAAATTGAAGATACTGCTATGAGCAATTTTGAAAACATAATCAACCACATTTACCTTAAATCTCTTTGTATTTTTCTATGTTTTTGGCCTTGAGTTTGGAACATAATTGAATCTCTACTCTTGATAATGACTTTCACATCCTCAAAGTAAGTCATAAAGAAATTTATTTTTATTTTTTTTTCTACTCTGCCCTTCTAGGAGAATTTGACTATGTCTTATTTTTTTTTAAATGGAATTAGTTCTTTTTATTTTTGGAAGATGTCCATTTTTATCTTCTTATTTAACACATTGTGTGGGATATTTGGTTTGGACATGTTGATCCATTCTAAATTTAAAATTATTTTTGTTTGTGGAAAATTTTAAAAATGTTAAAAATTTCTGATGACTTCTCAAGAGAGTTAGTTTAGTAACTGAACGTGAAAAGAAGTTACCTGCTTCATGAGTCTATTTCAGGAACACTGTGTAAGTGTTCAAAATCCATTTTTTTACATTGATGTGAAAATTACTTCTGACTAATGTAAAATTAATCAAAGACTTTAGTTTTTGAAAGTTGGTTCTAGTAAGTGTGAAATACTTTGAGATTTTTCATACTAAAGGCTAGACTTCACATTTTATTCACTAGTTTGGTTTGAGTTTGATCAAGGAAGTGTTTTAATGGTATATGCAGATGATAAAAATCCTTAGAACTTACAGATCAGTGTAGCAGAAACACAGCTGTGTGCATGTTGTAGCGTGCAATGATTTCAACCTTTGGTTTCTCTCCTTAGCCTTGCATTTACTATTTGCCATCATTTAATAAACATTATATGAGGGTACTTCAAAAAGATCATGTTAAATAAATTTAAAAGATAAGTTTGCTTTGGTGAATAAATCTTTTGAAAATCTTTTGATATCTATGCTTAATTTTTCCATAAGATACAATTTCCATATACTTTTTGAAGCCTCTTCCAAGACTTTACTTCACAGCAATTCTATGATAACAGGGCCATTTTATCCCCATTTTATGGGTGACTGAACAGAAACATAGTAAGAGTTGGCCCAGTGGCCAAGGTTATGTATCTTGCAGTTGATAGAATTTGAGACCAAAACCAGGGATTTTGATTTCAGAGTCTGCCTTTTAACTTCTATGGCTCATATCATATTCCTTCTTTTTAAAAATTTATTTAAGGTATACACATTTCATACATTTCATGTATATGGATTTAGGAACATATAGATACTTCCCACCCTCTGCTCCCTCCTGCCCAGGCTCCTGCCTTCTCTCTCTCTCTGTCTCTCTCTCTCTCCCCTCAGAAATTCACCCATAAATTCAAGAGGCTAGTTCCAGGAATGAGGATATAACACTAGGGTATTAACACTAATGAATCTTGGAAGTACTGAATCATCTGTGTAATGAATCCCAGACTGAGTGATGAGACAGATATCACAAGGTTTGGGGGCTTAATGAGCTTCATCTCCAATGTGTTTAAGGACTTTCTCTTGTATATCTGTCATCCTTTCACAGCCCTGTTAAAACATCATTATTCTGCTTCTACTCCTACCCGCTGCCTGGCCACAGGCTTTTCTTGCAGTTCAGTTTTTCGTACTCAGTGTGACTTCAAAGGAGTAGGATGATAAAGTAACTTAAGTCATATAAAAATACCATCCAGTAACAGACTATTAAAAATAGTGCAAATTGCATAGGACTGCAAACATGTTTTATCTTGAAAATTTATCTGGAACATTTGCTTAACTGGAACAATTTTGCATATTCACTTCCATCTGCCTATGAAATATTCCCTTGGATGAAACTTCTCCTTGTTCTGAATATTCAACATTAACTTTTCCCCTTGGCTCTTTAATAAATTCACATGTTTATTACAAACACAAATCAGGTACTTTATACTACCTGTGAATGTGTATATTAGTCTTTTGTTTCATGCATTTTTTAGTTTAACCTGTCATTTGCTCACATGTATTTAAATTTCAGATTAACAAGTCATCTAAAAACAGTATCCACAGCATCGCAACCAATATACTTAATTATTCTATGCAAGCTTTAAAAATTTTATTTATTTATTTATGAGAGAGAGAGAGAAAGTGCACACTCGCATCCAGTGTACCCCCAAATTCCCACAATAAGTGGAGCTGGGCCAGCAGCTGGCCGCTGGGAGATGAACCCAGGTCTCCCATATGTGTGGCAGGAATGCAACTACTTGAGCCATCATTGTTGCTCCCCAGGATCTGCATTAGTAGGGATCTGGAGTCAGGAGCTGGAGTAGAGAATCAAACCCAGGCACTCTGATGTGGGGTGTGGGCGTGTTAACCGTGTCTTAACTGCTAGGTTAAATGCACACTCCGTTGACAACTACTAATGGTTTACTGTTTCAGAGTTGGAGTTGTGGTGTAGCATGTAAAGCCGATGCCTGCAGTGCTGGCATCCCATGTGGGTGCTGGTTTGAGTTCTGATGGCTCCACTTCTGATCCACCTCCCTGCTAACGGGCCTGGGAAAGCAGTGGAAAATAGTGCATGTGCTTGGGCCCATGTGCCCACATGGCAGACCTGGATGACGCTTCTGGCTCTTGGCTTCAGCCTGAGTAGTTGTGGCAATTTGGTGAGTGAACAGTGGATTGAAGCTCCCTCCCCTATCTTACTATGGCTTTCTAATAAATAAAATAAATCTTTAAAAATAATTAAAAATGTTGTACTGATTCTCTAAATGCAGGGGCTAGTGTAACATGCTTTTAGGGCATTTTTGTTTGGCATTTTTTCTTGGATGTGTTTAAAATTGAATTTTAGTTTCTTATTTGTCTCCTTTTAGTTTATGTGTGTGACATTAGGTCATGTTTGTCTCTCTTTTGAGGGAGATGTAGAAGGGCTTATTATTGTATATAAACAAACCTTCACTATTGTCTGACCTGCGTCCTGAAGTCAGAGTTGCCATTGTTCAAGGCAGCAGAAGCTTGGATCCCTAGTGGGCAGAGAGTTCCAGATTCTACTTCCATTGCTCAAAGACAATCCACTTGCTGTGTCCTGGCTCTCATCTATTCCCCTCCCCCAACCATGCTGGCTTTCACCTGCCCCTGTGCAAAGACTCAGATTTAGCAGTTCACTGGATTAACTCAGGACTGATGGGCTCTGATGCCATCCTGTAGTTAGGCATTTTTCTTGTCTGATTCTTGAGAGTTTGTCCCAAACTCGCATGTGCATGGCCCAGAATCTTAGAAAACTTGTCACCACCTCACATTCAGCAGCTGTTTACCTAGAAAGGAAGCAAACAAGCACCATGTCGAGTACTTGCACAACAGAGGCCACTGGGGCACTGTTATGGGTAAAAGTGCAGCAAAGAAAAGAGACCCCAGTTCTCTGTCTCATGTGAAAGAAGGATTTCCATGTGGACAAAGCCGTGAGCGAAGCAAGATTTATTTAAGTCACAAACTTCCTGCTACAACAGCCAAGAGGTGTGCTTCGAGAGAAGCAGAACCAAGAAACTGTGATAATTAAGTCTTTTAAGCACAGTTTTGAGGGAAACAAAACAAAATCTTAGAACAGCACCTTATAGTAAGTCAGAGGGTGGGGGCCAAACCCATCAAAAGGCCAAATTTATAATCATGATAAAACAAAAAGCCATCAGAAAGTTGTGGTTGATAACCTCTCCTTTCTGTTCTCAACATAAAACAAACCTCAGAGGGTAGAATCACTGCTTCCTTGCTATTTTTATGATAAAACTGAAAGATTAGGTGTGGGATTTGGTGAGTTCATCTTGCTAAAGGTAGCTTTTGGGGTGCAGCAAACAAATTCGCACTCTCTTAAAGGGATTCCCCCTTTTCCTCATTCCACCTGGGACCAGTCTAACTGCATATTAGCCCATCTCCCTCCTCATAGCACGATGTCCAAGAAACTCCTTCAGTGGCTACAGTCAGGGGAGCAGAAATCTATAGACCTTTCCTCGGATGCAGTATAAGTCCACGCAGAGGCCTTGTGAGAACACAGAACACCACAAAATCATGCTTCATAGTTAGGAAAGGTCACTAGAAAGATTTGTCACTTGATGATATCAAGACAGTGACTAGCTGTAGCAAGTATCTAAGCAGAAACTGTTCTGATTTCCAGGCATATAATATATTACAGGAACAGAATAGAGTTCATACAGAAACACAAGCATCTGGACGTGACCGAAATGTAAACTCCACTGTAGAACGTGGTGGGGAAATGACACGGCAAAGGCAATGATCAGATCATACAAACGCTGTCTGCCATAGTGAAAACTGTGGTCTGTCTTGTATTCGTAGAAAACCAGCACTTCCTTCACACTGGACATCATTTCCTCTTCTGCTGGAACCAGCATTATTATCTGGCTTTGAGTCTCCAGGCCCCTCTCATTTCCTGTCCATGGAGTTGAGCAGTGTTAGTTACACTCTGAGTAAGAGTCATCATGTAGAATGGGCTGGAAAGGACGAACATCCTCATCCACAGCTGGTCCCTTCTTCAGCTCCCTCCCTTGCTTCTTCCCCCTGCTACACAGTAGTAGTAACAGGGGTTGTCAAGGTATGCACGGTGTGGGATATGGAACAGTGGAGAAGGGAGACATCACCATCCCCAGAGGGCTCAAAGACAAGCAGAACTCCCCAATACCTGGCTGGTGAGGGTGCGGCATATCCAACTTCTTCCCTACTATCTGCCAGAGTTGTAAGTTTCTTTTTTTTTCAACTTTTATTTAATAAATATAAATTTCCAAAGTACAATTTTTTAATTATAGCAGCTTTTCCCCCCATAACCTACCTCCCACCTGCAACCATCCCATCTCCTACTCCTTCTCCCATCCCATTCTTTATCAAGATTCATTTTCAACTATCTTTATATACAGAAGATCAACTTAGTATATACTGAGTAAAGATTTCAACAGACTGGACCCACACAGACACACAAAGTATAGAGTACTGTTTGAGTAGCAGTTTTACTGTTAATTCATATAGTACAACACATTAAGGACAGAGATCCTACACGGGGAGCAGGTGCACAGTGTCTCCAGTCGTTGATTTAACAATTGACACTCTTATTTATGACGTCAGTAATCACCCGAGGCTCTTGTCATGAGCTGTCAAGGTTATGGAAGCCTCTTGAGTTCACAAACTGCGATCTTATTTAGACAAGGCCATAGTCAAAGTGGAAATTCTCTCCTCTGTAAGTTTCTTTTGTTTTAGATGGCTAAACATGGATAGACCATCAACCTACATTTTTCTTTGCTCTTATTTTCTTCACCTTTTAATTAATTTTCTAACATTTTTCATTGTTCAGTTTAATTAATCTTGTTATTCCTTCTGATATCTGGCAACATTGGAAATGCATCTTTTTTTTATTTTCCTAGGAAAATAGGTGGTCCCAGGATATCAAAGTAGATCCTCTTGGAATCATTCCTCCTGTATGTCTGAGGCAATAATTTAATATTTATAATAGCAATTGGCTATGTATCCATACATTTTCTCATGTATGAGATTAATTCATTTGTTTATTATTTTAATTAAATAATAGTACAAGAATTTTCACTGTGTAGATAGGAAAAATTGGAGGTTCTCTATAACTGAGCAGGTCTTCCTTATTCCCACTGGACGTTGACCCACAAACAGAAGATTCCAGTCTGTGTCTCTGTCTGTACTACACCTCCCCATGAGTCTAATAGTAATTTTGGAAGATGACTCTGGGAAAATGTTTACAACCTCCCCTCTGCAAACATGGAGCTGAAACATCAGGGAAGACAAGACAATGGCTGCAGCAAAAAGCAGAAATAGTGAAAGGTCTTTGACCTTAACTGGCAAGCTATTGTTTCCTGCATGACCTCCTATGTATACCTGGATAGCCAGTTTCTCGACACATGCATAACACAGACTGGCTTTATTTTTGCTGGGTTATTCTTCAGTGAGCCGTGGCCTAACACTGGGACACCATTAGGATTGTCTTTTATACTTTATTATTAGCCAGGATAGAAGCATGATTGCTTTAATTGCAGAATAAAAATCAGTGCTATGTATCAGATTCAGAACCTGTACATCCAAATTGTATTGTATCTGCAATGTTGTTGTGAGCACCCAAAATATACCTCATGGCTTATGCAATGGCAACAGTTGGACAACAATTCATGCACACAGAAGTTCTAGAATGTGCTTAAACAGAAATCATTTTGGGACTATAATTATAACTACTGGCCTTCCTGGCTTTCAGTTCACCTTGGGGTCATAATTTTATATTTTGAACATTTTCTTGGAAGAGTATTCACTGAATGGGTGTTCTTAACAGATTGTCTGTTGGACTTGGGTGAGTCTGGAGTGTGTCAGGAAAATGTTTGAACTTCATCTGATTTTTGCTTGGTTTGGAAAGGCTTTTAATCTCTGGGAAGCTCACATTTTTAAAATGTGTGCTATGTAAGCAGCTTCTATGAGAGAAAGAGAATATTATTGCTTTCTAAATATGAAAACAATATACAGTTTAGATACACTTGGCAGTTTTCCATCTCCGGAAAGTACTAATTATTACATGAATACTGCACTTATCCCGGGTTCAAAGTACAAAACGATATTAGAATGTCATGCACAATCTTCTGAGTGTAGAAAAAAAAAGGAACCTAATAGAAATCCTAAAGATAGCATTTTGGGGGTTCAAAACAATGACAGTTACTTGTATGATGAAGATGTTGGAGGATGGACTTGGAATGTGAAGCCATGCAGTGTAATTCTACCTTTCCTGTTTCTTTGTTAGATACTATGTGGTACTGATCTCAATTTATTTAAAAAGTCTTTTTACCTTACATCTTTGTACTTAGAATGCTAATCTTTAAATTTCAACTTTTCTCCCTTTGGGCATAGAAGCATTTCAAAAGGAAAGACTCACTAGGGGTCTTCAAATTTGAATCCTTTTGATGGACTCAATAGATTCCCCCCAACCATGATAGAGTTTTTGTCTACAGAAGCAAAGTTCTTGGTAACAAGAGACATAGAATCCTGGAATATTAGAACTGGTAAGGAACTTGGCATTGATCAAATTTCTGATCAAAGCTCTCACAAAAATGATTTATTTTGCAACCAAATGCACATACATAGATAAATTCTCACCCCTGCCTCATACACAAATATCTGTATACATATACATAGAACTAAAATGAGAATTTCAGGAACAATTGTTTAGGCTTTGTGTGATATTCACAGGCAGGCATGCTCTCTTCTCATCCAGTTCATTATGAAAATGTGGTGATTGCAACTCACCAAGCTGATCTTATCACCAGGACCAGCAACATGCTTTGGAGGGCTTTAAATAAAATGAAACTTTGGGGTCTCTTGTTTTAAAAATTATCAAGAATTTCCAGATGGCAACAGTAAATGATTAGCATACAGACTTCTTCTTTTTTTTTTTTTTTGACAGGCAGAGTGGACAGTGAGAGAGAGAGACAGAGAGAAAGGTCTTCCTTTGCCGTTGGTTCACCCTCCAATGGCCGCCGCGGTCGGCGCGCTGCGGCCGGCGCACCGCGCTCGTCCGATTGCAGGACCCAAAAGCCAGGTGCTTTTCCTGGTCTCCCATGGGGTGCAGGGCCCAAGCACCTGGGCCATCCTCCACTGCACTCCTGGGCCACAGCAGAGGGCTGGCCTGGAAGAGGGGCAACCGGGACAGAATCCGGTGCCCCGACCGGGACTAGAACCCGGTGTGCCAGCGCCGCAAGGCGGAGGATTAGCCTGTTGAGCCACGGCGCCGGCCAGCATACAGACTTCTAAGCAGGTGAAACTGTGTAGTTTGTAACCTGTGAGTCTAACATTGCTCATCACTTACAGATGAGGTGTGGCCAGTGGTTAAAAAGCATTGCTCAATTTGTTGCATTTTTCAGCTCCTTGCATTTTGTATATATTGATCTTTTATCAGTTGCATCGTTTGCAAATATTTTCTCCCATTCTGTTGGTGTCTTCACTTTGTTAGTGGTTTTCTTTTTTTGTGCCGAAGCTTCTTTGCTCCATAGAGTCCCATTCGTCTATTTTTGCTTTTATTGCTTGTGCTTTGGGGGCCTTGTCCAAAAAAGTCTTTGCCTAGGCCAATGCCTGGCAGTGCTTCCCATATGTTTTCTTCTGCTAGTTTCATAGTTTCTGTCCTGACTCTCAATTATAAATCTATTTTGAGTTGATTTTTGTGTAAAGTGCAAAATAAGAGTCCTGATTTAGAAACCCAATTTTCCCAATGTCATTTGTTGAAGAAAATGTCCTTTCCTGCAGAGTGTGTTTCTTGCACAATGGAAAAATATTTGTTGGTGGTAGATGCATGGATTTATTTCTGGAGTTCTATTCTATTGGTTTGCATGTTTATTTTTATGTCAGTATCATGTTGTTTTGGCTGTTATAACCCAGTATTATGTCTTGAAATTTGGTATTGTGATGCCTTTGGCTTTACTTTATTGGTTTGGCTATTCAGTATCTTAAATGCTCCCATATGAATTTTGGGATTGTTTTTTCTAGTTGTCCTTGGAATTTTGATGAGGATTACATTAAATTTGGAAATTGCTTTGGGTAATATGAACATTTTGATAATATTAATTCTTCCAATCCATGAACATGGGCAAAAGAAATCAATAGACAATTTTCAAAGGAAGAAATGCAAAAGGCCAATAGACACATGAAACAATGCTCAGGATCAGTGGCCCCAGGGAACTGCAAATAACAGCCACAATGAGGCACCTCCTCACTACAATTAGAAAGGAAGAATGAAAATTAGTAGAACCACTAAGGAAAACCATATGTAGGTTCCTCAGAAAACTAAAAATGGAACCACCATATGATCCAGCTATCCCACTTTTGGGACTATATCCAAAGGAAGTAAGTGACTGTATGAAAGAAATACCAGCATTCCCACATTTAGAGCAGCCAAAGTCACCATATGATACACTGTCAACCTAGATATCCATCAGCTGAAGACTCATAAAGAAAGTGTGGTGTATATACACTCAGCCACAAAAAGAATGCAAAAAGATATTTGCAATCAAATGGATGGAACTGAGGATAATTATGCTGAGTGAAATAAGCTAGGCACAGAAAGACAAATAAGATATTTTCTCTTTTTAGTGAAAGTTAATATACAGTTCAAAAAGTATGTGAATGTCATATTATTTGGTATATAGATAGCTGTAAGTATTGTCTTCACTGATCTATACCATTTACATGACAATGTATTGTTTATTCTTCTTGTATTCTTTATTCACTTCATGATCATTGTCATGAACTCCACATGATGTGATGTTAATATCCCTGCTATCAAGAAAAATATTATATATGAACATAATATCTACATATGAAATGAATATGGTGAAATTTTAAAAAATGTTAAATCTGAAAATAAATCTAAAATTATTTCTAGGAGCACAAAAGGCAAAAAAGTCACACTATATACTGAAAATATGTATAATCATTATGAATAAAATATTCTTAATTTGAAAAAACACTACTTGAGAGCCACCTCCTTATTACACACTTGCAAACACTGCGACTCATTGAAATTGAGTGACTTTTTTTAAGGTCAAAAGAGAACTTAAACTGCAATGGAATGGCAGTTCACTGGCATCTGTTCCTGTGTCTCACTGCTAATCAACTAGATTGCTCTTTGATAATGGAGTTATAAATATTCCAGTGTGTGTATGTGTGTGTGTAGGCCAATCTCTTCCTCTGCTCTCAACTTTAAGAAAATTTAATTCAATTGTTGTCAAAAACATTTCTAATATTACTTCGTCTTTTTTTTTGACAGGCAGAGTGGACAGTGAGAGAGAGAGACAGAGAGAAAGGTCTTCCTTTCCGTTGGTTCACCCCCAAATGGCTGCTGCAGCCAGCGCACTGTGCTGATCTGAAGCCAGGAGCCAGGTGCTTCTCCTGGTCTCCCATGCGGGTGTAGGGCCCAAGGACTTGGGCCATCCTCCACTGCACTTCCAGGCCATAGCAGAGAGCTGGACTGGAAGAGGGGCAACTGGGGCAGAATCCGGCACTCTGACCGGGATTAGAACCTGCGGTGCCGGTGCCGCAGGTGGAGGATTAACTTATTGAGCCATGGCGCCGGCCCACTTCATCTATTTTTATGTCTAGGTAAAAGAGAATAATGGTTTTCTTTATTCAGGCTTTCTGAAACAGCAATTACTATTCTATCATATTGTGGTTCTTTCAAGTAATGAAGCTAAAGAAACAACTTAAAGCTCAGACTCCGGGCCAAGGAGCACAGTCTTAAGAAGGAGGGACAAGCGACTCCACATGGAATGAGAGGAGATCCAGAGAACCGGATGCAGGGATGGGAGGAAGGAGGTTAATCTTCTCACCTGTTGGTGTGAAGGGAAGAATGAGCACGCACCTGTGTGAGAATCTTCAACAACAAGTTCATGGAAAATGTGTATTATGAAAATCCATGCATGGATGTAAAAGAAATTTTGTACCAAAATACACTCCTTTCAGCTACTTATTTTTAATTTACTCTTTTATTAGTATAAAGAGAACAGATTTAACAAAGTTCATAGACATGATACTAAAAATATAATGATACTTCTCATCCTACCTCCTTCTCCCTTACTTTCTTTCCTTTTTTAATTTTGTGATAACACACACTTCTAATTTACTTTGTTGTCAAAATCTAATGTTCCAATGACTAGAGTTCAACAAGTAAAAAGTTGAAAGACCACTGTTTAGCAGGATCACCTTTTAATTTCATTTTTTCACAATTTTTTAAAGTCTCTACATTATGAGATTTTGTTACTGAGATTATAGGGAAAGATTATACCTATAGTTTTTATTTCTACACAGAAGTAACCTCCTTTGTCATCAAGTTGTTAGGATGGTTTGTTGGGAGTTAGGCAGAAGAGAAGGTTTAGAAAAGTTACCAGGGAAGGCTGTGCAGCCACTGGGGGATCATGATTTCCTAAAGGATTAGCAACATCAGGAAGTTATGTGATGCATTCAGAGCCATGCACCTGTGAATCCAGACAAATTTAATAAAATCCATATTGAATAACAACAATATGTATTGTGTAAAAAAAGTTACTAATGATTAGTATTTAACTTACTAATACACTGAATCCAACAGATTATTTAAAAGCCAAATTGAGTCGGAACCAGTTAAACAAAATAAGGTTTTAAAAGTATGATTACTAATCTATGTCTGTGATGCTATTTGTATATTCATTGGGGCAGTTGACTATTTTTGTATTTTGGCCTTTAAGTCAGTGATTAATTTAGCCAATACAAATTAGGTTTTCTCCAACTCATTGTTATTTTGAACAGGTCAAAAAAGGTGAAATGAACATAAATTAAAGATGAAAAGTGAATAATTAAAAAATCAATTATAGTAGCATCTTATGCTGTTTTTAAAAATTGAGACACCAAGATTTTACCCTGTATAGTCAAATCAGAGAAAGGAACCTCCTTCTTTGATGACCCTTTCTTTCCACTGGGATCTCAGTCACAGAGATCTTTCATGTAGGTCATTTTTTGTCACAGCGTCTTGGCTTTCCATGAATGAAATGCTCTCATGAAGTTTTTAGCCATATCCAAATGCCTTAAGGGCTGATTCTGAGGCCAGAGTGCTGTTTAGGGCACTTGTCATACTATGAGTTTGTTATGTGGCTTGCTTCCCATGTTGGATCATTCTCTCCTTTTTAATTATTTCAATCTTTTGAATATTCTGAGGCTTGATTGTGGCCTACTATGTGTTCTATCCTATAAAATGTTCCACGGGCTGATGAGAAGTATGTGTATCCTGTAGCTGTTTGATGAAATGTCTTGTAAATGTCTGTTGAGTCCATTATCTCTAGAGTATGTTTCAACTCTGATGTGTCTTCATTGATTTTTTTGTCTGGATGATCTGCCCATTAATGAGAGTGGGGTGTTGAAGTCATCCACTATTATTGTATTAGAGTCCATCTCTCCCTTTAGGTCTAATCGTGCTTTCTGTATATATCTGGCTGGTCTTGTGTTAGGTGTATATATATATATATATATATATATATATATATATGTTTGATTATTATGTCTTCTTTCTAAATCAAACCTTTGAAATCAAAATATAATGTCCTTCTTTATCTCTTTTTACAGTTTTATATAAATGTATGCTTCATTTGATATCAAGATAGCTCCATGTACTTGCTTTTGGTTCCCTTTGCTTTTTTTTTCCCCAATAGTTCACTATCAGTCTGTGTGTAGCTTTGTGAAGTCAAATTCTTGTAGGCAGCACATACTGGGGTCACAATTTTTTAACCAACCTAAGTCTTTTGGTCGATGAATTTAATTCATCTACATTTAAGGTTAGTATTGATAGATAAGAATAAAGACCTGTCATTCTATGGCTTAGATAAAGATTCTACTAGCTCTGTCAGTGAGTTTGGTGGTGACAGGTGCTTCATGTTTACTGATAATGCAGGACACCCTGCAGAATTTCTTGTAAGGCTGGTCTGGTAGAGAATTCTCTCAGCTTTTGCTTATCTGAAAAATACTTTATTTCTCCCTCACTTGTAAAGGCTAGCTTCCCTGGATATAATACTTTTGGGTAGAAGTTTTTCTTTTTTAAGATCTTGAATATATCACCTCATTCTCTTCAGGCCTGTAGGGTTTTCATTGAGAAGCCTGATGTTAATCTAATTGGTTTTCCTTTATATGTAACTTGAGATTTTTCTCTTACTGTATTTAGCATTCATTTCCTGTCTTTAATATTTGACAACTTGACAAAAATATGCCTTAGAGAAGACCTTTTCTACTTGTCTGCTTGGAGTTCTTTGAGCTTCTTGTCTCTGGATGTCCATGTCTCTTTCAAGAATTGGGAAATTTTCAACTATTATTTCATTAACCAGATTCTCAATGCCTTTTTCCTTTTGTTCTCCTGAAGGAACACCTATAATACAAATATTTGATCATCTAGTGTTATCCCATGTTTTCAAAGATTTTTTTCATTTTTAATTTCTTTTCTTTTTTTTCTGATCAGGTTATTTGAAAACTATTGTCTTTGAGGTCATTCTTTCTTCTCTATGGCCTATATGCTGCTTTTAAAGCTCTCAAGTGTATTTTTTATTTCACTTATTGAAGATTTCATCTCCAAAATTTCTATTTGATTCTTCTTAATGAGTTCTATCTCCTTAGTAATATTTTCATTCATTTCACTCATATTTCCTCATTTCTTTATCTGTCTACCTCTATTCCCTTACATCTTATTGAGTTTCCTTACAATCATTATTTTGAATTCTGTATCTGTCATTTCATAGATTTCCTGCAGTTCAGGATCTGGTTCTGAAAGATTATTGTGTTTTTTTGGAAGTGTTGTGATACCTTGCTTCTTCATGTCTCCTGTGTCTCTATATTGATGCTGTCCCATCTATTGCACTTGTCTTACTGTAAAAGAGTTTATGGGTTAGTTGGAATGCAGTGTATCACTTGGATTGTTGCTTTGGCTTTAGTTCTAGTTGGATCCAGGGATAAAGTCTCTGAGTGATGTTCTTTGTCTTCATCAGTTTCAGTCTATAAGTGACACAGTCATCTAGTTTGCTGCAGTTCATATGGATAGAATGTGGCTTGAGATGCATAAAGGTTTCCTTGGATCAGTGTCTTTGGCCCACAGAGTTCGGTGTCAGTCTCCGTGGTGAATGTGATAGCCAGGGCCATGTTCTTGGTGCTGAGAGAGACAAGAGTGGCTGCCCCCTTGTCCACTGGCAAGCCTAGTGATGCTGGGGTTTGTGGCACCAAGTACTGTGGCTTTAGGACTGTGTGATATGGATGGGCCCTCCTCATGTCCTGCTAGGAGAGTCCAATTGGTGCTGCGTCTTATAATGCCAACAACCCTGGTCCTAGGACTAGAGGCTATGAACTGGACTCTGTTCAAGCTCTACAAGGTATACAGGAGATTTTACTCTTGTATGAGTCCAGAGAGGTGGAATGCATGTAGGTTCCACTCTGTGTGGACTGGGTAGGTTTCAATGGTATGGAGAAATTTAGAATGAATTGTTACAGTCCTGTCCCAGGCTGGGAGCAGATTTTTATGTGCTTCTTTTGGTATTACCCTCCAGACGCTAAGGTGAGCTGTGCTGACTCACATGGAGTATGCGAGTGTGCCTTTGGGGCTAATGTCCCCAAACTCCCACAGTTGCAGGATGCAGGGAATCTGTGCAATGTCCTCACATGTTACCCTGACTCTGACTATGCTGCTGATGGGAGCAGAATAGAGGTGCACTGCATGGCTGTTTGCTGCTGAATATGGTGCTCTGTGTGAGTAGGGAAGAGGAGCAAAGGAAAGCATCATGGCTTCCCTGCTCCAAGCCTGGCAGTTGCTCAGACCCATTTAGCTCTCCAGGCTGAAGTAAAAGGCAGTGGGTGACTCTAGGATTTCCTCCCAGCTGAAACAGCAAGAGGCAGGGCATGGCAGTTTTTCCTACCTTGGGTGGTAAGATGGTGGTTCCCAACGGGCAGCTGGCTGCACTGCATGGCTGACTGCGGTGGTGTCTCTGTCTTCATTCATTTTGTTGACCCCTCCAGGATCTGCCTCCAGAGCTGACTCTGAATCTCACCAGAGTTGAGGACTTCCCAGCTCACTGTGTGCTCTCTTGATGAAAACTGTTAACTTATTTCACCCCACTTTGTACTGCAGGGCCTCCATAACAGATACTATTGAAATCAACTTATTTGTAGTCTGTCTGTCTATCTATCTACCTATCAAATTTAATTTGTTGGTTCTAAAAAAATCCAGGACTCCTTTGGCAGCAACATAACATGTATTCTTGAAACCAACAGTTAATTCCTCCTGAAACAGAAATTAAATTGTTCTGTGCTCTTCTCTGGCCCAAGGTCAAGAGAAGATCCAAGTTAACATGTCTTTGGAAGTTTGATTCATTTTGATGTCCCTTTGCATGTTCAACTTTTAGTGACACACAATCCTCAGGGTCTCTCTGTGGCAGTAATCAAATGCCAAGTGATCATGGGGAAAATGTCTTCTCCAAAGATCAGAGCAAAATGTAAACATAATGAATGGTTTCTTACTGACGGCTATCCTGAAACTTCAAAACAGTGATTAGTAATTGTTTCCTCTAACAGTTTGCAGATTAATATTGTGAGATATTCACTATATTAACTTTTTAATTAAATTCTGGTCATCTCTGATCATTTGTTTCAGTAATTTTAGTAATGGCAATCCCTTAAAAAGATCAATGGTGAACATAATTTAAGATATAAATGACTACATTCAATCTCTTGAACCATTTCTCAATAGTTTACTTAAATTAGAAAATAATTCAAGAGTTCTCATTGCCTTAATTAAAATTTAGATGAGTCAAAATATTTAGAACATCATTTCTTCAGCATATTAGTTATTAGAAATATTAAAATTTTATTATCAAAAATCTCTGGTGAAACAGATTTTTTGACAGGATTTCAATGATGCTATTTCAAAATGCTATTATTATTTCAAAATACTATTATTCATTGTTAATGTAAGGTGAGGGCGCAAGGAGTACACATTCCCCACATTGGCGTGAATATTTCAGAGAAAAGACCCCTCAGCTGACCAGTCTATAGAACACAGACCAGGAAAAGCTATCTAGAGGATGTTTGAGTTTCTGTTTACAAAAACACAAGACATAGCCATAAAATATAGAAAAATTGTCAACTTTTTGTCAGGTTATAAAACAAAATGTGTTTCCATAGGGTGGAGCCATTTCATGTAAAGTAGATGGTATTTGAGATATTTCAAATTTTAAAATGAAACCAAAATGAAAGCCCTCATTTTCTGCTAGGTTATGGAGTGATGGCTTATTGGTCATCCTTTGTATGAACTTTACTTAGCATGGCAGATGAAAGTGGAAGCTCTGGTCATCTTAGTTCTGAAGAAATCATAAGCATCCCTGGGAGACTAAGGGCCGGGGAGGGAATTATGTTGGGCCCAAGGGAAGGGCTATCCTCCGGTGTCTACATGTTGAAGCACATGGCCGTCAGTCATTCGGTTGCAGTTGACTTTGATCTATCCCAAACAAGAACAAGATGATGCCGAAGACATTTTCCCATAGAGGATGGAAAAGACAGGAGAACTTGGATGTGATTTGAGTGATAATATTATAAAAGATAAGAATAGTAACATCTCACTTTTTTGAGTGCTATGTGCTTGCCACTGTCCTAAAGTGTTTTATGTAGTTCATTTCATAGAAACCTCAAATATACAGAAAAGGTCAGTGAAATTTCTACTTCCAGTTTTAAATGAGTAAGCTGAGCCCTGCAAAGGTTGTATGTCTTTCCCAGCTCTCACACCTGGTAAATGAGACAGCCTGACCTGAGTGCAAGAAGTCCTACTTCCAAGCCATTGCTCTTAACCACTAGAGGGTTGCCCTGTATTTTGAGTTTTACCATAAATTGAAAAAATTCTAGTAATAAAGTATGTCTTTGGCAAGTCTCTTCTTTATTAAAAAGAATACTTTGTGTTTCTGTGTGGGTGCAAACTGTTGAAATCTTTACTTACTATATACTAAATTGATCTTCTGTATATAAAGATAATTGAAATGAATCTTGAAGAATGGAATGGGAGAGGGAGTGGGAGATGGGATGGTTGTGGGTGGGAGGGAGGTTATGAGGGGAAAAGCTGCTATAATCCAAAAATTGTACTTTGGAAATTCATATTTATTAAATAAAAGTTTAAAAAAAGAGTCAGCACTATGGCTGAAGATTGCCAAGGTTGTTGGACACTTACTGTTTAGTAATTATCATCTGAATTAGGAATTTCCTTTTCACTTTCTTCCAAGTCATGACACTATAACTTGTGAACTTGTGTTTGTAAATGAGGTTTGGGGAGATAAAGGGTGGCAAATAAGGAGATACAAAATGAGGTCTCTGGAATAAAGCAGAGGTGAGTGGGGGAAAATTAAAAGGTATTTTTGATAACTTCAAGGATATCACAAAAGAACAAAGTAGAATGTGATTTTAAAATGAAGTCACGATGTCATAGGTGAGCCGTGTAGTCGAATCCATGTCTGCCTTTGCTTCCCACAATCTCTCCCTGGACCAATCAGTTCCTGTGCTCCTGGGGACAGAATGCAATGGAGTTAATGGTGCTGAGATCATATCAGTTCCCGCCAGTGATTCCTAATGGGTTCACAGCACAGAGCTCTTTGCTAATTTCTCATTTTCATTCTCACTGTCACAGTTCAGGCCCTTTGTTACCTCTTGTCTGGACTACCAACTGGTCTCATTGACTTTTGTCTCACATCTCTGAAAATCACCCATGGAGTTTAAAGTTCTTAAAACTCCCTTTTTAGCATGTCACTTCCAGATCAAAAGCCTCCAGTGGGTCCCTGTCACCTGCCGAAAGAAGAGCAGGCTTTATAGTCTGGCATCTGATAGTCTCCTGAACCGGTCACGACCCACCTGTCCTGCCTTATGCCCCCTATTAAGTCACAAATCTCCTTCATCCATTCCTACTGACAACTGCTATTCACCTAGCTTTTCTCACTCCTCACTCCATGTCACTTGCTTTTGCTTTGTGGCCCACCACAGTACCCTTCTCAATTCTTTGTCTCCCATTAGCATTCTAAATATGCATTCTTTAATGCCCATTACTGTGCCTCTCTCATAGAGCTCTCTGATCATTTCAACTGTGAAAGACTTTTCATCCTCTGAACTTCATGAGCAAAAACGTGTGCTCTCTCTTGTATGCAGCTACCAAATCTTTCTTTAGATTATAGCTAGTGCTCGTCTCTGCACTGAATTTGAAGTTATTGAGTATGGAAGCTCTCTCTCAGTCTTCTCTGCACTCCTCAGGAACCAGCTCACGCTATAACATAAGCTCCCAAAGTATCACTGCTGTCAGATGAATGGTTCACACCATTTCTGAGAAAGTCAGCCGCAAAACCCTACATGCCCATTGCAAGCCTTTCAATGCTACTTCTGCCCTAGTTTCTCTTCTAGGACTATGCATTTATCTTTTGACATATAATACTTAAAAATAAGGTCTTAATTCATAGACTCATTTTGTTGAAGTTTAGAGAGTATGCCTGCCTAGCATATCCCTATATCATCAGTACTAGCACAGTGCCTGGAACAAGGAAATCATGTACTATCTCTGGAATGAATCAAGAAGTCCCTGACCAATCTGCTTCCTAAACACCTGAAATATTACCTATTCATTCATAGATATTTATTAGGCACTTATGATATTCAACACATCATTAAAGCTAGTGAAATGAATACTGACAGTAAGTTCCCCCATGTCTAAGATGAAAAACCTTGGTTCAAGCCAGTCTATTGGCAAAATAAATTAAGATGCCTGTGTGATTTGGTTCGTACCATCACTCCCTGCTCTACTTGGTCCATAAGGGAGTCACACAATCTCCCTAAGCCTGATCTGTAGTTCTGTAAAACCAATATGGCCTGTCCTATTTGGAAGGATTAATTGATACCTTTAACTTGTATTTGATTTTTTTTTTAGCTATCTGGAACCATTTCTTCCATGTAATAGATTTAAAAACTGCTTATTTATTTTCATTGATTTGGAAGGTAGACACACACACACACACACACACACACATTCCATCTGGTGGTTCACTCCTCACATGCCTGCAACAGTCAGGGCTCAACCAAGCCAAAGCCAGGAGACTGGACCTCCATCTGGGTCTCCCACGAGAGTAGCAGGGGACCAAGAACTGAGCCATCATGTTCTGCCTTCCAAATGCATTAGGAGGAAGTTAAGTAGGAATTAGAGAAGCCAGAACTCTAATTGGTCCTACAGTATGGGATGCAGATGTCACAATAAGAAGCTTAACCTCGTATTCCACAGTGCCTTCGTCAGCCGGGAATCCACATGATTTAGTAAACAGTACAGAATGTAAAAACTTGCAAAGACTTGAAGGTAGTATCTCCATATTTGAATGATCTGTTAGACTACTTCCAAAAGTTCACCCAATGTCGGAGTACACATTGGATATTCAAGAGCTACAACATCTAAATGTTCCTTTGACTCAAAGCTCTAATCCTGTATCAGGTTAGATCAGTATATGCTGGGCTATGCACTATGAAAAACAATAATATAAAACTGCCTTTGGCTTTTATTAGGGTCAGATGAAAAATAGACCTATGTAGAAGATCGTGTTTTTTTTTCCTTCTTTTTAATAAAACAGCAATTGGGGACAACACGATGGCATAATGGGTAAAGCTGTCACCTGCAGTGCCAGCATCCCTTATAGGCACCGGTTCCAGCACCGGCTGCTCCAGTTGCAATCCAGCTCTCTGCTATGGCCTGGGAAAGCAGTAGAAGATGGCCCAAGTCCCTGGGCCCCTGCAACTGCGTGGGAGACCCAGAAGAAGCTCCTGGCTTCTGGCTTTGGATCAGCTCAGTTCCAGCCATTGTGGCTATTTGGGGAGTGAACTAGCGTTTGGAGGATCTCTCTCTTTCTCTCTCTCTTCTTCTCTCTCTCCCTCTCTCTTTCCCTCTCTATAACTCTGCCTTTTGAATAAATAAATAAATAAATCTCTAGAAAAACAATTATGAAGATTAAGCATGGCTTATTCAGTATTTCTTGTATGAGGACTCATTTCAATGTATTTTTTTTTCTGAATGTAAGATTAAGTAAATTTTGTCTGGGGTCTGCACTGTGGCATAGTAGGTTAAGCCTCCACCTCTGGGGCTGGCATCCTACATTGGAGTTGGTTTGAGTCCTGGCTTCTCCACTTCCAATCCAGCTCCCTGCTAATATGCCTGGGAAAGTACAAGAAGATGTCTCAAGTGCTTGTGCCCCTGCATCCACATAGGAGATAAGGAAGAAGCTCCTGGCTTCAGATTGGCGTACATCCAGCTGCTGCATGACTACGTTGCGGCAGAGTAGAGTAAGCTACTACTTGGGATGCTTGCCTTCTAAACCAGATTGCTGGGTCACAAACTTAGCTACTTTTCCCCTGGTCCAGCTCCCTGCTCAAGAACCTGGGAGGCAGTGGATAATGGCTGCAGGGCTTGGGTTCCTGCCATCCTTGTTGGGGACTTGGATGGCGTTTGTGCTCCCGGCTTTGGCCTGGCCCAGTCCTGGCTGCTGTGGACATTTGGAAAGAGAATCAGCAGATGGAAGATCTCCTTCTCTCTGTGTCACTCTGCCTTTCAAATAAAAAAATAGATAAGTCAGAAAAAGCAGAAAAATAGCAAATTCAAAAAAGAAGATATATAAGAAAGTAAATGTAGCCCATAGAGCTATGTACAGCCCACCGTGCTTGCAGCAAGGAAACATGATCACGCTACTGGTTTATGTGCTTACTATACTACACTTGTTACGGTTATTTGGAATGTTCTCTTTTTACTTATTAATGGAAAGGTTGCTATTTGACAGTTTGAAGTGTTAGACTGACAGCAGCCTGGTGCACTAGTGTTTGCCACGTGTCTTCATTGCACCAGGAGGCCACGTCAGGTGATGGAACCATGTCATCTGGATTTGTGTAACTGTACTCTGCGATGTTTTCACAATGATGAAATCACCTAAGGGCACATTTCTCAGATCATCTCCATTGTGAAGCTACACATAACAATGCATATTTGTAACAGGCAGGAAGGTCAAAGCTAAATTCTTTTGCTTAAGTAGTAACTTCCTTTGTCTTGGGTTTTATTCTAAAATTACTCCCCTTCTCTCTCCCTGCCCACTTATTGCCTGACTCATATTCTTCTGTGCTTTTGAAAATAGTTGTACTGTATTGATTACACACATTGTGGTTAGAATCAATTATTTCTGGATGTAGTTAAGAGTATAAATAAATAATGCTTAAATAAATAATAGACATGTCTTTAGGCATCTATATTCTCTCTTGCAAACATTCATTGTGGGAGTTAATTGGAAATGGGACTAAATATTTACCTTGATTAATTAGTGTTCATTAAGTTCTGCTGGTATACTTTATAGAACCCATGCAGCTCCTGATGTCTGCCCCGACACAGCTTGAATGGTACTTTCAGTAAGACTGCATTAGATTCTTCCTGTTCTTTAATGAGCACTATATATACAAATTAATTTTTGTTCCACATTCCATATTGTTCCTTCTGCTTTGAGATGAAAATGCAAATGCTTAAATAAATTAATTGAGAAGTTGTTTACCACCACTGTAACTCATATAGGTATTTTCATGTCTTCAGCTGAAAGGCAATTCCTACTGCCTGACACAGGTAATGCTGTTTAATGAATCACAACTGAGTTCACATTTAGCTCTGTTAAACTAAGGGAAAAATGAAATAAAAGTGCCTCCTCTTTTCGCCTATATTATTATAAAAAATGTGGTATGTGGAGGCTGGTCATGATTTAGCAAACAACCTCATTCTAGAAATAAATACCAATCGCTTCTGACACTGGAACAATTTTCTACTTTTAGAAAGGAATGCTTGAGATGCAGACATGGCTAGTCGTGAACCAACATACAATCCTGGGGTTCTGGATACCAGCATATATTCTGGTAGACTATGTTTCATTTTTCTTTCCTTTTTTTTCCTTTTGGATGCTCTGACTCATAAAATACTGTCTTTTTGCTATATTTCTTGGGTAGCATTCAAACACTGTTCTGGGAAGAAGCACCAAGTAAGTGGGGATTCTGCTGAGAATACAAAGCGTTATACCTCAAATTTCTTAGTGAATCTTTCTATTAATGTTAAGGCTCTGAGAACTTCTGCAGGAAAAGAAATATTCAATTGTAGTATTTTCCTACAATTAACACCCTGATTTATCATTCTTGTTGCAATTATTATTATTTTTACATTCCAAGAAGTACTCTTTGGTTGGAAGTATCCTAGGAATTCTTTCCCACCATCCGTGGTCTGATCTTATACTGTTTCTTATGGAGTCATGGATCCAAGCACTAGAAAGATCTCTAGAGATGATGTAGCCCTATGACTCTCTAACTGTGAAGTGCATTATATGGGCCCTGGGGAGGTTTGTTAGGCTTCACTCCTAGAGTTCTTAGTTCAGTAGACCCAAATTAGTAAGATGCAAGAAATAATAAAGGTGAGAGCAGAAATAAATGTACTAGAAAAAATGATCATCAAAACCAAATCCTGTGTTTTGTTTTTTAAAAATAAAAGCAGAATACACAAACTTAAGGTAGACTAACAAAAACAATAAGAGAAAAAAAATGGTAACCAATACCACAAAAATTCAAGGTATCTTAAGAAACTACCATGAACTACTATACCCTAACAGATTAGCAAACCTTGAAGACATGGATAAACTCTTGTAAACACACAATTCACGGCAATTGAATCAAGATTATGTAGAAAATTGAAATAGACCAATAACAAGGAAAAGATTGAAGCAGCAGTCATTAAAATCTACCATCAAAGATAAGTCCAAGACCTGATGACTTTACAGTTGAATTATACAAGAACATTGGAAGAACTAACTCCAGCGCTCCTCAAATTATTCCCTAAAATGGAATAGGATGGAATTCAGCCAAACTCTTTTAATGAGACCCAAACCAAGCAGATACAACAAAAAAGGAAACTACAGACCAATATCCTTGATGAACACATATACAAAAATTCTCAACAAAACATCAGCAAATTAAATCCAACAGCACATAAGATCATCCATCATGGTCCAACATTTGTATTCTAATAAATCCTTAGGAGATTCTGGAGCTGCTGTTCTGGGATAATCCCTCAAAAACCACTTGTGGAGTTCACACCTACCCCTCTCCTAGTGTTTGAAACTTCCCAGACACTTTAAAAATTTTCTCAAATATCCTTAATTTCCTAGAGCACACCACATTTCTGTAAACTAGTAGGTCTGAGTATGTGGACCATATGATCACTCGTTAGCTCTAGAATTATTGCTGGAAAAAGCAACAGCTTGCTCTCTCAGCAACCTCCTCTCCCCTGGCTGATGTAGCAGTTTAGTTATTTAATTGATGTGTTTTTCGAATGACTCTATGCTAGGTGCCCACTCTGGACTTAGACTCTTTCCAGATGTTGGGAATGGAGTAGCACATAAAACAAAATAAGGTTCACGTTTTAGAAGAGGAAAACAGAATGTAAATAAGTAAACATATAACTAGTGAGATCATTTCAAACAATGGCAAATGAAAAACAAAAATGAAATAATGGATGTTAGAGAGGATACCTGTTAGGAATTAATAGATACTATGGTCAGAAAATGGCCTCTCAAAGGAACTTGTCTTTCTTTGAAGACTCTTCTCCTTTGGTCTTGGCCATATGATGCTGCTACTGGCTATTTCACTGCCGCTTCCTGATTCCTCTGGACATCGACTCTGTCTTCATTTGCCTTCCCCCAGGTCTGTTCCTGTGCTTAGGTCCGTGGATCAGAGGTGCTTCTGACCCAAAGGATCTCTGCTCCATCACTTTTGTCACTCCTGGATACCACTTCGCTTACCAGTGCCTATTTTCTCCTCCACCTTATTGACTCTATCAGTGAGATTAAATGCCCAGTGAGGGCCGGCGCCATGGCTCATGAGGTTAATCTTCCACCTGCGGAGCCAGCATTCCATATGGGTGCCGGATTCTGTCCCGGTTGCTCCTCTTCCAGGCCAGCTCTCTGCTGTGGCCCTGGAGTGCAGTGGAGGATGGCCCAAGTGCTTGGTCACCTGCACCCACATGGGAGACCAGGAGGAAGCACCTGGCTCCTGGCTTCAGATTGGTGCAGTGCCGGCTGCAGTGGCCATTTGGGGAGTAAATCAACGGAAGGAAGGTCTTTCTCTCTGTCTCTCTCCCTCTCTCTCACTGTCTGTAACTCTGCCAAAAAAATAAAATAAAATAAAAAATGCCCAGTGAGTCACATTCCTTTCACAAACTAGTCTCCAGCAATTCTTCAGCAAAGGAATATTATACCTTTTAAGGCAGAACTTTTCTGAAGTTCTCTATAAGAGAACATTCTAAAATAAAATGAGCTGCATTTAGTTTCTTTGTAATTTCTCCTTCTGATTGTACCCCTTGGAGTAATGTAGACCTAATTTAATTTGTCTGCATGTGATGACCCTTTAGCTATTTGATGACAGCCTCTATGTCCAACACATTGCCCAAGGGATTCTTATTTCTTAGACCCAAATTTCCTTGGCCTTTGAATCAATCTTTCCTCCTTAGGTATGGCTTTGAATCTCTTCTGTCTCTTGTTTTCTCTCCCCCATGTTCCCTTCACTTTGTCTTTAACTGGTTCTCCAGATGTGTAACTAATAACAGAGGACAAAGACATCCCTCTGAGTCTTCTCAGTCTACTTGCTATTCATTGATAGAAAAGTCTATACACATAAGGTTTTTCTGTTTCTTTATTTTTGAATTACTTATCTCACATCTTTACTCAAATTTAGTTAAATCAGTGACTCATCTCTACTTGGCCTTCTTATTTGTACTGTCATCTGGACAACAAGGAAATCATGCCCCTGCATTGCTGTGCTCATGTAGCACCAACATTCTATCAGGAACTCTGTAAGGCTTCAAATATATTAGCTCAATTAATTCTCTAGAAACCATATGAGGCTGGAATTGCAATTAGCTCCACGGTGTAGATAAAAAAGCAAGCCACAGTGAGGTCAAGCTCTTTTCCAGTGGATCGCTTGGCTCCAGAGTTTGTCCTCTGGACCAGTGCACTGTAATGCTCTTTAGCCCATTGCGATCAAGTACAGGATCTATTTTTACCCCTGTGAAAATTCCTGTCGTTAAATTTATTTCACTCTGTCAAATATTTCAAGATTCTTTTGTGTTCCGGGATGTGTCATCCAATGTATTCAATATTCCTAATAAATTCAAGCCTTCCATAATTATAAAATCATTCCATTAAAGTGTTTCATCTACTATCTATATATCTACCTATCTATCATCTATCATCTATCTACTATCTGGTGAGTTTCACCAACTCATTAATAAATGTCATATCATCTATCATTTTTCACATGTTCTGAGAGCTAACTGCTAGTAAGACTTCATGTATGTTAAATGCGTGTCATCTATGGCTTCCCTTCTGACTCCTTTTTTTCATGTTCTAATGAACATAATCGAGATGCATGGGGACTGGCAGAAGATGCTTTGGATCTTCTACAAAGGCCAAATAACACCTTGGGTGATAAATGCCAAGTTATATGAAGTTGTAGGCAGCAGTTACAGAATCTGAGAGAAGCGGGACAATTAAAATCAGTGGAAGTCATTGACATTGAGGCCATCATCAACATATTTGTAGTTTGCAGGGATTTGACCAGATTTGGAAGCCTCTGACCAGCAACTGTGTAGCTAGAAGAAATGGTAGCTAGAGGCATGGTGTGAATCTAGGAGATTAGAAGAAAATCTAAAAGTTATTGCCATTTTAGGATGCTGGGGTGCAGCATCCTGAGAAGGCTGCCACCGGGATCTGAAAGGGCTTATCCAGTTAGGAAAGAGCACAGCACTGTTCTGAAAAAGAAATGCACATGCTTCACGATACATCCATTTTGTAGCATTTGGCTAAATCAAGTCAAAAATTGTTGGCTTCTTTAGCTTTCCATTGAGTCAATTGTTAACATACCAAGGAATTTTGGATTTTCATAGGATTTAAAGATGACAACTGGGCAATATTTTTAACTAGGTTAGTAAACTGATAGTGGGAGATAATAAATACAGAAAACAGTTATTTGTCTTTCTTACTATCCTATCCCTAGGAAAAGACTGCACAAAAGAGGCACTATTGACTTCTAGGGCTGGATAATTCTTTGTTGTGAGACTGTCCTGTACTTTTAAAATGCTTTGTAGAATGTTAGTCTGGTTTGTACTCATTAGCTTCCAGTAGCATCTTTTAAGTTGTGATATCTGGGGTGAACATTTGGTGCAATGGTTAAAACACTGCTTGGAACACACACATCCATACTGGAGTGCCTGTGTTTGAATCTCATCCTTTCTCCTCCTCCTCTTCCTCCTTCACCTCTTCTTCCTCCTCCTCTTCTCCTTCTTCTTGCTCTTCTTCTTTTTCTTCAGATTTACTTATTTATCTGCTTTGTAAAAGAAACATGTTCTACAGACTTCTAAGGAAGGGTAACACATATCAGTGACCTAAATTCTGATTTTAGTGTTGTTGTTTCCTCCATTCACCAGATGAGTTCTATCTTCTAGTAATCCTGTTATTTCAGGTGAAAGAAACTTTGGCAATAAAGTCAGATCAAGAAGAAATTCAGCAACCCCTTCTATTTTTGTTGGCTATTAATCTTGCATTAAGGAAAGAAAGATTTCAAAAGTGAGTTAAGTGCTATATGTTTTGGAAAACATTTTTGGTTCATAACCAAGGAACAAGCAGCTTCCCAGGCAGAGGGAAAAATGGCTCCTACACTGATCCTTTCTTCATCCACTTCCTTACTGTTTAAGCCCAAGTACAGAGAGAATATGTTGATTTCTTCTTATAATCCAGAATTCATCAGCAGGTATTTGGTTGCCTGAAATTGTGGTTGAGGACAGGACAATCTTGAGATCCTGTTAATTGGAGGCAAGTGACAGCAATGTGATTGATGTGTACATTAGTACAATCCAGCCCCTTTGGAAGTGGCTTAGGTGGAACATAGGTTCAGGATCAGGAGAAACAACAGAATCCAGCACATTTGAGGTTTCTTGTTGCAGAAACTTTTATACTGGTGTTCTTTACCTTTAAATCCTAATTTTCTTTTCTGGTAGAGTGGAAGAATGGTTAAAGCTGTTTTCAGTTTGGCCACAATTGCCTTTGGAAACACAATTGCTGGAGGACAAAGTGTATATGCAGCTTGGAATGTATGCTTTTAGTGGGTAAACAAAAAACATTGACAATGCGGTTAGAATAAACTCTCGGGTGAATACATTGCATGCAAGTGGAGAGAAAGCATTTTTTTTTCTTGTGAGTTTTGTGACACATGTCAATGTGAAGCCTATATGAGTGAGATTGTTTTCCACAGTTTCAGTGTATGAATGTCAAACTTGAAGCTTTTTTTATTGCAAGAGTTGGCTCCACCGTACTAAATAAATCTTGCATGGATTATGACATTCATTCCTTAGCCTAAGAGTTCATTTGGAAAGAGGTGAGCTTTTGTACTGTACCTGAGTCTTAGCTTGCATGTTACACACACACTTTCCTAAGTACACGCCAAGGTGAACTTCATTTCACTGTGACCTTTTAAAATTCTTCAGCATAATGACTAGCTCTGACATGAATAAGTATGCTGGAAAAAAAAAAAAACACCACCAACAACAAACTTCAACAAACCTATTCTCATGCTTCATTTACATTATTCCCAGGGCACAAATAGTAAGATATTAAAACTGGGTAAGACTGTCAAATGAGATTCCCTCACCTGACAGTTCTGTCACTTTAAATTGCTTTGTTGTTTATGCTATGGCTGCAATTGCGGCCCTGGTACTTGTTAATTGCTTAGTCAATGCAATTGTATCACAACAGATTTATCAGGATTTTAAGAGAAGAACTGTCTCTCGCTTCAATATGAAATTACTGTGATGGACTGAAGGTGATTATTATCATCAAATGTGACAAGCACAAAATAAAAATTCTAGTTTTAAATCCCTCTGCAGTAAAGCCACAATAAAATTCTATTTGAAACCCTTTGATAAAGGAATGAACATGATGTGAGCAGATGACCGTTGCATCTCGAATGAAAAATGAATGAAATATGTATGGAATGAATGAAATGAATGAAAAATGTATGGAATAACTGAGAAACGTAGAATACTTTAAATGTTGGCTGTTAAAGACAAAGAAGCACAGTGTGCTTATTTGGATGTAATTTCTGAACATATGAGTGTGTGTTTGTGTGGTCATGTTGGGTGCATGTTTGCAGGGTGTTGGCATTGGGTTCAGGGCACTGAAGTTCCCAGCAGGGCCTGGCAATGGAGGTGGCACACCCAATATGCTGAATTCAGCTTTTGTCATATACAAACCCTTTTGATACTTGTTTAACTTTGTTTACACGAACTTTTTCTCATTTAAAATTAATCCTAAAGTATTCATACCTTTTTCAGGTAGTAGAACACAGTGGAAAGAGCATCAGATTGTATATAAAAACTGAATTCAGGGAGCAGGTCTTGCAGGGTAGTGGGTTAAGTCATTGTGTAGGAGGCCTGCATCCCATATCAGAGTGCTGGTTCGAATCCTGGCTACTCCGTTTCTGATATGATTTCCTGCTAACGCTCTTGGAAAGCAGCAGATGATGGCTCCAGTACTTGAATTCTTGCCATCCATGTGGGAAACCTGGATGGAATCTCTGGTTCCTGGCGTTAGCCTGGCCCAGCTCTGGCTGTGGCTGTCATTTGGTGAATAAACCAGCAGATGGAATATCTCTGTCTCTACCTTTCAAATAAATAAATAAGTCTATAAAATTTCCTCTGATATCATTGTTCCACCCTTCTTGCTCCATTTCCTACACTTTTGACCTTTTCTGAAATATCCACGTTATTCACAGATGTATTTAGATTGACCCAAGCCACAGAGGTCACCATCATCTTTCATTTCTCACTCGCTACCACATTTGCAGATCTCCATCAAATTTTCTCTATTCCACAGTGATCACCTGATAATCCCTCTCCATGTCCCTTCTTATCTTTAGTTCAGGTGCACATATTATCTCTTCTTCCCTAAATTGGTTTCCTGATATTCACACTTCACTTCCAACCCAACCTCCATGTTGCAACACCCAAGGAAAATCCATGGCACCGTTAGGTGACACAGTTGCGACATCACCATTTAAATCTGATCATGTTACTCTCTGGGATTAAATCTACCAGTGGATTGCTGTTTATCTACAAGGTGAAATCCCATGTATTATCTTAGAATGGCAGGTTCTTCTTGATTTTGGCTTATTCTAGCCATTGTTTGCATTATCTTCCTTCTCCAATACCCTCAGTCATTCCCAAGTTTACAAAGAATCACCTACTTATTGTTACTTGAGCTGGTATTGCACTCCCTAACATACCTTATGTATGTTTCCTCACTTCTCTTTGTAAAACTGTTAAACTGGGATTCCCTTTGGGAATCCACAATACTCTATTTTTCTGGATTGTATTTAGGTGTTTTACTGGATTCTATTTAGGTGTTTTACCCACTGTTTTCTAATGTGCCTTGAAGACCTAGTCAGCATTTATCAGCATCAGCTGATGCTTATTAAGCATTTATTATGTGGCTGGCTGACATGGTTCTGTATTTTCATTTAACTTTTATGATTAACATGTATGGTTTGTGGCATTCCTGTCCACATTTTAAAAAAACCTGACAAAGTGGGGCTGGTGCTGTGGTGCAGTAGGTTAATCCTCCACCTGCGGTGCCCGCATACCATATGGGGGCCGGTTCTAGTCCTGGCTGCCCCTCTTCTAATCTAGCTCTCTGCTGTGGCCTGGGAAATCAGTAGAAGATGGCCCAAGTGCTTGGGTCCCTTCCCCACAGCGTGGGGGGCTGGGAGGAAGCACCTGGCTCCTGGCTTCGGATCGGCGCAGCTCCGACCTTTGTGGCCATCTGGGGAGTGAACCAGTGGATGGAAGACATTTCTCTCTGTCTCTCCCTCTAACTGTCTGTAACTCTACCTCTCAATTAAATAAATAAAATCTTTAAAAAAAACTTGACAAAATGAAACCCAAAAGGGACTAGTAACTTGCCCACAATGAGGCACAAACTGGAAACAGTGATATTAGGATCTGAACCAGGTGATTTTGTGCCAGACCTTTGAACTTTATTCTTGCATTATGCGTTTGAGCCATTGGGAGCTATTTATGTGGATGTATCATCTTTGTTTAACTCCTTGCACATACTCTTCATGTTCTTATTCCCTGGGCATCGGATAGGGCTGGTCTTAGAATGGACATTCAGTGCTTATGTTCTGGATAAATGAGTAGGAATGTCAAAAGTTCACTCTCTACCTTTCGTATCATTGAAAAAATTCATTCAAATTCATTCAGCCTTCTTTAGAGTGAAGTTGTTCCTGATATGTGCAATTGGAATTATAATATCCACCAACCTATTTCACACTGCCGGGAAATGAGTAAGATAATAAAAGTAAACGTATTTGAAAACAGTCATACAAATGAATAGGCATAACATGTTTTTATGAGTAACGATTCAATAAATTGAACATGTAAAGTTCCACAACGTACAAGACCCTATTATAGGTGCTCTTGGTGATAGAAAATGAGTGCAATATAGTTCTTACCGTTCAGGTGCTTAGAATCAGGAATCACCACCCAGTAAATTATAAATGTGTTTTCCAATTACACAATCTCAACAGAACCTGCGGATTCCTTAGCCAAGAACATATCAGAGAATAATTGGATCCATTCACTCATTCATCCTTTTATTCATTAAACAAATATTAACTAAGCCCACATTGTGATGGGGACTCTCCGAGGTCCTGGAAATTCAGTGGTGAGGAAGTTAGACAAAACTTCTGCTATGTGACGAGGAGGGGCTACAGGTATAAACATTCACACTGTAGGAAGAAAGGGTGTTAAATGACAGTGAGAAAGTAGTTAGAACTATTTTACTTAGGTTAGCTTCTCTTTGAGAAATTTATTAATATTAAAATTTTAAGGTAAACATCCTTAGACTATAATACAGTATCCCGTAAGCATGAAGAAAATTCAGTAAGATGCAATAGATACTGGCAGGCATCTGCCAACATCCACCTCAAGTCTCTACCATTTCTGTGCTCAGCAGTTTGATTTGAAATGGCCAATGACTATATTTAGGGTTGCTGCAGCATCCGTTTTCAGCTCTCACCTTAGGCCAGACGTACCTGGCCACTGATGTTCCCCTCCCAAGGCAACCTTTAGTTAACAACATGAGTGTGGGGGTATGAATGCTGCAGATCTCCTCCCTGGATCAACATAATTCTAAAGCACCTGCTTTGCACCATTTCCTAGGTGGAGAACTTTCACTGCCCACTGTGGCAGCTGCCTCAACAGTGTGCCTTTTCTTCGCATCAGGCGGTCAAGCCGACCTGAAGCAGCAGTGTCCTGATGGCTGCTGTCAGCTTGCCTCACTTCCATGCATTTGGATGGTAGGGAGAATGTGAACATATGAACCCAAATGAATTTATAGCTGCTTCTTATGTAGACAGATGGTAAGATCAACCTGATATCAAATCCCAATGCCTCTGGCCACATCATAGGACAACTTAGAACCAGAGAAGCCAGAGGATAGAGCACACGAGCAGAGAGTCACCTTATATTGAGGAATCAACCCGAAATAAGAGCAGGCAGTTGTATGATTTGCAGCTGTGCACAAAGGAAATGAAAGGTGGAAATTCCTACTCTCTCTGTCACCAGAACCACTGGCTTCATAGCAGCCTTCTATAAGGTAGGGTCCCTCCTGTAAGTCAAGGGAGGTGTGGAAAGTAATCATATGACAGCTCCTTACAAGGCTGCTTAGTTGGTATGATCCAGAGAGCACCACAGGGGGCTCCACTGTCTTGGGTTGAACCTTGATTATGCTTTGCTTGTGTGGCCAATGAGCAGGCACACAGGGTTGCCCCCAGCACTGTGGAGGGGCCATTTTCTTACTGACTGTCACTCCCTTAGCCCACCGCTTCACTTCCTCATGATGCCTCCGAAATAGCTTCCCTGTATTCAGTGTTTAACTCTGGACCAGCTTTCAGGCAGGACAGAGGACCCAGCCAAGGCGCCAAATTACAGCTACCCCATCTACAAGAGAGGTGAGCTTGCATAACTCTCCAAATGATTTTGTTAGGTTACAGTTCTGGGTCTGGGCACAGAGATTACAAGATTCACTTTCAGATGTGGAATGAGTCTCTCTTGGAAAGAGGAAAAAAAAATAGAACAAAAATATTTGTTTTGTGAGAGACATCCCTATTTATTCTCTGAAAGAAGTAAATAGATGTTGAATAGAAAATTTTGATATTTAGGTTTAAATATGAGTGATCAGAGGAGTTTGTATCACTTTACAGCAAAGATAAAGCAAATGCCTGCAAGTATCAGTGTAAACATTTATGATGCAGACATTAAAAAAAAAGATTGTATATGTAAAGTTGGAGTAGAGCTTTTGAAAATCTATGATATGAACAGATAAGCTTGTTCTCAGCAGGATATATTTTTTTCCAGCACTGTCAATGCCTGCTGTGCACAGGAGGATTGGGAAGTGGGGATCTTGCATGTAAACATTATTATAGGGAATTCAAATTTAAGCACAAAGATTTTACATCTCCCAAGAGTTCCAGTGTTTGAACCTAAGAACTTCTGTCTTCAGAGATTCTACTCTTTGTATTTTACTTTACTTCATCCTGCTATAGTCTGTATTTGTAACAGCAAATACTAATGATAGCCAACATTTGTTGCACATTTACTTCATGCTAGACACAGTTTCAAGTGCTTTACGAAAATCAACTCCTTTAATTCCCGTACCAATTTATGATGAGGGCTTATTCTCATTTCTTCATTTTAGGAACCTGGAGCTTGTGAGACAAAGTTAGTTGCCCAAGGTTAAATATCTAACAAATTGTGGAGACAGTCTGTAAATCCACAGGTTGATGGAGACTTTGATGTTCAACACTACCTTAATATTTTACCAGATTTTTTTTCTGAAGTGTTAAAAGTAAAGTTTAGAAACCAAGTTTGATAGTGGAGAAATTCTTTCTGCAGGGCACATGTAAAAATGCTTTAAAGTCAAGAGCTATGTGTAAAAAATCAGAGGTCAAGATCATCCAAAAGAGCTTTATTTAATATGTGGGTGTCCATATGCCGACATCTTATTATTTGAGAATCGACCTCAAAGTAGTTGTACCTGGCTTGATTTTGAAAAAAATTATGTTGACTCAGGAACAATGAAAAATAATTTTCAAATGCATCATTTTCCCTTGAGCTCAAAAGAGAATTACTAAAAACACAACTGTTTTTGAACTCAGAAGCGTGTTACCTGAGTGTTCAAAATGTTAATCTGTAATATATGTTTGAGCTCAAAATTGTTAATTATAAAATCACTAGAATCGATTATTTAAAAATGTTGGGTGAAACCAAATTTTGTGTGGTCTTTCTCTGATTAAGATTACTAATTTAAATGTGTAGATTTCTACACTTAAATACCAATGTCATCCACATCAAATGATAGTCATGATTCAGAATGGGTGCAATAGGGAAATGATGGGCAACTGCGGGTATTAGATCATGATAAAACAGGTATAGACAATAGAGAGAACAAAGAGAAAAAGACTAGCTTAGCATTCAGTTTGACTGAACCCAATAACCTGATTAACTCAGAAACATTCTCCTGGAGAGTATACTAAGGCTAGTGGAGCAGAGCTTCCAGGTGCCAGTATGCAAGATTTAGGGCTGAACATTAGCTTACCCAATTTTCTTGGCTCCACTTTAACACCTGTGATCCTTAGGAGCCTTATTCCCCAGGGAGTAATATATCGATGGTTTGGGACATATTGAACCAACTATTTTAGTATCACTTAATTCATCATAAAAATAGACTAAGGCTAGAAGGAAGAAGCAGATGGGCTGAATCCAACTTGTGATAAAAGGGAAAGAAACTCAGCAAGGATAAACTTAGAAAAAGATCTTTGACTTCTGAGTACCAATGCTGATTGCCAGATTTAATGTGACATAACAGGTAGAGGAACCCAGTAAGTGATCAGTCTGACGTTACCCTCTGAGGCAAAAGACTCCTATGGATCCTATTGTGAAACAGATACAGAGTTTTGTATCTATGGCTTCTCAGTAAGTAACAAACAATAGGCATAAATTCTAGCTAATTTTAGCAGGTTATAAATTTATTAAGGAAACATCAGGAGGCTCTTAGCATAGGTGGCAGGAATGGAAAGCCAGACTAACTGTTTGAAAGCAGAACTTCCAGCAAGCCATATCTGTGCCAGTCTGATGATGCAACTGTTGCTGACTTTATTGAGGTCAAAGTGCTGCAGCTCAAACTCTTCCAGCATCTCAAGCTTAGAACAATTTTTAATGCTGCCAACTACAGACTCTTGTACCTTAAGCTTCCAAATTGAAGTCTATTGTGGATGCATATGATTAACAGAGTCTATATCCAGTGTTTACAGTTAGCTTCAAGGGAATCAGAGGGCTGGGCATTTGGTCTTGCAGTTAAGATGCCCATTAAGACACCTATGCTCCACATCACAGTGATGGGGTTTGATTCCCCTTTCCAGCTCCTAATTCCGGCTTCCTGCTACTGCAGACCCTGGAAAAGAAAGGTGATCCCTTGAGAAACTGGGCCCTGCCAACCATGTGGGAGTGCTGGATTAAGTTCTTAGCTCTATGATTTGGCCCAGGCCAGCCCATTCCCAGCTGCTGTGGGCCTGTGCAGGAGTGAACCAGGAGATGGGAGCTGACTCTCTCTGTCTCCCTCTGAAATTATTATTATTATTATTAAAAGGACCTATTGAATGTCTTATACTATTTTCATTTCAGTATGGGAAACCATTACCCTGCTAAGGAGACTCACAGCACATTCACACACCCCAAACAGGATAGATATTTAGGTGCTAGCTTGCCAAGAACAATGAGGCTCATCTAATCCATGACATTTTTATGTAAAGGCCTCTTGAAGAACTCTATAAGAAAATCAAGTTAAGTAGTCTATAAATTTGATCCAAGATTCTGATTTATAGTATAACACTATTACTCAAATAATGGATCTCTCAGAGATGTTGACAAGATCTTGAAATCTTGAATTTAAATCCCTACACTTATTCATACATAAGTGACTACCTGTAAGTCTATCAGCAGAGAAGGAGATGTCTGGAGTTAAGAATAGTTTGCACTCAGACTTCATGCCACTGTGAATATGAGGAAGAACCAAATGTTAAGATTAATTTTTTTTATAAAGACAAGAGATGATCTGTTTTCTCCACATATTTTGTCCACAAAATTTCTAGATTTCTTTCTTTTTTCCCAAAGAAACCATTTATTTAATGAGTACACATTTCATAAGTACAACTTTAGGAATATGGTGATTCTTCCCACCATACCCACCAACCCATCCCCACTCCCACCCCACCTCCTCCTCCTCTCTCTCCCATTCCTAGGCCCATTCTGCATTAAGATTCATTTTCAATTAACTTTATACACAGAAGACCAACTCCATACAAAAACAATTTGCACACACACAAACAACACACACACACACTGTTTGAGAACAAGTTTTACAATTAATTCTCATAATATGACGCACTGAGGACAGAAGTCCTGCATGAGAAGTAAGTACACAGTGACTACTACTGTTAATTTAACAAGTAACACTCTTATGTATGATGTCAGAGCTCTTGACATGACCTGCCAAGGCTATGAAAGCCTTTTGAATCCACAAACTCCTTCAGTATTTAGACAAGGCCATAAGCAAAATGGAAGTTCTCTCCTCCTTTCATAGAACAGTATATCCTTCATTGATGGCCCTTCCTTTCCATTGGGGTCTCACTCACAGAGATCTTTCATGTAGGACATTTTTTTTTTATTTTTGCCACAATGTCTCTGCTTTGCCTGAAATGATATCATAGGGTTTTCAGCCAGGTGAGAATGCATTAAGGGGTGATTCTGAAGTCAGTGTGCTATTTAAAGTGATTGTCATTCTATGAGTCTGCTGTATGGACTGCTGGCCATCTTGGAACATTCTCTCCTTTTTAAGTCTATTACTATTGCTAGACACTTGATCTTGTTTATATGATCCCTTTAACAGTTAATCCTATCTATATTATCACTTTAAAATTTAATATGAAAACTTTGACACTTAAGATAGCATTTTTGCCACCAAGTTTAGTGGGATTTAGGTCCCATGGCACGTTTTTAAACTGTACCCTTAGAAGTAAGTCCATAGGAATGCAGGCAGAACTATACAGCTTTACAGTTACAAACTTCTTCACCCCCCCTCTTATTCTAACTCTTGTTTTTTAATAAGATCTATTTTCAATTGACTTTAAACACATATGGTTAACTCTATGTTAAGTGAAGAGTTCAACAAATTGTATGAGGGAAAAAAATAACATGTTCCTTGACACAAGACAAAGGATGTTTAAATCATTGCTAATCAAGATTTAATTTCACTTCTACAGATTTCTCTTTAGGTGCTCTATTATTTATCACAGAACAGGGAGAACATATGATATTTGTCCCTTTGGGGATGGCTTATTTCACTAAGTATGATGTTTTTAGTATTCATCCATTTTTTTTTTTTTTGGAAATGACCAGATTTCATTTTGTTTTACTGCTGTGCAGTATTTCCATAGAGTACATATCCCATAATTTCTTTATGCAGTCTTCAGCTGACATGCATTTAGGTTGATTATATGTCTTAGCTATTATGAAATGATCTACAATAGACATGGGTGTGCAGACAACTCTTTTATATGCTGATTTACTTTCCCTTGGGTAAATTACCAGGAATGGGATGGCTAGGTCATATGGTAGGTCTATATTCAGATTTCTGAGGTATCTCCAAACTCTCATGGTAGTTTTTCGAGTTTACAGTCCCATCAACAGTGTATTAGGGTACCTTTTCCCCCACATCCTTGCCAGCCTTTGTTGTTTGTTGATTTCTGTATGAAAGCCATTCTAACTGGGGTGAGATAAAACCTCATTGTGGTTTTGATTTGCATTTCCCTGATGACTAGTGACACTGAACAATTTTTTTATGAGTCTGTTGGCTGTTTGGATTTCCTCTTTTAAGAAAAATGTCTGTTTAAGTCCTTTTTCCATTTCTTCACTGGGTTGTTTGTTTTGTTGTTGTAGAGTTTCTTACATATTTATATATTCTGGTTATCAATGCTATATTATTTAAATAGTTTGCAAATAATTTCTCCCATTCTGTCAGTTACCTCTTCACTTTCTTGAGTGTTTCTTTTCTAGTACAGAAGCTTCTCAATTTGATGTAATATCATTTGTTAATTTTGGATTTGATTATCTACTCTGGGGTCTTTTCCAAGAACCGTTTGCCTGTGCCAATGTCATGCATTGGGTTTCCTCAATGCTCTCTAATAATTTGATAGTATCAGGTCATAAATTTAGGTCTTTAATCCATTTTGAATGGATTTTTGTGTAAGGTATAAAGTAAGGGTCCTGCTTCATACTTCTGTATGTGGAAATCCAGTTTTCCCAGCACCATTTGTTGAAGAGACTGTTTTGCTCCAGGGATTGGTTTTAGCTCCATGGTCAAATATAAGTTGGCTGTAGATGTTTGGATTGATTTCTGGTGTTTTTATTCTGTTCTATTGGTCTACCCATTTGTTTTTATTCTAGTACCAAGTTGTTTTGATTATAACAGCCTGGTATTATGACTTGAAATCTGGTATTGTGATGCCTCTGGCTTTGTTTTGCTTTATAAAATTGCCTTAGCTATTTGAGGTCTCCTGTGCCTCCATATGAATTTAAGCTTCATTTTTTTTTCTGTATCTGAGAAGGATGTCTGGTATTTTGATTGTTATCACATTGAATCTGTAAATTGCTTTTGGAAGAATGGACATTTTGATGATATTGATTCTTCCAATCCATGAACATGGAAGATTTTTCCATTTTTTTATCTTCTATTTCTTTTTTAAATGTTTTGTAATTCTCATCATAGAGAGCTTTGGCATCCTTGGATAAATATATGCTAACGTATTTGATTTCTTTGTAGCTATTGTGAATGGGATTGATCTTAGAAGTTCTTTCTCAGCCATGGCATTGTCTGTGCATGCAAAGGCTATTGATTTTTATGTATTAATTTTGTATCCTGCTATTTTATCAAACTCTTCTATGAATCCAGAAGTCACTTGGCAGAGTCTTTTAGATACCCTGTATATAGAATCATGTCATCTGCAAATAGGGATAGTTTGACTTCATCTTTCTCAATTTGAATCCCTTTAATTTCTTCTTTTTGCCTAATGGCTCTGAATACAACTTCCAATACTTTAATGAATAGCAGTGGTGAAAGTGGGCATCCTTGTTTGGTTCTGTATCTCAGCGGGAATGCTTCCAACTTTTCCCCATTCAATATGATGCTGGCTGTGGGTTTGTTATAAATTGCCTTGGCTGTGTTGTTCTTTCTATACCCAATGTTATTTCTATACCCAATTTGCTTATAGTTTTCATCATGAAATGGTGTTGTATTTTATCAAAAGGCTTCTCTGCATCTATTGAGATAATTATATGGTTTTTGCTCTTCAGTGTGTTAATGTGATGCATCACATTGACTGGTGAATGTTGAACCATCCCTGCATACCAGGCATAAATCCCACTTGGTCCAGTGAATGATCTTTCTGATGTGTTGTTGGATTTGATTGGCTAGAATTTTGTTGAGGATTTTTCTGTCTATGTTCATCAGGGAAATAGGTCTGTAGTTCTCTTTCTCTGTTGTGTCTTTCTGGGATTAGGAATTAAGATGATGTTGGCTTCATAGAAAGAACTTGGGAGAATTTTCTCCTTTTCAATTGTTTTGAGTAACATGAGAAAAATTGGAATTAGTTCTTTTTCAAATATCTGGTAGAATTCAGCAATGAAGCCATCTGGTCCTGGGCTTTTCTTTGTTGGGAGGGCCTTTATTATTGATTCAATTTCCATCTTGGTAATGGGTCTGTATAGGTTTTCTATTTTTCATGGCTCAAATTAGGTAGTTAGTATTTCTCCAGGACTCTATCCATTTCTTCTAAGTTTCCCAGTTGGTTGGCATACAGCTCTTTGTATTGATTTCTGGTGATTGTTTTTATTTCAATGATGTCTATTGTTACATTTCCTTTTTCATCTCTAATTTTATTAATTTGGGTCTTCTCCCTTTTTTTTTTTGGATAGTTGGGCTAATGGTGTGTCAATTTTATTTTCTCAAAAAAAAAATCTTGTTGTTTTTGTTTCAATTTTATTTCTTCTCAAATTTTAATTATTTCTTTTCTCCTACTGACTTTGGGTTTGGTTTGCTGTTGTTTTTCCAGATCCTTGAGATGCAATGATAACTCATTTATTTGGTGCCTTTCCAATTTTTTGATGTAGGCACAAATCACTATAAACTTTCCTTTTAACACTTCTTTTGATGTATCCCGTATGTTTTGATATGTTGTATTGTCATCTTCATTTATTTTCTGAAGTATTTTGATTTCTCTTTTGATAGCTTTCTTGTTCAGTCTTCATGTGTTTGCATGTGTTCTAGAGATTCCTGAGTTTCTGATTTCCAGCTTCATTGCATTGTAGTCTGAGAAAATGCATGATATAATTTCAAACATTTTGAATTTGCTGAGACTTGATTTATGGCCTAGCATGTAGTCAATCCTAGAAAAAATTCCATACACTGGTGAGAAGAATGTGTATTTTGCAACTGTAGGATGAAAAGTTGTATAGATATCTGTTAGGTCCATTTGGTCTACAATATCAATTAACTCTGCTGTTGCCTTGATTATTTTATATCTGGTTGATGTATCTATTGCTGAAAGTGGAGTATTGAAATCCCTCATTACTATTGTTTTTGACTCTATGTCTTCCTTTAGATCCAATAACATTTCTTAAAATAGTCAAGTGCCCTGTAATTAAGTACATACATGTTTATAATAGTTACATCTTCCTGTTGAATTGATCCCTTAATCCTTACATAGTGCCATTGTTTGTCTTTTTAACAGTTTTTGTGTTTACATCTATTTTTTTTGATATTAAGATGGCTACACCAACTCTTTTTTGGTTTCTGTTAGCATGAAATATCTTTTTCCATCCTTTCTCTTTCAGTCTGTGTGCATCTTCGTTGGTGAGATGTATTTCTTGTAGGCAGTAAATAGATAGGGTTTTTTTTTTTTTTTAAATCCATTCAGCCATTGTATGTCTTTTAACTGGAGAATTGAGACCATTTACATTCAAGGTGACTATTGATAAGTAAAAGCTCTGCCCTGCCATTTTTCCATATATATTACTATTTTTTACTTTGGGTTTCTTTTGTGCTTTTACTGAGAGATTTCCTCCCTTTACCTTCTTCCATAGTGATCGCCACGTTTCTGTGTTTCTTTGTGAAGCATATCCTTGGGCATTTTCAGGCTGGCTGGATGGATGTAACAAATTGTTGTAATTTCTATTTGTCATGGGAGGTCTTTGTTTCAGCATCATTCATAAATAAGAGCTTTGCAGGCCATAGTATTCTGGGTTGACAGTTTTTTCTCTTAAGACTTGAAATATATCTCACCATTTTCTCCTAGCCTGTATGGTTTCTGATGAGAAGTCCACTGTGAGTCTAATGAGAGATCATCCAAAAATAATCTGGCATTTCTCTTGTGCATTTTTTAGAATCTTTTCTTGGTGTTTTACTGTGGAGAGTTTGATTACACTGTGTCATGGTGAAGATCTTTTCTGGTCATGGCTATTAGGAGTTCTATGTGCTTCCTGTACTGGGATGCCCCTTTCTTTCTCCAAATTGGGAAATTTATCTGTTACTGTTTCACTAAAAAGGCCTTCTAATCCTTTCTCTCTTTCCACACCTTCAGGAAATCCTAGAACCCATATATTGGGTCATTTGATAGTATCCTGTAGATTTCCAACATTGTTTTTTAGTTTTCTAATTACTTTTTGTGTTTGGTCTGACTGTATAATTTTCTATGCTTTGTCTTCTAAGTCATATATTCTTTTTCCTGCTTCACCAATTCTGTTGTTAAGGCTTTCTACTGAATTTTTTATTTGTTCTATTGGAGTCTTCATTTCCAAGATTTCATTTTAATTTCTCTTTAAGATTTTAATTTTGTGGGAGAAATTTTCTTTTGTGTCGTATATGGTTTTCATTAGTTTGTACATTTGCTTCTGATTACTTCTAAGTAATCCTATGATCAATTTTTGAATTCCGTTTCTGGCATTTCTTCAATCTTATAATCTTCACAATCTAGTATTGAAGTGTTTTGTTCTTTTGGAGTCCTCATGGTGGCTTTTCTCTTTAACTATGTCTGTGTGGATTAGTGGAGTGTTTTCTTTCAGGGAATACTTAGAGGCATGTGGTTGGTGTGGCCAAGGAGCTCTGTTCACCTCTGTCTGAGGTGAAACACCCAGTTTTGGCTTGGTAAATCTCTTTTTTTTTTTTTTTTGACAGGCAGAGTGGACAGTGAGAGAGAGAGACAGAGAGAAAGGTCTTCCTTTTGCCGTTGGTTCACCCTCCAATGGCTGCCGCGGACAGCGCGCTGCGGCCGGCACACCACGCTCATCCGATAGCAGGAGCCAGGTGCTAGGTGCTTATCCTGGTCTCCCATGGGGTGCAGGGCCCAAGCACCTGGGCCATCCTCCACTGCACTCCTGGGCCACAGCAGAGGGCTGGCCTGGAAGAGGGGCAACCGGGACAGAATCCGGCGCCCTGACCGGGACTAGAACCCGGTGTGCCGGTGCCGCAAGGCGGAGGATTAGCCTGTTGAGCCATGGCGCCGGCCTTAAATCTCTTTTTTTCATCAGATGGGACGTTTGTTCTTGTCTGTTGTCATTGACTAAGCTGAACTCTTCTTCTTGAAGGAGACCAGTGGCTAGGTGCTAGCCCCAGTGGGTGTATTACTCATCTGCTCCATGACAAGGACCACACAAAGGATCTGTGCAGTCCTTAGTGTAAGCTCAGTTTCCTCAGTAATGTCCCTCACTATGTAACCAGCCCCAATCGTGTGGAGACTTCCACAGTGACTGCGCAAAATCCCAGCCACACCCTGAGGCCTCCCATGCAGCCTCAGTGTTTTCACATTCGCAGAACAAAAGGCTCCCATAGTCATGAGCACCCAGCTCTCTGTCCATTCTCCCCACCACACTCAGGTGTCCCTGCTTGGCTGGTTGCTGGGTGCAGACAGAAACTGTCACAGCTATTATGTATGGCCAAAATGCCACCTGCGCTCTGTTAGCTTGTTACAGGATGCTGTTGCAGGGTGATCAGGGAGAGGGAAAATGTGCTCCTCCCCTCCGCCTTTTTTTTCTCCTCCAGTTTGGCAGATTCACTATCCCCCATGGGGCTTCAATCCAGATTCTCTCTATGCTCTGCATGCAGCTTTTTCACCAGTGGCTTGGGCTGCTACAGTCTGGTCTCACCTCACTCTCCAATGCTGTGCAGAGGCTCTCAGGTGCTAGAGTCCTGAGTTGTGTGCATCCATACCCTTCACATAGGCCCACTGTGTTGCTCCAATTTGCATAGAGTTTCCTCTTCGGTTTTCTCCCTAGCTCTTCCCTAAGACTGTGCTTTTTCCACTTTTTAAGCTATCTTCTCCTGGACTAGAGCAGTAAGCTCCCTTCCTCCTCCACCATCTTAATCCAATCTCCTCTAGGTTTCTAATAACTTTATATTTCTAAAATGTTCTGAAATCAACACAAATAAAAGATTACATTGGCCAGGGCCTTGAAATTTCCCTATTCCTGGAGTATATCTGATCTGGTAGAAAATTTCTATGCCATAAAATTTCATTTTCATTATATACAATGTTTGAAGTAACACAAATATCATCTCAAAGCTTACTCTCCAACTAGGAGCAGTTCTTATTTTTTAAGTGCTATGTGTTTTCATTACATTGATGAAAAAGCACATTAATGAAATTTGTGCAAAATGGCGGTGAGATTAACATTGGTGATGCTTCTTTATATGCTTCCTGTACTTTCAAGTTTTAAAGAGGGTTCACATACAAACGAAGACGGGGACTTAGTCGTGAAGAATACTAAGTTTTAAACCAGCTTATTTGCATCTCTGGACCTTTAATTTAACATTTGTTCTATATAATTTATTTAAACTCTCTGAGATTCTTTTCTCGTCTGTAAAAGTGAGGACGATGATATTGTTCAATAAGTATTGTGGGGATTAAATGAGAAAATTAACACAGTAGCACATTGCATGAGCATGGACATTTGGTGTACTCAACCATGATGGTGGTTATTTCTACTTTTAGATGAGATTCCTGCTGTAAAAGGAGGAGTAAAAAATAATATGAAAATATATAGATTTTTTTCCCTAAAAGTAATATGTAGCATTACTTGGAGTATCTGTGTTTTGTAATCTAAAAGGATAGTTTAGTCATTTTATTTATTTAGTTAATTTATAAAAATTTGGATTAACATGAAATGCATCTACATTTTATGGGATATAATGCTATATTTCACAGATATACACAATGTAAAATGTGTATTAGGTTAATAACCTCTACTTCCTGTATTGAAGGCTACAGTTGCCCTACTGTCCTGTAGAATAACAGCAATTCATTACCTTCAGCAGACTGATGGGTCACCACCAGACATCAGGATCACTATCAAGAAGTGGAGTTAAGGTTAAATAAACCAGGTTGAGGCAGGGAATTATGGGGCAGAAGCTGTCAGATGTAAACAGTATGATGAGTACAGCTACTTAATAATTGCCCAAAGTTGAAGGGCTGGGCCAGTTGAGCTCCTGTTTGACTTTGCATGACACTGATATGACACACAGAGTGTCGAAATCCTCATATCAGAAATTTGGTAAACAGAGCAGCTTGCCAGCTACTTTAGCAAATGACACTGCTTAATAATGTCAGCATAAAAGGCTCAGCTGAAGCCAGGAGCCAGGAGCTTCACTCAGGTCTCCCACGTGGTGCAGAGGCCCAAGCACTTGGGTCATCCTCTGTAGAATTCTCAGGACATTAGCAGGGGCCTGAATCAGAAGTGGAGCTGCTGGGACTCAAGCGGGAACCTACATGAAATGCCAGCACAATAGACTGTGGCATAACCAGCTGTGCCACATCGCTGACCCTTGGTTAGTTTCTGTGACAAATGGACACCTAAATAGTTTGAATATTGGGGCTGGCGCTGTGGCACAGCAGGTTAATGCCCTGGCCTGAAGTGCCAGCATCCCATCTTCCCATCCAGCTCTCTGCTATGGCCTGGAAAAGTAGTAGAAGATGGCCCAGGTCCACGGGCCCCTGCGCCCATGTAGGAGACCTGGAAGAAGCTCCTGGCTCTTGGCTTTGAATACAGGCAGCTCTGGCCGTTGCGGCCAAATGGGGTGTGAACCATCGGATAGAAGATCTCTCTCTCTGCCTCTCCTCTGACTGTTTAACTCTGACTTTCAAATAAATAAATAAATCTTTAAAAAAGATAGTTTGAGTAACACCTAGTTATTGGCGTACATTTTAGTATTTTATTGAACTTTTTTTCCCCCCAATACTTAAAGCATTCTAAAAGTCAACAGATATTTTCTAAAAATCAACCAAATACTTCCAAATGGACTGAATTTCTGCACTTCTCATTGGCCATTTATCCTAATACCCACATCTTGTTATATTTGAGCTCTCCTTGGAAAACCATTAAAAATTCTCAGCATCATTTATCCTGGGCCCTATGAAATGCAGTTGTGTTATTTATGTGTGCTGTGTTTCAAAGAGTAGAGGGCAATGGAGACTCCAGACATTCATTCCCCAACTGGTAGAAATAAGTAAAAAAAATGTAGTTCAAGTAAATTACTCAATAGAACAAAAATCAATGCATCTCTTATCAAATGCCATTATCTCAGGCCTCTGAGTATCAGGATAGAGGCATCTAAAACATTTGGGCCACTCAAGTGAAGGACAAAATGGCTCTTTGTTGTCGTGCCCATGCTGAGGACTCTCTCATTAACTAATATTAGGTGTCAGATGCTGTTTAGAGTTGAAGTCCTGTGATTTCTTCAATTGTTCATGTGGAAGAGCCCGATGAGAACTCAACTCCTCATGACGGAGCTTGTTTCCCCTGCTGTTTCAGTCAAGAGGGAACAGATGAAAACCTGATAAAGTCCAGGAAATTAAGAACACAACTAAACTGAATTTTGTTCAACTTTAGTGGAACTTTTAGAAAAATAAAATAGAAATAAAAAAAAAAACACAAAACAAAAAAATGGCTCTTATTCTGAGAAGGTTAGTAGCCTACCTCTTTTTTTTCTGAACTATAGATATTTATTCTCATATGGAATTGAAACCTATATAGTTATTTTCTTTAGAGACCTGAAGATCTTCTATAATACAAAACTCTTAGTCAATCACAGCTAATGCCCCAAGCAAACAGAGGGGGAAGTTTTTAGTTCTTACTTGTTTCCTGTGAGATTTTGAAATACAACTTCAAAGTATTAATTACAGTCAAGTTTGATGAAACCAAAGGGCAAACCATTGTGTTGATTCAATTTCATAAGGGACTGAGGTTTCAGTGAGAATTTAATTAATTTCCTTTCTTCTGCAGGTTTAGTTACTTAGACTGCATACTAGTAGCATGAATTGATCTCTCTCTCTCTTCCTCTCTCTTTCTCTGTCTTTCTCTCTTGATTTTCCTCCCCTTCTCTCTCTTCCATTAAATGAGTTTTGCCAAGTTGCCTCGGAGAATTTCCAAATTAAATAGAAGAGATGTGGACTGGAAGTTTTTTAACAAGCAAAGTGCTCCTAACTACAGAAATTGTAGCTGGATCAACACGAATTTCCCAGTACCCATGGGAAATAATTCAAAAGCACACACTTGACCAAGAGTGGCTTAGGAACAGTGTCTTCATAAGAAGCATAGCGCATTATGCTCACTTCCCATCTCACTATTAATTCTTTGCTACCTTAAGCAAGTCATATGGGAGAAGAGTTTTAATAGCCAAATAGATGTGTGCCCTTCCTTTCCCAAGTTGTCCAAGGGTATATTTCACTGCTTGCATTATTCTGTTTACTACAAAAATTCAATATCTGTGCTTCTGCCCAATTTATGTTATATTTGGAACCAGAGTTTAGTGAATCAATTTGCTACACTCATTTTAATTTTTATTGATATCCGGATGCCTAAATGTATGCACTTGTAATTTTGGGTCCATAAGCTTGTAATATAATGTGTTATATTGGGGTCTGTTATACTTCTTCCTAAGTGTATTATTTTCTTTGTATGATTTGGAATTCTCTAAAATTAACAAAATACATGTTGTTTTTATGGTGAAGGGATATAAACTTTGACTTCTGAAAGTCAAGGGTGACCCCTGTCTTGGTTCTGGCTGTTACTAACAAAGTATCTCGAAACAGCTACCTTATAAACAGGAGACATGTATTATTATAGTGTTGGAGACTGAGAAGTTCAGGATTGTAGGCAAAAAAAAAAGTGATGGAACTTTTTCTCCCATTCATGGGATTGAACCCTTCCTGACATAAACACCTCTGGAAGATCTCCTCTGTTAATACAATTGCTTTGGAGGTCACACTTGGAGGGATGCACGTGTTCACACTGAAGGAGCCTGTTCCCACAGGACCTAAGGACTGCTGCTTTCCGGCACGCTGCTCCTTCACAATCTGTCCCTTCCCAGGATCTCCATGATCAGCTAATGCCCGTAACTCTCAAATTCAGATTCCAAATGCTTTCTTCCAAGTGTTACATCTTGGTGGGGAAAGCACTTATACCTAAAGTTCAAAGCTGCATGAGTGTGTCTACATTCGCCATCTAGTCTAGCACAGCCCCCATGACTGCTCAGCCTGCCTGACTCTGTTTAGTTAGTAAAACATCACCAGCCTTGAAATGAACACAAAAGATTCAGTTTTTCCTTGTTCTTCCACCTCTTTGTCTAGTGATCATCTTAGAGTCTGATTTTTAAATCATTTTCATCACCTCTCTCTTTCTTCCTTTCCTACTGTCTTTGTTCTCAAAGTATCATCTCTTAGTCCGTAGTCCTGTCAAGAGGGATACACACACACTTGTGGGTGGTCCCTGGAAGTCAGGGAAGACTATTTTAGAGATTCTACGTATTTATTACATAAAATAAATATCTAATTAAAAATTTTATTTTGGAGTGGGTGTGGCAATGCAGTAGTTTAAAACTCAATTTGGGATGTCTACATCCCATATTTAGTGCCTGGTTTGAGTTTGGCTGCTTTGTGCTCCCGATCCAGCTTCCTGCTGATGGACTTGGTAGGCAGCAGATGTCCAAACACTTGGTTCCCTGTCACCTATTTTGGAGACCTGGATGAAGTTCCTGGCTCCTGGCTTCCACCTGGCTTAGTCCTGGCTGTTGTAGGCATCTCTTTGTCATTTGCTTAATAAATCCTAAAACATTTTTCTGTATGATCTTTACAACCTATACTTTTTTTTTAAAATTCCTTATTGTTTATTCTCCACTTACAAAAAGACACTTGGAACAAATAAATATAAAATGATATATGTCATATTTAGCATTGGCCAAAAACAAATTTTCTTGGTATCCTCCATGGGAATAAACTAGTGAAGTTTTCAGAAGCACATTTATCCACCCACTTCCCACTTCCTTTAAAAAGGAAAAAAAAGGCCAATTCTTTTCATTTCCTATGATTTTTAACAGTGGATTCTCAAAATACATAATCCTAAGACTACTCAGGTACCAAGACATCTAAATCAACAAGTTAAAAAAAAAAGTGTGTGTATACACACACACACACACACACACACACACACACACTATGATGTTGCCCAGAAACTCCAAACAATGATTATTCCTACAAGTTTTGCATTTCTTATACTTTGCAGGAATAGAGTCTGTTCTGTTCAAATCTGCATGGCAAACAAAGTAAAACATAAAACTGAGTACAATGTATACACACTTTCCTGTCCCAACAGAGAATATTAAATACAGGTATATTTAATACACAGTATACATACCATGTGTTTTCTTAAAGCTAACAAAATCCTGATTTCTTATACCTTGGGCAAGACACAGAAGGCAGATAAATACAAAACTATTTGTGATCAAATTTAGTTAATAAAAGTGATCTTGCCTGGCTGAGCGATGATGAATAACCAAATTTATTTGTCTCACAATTTTCTTCAGACTAATACGTGAAGAGCTTTGCTAACCCTTTCAAATTTTATTCTATTTAGAGAGTTTTCCATCAGGTGGAAATATGCACAAATATTTTAAATAACAAAGAGACTCACTTTTTTCCTCCTACTATTTAAGACATTTTCAAAAATCTATGCTTTATAGCCACTTTCATTTTATGAAAAATCACTTAGAAAACAACATAAAATGTTTAATGGGTTCTCATCAACATAACCAAATAGATTTGAAATTTACCTCTGTGTACTACGTAGGTCCTGTGCTAGAGAGCACTTTAAGATGGTGGAAAGACACCTCTGACATCCTGTCAATGATTAAACCACATTCATGATAGCTTAAGTTCTCCAAAACACTAGCTCTTTTCCTATGTCTGAAACTTTCTTTTAATTTTAAAGCCAATTTAAAATTGGAGTAAACATACTTTTAAAATTCTGTGGGTGGAGATCATTAAATTCTGAGGTTAATTTCCTAGGCAGCAAGTCACGATATGTAGAAGTGGGATTACTGTCAAAGTCCAAAGGAAGAGCATGCACAATCAGGAATCCTACACAGTCACGAGGCCCGGGGTTCAGGATGTCACCTCTGCACTTGAAGACAGGGTCGTGATGGCTGTCTGCTCCAGACATAATCGCATCACTACTGCCAAGCTCCCACTTCATGACATCATAGAAATCCAAATTTAACTCCAGATAACAGACATCTGGAATATGAATCTGAAGACAGGACAAACAGCAGTTGAATGGAATCTGCCTGCAATAATCCTTTATTGTTTTTTCCTTTAAGGCTACAGAAAATCTGCACATAAACAAGGTGATCAGTTCTCATAATAAAGATATCCCCTACAAACAGCCAAGGTGTCCAGTCAGATCCACGCTGAGTGTATGTTGTCTCACATTCTATTCCACAGGTGCACTTTCCTGTGACTCTGCAGGGTTAGCATCAATTCTTTCTGGAAATATTAGCTTCTCACAAACTGCTTCCTTCATTGGTAAATACTGTGATATTTCATTAGGTTCCATGAAGAGAGAAGGTGGAACATGCATTGAATTAGAAATTTTGTTCTCTCTTGATGTATATTCTCGTAGCATGTAGGTCTTGTCAGCCTCGTGGTAAAGCCTCGTGTCATTCATTCTAATAAGCACCCCATCAATTCTCAAGAAAAATCGCAACAGCAGGAAAAAGCTAGAAGGCATCACTCTAATTTTCACACTCAAGCTTGAAACTCCATGATCATGAAGTTCATCCTCAAATAGAAGAACTTCTTCAAAAAACCTAATTTGTTCTCTGGCTTTCAACTTCTCCGTATCTATATGATCTGTCGTAGGTACAACCTTTAACTTAAGAGATTCTCCAAGTAATGTTCCCTTATAATCTGTTGTATAGGTCCAATCGTATGGTTTAATAACCTCTTTGGAGTGTTCACCCTCTGTCCTGCTTTCCTGCTACTCTTCAGCACAGGCTACCTTAAGCATGCCTTGATAGTTGTTCACACATCTTAACGCATCTGTAGCATTGAACTCAATCCCAAAGCCAGAACCATGCTGGATCCTTAAAACGTCTCCAAACATCATTTTGGAGAGAGACGGCATGTGCAATTCATCGGCTAACTTCTCCACATCCGCTGACTTCATGATGTGGGTCTTGGCCGCCTTCAGCTTCCAGGGCCCGAAGGAGAAGTCCTGGTGGCTGCTCTGCAAGCCGTGGATCATCATGGTTGTCCCGGAGCCGGCGGGGACCACAGGGCACAGGCGGGGCGGCGCCCAACACCGGTTCCTCCGCCTCCCTACGGCCCAGCCCCCTCGGCTTCCGAGCCCTTACCATGCCCGGCCCTGCCCCACCCCCGGCCCCCCGACTCGGACGCGGGCCCTCTTTTCCCACAACCTATACTTTTATATGAGTATTTCAGAACACATATACATGCAAGGGGGATGCATGGTCAGTTTTTTACTAACAAGAATTTATTATCGAAAGCATTTGGAGACCACTGATTATTGATGGAACCTGCCACGTTGGTGCCCTGTCTGTACTTACATTTTTCAAACCATTTTTCATTGCTATTAAAAACACTGCAGATACAACTGGATGAAATCAGATTATTTTAACAAGATAAACTATCTCCTTTATTATTTACTCTAAATCTGCTTTTCTAGGTTCATTTTTCACCATTTCCCCCATCATACATCCTTTGTTCTGGGCCAAGCAAGAATGAGCGTTCTGCCAGATACTCACCTGCTCCATAACCTGCTGTCTGGTTGTGTGGCTGGAGCCGTTTCCCCCTCACCCTGCACACTGCTGCTCCTGAAGACCCTCATCAAGATCAGTTGCTCCTGAAGCTTGGTTTGACTTTTTTGGCTGTTAGTCACATCCTTTCTGGTATACATGAAGAAATCTGTGCTCAGTGCTGTTATGTAGGAATGGATGCCTAGTAGTGTCTCTTAGGATGGCTCTCTTCTTGCTGTATCTTCAGAGTTCACCTCACTCATTCTTTACTACCCACAAAGCCTCGTTCAGTGGTTTTCATGCAATATAATTAATAAATTCTTCTTAGTGCATATGTTAATTTCATGGAAAATAACAAGAGCTATAGTTACAAGTACAGAGCTATTTGTATTATTATTATTAAATTGTCATTATATTATTATTGAAAAGTTCACTTGCTTTTGATTTGTCAGATAAGAGTCAAGAAATTATATCAGTGAAATGATAGGTACCAGATTAAGACAAGAACACTTTTCCAGATGAGTAAGGCAGAGGTTTTCTATTTCCGGGATGATTTTGGAGCATGTTGTTCTCATTTTCATGGAAACGTCGAACTACACAGAATAAAACATGTGTGGTACTTGAGCAAAGTTGGATACTGTTCCCTATTGTGTCAATACTCAGTGGGAAGAAGGGTGAATCAAAGGGGTAGGTTAACATTTTCTCACTTTTCCAGGTCCACTGAACTGATGTAGAAACACTTTCTGTAGGGGCAGCATACTGTCCAATCATTTTCCAAGTGTTTGGTCTCAGCTCTTCAGTGGATTCCAACTTGTGTGTTCCCTTACAATACCCACACATTGAGTCTAATGATGCCAACTTGGTATAGACACGAGCACTCAGCACATACAAGAACATTAAGGGTGCCAAGCATAAAATTCATCATTTATCTTAAAACTTAGCCCTAAAAGTTATTATTTCAACATTAGCAGCAATGTTCAAGCTACCCTCAATAAATTACTTCAACTAGATTCACATTCATAGCCTCAAGTTTAAATACTGCAGGGGATGGTTTGACAAGCATAAAAAGTCTTATTACAAGATATTACTCTCCTGCAATGTCCTAGGTCTTAGATATAAAATATCTGAAAAGTCATCAAGTAACTTACCAAGTAACTGGCAAAAGTTGTTGAGAAATTAGGGAAGAACATGTTGGTTTGTACGTTAAATATCTTACATCTTTACCATATCAAAATATACATATAACAGTTCTGTGTAATTTTCTTACGTGTGTAGACTTCATCAATGGATTCAAGTTACAGAATGACTACCCTACTGCCAAGACCTTTCTAATGCTATCTCTTTATTAGCAATCACTCCTATGCTTCTTCCCCAATATCTCCAGCTCCTAGCAACCTCTTACATGTTCTTAATTTCTCTCTATTTTTTATTGCAGGAATTTTATAGAAATGAAATCATATATTGTACGATCTTTTAAATCTGACTTTTTCACATAGTATAAGATTCTTGAGATCCATGCAAATAGTTGCATGTATAAAAAAGTTTGTTCCATTTTAGTTGGAAGAGTATTCCATGGTATAATCAAACCATAGTTTTTTTTATTTTTTTACCACTCACTTATTATTGCAAGACATTTTGCTTTATTCCTATTTTTTGGCTATTTCCTATATATTCCTAAATATATCAGTAGTTACTATTCCTCAAGCCAATATGTGAAACTTTTATAGGTCTATTTTCCTTGACTTACTTTTTTGCCTTGACTGTGGTCTCCACTGTGTTTTCATGGCTTAATTCTCATCTGCCTCTTTTTATCTATCTATCTATCTGTTTATCTATCATCTACCTATCATCTACCTATCTATCTATCATCTATCTATCATCTATCTATCTATCTATCTATCTATCTATCTATCTATCTAGCAGAATTACTTTGTTCAATTGATGAAACAGAATTCCAGGTTAACTTCTGATGAGATCATTTGGATATTATCAAACTGTTTTATGTTTTCCTATCTATTTTATAATTCTGTGTCCATCACTGTATTTTACATTTTTTCCTGTATTTCTTTTTGCTATAAATCTCACATGTTTGTTTATATTTATCACAAAGAAACAGACCGAGGATATTTTATAGGGGGCTGTTCATTTTGGTAATAATGATATCACTATTTCAAGTCGTATGTTCTTAAGTTTAGTAAGATTTTAAAATATTAATTAAGTTTTAGTTTTATAATAAATCACTTAAAAGCAGTTTTATTGAAGTTGCAATTCATAAATTACTTGGAAACATTTCCTGAACTCCAAGAAAGAGGTAATTGTTCCATCTCCCACAAACGACATAAATGTGTTTATTAAGAATCTGATTATTTTTATGATATTGATTTATATAGTGATATGTGTGTATGAGTGTGTGTATATATGTGTGTGTGTGCATATATATATATATATATATACACATATGGTATGACAGCCCTAAAATGATATACATGGAGGTGGCAAAAGAATCTTATCAATTTCTTTATTTTTCACATTGTGTAACTCTGGCACATGCTCAATAAATTTTTATTGAATAAATAACTAGTTAATTAAACACATCCATTAGTACATGAAAATCAGATTTGTTTTCATTTCACATAGTATCCTAAATAGTATCTTGGACATCATATGCACTTAAGAAACATAAAGAGAAGTCAATGAGATATTTCACGGGAACCCTTTAATTTAATTATTGATGAAACTCTACCTGCAATGCTTGTTCCTTGAGCCTTTCATCCACACACAGAGGCAACACAAAAAACACTGAGCTTAAAATCACTTTTAGTCCTGGCACAATTTTTTTCTTGTTATGATTTTGGACAACTCACTTCTACCTTTCCTACCCTCAGTACCTTCATCTGTTAAATGCAGCTCAGACGCACTGTGCACACCTCCCAGGCTGACCTGAGAGAGTCGCTCAATTTTCAAGTATTTTGGTATTTGCAAGCAAAATAGGAGCCCTATACAGACATATAAAAACAGTCAAATATGGTGAGTCCCCCAAGATCCTCTCTGTCTATTTAAATAATAATTTGAAAAAAAATTACATTTTATGGTAGTCAAACCAGTTAGAAATGTAGGGAAACTATAGTTAATGTCTAAAATTAAATGTTACTTATGAAAGCACAAAGGTATTTAAAAACAGTTTAAAATGCTAAAAAATTGTGTTCTAATTTGTGATAAACTATGTGTTATGAGAAATTATTATGAAAATTGTTGGTACAAACATAATTTTTGAGCCAGAAGTGACAATGAGGTCCTTACATATTTTACTATACTTTTCACTAGAAGACAATAGTGTTCATAAATTACAGATTCATAGTTGGAGTTGGAGATAATTAAGTTTTTGTCAAGGAATAAATTCAATATCACTCGTCCAGCACTTGACTGTGTTACTTTCTCTGGCAATTTTTGCACTTTATCGGCATTTTCAAAGTTGTCTTTGTCACTAAAGCATCCCTCAATACTTTAACTCAGCAAATTGTATTCACTAATTATTTTAATATTAAAATTTAAAATTCATGCACAAATTGGAAGCCCACGTCTAAGTGTGAGGCTCCCTGTGGATTTCTGAATGGCTCTACCCAAGAACAGGGCAAAGACCAATCAGCAAACCATGCCAATCTGCATCTAAGACATTCACTTAAGTTAGAACTTTACACAACTGCCTTTGAACTTTTGCTATGTGAGTATCTATCTATTATTAGAAATTACATTTGAAGATTATCATTTAGCAATTTTGGTGAATCATATTCTAGAGTGAAGTAGTTGAGTACTCTCTCCTAAGAAATGTAAGTGGATATTTTGTAAAAGCTTCCCTCTTTTCATAAAAAGGTCTTAGTGTGTACCACGGTGTTCAATAAATTAGCTTGTTAATATAATTGACTACTAGTACAGAAATCGCAAGTATACTTTTGAAAATAATTAGTTTCAAATATTTAACAATATTTAAATTTGTTTGGGGGTTGCATTATAACTAGTCAAGGCCAATTTGAATATTCAGTGAGCACTTACTGGACAACTACTGGATCTTTCTATATTAAAGGCATACTGAAAATACCATGTGGGATCCAAGAATATATCTCATAAATTGCTTTAAGAGTCGACATTGAAATAGAATAATGAAAGGTAGGAAGTAATATGAGAGAAAATGGGTCAGATAAAATACTAAAGTTGTTTAGAAAGAATGCAAAATTATATTTTGTCCCCCAATGACTGGGAGACATTCCATGACAAGATACTTTAACTAATCCCAACAGGAACTCATGAAAACTGAAGAGAAAAAACTGACTAGCTGTAGTGCAATATTAACACAATTCAGTGGGAGGGAAACCATGGCATGGAATTTGGGACTTGATGGAGAGTGTTTTCTTGAGTGTTGGCAACAGGCAGATACTTGGTAAAGGGAAGCACCTTTTATTAAATACATTAATAACCTCAACCCAATTATATGACTATGAATTTATAAAGCTAATTAATGGAAGAGTGATTAATAAAAAATAGAGGTAATTTTCCCTTTGGAAAAAGATTTATCGCAGGTCTCTTTAAAAAGCATCCAAGTACACTAAAAATGTTATTTATTTATAAGGCAGATACTTATATAAAGTGCATCAGAGAATACATTTTCTTTTTGGAAAATTAGGTCACTGATGCAACTTGCATTAAAGGAGCTCTACCTTTTCACCTAATTTGTGTTCATGCAAATACACAGTCCATGTCAATTCCTTGGTGATCGGCATCATCCTATTGTGTCGATAGCAAAACCTTGAGTCAGAATCACAGCAGTCAACAGGAAGGATCCACTCTGAGAATATAAAACTTTACCAAAAATAGAAGGAAAACAACAGCAATAAAAACAATGATAACAGAATCAGCTCTATGTTTTACAATTTCAAAGAGAGTTTTGTGTAGTAGGGGCATATGACTTTGAAGTCAGATAATGGCTTTCCATGATTCCTATACATCTTACAACTGAAATTTTTGAGTTTAAGTTACCTTGACTGGAATAAAGCTATTCATGCTGACTTTCCATGATTATTGTATAGATTGAACTTGGTAACATGAAAATAAATAAATACATTTAGCACATAGTAGAGGAATAACAAACGTTAATTTTCCTTGTCCATTCCTCAAACACATTATCTTGTAAGAACCCTGAGAAGTAGAAATCATTCATTGCTCCACCATGTATTTATTGAGAACCTACTCAAATGAGCCTTTCATTGGTCAAGGAGGGGGATACAGCAGAAAATAAAACTTACAAAAATAGTGCCTTTACCAAGATTTTAATAATGGAGGGTTGGGAGAAAACCAATAGACAAAAAGAGACAGAAAATGCATATTGTTCTTTCCCCCTAGAATTTCAATAACACATCCAGGGTATGTATCAATTTGTATTGGCTTGCTTAATTCTTTTTTTAAACAAGCGATTCTCTTTCGATGTACAGATTTACTCTATCCTTGTATTAGTCAGGATTTTCCAAAATAATAGGTGATCTCCTCCCCCCCTACACCCCCCCCCCCAACACACACACAAGCTGCAGTTCAAATCTATAGGCAGTTGGGAGGCAAAATTTCTTCCTCCTCACAGGACTTCAGTCATCGTTGTCTTCTTCTTCTTCTTCTTCTTCTTCTTCTTCTTCTTCTTCTTCTTCTTCTTCTTCTTTTTGGTAAGGACTTTAACTTATTGGTTGCCACCCACTCACATTATGGAGGGATAGCATGCTTTACTCAAAGTCTGATTTGAATGATTTAAAATGTTAGGCTCATCAAAAAAAAACACCTTCACAGTGACATTCAGATTGGGGTTTCACCAAACATCTGGATACTGAGCTGAAAGATACTATTAATTATCACAAGCTGTTAAGTTGGGAATTATTTTTCAACAATTAAGTATATCTTCCATTTGATTTCAGTGAATTGCTAAAGCTCAAAATTTAGTAGGTGAAGATTTGTAAAGTTACAAAAGCACATAATCTCAAGACAGAATATTAGTGAAATATATAGTGACTATATATTGGGTCACAATAGATAGGAACAAAATCATGTTCATACTTTCTTTGATGAGGCCAGACAACTCCAGGACCAGGTTAAACAAAGCTAAAATATCTGGCCCAATGTCTGGTCATGGAAATCCTGGTTGTTACCCCTTCATGGTGACAATCTGCCTCTCTGTAGACTATTGTGCTTCAATGCCCTTGCTTTGGCTCTAACAGAAGACAAGCCATTCAGCTCCAGATGTTTCCAGCCTACCCCATCAGACAAGATAACCAGTCCTCTGCACCGAGTAGGACAGTCTTTTCCAAGGCCACCCTCCAACACCATAGGAATCTATCAAGAGATGAAAATTCATAACCAGCTCTACATCCATTTGTGAGCTCTGAAGATGGACCATCATCCATTCTCTCCCCATAAGATTATGGGAACCTTCTCTGGACGGGGCCAATGCTAGGTAGGAAGTTACTTAACGATTTGAGACCACTTAGCTTTAGGTTTTATCTGATAGAATATGACAGTCGAAGCATTCCTTTTTTAAAACTTGCTTTCTTTAACACAGAGAGACACTCAAATGCTCACAACAAGGGAAAAGAGAGGGGAGACGGAAAAGGAGAAAAAAAAATATATATATATGGAAATGGAGTTAAAAGATATTGACCTTTATGCAAAGAAAAATCTTGAAATAATGCATAGTTTTTTTCATAACATAAATGTTTTGAAAACCCCTCATATGTGTGTTTGTATACATATATATTTATTTTAATTTAAATTTAAAATCTGGATTTATGTCACATAAATGTTCACAGTCTTTATCTACACAAGGTTATAGAACTGAGAAGGCAGGGCATATATTTTAGACTAATCTATTTTAGAGCACTTTTAAATTGTATTCAATGTAACAGTTTTATTAAATTCCTTGATTTAAAGTATTACTGAATTATCCTGTGATGTACAATTCTCAGGTGAAGAGACAAAAATCCCATCAAGCTGAGGAGATGGGAATCTAATTCCACAGAACAAAATGTGCTTTTAATAAACTGTGACAAGACAGGCCAGGAAAAGAAAAACGTTTCAGAGGCAAAAGATCTGGGTCTCAGACTAATGAAAGTATTCAATTCACGTGTCACAGGCAAACAACACAGAGAAGAACACGGCGAGTGGGCAGTGCCCTTCCGCATATGCATCTTCCCTGCCCCACAACACACACCTGAGAGAGCAATGAATCCTGGTAAGCATTTATCTGAGGAAGAAATGCAGCAAGCCTGTTAAAATAATGCACTTTCAATGCGATTTTCCAAGGAAACCACCCCAAGGGATAGACTTCACCCAACACAGAACAAAGTACTGTTGGATGCAGGTCACATCTGTGTGTATCCAGGCACAGAGAGACACAGCACAGAGATAGTCGGTTATGGGATGCCTCTGTCTTTTAAATTCTGATGCCGTTTAAAACTTAAATTATAAATTGCATATCCTGATTACAAGTAATGTATACATTTACAGAAATATGGAAGCATTATAGAAAAGTTAAATTCCTCAAAAGTAGAATTAAGGAAAATAAAGAACTCACATCATTGACTACTACTAACATTTTTGTGGGTTCACTCTGTATTTGCTCTTCATATATTTGCTGGAAATTGTTTGCATAATTGAATTAATATCTTTATATAATTTTGTCTCTTTCCACAATTTACTGATAGACAAGCTTAAATCACATTTATGAAACAATTTTAAATGAGTGCTTAATACTCTAATAAGTGTGTATTCCTCATGACATAACTGTATCTTATTCATGGACATTTGAAATTTTTTTTGCATGAGACATCTTTTCCTATGTGACATTTCCTGTAATTAACTATATTTTCTTTTTTTAAAAAAAAGACTTATTTATTTGAAAGGCAGAGAGACAGAAAGGAAGAGGCAGAAGCAGAGAGAGAGAAGGAGAGAGAGAGGTCTTACATCCATAGTTCACTCCCCAAATGATTGCAATGTTCAGAGCTGTGCCGATCTGAAACCAGGAGCCAAGAGCTTCTTTGGGGTCTCCCATGTGGGTGCAGGGGCCCAAAGGCTTGGGGCATCTTCTACTGCTTTCCCAGGCACATTAGTAGGGAGCTGGATTAGAAGTGGAGCAGCCAGGACTTGAAACAGTGCCTATATGGGATGCCGGTACTGCAGGCACTGGCTTTACTGGCTTTGGATCGGCGCAGCTCCGGCTGTTGCAGCCATCTGGGGAGTGAACTAGTGGATGGAAGACCTCTCTCTCTGTCTTTCCCTCTCTCTGTATTCTGTCTTTCAAATAAATGCCATGGTGCTGGCCCAAATATTTTCTTAGGTTAAATTATATGAACAATAGTTTCAAAACCAAGGACGAAGAACATTTTGAAGTCTGCCATTACCAATTACTTTCCAAAAGTTCTATACTAATTTATAAACCATATGGGGGTCACCTGTACCTTGGGATTGAGCTAACATTAATTAAAATTTCAGTTTATAAATATTTTGTATATTTTTAAAGAAACTATTATTTAATTTTCCTTTATTATTGTTTATACTAACCTTGACAGTTTTATATGTATAATGCATATATTTTTCAACTTGTCAACTGTTGCTTTTTAAATCATTCTTTTAATGTGTTACTCTTTTTGCTACTTTTTGGCCTTTTCATTTAGTAAGGCTCATAACTTTTGTCTTTTACATTTTTTTCTTTCCTATTTATTTAGTATTCCTCCTTTCTCTTTGAGAAATATATTATTCTAACCATCCAAATATTTATTTTTTGTCTATCTTTTGGAAGTTAAAATTTGAGAGTGCTTTGAGTTTCCAACAAGATTTGTTTCTATTCCCCCTCGCACTAACAACAATGTTGTTGCTGCTGATTGTATATATATATATATAATCAGAGAGATTGTTTTTATATATATGTATATATATATATATATATACACACACACAATCAGAGAGAGAGAGAGAGAGAGAGAGAGAGAGAAAGCTCTATCTAGTACTGTTCGAAGTGCTTGCCATGTTACGTCATTTGAACTCCACAAGAACTCAGTGAGAGAGGTCCCCCTCCTAACTCCGTTTTTCTTTTTTAAAATGAAGAAACAGAAGTGCAGAGAAGCTGAATGACTTATCTGGAGGTACCCAGTAGGATGGCAATGTGGCAATCTGGCTCCAGAGTTCTTTTCACTGATGGTATTTGACTTAGTGCCATTCAGCCCTAGCCCAGTATGGTTTGCTTGTCTTCATTGTGTGTTGGATCTTTCATTTGAAACTGCTCTGTATAATACTTCATAACCAGGTTAGGATGAAGAACTGGTTCAACTCTGTGAATTACAAACAAGAAATGAATTCACTTTCTTCCTCCATTCATGGCCATCAGCCACATATATTAAATCTGTTTTCTTTTTTTAATGTAGTAATATTTTTATCTCAAGAAGATGCCACACCAGTTCCAGACAGATCTTTTCTGGTCACTGTGGTGTCCCAATCCCCCGTCTGCACACCTCACTTAAATAGGCGTGGGACTACAGCTCCCAGTCTTCCCAAGCCTCTCCTCTCCTCTTTCAGCAACTCCTGGTGCCTTACTGCTGAGCACCCCGTGTGCAGTCTCCTGGTTTTGTGTGAGGCTCTCTGGAACAGCTCTTTGAAAGAAACAGCTCAGCCTGTGCTGCCCTCTATGCAGTCCAGTGGACTATTTGGACACTCACCTAATGCAAGCTGTATGTGCAGGCTGCTTTGTTGAATCTTTGTATTCTGTTCTTTCTCTACAATTTTCTTTGAAAAGGTGTTAGAATTGAACAGGGCACTTGTCCCAGCCAATCCACCATGGAAATGATACTCAACTGGAATGCCTGGAGCTTGTTTCTGTCCATGGTCTTGGTTCCTGTGCATGGTCTTGTGGTGGAATGAGAAGACCATGACAAGATGGCTGCTGGCAAGCGAGCATCAGTTACTCAGGAATGGCTTTGAAACCTACCTGGCAATAGAGCCTGCCTGGCAACAGGCTGTGATTGGGTGGCTTTGGGGAGGCTGCCTGGCAACATGCTGTGATTGGTTAGGGCATAAACCACCCCTTGACCGGATTGGCTGCCTTGGCTATTTAAGCCGCTGTACCAACTGAAATAAACGAGTCTGCGGGCTGCTCGCCTCTGGCCCGCTTTAACCCTGCTCCCAGGGTCTGTGTGGTGACTCCGAGCCTCTTGCCCCCACCATGCTCCTTCTCTCAGAACGAATCCACAGCAACATGGTCTCATATCATTTTACTTTGGGAGATGACAATTCTTTCATTCTCTCTCAATCATTTTTTCTTTCTCTGTCTCTTCAAGCTCTTTCTCCCTTCCCCTCTCCTTCCCTAGTCTCCTCTCTGGAATTTGCCTATACTGCCATGCTTAGGCAAGATTGGATGAGGATGACAACAGAGCAGCAAACCACATTCCCTCACTCTTCATAAGCCTTAGAAACAGCATGGCCACGTACTTCCTTCTTTTTGGAAATGCAGTCTGTGTGTGTATATGTTGTCTTTTTGCCTTGGCTTTAAATCCAAATTTCTAATGATTTAGCCAGAAAAGTCCTGCTACTCATTTCCTTTGTTTATTCTGATGATATTTTTTCTAGCCCTGATGGCTAAACAATTTGCATCATAGATCTATGCCTAGGTATATTTGCCTTTTTAAAAAAGTATGTTTCTTTTTTTTTCTTTTTTTTTATAACGCTTTTATTTAAAGAATATAAATTTCCAAAATACAGCTTATAGATTACAATGGCTCCCCCCCCATAACTTCCCTCCCACCCGCTACCCTCCCCTTTCCCACTCCCTCTCCCCTTCTGTTCACATCAAGATTCATTTTCAATTCTCTTTATATACAGAAGATCAGTTTACTATATATTAAGTAAAGATTTCAACAGTTTGCCCTCACATAGCAACACAAAGTGAAAAATACTGTTGGAGTACTAGTTATAGTATTAATTCACAATGTATAGCACATTAAGGACAGAGATCCTACATGATATATTTTTTTAAATTGATTAATTTTCTATGCAATTTCCAATTTAACACCAAGATTTTTTTTCATTTTTAATTATCTATATACAGAAGATTGATTCAGTATATACTAAGTAAAGATTTCATCAGTTTGCACCCACACAGAAACACAACGTGTAAAATACTGTTTCAGTGCTAGTTATAGCATTACTTCACATTGGACAATACATTAAGGACAGATCCCACATGAGACGTAAGTACACAGTGACTCCTGAAGTTGATTTAACAATTTGACACTCTTGTTTATGGTGTCAGTAATCTCCCTAGGGTCTAGTCATGAGCTGCCTAGGCTATGGAAGCCTTTAGGGTTCGCCAACTTGGATCTTATTCCGACAGGGTCATAGTCAAAGTGGAAGTTCTCTCCTCCCTTCAGAGAAAGGTACCTCCTTCTTTGATGGCCCCATTCGTTCCACTGGGATCTCACTCACAGAGATATTTCATTTGGGTCTTCTTTTTTTTCCAGAGTGTCTTGGCTTTCCATGCCTAAAATATTCTCATGGGCTTTTGAGCCAGATCTGAATTCCTTAAGTGCTGATTCTGAGGCCAGAGTGCTATTTAGGACATCTGCCATTCTATGAGTCTGCTGTGTATCTCGCTTCCCATGTTGGATCATTCTCTCCCTTTTTTTTGATTCTATCAGGTAGTATTAGCAGACACTAGTCTTGTTTGTGTGATCCCTTTGACTCTTAGACCTATCAGTGTGATCAATTGTGAACTGAAATTGATCACTTGGACTAGTGAGATGGCCTTGGTACATGCCACCTTGATGGGATTGTATTGGAATTCCCTGGCACATTTCTAACTCCATCATTTGGGGCACAACTGATTGAGCATGTCCCAAATTGTACATCTCCTCCCTCTCTTATTCCCACTCTTATATTTCACAGGGATCACTTTTTTCTAATAAGCAGCATACAGCTCCATTTGTTTAAAATTTGGATTTCATCTTTGGTATTAACGCAAAATATTTGTCCATTTTATGGGATACAATGCAATATTTCAGGAGATATATAGAGCATATAACAATCATATAATCACACCAGGTCATAAATCCTTACATTTCCTTCATCTTAGACTACAGCCACCCTTCTGTTCTGTGTATCACCATAGTCCATCATATGTACCTGACTGTAGTTTGGTTCCTGTGAGAAATTAGCCCTCATTTTTCCACCCTTCTCAGCCTCTAATAATCATGATTTTATATTCATATTGAATAATGTACACACAGATACACACACACATACACACTTCCTTATATGAGGTTTGTCTTTCTGTGTCTGGCTTATTTCATAAAACATAATAATTCCAGTTCCACCTTTTTTGTAACTTTGAACTTCACTCTTTTTTATGGCTGAATAATATTTTGTTGTGTTAATATACCACATTTTCTTCATCCATTCTTCCTTTGGATATCTGTGTTGATTCCATTTCTTGGATCTTGTAAATAGTGTTGCAATAAACACAGGAGTGCAAGAATTTCTTTCACATGCTGATTTAATTTCCACTGGGTATGCTTCCAGAAGTGGGATAGCTGGATTATATGGTAGACCTATTTTTGATTTTTTGAAGAACCTCAATACTATTTTTTATAAATGGTTGAGAAAGAAATAAAAGGCACACAAATAGTAAAATAATGAGTCAAATTATCTCTGTTTTCATTTATTACTTTTTGCAGATGTTACTCCCAATGATTTAGGAACAAATAAAGACTCTTTAAGAGGCTATATTGGAACTATTAAATGAATTCACAAAAGTTGCGGACACAAAGTCAACATATAATAATCATTAATATTTTATACATAAACAATGAATTCTCCAAGAAAAAATTTATAAGAGTAACTCCATTCACAATAGCCAAAATTTTAAATACATTAAGATAAATTTAACCAATGAAAAAAACCTCTGCAATGAGAATTACAAAACACTAATGAAAAAACTGCTGTCATAAAATAATTGAAGGACCTCCTATATTCATTGATTGGAATAATTAATATTAAAATCTCCATATAACCCAAAGCAGTGTACAAATTGAGTGCAATCTCAATTAAAATATCAATGATGTTCTTCAGAGAAGATTCCCAAAAAGCAATCTGAAAAATTCTTATGGAAAGACAAAACTCCCTGAATTGCCAAAGTAATTTTATATAATAACACCAAAACGAGAAGCCTCATTTCATAGATAATTAATCAATTCTTTAAAAAAAAATCATGTAGGATCTCTGTCCTTAATGTGCTGTACATTGTGAATTAATACTATAACCAGTACTCCAACAGTATTTTTCACTTTGTGTTGCTATGTGAGGGCAAACTGTTGAAATCTTTACGTAATATGTACTAAACTGATCTTCTGTGTATAACGAGAATTGAAAATGAATCTTGATGTGAATGCAAGGGGAGAGGGAGCGGGAAAGGGGAGGGTAGCGGGTGGGAGGGAAGTTATGGGGGGGGGAGCCATTGTAATCCATTGGCTGTACTTTGGAAATTTATATTCTTTAAATAAAAGCTTTATAAAAAAAAAAGACAAAGCAAAACAAACAAACAAAAAAAACCAAGACATTGCAATCAAAATAGCATGAGCCTCACATAAAAATTGACACAAAAACTGGTGGTACAGAAGTCCCAGAAATAAAACCACACCTCTACAGACAAAGGCACTAAAGAACATTCCTCATAGTAAGGACTGTCTGTACAATAAATGATGCTAGGGAAAACTGGATTTCCTGGTGCAGAATTTTGAAGCAAGTCCCCTACCTCTCAGTCTGCAAAAACCAACTAAAAATGGATCAAATAGATACATGTAGGACCTGAAACGCCAGTTTTTAAGCCAGAGGCTCAGCAAAGTTAATGATGTGCCCAAGATCTCCATATTGGTGAAAAGTCGTATCAGCATTTTATCCCAGGAGCCTCTGCCTACACCATATTTCTAATTTCCTAATCACCACATTCCTCATTTGCTCCAGTAATGTGGGAAATATCATGGACTCAGTTTTGCTGATCATTGTAATGTTTTTTTCAAAACACACCCAAAGTGCAAATTTTGTAATTGGAGCATAACACCCTATATTTTAACTAGATGGAAACCTCAGTACTTTTCACTTCCTGATACTTCTGCCCACTCAGCCCCTGATCTTTCCTGATCTGAATTTTGCTAATCAGTTTAATCATTGAGCACCTGAGTCTTGCAGGCAGCGAGAGTTGGTTTTTAACCTCAGTTTGACACAACTTCATCTGTAAAATGAGAGTTAAAGAGGCCAGACACCAAAGTGGAAGTTACAGTGTGAGTCTTATGCTAGCCCATGGGTGGCATTTAAAAATATTGGGCCATGGATGGAAGCTGGTGACACAGGCCCAGGGATAGTCAATTCCTTGGGGAGTGAGAATCCTTCTTTGAAAGAACTTAATCCCCCACACTTCTGGGATTCAGTCTTACCCAGACACTTATGGACAATTCGAGGCTTAGTCTAGCAGAAGTTTATTTTCAAGAGTGGGACATGTTACTCAGTTATTTTGGGAATAAATGAATTTGATCCTAAAGTAAACATGATCGTGATTTTAAGCACATCTGGGAGGTGTTATTCAAACCTAGTTTCAACCAAGGATTTTGATACAAGAGGAAGGTGTAAAGTATTTTGATACAAGAGGAAGGTGTAAAAGTAAATATTTTCTGAGAAATTGTTTAAGAAATTTTGGCTTTTGGGGTACAAGCAACACTACTTCTGAGGTCTTCAAGAATCTATCTATGATTATGAAAAAGGAAGAGGTTGGCTTTCTCCCCTTCTTCCCTGCCCCAATTTGTGCCAGATACTGGTTCCTACTGCCCTAAGCAGCAGCTTTGCTAGCGTAAGTCCGCCCAAAGGAGTAGTGATGCCTCCTGGTGTTCAGTGCATCAGCCAGAGCCAGAGGGAGGCAATGGAGGGGATGGTGGCACCTGTAAGAACAGTGGGAGAGCAAGTGACTGCAAGTGCTGCTGATGACCACCTCGTATCTGTTTACCAAGTGAGGTGACAGCGGCACCTACGTCATCCAAAGCTACCTGTGCAGAGCTACTGGGGCCCTGCAGAGTAATAGCATAGCTGCAGTGCAGGGGTTTATGAATAGGTACTTAAGATATCCTCCTCGAAGTGACTCTAATCACAGTGTTCTACACCTCAGTAAATGGCAATTTCATCTTCCCAGTTCTTTGTGTCCAGATCCTCTCAGTCTCTTTCTCATACCACATCTATTCCACTGCAGAATTCTATCAACTCAGCTTTCACCTGGATCTTCAATCCAAACATTCGCACTCCTTTGCTGCTACCATCTGGGCTGGACCTGTCTGCTTTCCTCAGCACATAGCAGGGTCTTCTCTCTGATCTCCTCACTTCTGTCTTGTCCCCCAATAGGGGATTCTCAACATGGCAGCGGAATGAGCCTTGGTAAATGAAAATTAGCCCCTTTCCCTCTTGTTTAGAGCTGTCCAAATGGCTGCCAGTTTCACCCAGTCTGAGAGGTGAAGTCTTTACCATATGTTCTAAGATAATAAACACGATCTGCCTCTCTCCATGACCTCTGAGACATCACTAATGAGGATAAAACATTATATAGAATATTTAATGTCATGGCAATATGCAACATATAGCATAATGTGTAACATCTCATAGGATTTTTGAGACTATTATGTAATTTTCTTTTGATAGGCAGAGTGGACAGTGAGAGAGAGAAACAGAGAGAAAGGTCTTCCTTTCCCGTTGGTTCACCCCCCAATGGCTGCTTCGGCCAGTGCACCGCGCTGATCTGAAGCCACGAGCCAGGTGCTTCCTCCTGGTCTCCCATGTGGCTGCAGGGCCCAAGGACCTGGGCCATCCTCCACTGCCTTCCTGGGCCACAGCAGAGAGCTAGACTGGAAGAGGAGCAACCGGACAGAATCTGGCGCCCCGACTGGGACTAGAACCCTGGGTGCCTGCACCGCAGGCAGAGGATTAGCCTATTGAGCCGCGGTGCCGGCCTATTACATTCTCCTATAGGAGAATGCCTGTTACATAGTACAAGCATAATTGGTTCTATGTGAACTTACTAATGTGCTATCATTATGAAGGAAGGTAGAAGCATGGGAATTAATGCATTCTTAACTTAGGGATGATGAGATTGCAGCCCATAAGGCTGACCAACTTCCTCAGAGTCATTGCTTAGAAGTGACAGAGCAGAGATTCAACCCTACATCCCTTGACTGTCTCAAGTTATGCAGTCTCTTTCCAACAAAACACTTAACATGCAGTGTAATTCACTGTGGAAATCAGTCTTCTCTAATACATTTTTATTAAAATTTTCCTAAATAAAGGGTGTTTAAAAAGTTCAAAATTTCATATCACACAGTGTTTCTTCCAGTTATGTAACTGTTGACCTATGGTCATATATTTGTAAATAAATGGTTCCATGTGTCTCAAAATTAAGGTTTGAGAGAAAATGTTGAGCAATTTATAGATTTAACTTCCTCAAGCTCACTAATACAAGGCCAAGAAGATAAACCACTACACAGCAATATGAATGAGCCTTCCATCTGTTAGTTCACTTCTCAACTGCCTGCAATGGCTCAGGCTGGTCGGGGCCAAGATCAGAGGCTCAGAGCTCTATCTGTTTTCTATATGGGCAGTAGATGACTGTCATCTTCCTCTGCCTTCCCATGCACATTATAGGGAGCTGGATCAGAACTGGAGCAGCTGGGACTTGAGTTGGTGCTCTGCCATGGGGTGCTGGTATCACAGGCCGTGGCTTAACCCATTGTATGACAATGCTGACCCCCAAGGATGAGTGCTAAAGCATCCTATTTGCACTGACGTGAATATTGATTTAAAGTTATGGATCCATATTCTAATTTCTCATATTTTGAAATCAAGTTGTCTTTCTTTCTCTTTGTTTTCCCATAAGAGTGTGAGTCTGTGGAGTTTGAGGTTCACATTTGTTTATATTACAACACTTTATTTATCACAACTAATTCATCTGCTTGACATTAAAAATTGCACCTCACAAAAGCATAGTCATTTTTTCCACAGGGTGACATTCACATGAGTGAAAAACACTAACTCAGCTCAAGATCTGTGTTCCAACCAATAAGACCAAGATTTATACACTTTTTCTTGCCAAGATTGCTTCTTGACTGATAGAAATTAGAACAAAACACTACTAGCAAATGGAACCAAAATGATCAGCTCCATGTAAGCAACGCTTAGGAGAAAGTCTATTTAGAAAGCCCATTCCATTTATCTGTATACCTTTGAGTGTTCTACAATATTATATAGGCATTTGCATTAATCTGAAAATATTGGTGCACTGGTGAACAAGTACTGCAGTGTCCTTTTACTCTGCAGTTGTAAATTCGCTAGACTCAATGACCAGTCTATCAGGGACAAGGATCGTGTTAGTTAAGTGAATGAGTGTGTTTCAGGGGATGAGTGGTTGCATTGTTTTTCACCCAGAGCTTCTCAGATGAGCATAAATATCAAACTTCAGAGGCCTTAACTGGCTGCTGCGATTGCCAGTGCAGAGGTCCAGGATGTAGCATAGATACAAGAAGGAACAGAAGCACAGCCCCATGCTGTCTTCTTCCAGAGTCCCCAGGGACAATGCGTTTGCACTAGGTGATGCCCGTTCTCGGTCCGATGTAAATGGCACGTGAGAATTCTCATCTCCAGAATGTAAAATGTTACAGAGAGGTTTTGGTTGAGATGTTGGTTCCTGTTTTAGGCTTTGAGCAATGAGCATGGGAGATTTGGTGATTTTCAATGATCAGAAATGTTTCTGGCCGGCGCCGCGGCTCACTAGGCTAATCCTCCGCCTGCGGTGCGGGCACCCCAGGTCCTAATCCCGGTCGGGGCACCGGATTCTGTCCCGGTTGCTCCCCTTTCAGTCCAGCTCTCTGCTGTGGCCCGGGAGTGCAGTGGAGGATGGCCCAGGTCCTTGGGCCCTGCAGCCACATGGGAGACCAGGAGGAAGCACTTGGCTCCTGGCTTCGGATAGGCTATAGGCTTTAACCCACTGCGCCACAGCACCAGCCCCAGAAAGTACTCACTTTTATGTTCTTTCCTTTTGTTAAACACATGAGACCTTGTGCAAAACTTAACTTTCCTCATTAGTTGCTTATTCTCTGCCAGCATTTCCTCTAAAGTATTAAATATTCCTTTTTGCCATTATTTTCTCCATTCAGTTGTGACACATCTCCACATCATTATCTCTAACTAACTCTTTTTCATGTCTAAACTCTTAAATACTGGAGAATTTATCATATATCCTTAGTTATTATAAATTATTTTCCATACCTTCCAAGTCTTGGTCTCTACCCAGATTCTTCATTTACTGTGATTTTTAAATGTATTCCTAACTGCCAAAAAGTGTAAAAAAAATTCCAACCACCAATTTTGAAGGTTAAAAATTTATACCATCTCTCATTAGGGGAGCCAAGTAGAAAAATGATCTCTGAGGAAAACTCCAGCTTTTTGATTTTATGGTTTTAGATAATCAGTTCCTTGAAGTTTCTTGAAGTATGTGCCCACTTGACTACAGTGATTAAAATCAGTTGACTTCCATCACTTGGGGAATGAGGTGACATTAAAAAGGAGGCCGTGGTGCACACAGAATCTTCTGCTACATCAATTTCACATTGAAGCAATGTGACAGGTACTTTCCCTGGGACTGCCAGGTACTCGCGGGGTAGAATGTGCCCTAAATGTGCAATAGATGGGATTGGAAAAGCTTTGTAACTCTCTAGATGAAAACCATAGTCGACTCATTTATAAGAGCGATTTTATGTATGTGGGGGGTTTTGTAAAATTCCAAGGCAGACACTGTCAAGGGGTCAGTGACAAGCTCAGCTGTCATTTTACTGTCATCCTCAGGTAGATTTTCTTTTATCATACAATTGGGAGAGTCATCCTTGAAAGTTTTGTTGAAGTTAAATACACACACACACACACACACACTCAAATGCATACATACATGCATACTTACACAAGTTAATAGCGTGTGCTATCTAGGACCTAGAATTCTAAAGACCTGATGCTACCTTTTAACTAGTGCTCCCCAGTTTCATGGCTCCCGAGTGAAAAAAGCAGGCTGGGCCACACAACTTATTGCTCTCAAGTTTAATACTCTTTCCTAAAGGAAGTCACCAGATTGCTCGATTTGACTACCGTATGAAGTGGTTTACTGCTTTCTTACCTTCCTGATTCCATGTGTCGTCCTGGGATTTTATATTTCAAAGTGGGCCAGTGTTGTGGCGTAGCAGGTAAAGCTGCTGCCTGCAACACCAGCATACCGTACGGGGGTCGGTTTGAGTCCCGGATGTTCCGCTTCCAATCCAGCTGCCTGTTAATGTGCCTGGGAATACAGCAGAGGATAGCCCAAGCACTTGGGCCCTACCTACATGTGAGACCTGGATGAAGCTCCTGGCTTTGGCCTAGTCCAACTCCAGCCATTGTAGCTATTTAGGGAATGTGAATCCAGAGTATGGAAGATTCTCTCTCTCTCTCTCTCTGTCTCTCTCTCTCTCTCTCTTACTAAGTCTCTCTCCCCTTCTGTCTCCATAGCTCTGCCTTTCAAATAAATACACAACAGACTCATAGAAGGGCAGATGTCCTAAATAGCACTCTGGCCTCAGAATCAGCCCTTAAGGCATTCGGATCTGGCTCAAGAGCCCATGAGAATATTTTAGGCATGGAAAGCCAAGACACTCTGGGGAAAAAAAAAAAAAAAAGAAGACCTAAATGAAAGATCTCTGCGAGTGAGATCCCAGTGGAAAGAACGGGGCCATCAAAGAAGGAGGTACCTTTCTCTGAAGGGAGGAGAGAACTTCCACTTTGACTATGACCCTGTGGGAATAAGATCAAAGTCGGTGAACCCTAAAGGCTTCCATAGCCTCGGCAACTCATGACTAGAGCCTAGGGAGATTACTGACGCCATAAACAAGAATGTCAAATTGTTAAATCAACATCAGGAGTCACTGTGTACTTACGTCTCATGAGGGATCTGTCCTTAATGTGTTATCCAATGTGAAGTAATGCTATAACTAGTACTTAAACAGTATTTTTACACGTTGTGTTTCTGTGTGGGTGCAAACTGATGAAATCTTTACTTAGTATATACTGAATCGATCTTCTGTATATAAAGATAATTGAAAATGATTAAAAAAAAACTTGGTGTTAAATTGGAAATTGCATAGATAATTAATCAATTTAAAAAATATCATGTAGGATCTCTGTCCCTAATGTGCTGTACATTGTGAATTAATACTATAATCAGTACTCCAACAGTGTTTTTCACTTTGTGTCCTTATGTGAGAGCAAATTGTTGAAATCTTTACGTAATATGCACTAAACTGATCTTGTGTATATAAAGAGAATGGAAAATGAATCTTGATGTGAATGCAAGGGGAGAGGGAGAGGGAAAGGGGAGGGTGGGAGGGAAGTTATGGGGGGGGAGCCATTGTAATCCATAAGCTGTACTTTGAAAATTTATATTCATTAAATAAAAGCTTTATATAAAATTAAATAAAAACTAAAAATATTTCAATGGTGATGCAAAAACTAGGTCTAGGATATGACAGTGGCAACAGAAAGAATGTAAAGGCATTAGCACTAATATAGCCAGAGCTGGCTGGACCCTTTCTCTGTTGGACCGGCCCCTAAGCCCTGTCTTCCTGGAGAAGGAATAGCATCCAAGAGACTAACTTCTATGAAGAGTAGCTCAAAAGCTCCTTATTGTGTAATGTGGCCCAACAAAATATCAAATCTGACCCATTCCTCAGATTTCTTCCCTTCCATGTAGGTATGTTGAGGGTGGGAGTGGGAGAGGAGAGTTGGAAGCATTCTTTATCTACTTTGTCCTGGAATTAAATTGAAAAAAGATGAGCTAGCAGACAAAGATATTTACAGAAGTAAAGACAAGTCCTGCATTATCTTTCTTAAAATGTTCACTGCGTTTCTTCTGTCAACAGGTGCAAGACATACCAAATCTCCAGTCCCATCAAATAACAGAGATTCTGGCAAAACAAGAAGGAATCTATGTAAAGGCCAGTGAACCCTCAGAAAAACCAAAATTAAATTAAAAGGTAGGAGATACTGCTTAAGCTAATGTGAAATATTCAGTAACAAGGCATAGAATTTTCTTATTTTTTTATTTTTACCTTTGGTGAAACTGACCAAATTTAACTTGTAAAACGAATTTCTCAGAATGTATGCAGCCCCTGGGTATCCTGGGATTTGATCTTGATAACTAATGATGAAGGCAGAGCTGGAGATATTGTAATTAATGATTTGATTCATTGAGAGAATCTGAGGATGCCCAGTTTCCCATTTTAATATTGGAAAAGATTTTTTTCTCAGGTTTATAATGCTAAACAATTGCTTCTAACTTAGTGGACACTGTTTCATTTTCTAGAAGGACACAATAATTCTTCCTTCACTGAATCTTAAAAAAAAAATTGGGGCTGGTGCTGTGGCACAGTGGGATTAATCCCCCATTAGTGCATGGGTTCAAGTCCTGGCTGCTTCACTTCTGATCCAGCTCCCTCATAACGTAGCTGGAAGAAAAAAAAGCAGAGTTCGACTAAGTGCTTGAGCCCCGCCACCCACGTGGGGACCTGGTATAGGGCTTTGGCCTGGCCTGACCTGGCTGCTGCAGCCATTTGTGGAATGAATTAGTGAATGGAAGATTCTCTCTCTCTTTCTCTCTCTCTCTCTCTCCCCTCTCTCTCTGTCTCCATCTCCCCATCTCTGTTCTTTCAAATAAATAAATCTTTTTCAAATAAAAATTAATAAAGAACTGACTTAGAACCTCCATTCTAACTGGGACTATGTAATCATAGTAAACTGCTTTACTTAATACTTCTGATTTGTTCTTTTTCTGGAACATATTTGAAATTCCAAAGCATCTATTTTCTTAAAGGTCAACTTTCTGTATGTCAACATCACCGTTCTACCTGTTCTTCAACTCTAATACCAGCTTTCCCCTTAGGAGACTTCAGAGGGGTGGATGGTAGAAACCCTCATGATGGACACACTGTTCATCTTTTCCTCATGGCATTTGAAATTCTGCTATCAAGGTGGACCTCCAGGGGATTACACCGCTGTGCTGTATCCTCTTGGCTTGTCATAGAACGGCATTCACCACTTTGCATGTGATGGTTGCACTGCTGACCTCTGGGAAATATTGCAAGGAGGCCATGGCTCCTGTGAGTTCCCCAGGCTCTCCTTCCTTCTTCCTGGGAACACCACTGGGCCCCTTGTCTGAGCCTCCCTGTCAGTCAGATGGGTCATGTGGCTGGGTTCTTGTCAGTGAAATGTGGACACAGTGATGCACTTCTAGATCTGATCCGTAGCAATCTTCAGGCCCTTTCACACCCTTATCTGTCAATCACATTTACAGGATCTTGTGGAGGTACAGGGAGACAGAAGCAGCCGAAGTGCTGAGTGTGGGGAATAAAGTCCCCCCACCAAACCTACTGGACAGTGGCATAAGTTAGAAGTAGATGGTTTCTGTGTTGAGACAAGAAGAGTTTGAGATGATTTGTTAAGGGTCAGTTTACTCCAACAAAAGTAGAGGCAGAATTGTTAAGATCATAATTGAAAATGAATCCTGATGTGAATGGGATGGGAGAAGGAGTAGGAGATGGGATGGTTGCAAGTGGGCAGGAGTTTATGGGGGAAAAAGCCGCTAAAATTCAAAAGTTGTACTTTGGAAGTTTAAATTTATTAAATAAGATTTAAAAAAAAGATCATGTCTCTGAGAATGAAATCACTTACTGACTGACTATGAACAGATTTTTGGTTCTCTCTAATCCTTGATTTGTTCATATACAAATGGTAACCAAAATAATAATATCTTATAGGGTTATCATTAGTATTAAAAGAAGATGTGTAAAATATTAAAATGAATGCATGTATAGTGTTAAGAACAATTCCTGACATGTCTTAGACAGTGTGTGTTAGCTACTATTACTGTCATTGAAAGACATACTCAAGTGAAAACCTTTAAAATTTTTGGGGGTAAAAGATTATCAAATTTTACTTCTCTTCTGTGCTATTTCTTTCTCAAAAGGTTTTTAATCAGCAAAGATGCTGACTATGCAGTGAGATAGTGCCAGGTGAGCAACGTTCGAGGGGGAAAGACTGCACTGTGGAAAGCCGTAGGTCAGAGCCATCCATAAAATGATGAGGTCAACAACTGAATCCAAGAAATACGACATGAAGTGTCTTACAGGCAAAAACATGTATAAATCAGGAGTGAAAAAGGAAAAAAGTCATTAAGATATATTTCGTGTTAGTTTTTTTGGGGGGAGGAGACATGATGGAATAAAGATGCTATTTATGAAGCTGGTTTGTAGAGTTTCATAGGGATGGCATAAGATGGGAGGAGGGATAGATCAGGGCAACACACTAGCTTTGGCTCCATAGAATTCAGCATGTCATCATCGTGGAGGGTAAAGATAGAGCTCTGAAAATGGGAAGATAGTGTACAAGTTTTGAGGTGGGCATTTATAGCCTAACAGTTCACACTCCAGTTAATATGGTTAAGATGCCAGCATCCAATGTTGCAGTGCCTGGATTCTATTCCTGGTTCCAGCTCCCGACTCCAGCTGGCTGTGAATTTAGATCATGGGAGTCAGCAACGATGGCTCAAGAAGTTGGGTTCCTAGCACCTACATGGGAACCCTGGATTGAGTTTCCAGGTCCTGGGTTTGGCTGGGCTCTGACACGATCCTGTCCTGGCTGTTGTAGGCATTTGGGGAGAAAACCATCCAATTAAGCCTTGCTTTCTCTGGTTATCTGTTTCTCTTTCTGCCTCTCAAATTAAATAAATTTTAATAAAATCTGGGGCCAGTGTTGTGGTGCAGCGGGTTATTACCCTGGTCTGAAGTGCCGGCATCCCATATGGGTGCTGGTTCGAGTCCCGGCTACTCCACTTCCCATCCAGCTCTCTGCTGTGGCCTGTGATAGCATTAGAAGATGGCCCAAGTGCTTGGGCCCCTGCACCCACGTGGGAGACCCAGAAAAAGCTTCTGGCTCCTGGCTTCGGATCAGCACAGTTCTGGCCAATTGCAGCCAATTGGGGAATGAACCATCAGATGGAAGACCTCTCTCTCTCTCTCTCTCTCTCTCTCTCTGCCTCTCCTCTCTCTGTGTAACTCTGACCTTCAAGTAAAATAAATAAATCTTTAAAAAAATTAAGTTTTACTACTAAATTATTCTGGAGAAACAGGCATAAAATGGGAGTGTCTTGGCAAATTTGATGCATTAGGGTAGGGTTCTCCAGAGCAACAGAACTAGCTATGGATCCACTTATTCATCTAGGAACCTAGCTATCTACTGAGACTGGTTTATGTGAAGCTCACCTGATTATGAAGGCTGGCAAGTCCAAAATCTGCAGAATGGACCAGGAGGGATGGATGCTGCTTTTCAAGACTTAAGACAGTATGCTGGCAGAATTTCCCTTCTCTTTGGGGAGGCCAGAGTCTTAAAGGCTTTGACTGATTGGATGAGGCTCATCAGAATTATGGTGGGCAGTCTGATTATTCAGTCTACAGATTTAAGTGTTAATCTTACCTGAAATATACCTTCACAGCAACATACATCTGGTGTTTGACCAGACATATCTATCTTTTCTGAAATATTGGCACATCCACCTCCTCTGGGTTCTCATTCCCTCACAGCAATAAGTAAACACCAGCTGTCTACTTAGCACAAGGTGTGCCCTCACTGCTCTCCGAAATTCCCACATTGTCCCATTGCGCTATTTCTTGGCCCCCACCCCAATTCTCATTTATTCACACATGTTGCTTGGTAGGCATTTCAGTTTTTAAATCTTGGCCATAATGCTTGTGTGTAGTGAGGACATGTTGTAAAACCCATTTAATATGTTGCTGTATAATTAAACCAAAGACACTGATATTAACAAAATCATCTCAAACTATTTCAGCTGCCCCAGGAACAGCATAGCAAAGTTGGATGTGAGTCCATTTCCCTAACACAGGTACTTAGGATTACTTAGGATAAGCAACCTTCTCAGGCAAGCTCCTCCCTTACCTGGGAGTTTTTGACAATAAGAGCAATAATAGGGAGGCCTATCTTTGTTGTGCTTGTTGTTCAAGGAAAGGACTTACATGTTTACATCATTTGTAGGTATAACTTATATAGCAATTTTGATGGAATATATAGTCGAAGTGCTAAGATAAGTCATATGGGAAAACAGAAGTGTTGACTAGTTCTCTTTAGAATTGCTTTTCAGTGTTTCTTTTTTTATTCTAATGGAGACCTTTATCAGGGAGGTGAATGGAAACACATCTGTGTGTAATGGCAAAAATATGGCTTTTAAGGTTTTGACAGCCTAAAATTTCTTAATAATGAGATTCACAATTGATCTGTGATGCATTTCCTTGGCCATGTGTGTGAGCAAATATGAACTATAGTCTATGGGCCAGTGCTTTCCATGACCCCATTCTGAAACCCTTTTAAGAAGATTCTTTTGGGTTGTCAGAAAATATAAAGCACCTTAGAAATGCACATATGAGAATCTGTTCATGATATTAGCAATTCAGTTGAGCTAAATGTACTACTTTCCACCTGTCAAAAGCTTTTATGGGAGGATGCCGTATATGGGAGATAGTCCCAAAGTCTGGAGCAATGGCACTACTCCTGTTTCCTATTTGTTATTTTTCTGATATTTTGGAATTTAGTATAAAATTCACCTCCCTACAAAGCTTGATTGATTGACTTCCGACAAAGTAGGAGGGCTGCAGTTTTAGGGGATTGTGGCTGAGTCTATAGGAAGCTCTGTCTCTCTGGATATTGGCTGAAGACTCACCGACATTGAGTTGTGTGAGTAGACCTACACTTAGCTTTTATGTTCTTAGATTAAGGATAAAAGGAAAGAGAGGAGGTGTACTTAATGTGTCTATTAAAAGAACAAATGGCCCAGTGTCCAGTACTCAGCTTGATCTCAGGGCTAGGTCTGATTGACACAGGAAAGGAGTCATTCTATACTGGCTTCATTAGGATGATGACTGAAAATAATGTCAGAGATGTTTGGTACATTGTGGTGTTGCAGGGGAAGATACTTGGTCAGGACAATAATAGTGGACTTGCAGCCTTATGGTACCAAGTCATGGCTGATGATCGGGAGAGATCTCCTTGGGAGGGATGTATTTGTGTGTGTGTGTGTGTGTGTGTGTGTGTGTGAGCAGAGGAACACTTTTCAAGAAACCAAATTTATGGAAATAAGTAAAATACAGGGTAGGATCAGAATTCTGTAGGTTCTACAAGACTTCTCTTTTTAACAAAAAATAAACCAAATGGACTTTATTTATTTTTTTTGAAAGGCAGAGTTACCAGGTCTCCCATGAGGGTGGCAGGGGCTTAAGGATTTGGACCATCTTGTGCTGCCTTCACAGGCACATTAGTAGGCATGTGGATCACAAGTTGAGTAGCCAGAACTTGAACTGGCACCCATATTGGATGCCAGTATTATGGGTGGTGACTCAACCCACTGTGCCACAATGATGGCCACAGACCACTCTTAAATTCACAGAACTAACTTGCATACCTAAAAAATCTAATTTGTCAGTAGTATGCTCCATTCTAGACACTGACTGCAAACAGCTACAAATTAATGAATGTCTTGGGATCACATAGCATATGACAAGAATTTTTTCCCAACATAAAAATGCTTTTCTGTTTATGAAAAGTCTTTCCTTTTATAAATTGACTCATTAGGCTATGTATGGTGACCTTTTTCTCTCTCTGACTATGGTTTTATGAGTATTAACAAATATATATATTTGCCTATATATATATATATATATATATATATATATATAAAACCAAATTCCCTGGTCTTTCTCCTTTTTAGCAAATCCACTCCCCACCCCCACCTTTTTAATCACAAACAAAACAGTTATCCAGATTTCCTGAAATACAAACAACTTCTTAGTTGAGAGCAATAACATGGGCAGTGGGTTGATCACCTAGGATTCCTTTGCCTTGACTCTTTTGGATAATAAGTGAGATTCTGCATTTTTAGCCCAGGCTGGTCATGGTTCTATGAGTAATTTAACCGTTAATGAACCCAGTCACTGCTCCTCAGGGAGTGAGTAATGCCTGAATTGTAACTAGAGTGTAAATGAAGCTTTCCTAGAGCTTTGCAAGTCTCTGCTCAAACAACCATAAATCTCTCTTGGTAAATTCATAAGGCTTCCCACGGGTAGGTGTCTGGTGTTTAGATGCTCTGTGTCTCCGTAAGCTATTTAGGACTTATCAGAACATGCCTTTTACTCCTGCTCTGACACTCCAGCCACTTGGTAGTTAATAAGACTTCCAGAGATATCAAAAACCACTCATGACCCCTCCATGGGGGGAACCCTCCCTCAGTGTGGTCTCCACTGGCTTAACTGGCACAGAAATTCTTTTTTTTTTTTAATGACAAAAAAGTAACAAAATTGTTTGAAACATTATTTCTCTTATCTCCTCCTTCTCCCTCCTCTCCTCCTTTTCTTGCTTTTTTTCAGAAAACTTTTGAACTGTCCATGCAGTGAGGTGATGTCATATCCTCAGAATACAACAAGCAAAATGCGAAACGCAAAGGAAAATACAAAATGCAAAGACAATACAAAAGAAAAGCTGTGTGAAGTTGTAGATTGGGATTAATGAACATACTGCAGAGTTCAGGCGATTGTTTCTCTCTTCTTTGGGAGACTGAGTCTTCAAAGCTCGCTGCAGAACGCATGCTCTGAGGTTGCCTTACTGTATTAAGGTCAGGTGTGGTTGGCCAGACTTTTGTCTTTCCAGAAAGCTGCTCAAATGTGTAACACATAGTTCAGATAGTGGCAGTTTAAGACAAGAAATTGCAGAAACCCTTCTTTCTTACCAAGCTACACTAAAATTTCTTAAATTCTAAGATAAACTTTTTTTCCCCAAAGAGAAGAACATTTGAAAAAAATAGACAGTTGGGGTAAAGCATTGTGGCCCAGTGGGCTAAGCTGCCACCTAGCAACTAGATACACTTGGTAGTTTACATTCTATTGAATATTAATTATTGTAGATGCTGCTTATCTTCTCACAGTTACATGCAGATAAAATAATTCTACTAACAATAATAGTTGCAAATGGTCATATGCTTGCATCCCATATTAGAGTGCTTGAGTTTAATTTCTATCTTGGTTTCTTGTGCAGCTTCCTCATAACGGGTGAGATGTAGCAGAAGATGGCATAAAAACCTGGGTCCCTGCCACCCATTGGGAGATCTGGTGGGGTTGCTGGCTCCTGGCTTCAGCCTGATGCAGTCCTGGGTGTTGTGGGCATTTGAAGAGTGAACGAGGAGATGGGAGATCTTGCTTTGTTTCTCCATTACTCTATTTCTCCCACTCTCTCTGTCACTCAGCTTTTCAAGTAAAAAAAATAGAAATGTATCTGTTTATAAACAAACAAGTATTTCCTAACTATATTATGCTTCAGTGATTTTGGTTAAGGGGCAGTTATGTTAGTGGATTGTGCTTGCAGATAATAGTGTTTTATGTTCTGTAAAAGCATTTTGCTGTACATTAATTGCTCAAAAACAAAAGTTTTAACCAGGGCCTTAAATATATGTCCAAACTCTTAAGGGCTCCTATCTCAGAAATTAGTATTCTATTGGATTTTTTAAAGATTTGTTTATTTAAAATGCAAAGTTACGGGGTGAGGGTGGGAGAAAAGGAGATAGAGAGAGAGAAATCTTCCATCCACTGGTCCACTTCCCTAATGGCCACAACAGCCAGGGCTGGGGAGCTGGGAAGGGCTGAACCAGGAGCCAGGAGTTTCTGTTAGGCCTCCCACATGGTAGCAGGGGACCAGGTACCCAGGCCACCAGCAGGGAGCTAGATTGGAAGTGGGACAGTTGGCACTGAAACAGGTGCCAGTTTGGGATGCTGGCATGCATTTCAGACTGCAACTTAACCTGCAAGTCCACAGTGTCAGCCCCTGAATATTTAAAAAATATTTATTTTGTTTATCTGATAAACAGAGTTACAAAGAGAGAAAGGAAGAGATAGAGACAGAGAGATCTTCTATTTGCTGGTTCACTTCCAAAACCTCTACAATATCTGGGACTGCGCCAAGGTGAAGCTAAGAGCCAGGAGACTATTCTGGTTCTTCCTTGTGGGTGCAGGGGCCCAAGCACTTGGGCCATCTCCCGCTGCTTTTCCAGGCACATTAGCAGGGAGCTGGAATGGAAGCAGAGCAATGAGTATTCAAACTGGCAGTTATATGGGATGCCAATGTTGAAGGGCGTCTTAACCTGTTACGCCACAATGCTGGCCCCTCTATTGAATATTAATCACTGTAGATATTGCCTATCTCCTCAGAATTACACATAGACTAGAATAGTTCCAGTAACAATAATAGTTGCAAATGTGCATTTCACTTTACTCAACTCAGGAAGGGAAGACATAATCATCTGTGCAAGAAATATGAGCTGAATTAGAACTAGGAGGAATCATCCTCCAGGAAGTTAAATTGGAAATCTAACTACCATGGGAAGATGCTGAACTAATCTCCATAATATTTGTGTTTCAGACATCTATCTGGGGAGGAGCAAAGAGGGAGAACTTTGCATGCTATATTTTTGTGAATTATGACTATTCCAGAAGGGACTTGTACTAGTTACAGGTACTACTAATAAAACCATAATAATAATGATTTCAATTTTCCAAAGTAGAGATTGAGTTCATATACTCCCATAAAGTGAAGTCCTCCACAGGTATTATATAGAGAGCATGTAATAAACAGATTTTTATGGGTATGAGCAGCATTTCATGCAATTGCTATATTCTCCCTAAGACTAGTCACAAGATGGAGCCCCAGGGTCTTCTTTAAGCTGATCCAAACCTGCACTTCAGGTGGCTGCCCCTTAAGCTTTGTCCAAAACGGGGTCCCTGTTTTCTCCTTCTTGGTTCCTTGTCTCGGCAGTTGGTCCTACCCTGCGCCTCTTCCTTTCAGGTCTAACTCTGCCTTTGCCTTTCTACCAATCACACTGGCATTTGGAACCTATTCCTCACTCACACTATTTTCTATGTTTTGATTTTCTAGCTATATTCCCCATTCAATACAATTGGAGTATTTATTGAAATTAAAAATACAACTATGCCATACCTTTCAGTCATGACCTGGTTCATTCATCCAGGAAATATTTGTTGTGCTCAAGTTACATTCTACTCTGAGTGCTAGCAATAGAATTGTGAACCAAAGGATGATGTTTTCATGTTCTAAATATCTTGCTCTGAGGAGGTATAGACAATAAATATACATAAATGTAAATACATATACATACATGTAAATAAATATCAGAAGATCCAACGTGGACAAATGCCACATAGGAAAATAAGATGGGGTCATACAGCAGGGGGACTTTCAAAGGAATGGACCATACTTAATGGACTGAACAGGAAACGCTTCCTTGATGAGATGATGCTGCCAGGTATGTGACTAGGTCGTGCACGTGAAGGTCAGAGGAAGGGTGTTCAAGACACAAGAAGTGGTAAAAGCAATGACCTTGAACCAGGAATGAAAATGTGTTTGATAAATGGAAGAAAGTTGGATGAATGGAACATAGTGAGCCAGGGAGGGGTAACAGGAGGTGATGTCAAGGTCAGAGTAAAAGGCAGGGGCCAGGTTGTTTGGGACCTCAAAGGCCAAGGCTGTAATTAGGACCTCACTCCTCTGTCACCGTTCCTCTGACTTCTTCAGCTTCATGTTCAGCAACATTCCTTGTATTGCTTTGAATGTGCTTTGGCCCAGTCTGTAAGGGCTTCAACTTGGTGTTGAGTCATTTCCAACAGAAATCAATTCCTCACCCCTGAAGGCCTGGTAAAGGACTCTGTGATGCTTTGTGTAGTTTGTCTCATAGCCTTAGGGCACTGAAATGCTGAATTATTCACTTATCCCCTCATTCCTTCACTTATTGATTTTTAAAACAATATTTAACTTTTTATTTTATACTTGAAAGGAGGGGTTGGTTGGGGGAGAAACAGAGAGAGAGAGAGAGAGAGAGAATTCACTTTCCAATTGTCTGTGACAGGGAGGGCCCAACCAGGCAAAAGTCAATGGCAGGGAACTCAATCCAGGTCTCCCACCTGGGTGGCTGGTTACCAAGTATTTGAGCCATCCCTGCTGCCTCCTAGGGGACACATTAACAGGAAGCAGGAATTGGGAGCAGAATTGGGCTCAGAGGGAAACACTCCAAGGTGGTATGCTAGCACCCCAAGTGGTGGTTTAACCTCTGTGCCAAAAGTTTACCTGTCCCCATTTGTTGATTTTTAACTGCAATTTTGTTCTACCAATTAAGTTGTGAACTTCTTAAAGACACACATTGCATCTCAGTTACTGTGGATTGCTAGCACCTAGCACAGCACTAGGTATCAAGTAAGCTTTCAATAAATATTGGTTGAAATAGAAATAAGCAAATGATGAAAAGTTGCAGTGCAAGTGACAACTGAACTGAGCTTCAGTTGATGGCCATAACTGGTTTCACTCTAGAGTTGTGTTCAGTGGTTGCAGGAATAAAGTATCTCCAGCTTCCTTATCACCCTTCAGTGCAAATCCACACAGACTTGCCCACTCAAAACTGGTTCCAATCACAGTCCTGCCTCAGAACACATTTCCCCCAACCTTCAAAAATTCTGTCATCAGGATGAGCTTTCTGTCCTTTCGTACTGTACCTTGTCACACTTTCTGGTCCTCTACAGGCTTTCTGTAATTTCTATACTTTGTTTTCCACCATGGCTGGCCTAGGGCAACTCTGATTTGTGTTTCATGGCTTAAGTCAAGCATCACTAGTATGAGAACTCCCATTGGTTAACCAAGAGTGTCTCATGAGGAGTGAATAATTTTTCCTTCTGTGCTCCACAGTCCTCTGTCTGTATCCCCACAACAGCTCCTGCTATTTCACTGTCCACAAAATCATTACAGGGAATTGTGATTATTTATACCCATGTCCTCCCACCAAGATTTGGATCTCCTTGAAGTCAGTACAAAATCAACCTTTTATGTTCTTTGTACAGATAAATAACTGCCACACACAATTTTAGCTTCAGTGCTTAGGTTAATATGTGCACAAATTTGATGTCCAATAAATGTTGGTTGAATAAAACAAATTTGACTAAAAGCAAATCAGGAGTTTGGGAATAGTTGTTTTATTTTTTGACCCTGAGATAAATGATTTCCCTTGTACTTGAAGATGCTCCCAGGGATTTCATTTTTTTTTTTAAATTATCATGTATCTTGAGTATCTCCAGATAGGTGCCTTTCTCTTGTGGTCATTTCAGTATCTCATCACATGGGCAATGGGCTTCCCCTAGGTGGAATTGTTAAACGCCTATCCTTCCTCCAAAAATTTATCTGTTTTATAATTTTTAACACTTGGAGAATAACATAAATGTATCACTGCACAGCTAATTTACCTACAATCATGTTTAGCCACCCACCATGAAATCATACACAAAGTGTAATATTAGTTAGCTGTAATCTCATTTTTTCTTCTTTGAAATTCTGCCTGCCATGAAGTATATTATTTTGAATGTTCTAATTTTGCAAGTATTCCTACCTTTTTCTCATTTTCAGATAGGTAAGTGGTTGGATCAATCTGGATTTAAACTCATAGTGTGGGTTTTAAGACCCAGTTCCAGATATTTCTAACTGTTCATAGGGGAGTTGGTAGTATTTCCCTACCCAATTAAGAATAACTGGTTCTGTGTCTCAGTCATGCTGTTTTAATCACTTGCTCTTTTAGTTTTTCCTCTTCTTTTCCCTCATGTCCTCTTTTCTTCATTTCTTTCATCATTTTGTATATCACTTCAGGGGGTTATGCATCCCTCTAAATCACTGTTTCCAATTATTATATAACCAAGACTTCCCCATCCAACCAGCACAGTCCAAAAGTGCTTGGACACCCCACCCTCAATTTGTTTATGTAGTCTCTACCACAAATCTCCAATTTGTTGAAACTTTATATTGTGTTTATATAAAATCCATGATATTGTGTTGTTTTATAAAGTTACTATTTCCTTCTGAAATATTCTCTACATTCATTGCATTCAGCCCTCTCCTTGCGAGTATGCTCACTGTGCAGTTTTGATTAACTTGATTTATTTTTTATTTAACTGCCACCCTCACCATATTTCTAGGTAGTTGGTGCGATCTAAAGCCAAATGTTTGTGTTTTTTTTTTTTTCACCATTTGTTCAATGCACACCTGCAGAATGCTCTCACAGTTCTAGGTGCTAGAGTACAAATTAAGTAAAACCAACAAGAGACTCTGAGGTCCAGGAATATACATTCTAGTGGAAAAAGATAGAAACAAATACAATGCATAGACATTCAGAGTATGACACTTACAGGAAATTAAATACTGAGTGGTGAGGGCGCACCATCGTGGGACAGGGACAGACTGGGCTGCTGTCTTAAGGTGGCCAGGAAGGTCTCACATAGAATGTGGCATTGGGTGGAGACCTGCTGGGGAGAAGGGTGTCAAGCAAGTGATTGGCAGGAGAGGTGGAAGCTCAGAGAATACCAGATGCAAAGACCCTGGGACCATTATTCTGGCAAAGCAGGAGACAGGTCAATGCAGCCAAAACGGGTTGGGGGATGGTAAAAGGAAATAAGGTCTTTTGCATTGTGGGACAACCTGGTCTTTTATGGTTTTATGTGATTTTTACTATCTTCTATGATGCTGCCATTTTAAAATAAAAGATTTTTTTAAAAATTTATTTGAAAGGCAGTTGCACACACACACACACACACACACACACACACAGAGAGAGAGAGAGAGAGAGAGAGAGAGAGAGAGAGAGAAATCTTCCAATCTTCCATCTGCCAGTTCATTCCCCAGATGGCCACAATAGCCAGGGCTGGGGCAGGCCAAAGCCAGGAACCCAGAGCTTCTTCCATGTCTCCCAAGTGGGCGCAGGGCAGGGGCCCAAGGATTGGGTTGTCTGCTGCTGTTTTCCCAGGCACATTAGCAGAGAGCTGGAGTGGAGGTGGAGCAGCTGGACTCTCACTGGTGCCCATATGGGATGCTGGCATCACAGTTAGAGGCTTAGCCTGCTACGACACCATGCTGGATCCTATAATGCTGCCTTTTAATGTGAGAGAGCTGGGGATCCAGTGAAAGATTCTGAGCAAGGCATTATGTGGCATTAATGGATCTGCGTTGCATCTGCACCAGTGTGGCAATTTTAATAATAGATCATAGGATGCAAAAGTGGAAGTAAGATGGAAGTTTGGGAGGCTTTTCCAATAATCTAGGTGGAGTCTGGAAGAGAGTGTTAGGGAAGAATTTTCTGAAAGTGGTCAGATTTCAGTTACATCTTGAAGGAAGTGCTTACTCGATTTGCTAATGTATTGACTATGACGTCTGCAAAAAGTGCAGACAAGGCTTTAATTGTTGGGCCGTAAGCAATGGGGGAAATGGTACTGCCGTTGACCGAGATTTGGAAGATTGCATGATACGTTTAGGTGGATTTGAGTGTGAATTCCAGGAAATAGATCTTAGTTAGGGAAATATAAGTTTAGGAGATGTCAGGGCAATGGAGATGAGTTTTTTAAGGGAGTGGACATAGATTGTAAGAAAAGGAGATCAGTTACATTAAAAGGGAATCACCTGTACTAAAAGGTCACAGGGATGAGAGATCCGTGAAGGCAGTGAGGCCAATGCAGCACGGGAGGATGCAGTTTTCCTTGAAGCCCACTGAAGAAAGTTTTTGAAAGAGGAGAAAAGGATCAGCTGTGTCAAATGGTGTTGACAAAACAAATGGAATGAGGGTTGAGAATCTGCCTTTGGATTACCAATATGGAGATGATTGGTGACATGGACAACAGCAGTTTCAGTAGAGTTAAGAACTATTTATGATGAATAGGAGGAGAAGAAATCAAGACAGTAATATTACATAACTCAAGATATTTTGCTGCAAAAGAGGGTAGAAGAGGAGGCAAAAAGGTAGAGTATGAAATTATGTGACATATTTAAAGCAAGGAGATTCTACAAAGTATGTGCTTATAGGAATAATTCACTAAAGAGATAGTGCTGGATACTGGAAGAGAGAGGGAGAGAAAACGAGGGACAATGCACTTGAATGGGTTGGAAGGGATGGGATGAAAAACACAGTTAGGATGTGTTACAACAGCAGCACACACCTAATAGAGGGGTAGCAGCCAGGAGAGACAAACAGATTAGCTAGAGTCAGGGAAGGCTTCCACTGGGAGGGTGGTTGAGCTGAACTTTGAGTGAGTAAGAATGTTCCAGTGAGACTGTCCTTCTGCAAGGCATGGAATGAAGACAAGAGTGAGGATAGCACAGGGGAAGCTGGAAGGTGATGGGACTGAAGAGCTGAAGAGAAGCCAGATGAAGATACACCTTGCATGCAACTGGGGGTCTCTGGAGGAATTTAAGCAGAAGAACGCACCACAGTGTATTCCATTCAATGTTTGCAATATCATGTTGGTCATAGTGTGAGTGATGGGAGGAAGTTCAGGTGAGAGACTTGGAGGACTGACTAGTAGTGTCTCGGGGGGATGTAGGAGGAGAGTTCAATTTCATGTCTGAAGATGAATGAATATGACTAAATACAACCAAATAGCCAATTAAATAATTTATAAATATGGAAAGTGGTGACAAAGGGCAGAATCTAGGGTAATTCTAGATTCCTGGCTTCCATGACAAATAGATGTAGAAGACAGGTAAAGTAGCGGTTGTTGGGGGATTTGTCTGGTTTAGCTTTGTGTATGAGTGTAGAGGATATCATAAAAAGGACTTGGGAGACACCACAGTGAGTGTGGACGCCACAGGGCAGATAGCTTCATCTCAACCTTGGAATTGAAATCTGGCTAGGGGTAGACTTGGACATCAGAGGTGTATTTATGATCATCAAAGTTTGGAAATAAAAGAGGTAGCTTGATGGAGTGTAAGAAAAAGAGAAGGGGATAAGCTCCTAATACTGCTAGGAATGTGTGAACAGAGCACTGTTTTTGAAGAACTCTTACCCAAGGTAGTAATTTTTGTCAGTCAGTCAATTGGTTCCCGATCTCTAAGGATTTAATTAGTCCATGTTCTAGAGTATATACTTAGTGAGATACACATAGATTTTGCATCATACCTGGTAGCATTGTATTTAAAGAATACTGTATTAATGGGAACACCATGTGATTCTTTTTCAGTGAAAACAACCGTGCGGCCTGGACATCTTCCACCTGTCTGACAGGTGCATGGCACTTTACCAGCAGTCCAAAAGTTATGCAGACTTTGAAAAATACATTCATTTTGCAGTCTTCAACTTTCGTCTACATCACAATTCTTTTTTTTACAGAGTTAGACAGTGAGAGAGAGACAGAGAAAAACGTATTCCTTCCATTGGCTCACCCCCCAAATGGCTGGAGCTACACTGATCCAAAGCCAGGAGCCAGGTGCTTCTTCCTGGTCTCCCATGTGGGTGCAGGCACCCAAGCACTGGGGCCATCCTCCACTGCCTTCCCGCACCACAGCAGAAAGCTGGACTGGAAAAGGAGCAGCCAGGACTAGAACCCAGCGCCCATATGGGATGCTGGCACTGCAGGAGGAGGATTAACCTAGTGAGCCACAGCGCCGGCCCCTATATCACAAATCTTACCAATTTAATACTGCATCCCTAGATTCTTCAAAATGAAAGAGTTAACACATTCCATAGAGAACCAGAAAGCAGGAGCTTTGCGGAACTTTCTGCTCCTTCCACCATTGTGACAGGAGCTCCCGTGACGCCCCACAGGCAGGACTGGAGCCACTGTGGAACCAAGATTAGTCCTCATGCTAACAGCTTGGGATTCCTCTGCTAATCTCTTTCTTTTCAGAAAATCCACGATTTGGAATGACCCTAGTCTGGGCCTACTCTGTATAAATAGGATTTTCCTTTTATTTCTTTTAGCTGATCTTAAGAAAATAGTGTGTTCACGGGATGCCAATGCAGTGGAGACATGGGCACTCATTCCTGAAAGTGACAAGGAAATGGAGTTGAGGATAACCTCGTTCCACATCTGCTGCCTTCATTGGCTCTTCTTCCCTTACTCTCCTGCTCCAGGCCGGCTGGAAGTGTCACCCAGGAGACAGCAAATCTAAGCCTGGAGGCTTTTGTTTGGTGAATCTCTGTTGCTACTGAGTCTTCCCTTCCTCAGCTCCCCTGCCTTCTCTCTTTGTGAGTCATTGCTAGTGCTCCTCAAGTCCAGGCTTGCTTTGGGACACAAACCTGACCCGATGTGAGAAGGGTCCCAGCCTTTGAGAGCTGGAAGAAAATTCTAGATGGCATTGTTGAGCTACCTCCTTTCAAAGATGAAGGGACAGGGCCCAGGAAGTGAAGGAGGGCCTTGGGCCACACTGCCTGTTTAATGGAAGACTTTTTAAAAAGCATTTAAGCTATTCATATAAAGCATATGAAAATGGCAAAGGATTTCAATAATGCACAAAAGGAATGTAGCTGTTTTTCTTTTTGCTTTTAACTAATATATAAAAATAACACATGTTTGGGGCTGGCACTGTGGTGTAACAGGTGAAGATGCCTCCTGAAGCTCTGGCATCCCATATGGGCACTGCTTCAAGTCCTAACTGCTACTCTTCAAGTATAGCTCTCTGCTATGGTCTGGGAAAGCAGTGGAAGACCCAAGTGCATAGGCTCCTGAACCCACGTGGGAGACCAGAAGCAGCTTCTGGGTTGGGATTTTGGATTAGCTCAGCCCCAGCCATTGTGGCCATTCGGGAAATGTACCAGCAGATTGGAGAACTCTCTCCACCCCCACCCCCACCCTCCTTCCCCTCTGTAACTCTGCCTTTCAAATAAACAAATAAATCTTTCAACATATTACATATGTTCATGTGGTACTGTGTGAGACATTGTGTAACATTCCAGACTTAGCATCCATATTTCCTAAACTTCAGCCCAGTGTTCTGTATACAAGTCAACCTAAGCAAAATCATGATTGTATGCTTTGCATATTAGATGGTTCCTGGTGGCCACTCTCCTTTCTTCCTTAAATTCCACTTTACTGCTATTTTTTCTTTTCATTTTAATAAAAAAAAAACTTTATTTACTTGAAATGCAGAGTCACACACACACACACACACACACACACACAGAGAGAGAGAGAGAGAGAGAGAGAGAGAGAGAGAGAGAAACTCCTATCTGCTCGTTTACTTCCCAGATGCTCCTAACAGACAGGGCTGGGTCAAGAGCCCAGAAGTCCAACCTAGTCTCCCACATGGGTGGCAGGGACCCAAGAACTTGGGTCATCTTCTGCTGCATCCCTAGGCACATTAACAGGCAGCTGCATCAAAAGCAGAGCAGCTGGGCTTCCAACCTGATAGGGGCTGCCGGCCTCTCAACTCTCAGCTTGATCTACTGCATTGCAGCACTGACCCTGCCTCCCCTTTTCTGGAAGAGACAAGATGCACACAACATTTTGCTTATTTTCTCCAAGGCTTTTTAGTGGTGTGAACTCTGCTCCTGAACATGTACCACTCCCAACCCTTCTACCCTCAAGCTAAACCTATACAGGTGGTAGAAGCAGTCAGAAGCAGCCTCTGTGAGACTGGGTATAGAGACGAGAACCTACTGCCCTCCTTCGGAGATGATTGCATGTGATGTTTTGTAGAAGTGCTTTGCAAAAGCAACAAACACACATGCTATCAGTTCATTATTTGTCCCCAAATGTAAGCATTCAGAAATGTAATCCTGGAAGCATCTCTTGTGCAATTTCTTTCCTTAAAAAGCTGACATTTAGTCATTGCATAACGTCATAGCAGAGACATTAAGAGTCCAAATACAAGGTCAGGTCCTGGTTCTGCTTGAAGAGGTGTGGACTTGCACAGGTCAAGTAGCTTCTCAATTTACCTTCTCATCCCCAAGCTTGCACTGCCAGCCATGTTGCCTCCCTTCTAGACCACCGATGTGAAACCTGGGGTGGTGCACACAAAGACAATGAGCTTCAAGCAAGAAAACCATCAATGGCATTGGTATCAGCACAAAAGAATGAGATATTAGTCAAAGGCACCAAAATTAAATACTCTGACATAGAGTCTCTCGTTTTGTCATGTCCAGGGTTCTGGACACTCTGGTTTCTGGCTGCAGAACTCCATTATCTGCCTCCTTTCCATTCCACCCCATCTTCTGTGTCTCGCTTGTGTCTCTCGTAAGGTTGCTTGTCATTTCTGTCTGCCCCACCAGATAGCTCATCTAGATCATCCCTAGGTCCGTTGTTATACCTGCAAAATCCCCTTTTCTTTCTTTTTTTTTAAAGATTTATTTATTTTGGGGCTGCCGTGGCTCACTTGGTTAATCCTCTGCCTGCGACACCGGCATACCAAATGGGCACTGGGTTTTAGTCCCGGCTACTCCTCTTCCAGTCCAGCTCTTTGCTGTGGCCTGGGAAAGCAGTAGAGGAAGGCCCAAGTGCTTGGGCCCCTGCACCCACATGGGAGACCAGGAGGAAGCACCTGGCTCCTGGCTTTGGATCAGTGTAGCTCAGCTGTATCGGCCATTTGGGGGGTAAGCCAATGAAAAGAAGACCTTTCTCTCTGTCTCTCTCTTTCACTGTCTATCTGTCAAATAAAAAAAAATATTTATTTTTATTTGAAAGTCAGTTACACAGAGAGAGGAGAGGCAGAAAGAGAGACAGAAATGTCTTCCATCCGGTGGTTCACTCCCCAGTTGGCCACAACGGCCGGAGCTGCACTGATCCAAAGCCAGGAACTAGGAGATGCTTCTGGGTCTCCCACATGGGTACAGGGGCCCAAAGACTTGGGCCATCTTCTACTGCTTTCCCAGGCTATAGCAGAGAGCTGAATCGGAAGTGGAGCAGCCGGGTCTCAAACTGGCACCCATTTGGGATGCCGGCACTTCAAGCCAGGGAGTTAACCCACTGTGCCACAGCAGCAGCCCCCCAAATCCCCCCCTTTTTTTTGACAGAGTTAGTGAGAGAGAGAGAGAGACAGAGAGAAAGGTCTTCCTTCCGTTGGTTCAGCCACAAATGGCCGCTACGGCTGGCGCTGCGCCAATCCGAAGCCAGGAGCCAGGTGCTTCCTCCTGGTCTCCTATGTGGCTGCAGGGCCCAAGCACTTGGGCCATCCTCCACTGCCTTCCCGGGCCACAGCAGAGAGCTGGACTGGAAGAGGAGCAACCGGGACAGAATCTGGCACCCCAACCGATACTAGAACCCGGGATGCCGGCGCCACAGGCGGAGGATTAGCCTAGTGAGCAGTGGCGCTGGCATCCCCTTTTCCAAATTAGATTACATTCACAGGTACTGGGAGTTAGGACATGGCTCCCTTTTAAGGGGCCACACCCTTAACCTACTCCACTGCCACTAACACATATCACTTAGGGATACTCAGAATACAATTCCTAACTAACTTACTAGGTGTGGAAGCCCACTGTTTATTTATTCTCATATTATCCCTGCAGTTTCCTACAAGTTCAAACTCATCTCTTTTCCAGATTTAAAGCCAGGGAAGCTTCCAAAAGCAATTATAAGTATTTTTGTACCCAACTCTCCTAACTCATCCAAAGTAGAAGCAAACTATTTTTACAGGGAGTTTGCCATGATCTATGTGTTAAAGGAAGACAGGGCAGCTTAGAAAACCCAGGGCATATCAGAAGAGCTAATGCAATCACAAAAAACAATAGGCACATGGCCAGCCAGTGGCTTTGCAGAATGTATGTTTTCATTTGATAGAATGCAGTCCCTCTGTGGAAACATTTATTAGTAGGAGATGTAAGTGCAGATGTGTTCTCTAATAGATGTTATGGGGTAGTACTATCTGTCTGATTCCACAGAATCTGTGACTTAAGGCTACACTAAAACAAGTTTATGAGATCTGCAGGCGAGCTCAGTGGCAAGATTACAGTCAAATCTCGGGATATATTACCAGGATGTGGACACCCATGAAAAATAACAATTGCAGAATATTGTTAGGATGTGCACTGAAACCTTCCCTTCTGACACCCCCTGAGCAATTCATCTGCAGCATGCTTTGCTGGATCAATCTCCAGAGCCAGGTAGAAAGGTAGGATGAGGATTAGGTGTGGGCTGGAGCAATAAAGCAGCCAGGGGCTCCTCAGTGCATGGCTTTCATTAACACTGTACTAATTGGCAACTATGGATATCACATCCTGATAAAGCACTTGCTCACCAAAGTCTCCCCATTGTTCCCTTGTTAATTTTTAAAGATGTTCGCTGAATGTTTGCAGACTATTTCCTCCATAATAGACAAGCTTTAAAATATAGGCATGCTATGTAATCATTGGCAACTTGAGTGTGCAGTAAATGAGATTTCGATGAAAGGTGCAGGAATCTCAGAGCAGGTGGAATTATAACGTCCTTGCCTTTAGTTTTCTTTACCCTCAGATTTTGTATCTATGCTGTATTATCTAAAAATATTATTAGGAATTCATCAATTTTGATTTTTAGTAAGATCATATTCTTATTCCTATCCTTAAAGTTGTATAGAGCTGTATAGCAAAACATTTCTTAAGACTGACCTTGTTTTTCATTCTTTTTTATCCAAGTGTTTATGGAGCTCCTAATAAATGCAAGGTACTGCTCCTAATTTCATTTGTGTAAAATATATTTAAAGAAATTTATATGTTTTGAGTAATAAGCCTTTATGACATAGGGAGAAAGAAAAATATTCATTTGCATTTATTCATTAAATATTTATTAAATGCCTCCTGTATATTGGGTATATATGGAGGCTACAACTCCACAAAGAAAAAATATGTGCTGTTAACCAACTTACTCTCTCAGATTGGCGAGAGAGGAAGACATTCTACTTATAAGGTACTGTTTGGCAAGTCCTGCCAGGAAGTGTGCACAGTGATAGGAGTGTACAGAAAACATTATCAGAATCAGCCCACATGGAGAGGACTCTTGGCACCAGGATTAAGTTGCCACTGGGAACATCACATCACATATTGGAGTGCCTGTGTTTGAGTCCAAGCTCTGCTGCTGATTCCAACTCCTTGCTAATGTGCATTCTGGGATGCAGCAGGTGATGGCTTAAGTAGTTGGGCACCTGTCAACTTGATAGAGTTTCAGCCCTTGGCTTTGGCTTAGCCCAGACCCATACATTGTGGGCACCTGGGGAGTGAACCAGCGGATGGAAGATCTGGCTCTATTTGTTTCTGTCTCTTCACCTTTTAAATAAAATTTTAAAAATTGTAAAAATAGATTCAACTTAAAAAATCAGCCTGTAAACCAAAGATGTCTTCTTGGAAGAAGTGGTTTTAAGGTAAATTCAGAAGACTGAGATCCTTGAAGGAGTGGACAGAGGACCTGGGCTGTGGAAATCACCCAGGTCAAGACACAGAAGTTTCACAACATATTAGTATGTTGAATACCCTTCATGCCGTACATTTCATAATTGATTTCTATAGTCGTTTCTTACATAAATCTCATGAACTTGGCTTGGTAAAGTGAAGGCATACTATTTGCTGCCAATAGAGATAATTAACAGTAGAAGATGGAGTGATAAATAGGAACAACTTCCTGTGTGATGTAACAGGAGTATGCATGAGAATTAGCTCTGAAAGCCACACACTTTGTGAACCTCACAATTTCTCCTTATATTCTGTAGTCAGACAGTGATGTTGGTGTCACTGTACAATGAACTTTCAAAAAGATGCACACATCAATGCACATAGCTCAATAAAATTGTCTGCTAAATGGGCAATGTTGGCCGAAAAACAAATAGAATGAGTTTTCTTAATGGTGTTTTTCAGAGGAGCAAGTTTTTCTTAGCATCATTTCTGGAAATATATTTGGTAGAAGGGAGAGGAAGATCGAATTGTGTTGTGAACCTGAGATTGGAATGTATAAAAAATAATCCTAGCATTGTATGTGAGATGCACAAATATGAGAAAATATAATTGTAGGGAGATCATAACAACATTTTGCTGTAAAACATGGCATGACATAAAAGGATGAAACGGAAAAATGACAGAGTACTCAGATGGATTCACATTTACATGTGAGCACTCAGTTGGCCTCTGTCTGAAAAGATTGTCTAATAACTTCTGTAGAGAAGTTTGGAGCTCCCGTAGCAACTGTCATTTATGACCACTTACTTCACAGGACTTTGGGGAGGCACAATAAATAAAAGAGAATTTCACCCTGCTATAGAGCCTGGTAAAATTAGGTGCTTTAATAGGTTAAGTGAGTCAGTGCTAAATCAATAGCAAAATAGATGATTTGGGTTCACAGGCTGGTCAGCCAAGTTGATTTCCCAGGCACGGATCTCCCTACAAGGAAAGCAATTAGTATGCTTACTGAATCGGGGGTTATGCTTATAGGCAAGAAGGATCGTGAAAATAGATTTCTTGGACTACAGATTCCATCTAATAGGTACCATTGCCTGCGTTTAAGACCAAATAGCATCAACACAATACTTTGTTCAAAGCAAAGGAATGTTGAGCTCCTCATCACTGAATTGGAGAAATCATACAACGCTATATTAATGCCATTGTAAAATTCTGAGAGTCATAAAGGGATGCCATGCCAAATTCTTCAGTCAATCGTAGAATTATCTTGGACCATTAAGACACATCCAATTTTGTAGGTCATAGGTTTTAAAGGATTCTTCCCTGCTTTAATTCAACTGTATTTTACAATCACCTTCAGACCAATCAAGTTGGATTTGAACTAAAAGCCTCTGTACAAACAGAAATGAATGTCTTGTGCTTGGAAAATAATGAACAAATAACACAGGATCATATCCTGTTGTTGCCTTGATGTAACAGAGGCAGTGGCTCAGAGCTGGTAGCTTTGTGTGACTTCCAAGGCAGAAAAGAGGAGAGGGCAGTCTAAGAAGCATGGGCCATATGTACAAAGACCCTAGGTGTGGATGGGCCCTGGAGTATACGTGGGAGAGAGGTAGAGGCAAAGAGGCAGGCACACTGGTGCATGGCATGGCCAAAGGTGGATTTTATCCTAGAGATGATGGAACCCTGAAAGACTGTTAGCATGCGTATGATTATGGGAACCATCAGATCCATCCATGTTTGCCACCTCTGAGGATGACGTGGATCAAGTTTCAGTGAAACAACTAATGCCTGCCAAACATGGCCAGCCAGATGCATCAGGAGTTTCATAATCCTAATTCAAATTACACAAATCTTCATTGAATTTTTCACTAATAAACACAAATACATACAAAAAATGTGAGAATTGCAATGGTTAATTCTCTTGTGCAACCTAATAGAGGCAACCAAAATACTATTGCGGAGATTGGGATTTTGATCCACTGGATCCAGATTTGTTCAGGCTTTTTGCAGAAGGTCATAAGCTCTCCAACCAGATACTCAAGAGGCACAAGTGTTCAGCTGTGACCTTGTATGACTTTAGACGTTAACTCCTTTTTATCATTGGAAGAGAATGGAATCACATAACATTTATCTGTTTTACTTTATGCAATGTCAATGGAGAAAACGAGTATTATTTTAGAAGCTGAGCAGCCTTAGATAACATTCCTGCAATAAAATCCTCCTGTGCAGTTGCACAGGAGACCATTCTCTAAAGAATTTATAGATAAATGTTGATAGAGAAGAACAAACGGCAAAGAGGAGCTGAGACAATTTGAAAGGATAAGGTCATGTTTCTAGGAAACACCAAGCACTTGAAAAGTTTATAAAAATGTGTGGAAATGATAAATGTGAAATTCAGACTATGTGCTTTTTACCTCCAGGGATGCCCTATCCCTGGACAGTGGGGTACTCCTGCACTAGTTCTTTATCTTCCAGCCATGATCATTTCCTGAAGTTTGTGTTTTATTTTTCATATTTAAGAGTCTCTAATTTTATGACATGATATTCTTCTCTTCTTTTTTAAGGATTTAATAAATTTATGTTGAAGGAGTTACACAGGCACACGTGCAAGCACAAACACACACACACAGAGAAAGAGAGAGAGAGAGAGAATTTTTTTTGCCCATTGGTTCACTCCCACAATGGCCACAGCCACAGTGGCCAGCCCTGGACCAAGCTGAATCCTGGAGCCAGGAGCTTCAACTGGGTCTCCCACATGGGTGCAGGGGACCAATATGGGATGCCACTGTAGCAGGTAGTTTTACCAATGATACCACAATGCCAGTTCTCCCTGTCTTTTTTTTTTTAGATTTATTTATTTACTGGAAAGGTAGAGCAAGTGAAAAAGAGGGAGAGAGAGAGGGAGGGCTGGTGGGAGGAAAGAGGGGGGAGAATGAGAGAGAGAAAGAGAGAGAGAGAAAGAGAGAGATTTGTTCAGGAGGCAGCCAGAAGCCAGAATCTCCATCCTGGTCTCCAACTAAGGTAACCAGGGCCCAAGTACTTTGGCCATTGTCCACTGGCTTCCCAGGCACATTAGCAGAAGACTGGATTAGAAATGGAGCAGTCAGAACTCAAACCAGTACTCTAATACAGGATGCCAGCATCCCAAGTTGCGCTGTGACTCTGCATAACCACAACACCATCCTCCCATGTCTGTTTTCATTGCATATTAATACTTATCTTACTATGTGATTAATGTCACAATTTGTTATTGTCTATCCCATTTACAAGAATAGAAGCTTAAAAAGGTCAGATATATATGCACTTTTTGATTTCTCATTAATTCCTAGCAATGGTAAGGTTCCTAACATGTAGTATATAGGAAATACTTTAACATATCTTTTAAATAAACCGTTGCCCTATAATTAGATGCATATACATTGATAATAGTTACATCTGTCTGTTGAACTGATCCCTTAATCATTATATAGTGCCCTTCTTTGTCTCTCTTAACAATTTTTGCGTTAAAGTTTATTTTGTCTGATATTAAGATGGCTAGGCCCGCTCTTTTTTCATTTTTGTTGGCATGGAATATCTTTTTCCAGCCTTTCACTTTCAGTCTGCCTTTGTTGGAAAGATGTGTTTCTTGTAAGCACCAAATAGATGGGTTTTGTTTCTTAACCCATTCAGCCAATCTGTGTCTTTTAACTGGAGAGTTGAGGCCATTGACATTCAATGTGACTATTGATAAGTAGTAACTTTGCCCTGCCATTTGCCAAAGATATTTTCTAATATATGCTTTGAACTTTCTGTGATCTTTTACTGGGAGGTTCCCTTCCTTTTCCATCTTTCATATTGATGGCCGTGTTTCTGTGTTTCTGTGTGTAACACATCTTTAAGCATCTTTTGCAGGGCTGGAAGAGTGGCGACAAATTCTTTCAATTTCTGTTTGCTATGAAAGGTCTTTATTTCACCTTCATTCACAAATGAGAGCTTTGCAAGATATAATATTCTGGGCTGGCAGTTTTTATCTCTTAGTACATGAGCTATGTCTCACCATTCCCTCCTAGCCTATAGGGTTTCTGATGAGAAGTCAGCTGTAAGTCTAATTGGAGATCCTCTGAGAGTAATCTGACATTTCTCTCTTGCACATTTTAGAATCTTTACTTTATGTTTCACTGTGGTGAGTTTGATTACAATGTGTCGTGGTGAGGATCTCTTTTGGTCATATTTACTAGGGATTCTATGAGCTTCCTGTACTAGGATGTCTCTGTCCTTCTCCAAACCCGGGAAGTGCTCTGCTAGTATCTCACTCAAAAGACCTTCTAATTCTTTCTCTCTCTCCATGCCTTCAGGAACTCCTACAACACGAATGTCGGGTTTTTTAATAGTATCCTGTAGATTCCCGACAATATTTTTTAGATTTCTAATTTCCTCTTCTTTTCTTTGGTTTTTCCTGTGCTCTGTCTTCTAAGTCTGATATTCTTTCTTCTGCTTCAGGGACTGTGTTTTTAAGGCTCTCTAATGAGTTTGTCATATAATTGATTCTTCAATTCATTTTGATTTCTCTTCACTATCACAATTTCATATTCTACTAGTTTCTTCATTTCATTTTGATTCCTCCTCATGATTTCATTTTCACGAATGAGTTTTTCTATCCTGTCCAGTAAGGATTTCTGTACTTCAAGAATTTGTTTTTGAAAAATTCTAGATGTTCTTATTATAAAGTTTTTGAAATCTGTATCTTGCATTTCTACTATCTCATCATCTTCATGATCTTGAATTGAAGTGTCTTGTTCTTTTGGGGGTGTCATAATGTCTTCCTTGTTCTTGTTTCCTCGGTTTCTGCGTTTGTTGCTTGACATTGTGGAGATATTCTTTGGTTTCTTCTTCCCTCGCTGTGGTGTATTTTTCTTGTTTTACTATGCCTCTATAGTAAGTGGACTGTCTGTTTTTGATGGATTCTTAGAGGCTTGAGATGAGTGTGGCCAGAGAGCTTTGTTTGGTTCTTCAGGGTAAAGGGTGTGCTAAAGGTGACACACCCAGGTTAGGCCTGGTAAATCTCTCTCTCCTTTTTTCTTTTCTTTTCTTTTTTTATTCAGAAGGGAAGTAATTCCACACAGCTGAGCAGAATTGAAGGCATTCAGTGTCTGATCTCTGGCTCCTGTGGGTATGATATTCATCTGCTCTGTCCCAAGGACCACACAAAGGAGCTGTGCTGTCATCAGCATAAGCTCAATTTGTTGAGCATATGAATGAATGAAAATAGCAACCTAAGAGACCAGAAAGTGGGACTTACTATGAAGCCACGGAGATCAAGGAAATGCGATCTGGTCATAAAGATACATAACAGGTCTAAGAAATGGAATATAAGGCCTAGAAACAGACTCCTGCTTCAATGGCAACTAGATTAACACCCTGCTCCATGTCCTCTTGCAGTGGGAAAATGGGCCACTTAGTATATGGTGCTGTAAGCATCAGTTGCATTTTGAAGAAAATAAAAGTTTACTTCATATTACTCCAACTTGAGTTCTAAGGGAATAATATGGCTGCATGCAAAATAAAACTGCAAAATTTTAGCAAAATTTATATTTATGACCCAAAGTAAAGGAAGAAGTTTTAGTTAAAACACAATGAGCAAATATAATGGGAAAAAGTGATAAATGTGGCAATATTGAATTTGAAAAAAATCTCTATTCATCAAAAGGCATCAAGAATAAACATGAAAAAAGCTATAAAATGTTTAAAGATACTTTCAGCATGTATAGCTGGCATATATTTGGAAACAAACAGCATTCTGACCTCAGATTCAGCCCTTAAGGCATTTGGATCTAGCTAAAAAGCCCATGAGAGTATTTCAGGCATGGAAAGCCAAGACACTCTGGCAAAACAAACAAACAAACAAAAAAACAAAAAAACAAAACCTAAATGAAAGATGAAAGATCTCTGTGAGTGAGACCCAAGTGTAAAGAATGGCCATCAAAGAAGGAGGTACCTTTCTCTGAAGGGAGGAGAGAACTTCCACTTTGACTATGGCCTTGTCTAAAGAAGACTGGAGTTGACGAACTCAAAAGGCTTCCATAGCCTTGGCAACTCATGACAAGAGCCTAGAGTGATTACTGACGTCATAAATAACAGTATCAATTGTTAAATTAACAACAGGAGTCATTGTGCACTTTCTCCCTATGTAGGATCTCTATCCTTAATGTGTTGCACTATGTGAATCAATGGTATAACTAGTACTCAAACAGTACTTTACACTTTGTATTTCTGTGTGGGTGCAAACTGCTGAAATCTTTACTTAATACATACTGAATTGATCTTCTGTATATAAAGATGATTGAAAATGAATCTTGGCTGGTTGCCGTGGCTCATTAGGCTAATCCTCCACCTGCGGCGCCAGCAGCCTGGGTTCTAGTATCAGTTGGGGCTGCGGATTCTGTCTTGGTTGCTCCTCTTCCAGTCCAGCTCTCTGCTGTGGCCTGAGAAGGCAGTGGAGGATGGCCCAAGTGCTTGGGCCTTGCACCCGCATGGGAGACCAGGGGGAAGAACCTGGCTCCTGGCTTCAGATCGGCGCAGCTCGCTGGCCTCAACGTGCTGGCCATAGCTGCCACTTGGGGGGTAAACCAACGAAAAAAGAAAGACCTTTCTCTCTCTCTTTCTCTCTCTCTCTCTCACACTGTCTAACTCTGACTGTCAAAAAAAAAAATGAATCTTGATGTGAATGGGATGGGAGAGGGAGTGGGAGATGAGAGGTTTGTGGGTGGGAAGGAAGTTATATGGGGGAAAAAGCCACTGTAAATCAAAAGCTGTACTTTGGAAATTTATATTTATTAAATAAAAGTTAAAAAAAAGAATATAATTTTTGAAAACTACACATTAGAGAGAAAAATGAGAACTTCTCAGAAAAAATATCCCAATGACAACAACACTTTCTAGAAGAGGAAATATGTCAAATAGCTGTCATCACAATTAGTGGTCTGGGAGAGGCAAATTGAAGCCATAATCATGCTGTTTTATGGCCACCATGTTGACAAGTCTGATGGTATCAGTGCTGGCAAAGATACAGAGCATAAGTAAAGCTCAAATTATACTATTGATGTAACTAAACTCTTTTAAAGGAAATTTTGGAGTTACCAATATTACATTGACATTGGGTTATATTCAATAAAAATCCAATGCAGATAAAGATACACATCCTATTCTCGTGGATGTAGCCCATGGGAACAATTTTTTATAGCTGTTTTGATGTTAGGCATGCTTTTGCGTGTTGAATGAAATAGGAATGGAAGGGATAGCTTTCAGAGCCATTGCACAGTGCTGCATGCAATCTCATGCTCTGGTCCCAGGGCCCTGCAAGTTGGTGGTGACGTGGAGTTAGCATAAAAGCGAAGCACTCTGAAAGGTGAGCCTATAGCAGAGTGGCAGCTACTCTGGAGCATCATTTAGGCAGCAGATTGTGTGAGAATGAGTCCTTGCAGCTGTGTGTTCTGCTGCTGTGATTTTAGATGTGTTATTCATCAAGGCATCAGTGGTTTAACTTGAGTGAGAGGATCAGACATTCTTTAGGCACCCTATAAAAACTCTCGTACATGTACATAGGAGGTGTGCAGTATGATATTTTGAATAGCAAACACTTTTAAAAGATTTATTTATTTATTTGAGAGGGAGAGTTTTAGAGAGAGAGAGAGAGAGATCTTCTATCCACTGGTTCACTCCCCAAATAATTACGGAGTCAGAGCTGGGTTGATCAGAATCCAGGAGCCAAGAGTCTCTTCTGGGTCTCCCATATGGGGTGTAGGGGCCCATGCACTTGGGTCATATTCCATTGCTTTCCCAGGCCTAAACAGAAAGCTGGATCAGAAGAGGTACAGTTGTAACACAAACCAGTGCCCAAATCTGATGCTGGTGCTGCAGGTGGAAGCTTACCTAATATACCACAGTGCAGCCCCGAATAGCAAGTGTTTTTAATGGAGCTTTTTTATTTTATATTATCTTTTGTTTTATTTGAAAGGCAGAGAGAGATAGATCTCCCATTCTTTCCCTCCCCAAATGCAAACAACAGCTGCAGGCTAAAGCCAGGACCTGGGAACTCAACTGGTCTTTTCCATGAGTGACAGGGATCTAAGCATTTGAATCATGGCTGGATTCTTCCTGAGATGTGCTTTAGCAGGAAGCTGGAATGGAAAGTGAACAGGGACCCAAACCCAGGCACCCTGACATGAGATGCAGGGTTCCCAGGTGGTGGTTTGACATGAGAGGTTCGCGCAACAGAATTTTAAATAGCAAAACTTTAGAAAGAACCTAAAAGTCCACAAAAAGAAGGAGGTGCATATCATGGTATGAACACACAATGGAGCGAAGCAGTGAGAGCTAATAAATTGGAGTCACATAAATCCATAAGGATGAAATTAAAAAGCAAAATATGAATCAAAATCATAAGTTGAGAACATACATGAATATTGTAGTAGCAATTCTATTATCTGTCTGTATCTAACTATATTAAGATCATGTGAACACATGTATCACTATCATGTTATATATTTACGGATATTTACTGCAAAATTATGAGGAAATGCATGGAGGTGTTAAACACGAAGTTCAAGAGAGTGACTGTACCTGTGAAGGGAGAGAAATGTGACTCAGGAGTTTACCAAAGGCATCAATCACAGTGAGGATATTTGATTTCTGAAGCTTGAGAACTGCATTATTGTCCTTAACTTCTGAATCTCTTAATTCTCTTAAATTGTAAAGACTATCAACAAAAAACCAAATTTGCAAGCAAATATGGACTATTTTCAGTTCTGTACTATGGACTGTTGAAAAAGGGAAGAAATGTTAGAAAATAAATGTATCCAAAATAAGAAAGTCCCACGTAGAGTTAAAGATATTCCTTAGAAATGTCTTATGAAAAGTACTTAATTGGATCCTAAACAAAGAGTTAGATTCTTGTCATCAGTGATGAGCCAACCAAAAGGCAGTATCAGTATGTCCAAGAATGCCAGTGGGTCAGATCCAATAAAGCCTTTCTCTCTAAAAATTGGGTGTTTCATAATGTAAATAAGCCATCAAATACATCCTAATGGGAGGAATTATTTCCGGACATCCTTATACATATGTAAAGTGTTAGGGTGGGTTTAGTTTTCAAGACTTGAGGATGCATTGATTTTCTTTTTAGTGTTTAAAGTTTCAGAAGAAACGCATCTTTATTCCCAACATTTCCGAACTGGATATATATATATACATATATGGAAGTACTTCAAAGAGTTCATGGAAAATGAAATTAAAAGATGTTTGTTTTGGTGTAAGAAACAAATTCATGGATATAGGGTCATCTGAAACAGTTAATGGAAAATGCATATTATGAAAAAAAATCAGGGATGGATTTCAAAATGTTTCTGCACTAGAATAAATATGTTTTCATTCCACTTTTTCACAAACTTTTTGAAATAACTCGTATGAGGAGGAAATCCTAACAAGCTGTCGAAAGGATGTCTGCAGTGTGGCGACCAGCAGGCTTGACAAACAGAGAGACAGCAGAGTGGGTGGGTGGGATGACAGCAAGAAATGTTGAACTTGGAGTTAGGAATGTAAGCCAGGTATTGGTGCTGACTGCACTGGTCTCAGAATGGTGAGCAAACGATCTCATTTATCTGTATAAAATTCCTTCTCCAACACAATGAGGAATTAAGACTAAATATTTTTATGACCCTTTCCTGTCTTGAGGATGGTCTAAATAAGGCATTCTCACTCTAATCCTTCTACATAAGAGAGAACAACTCAATAAAATGTAGTTCTTTCTGAGCAAAGCTGATGGACAGCTTACTTTGTTGGTAGTGGACTCAGTTACTTTCTCTTTCTTTTTTTTTAAAGATTTATTTATGTATTTGAAAGAGAAAGAGAGGGAGGGAGAGACAGAGCGAGAGAGAGAGATGGGGACCAGGAGTGGAGAGATCCTTCATCTGCTGGCTCATTCCCCAAACAGCCACAACAGCTAGGGCTGGGCTAGGCTGAAGCCAGCCAGGATCCCGGAGCTTGCTTTAGCAGTGAGGGATCCTAAGAGGAGGAGCCGAGACTTAAAAAAACATAGAGTTTTTGGTTGCCTTCACAAGTAAAAGAATATTTTAAAATTCCTTTTTTTTCCCATTTTACAGTCCTTGAAAATGATTTGTGATGCATTTTCCTCCATCAAAACTGTACCATCAGGATATTTATTTTCTGATTACTCCCAATAGACTGTGGGCTAAAAGTAGATAAAGCTTTCTGTCTGTTACATTCTCAGAGTCCAGAAAAGTACTTGTCACAAACAAGAATATTCCATAAATATGTATTGAGTGAATGCATAGATTACAAACGCAGAGACACCAGAATCATCAGGAGAGTTTCAGGTAGTCATAGTTGAACATTTATTTATTTATTTATTTGAAAGGCAGAATGAGGGGAGGGGGGAAAGAAAAAGAGAGAGAGGGAGAGAAAGGGAGCTATCTTCCATCCACTGGTCCATGCTCCAAAAGCCTGTAGCAGCCAGGCCTGGGCTGGGCTGGAACCAGGGACTTGGAACTCCATACAGGTCTACTGTGTGGGTCATCATCTGGTATCGCAGGCACGTTAGCAGGAAGCTGAGTTGGGACTGGAATGGGACTCGGTCCTAGGACAGAGGTGTATCTGGGATAGAGATGTCTACAGCGGTGGCTTCGCACACTGTGTCACAACGTCCACTCCTAGACAAATATGTTTGCAGTTTGGGAGGAAGACCTTTTGGAGAACAGGAATTGGAGTTTTGCTTTGTTTTTCTAACTCACAGGGTGTTAATCAGGCCTGGAGAAGAACATATCCTTTGGGGAACAGTTTTTTTTTTTTCTAAATTTGAATGTTTTGTAAACCTCATCTAGCATTATCTTAAAGTTGTCATAAAAGATGGATTCCATCTCATGATATTATTTCAGGAGGGGATTATTATAACAATATTTAAATAGAAGGTGAATTTCCACGAGAATTCTAATACAATTCAAAAGTACCAAACACGAAAGATCCTTAATCTGTTCAGTATAAAACAAAGTAGCAACACATCACAAATATCCCGGCCCCTACTTCAAATGAACACCTAATTACCAATGTTTATATGTTATTCCAAGTTCTCATTCATCTTAATCCAGACCACTATTTAATCATGATGGATGGTGATAGCAGCAGCATTTGTGGTGCAGGCTTTGATCGCCTATGATTCCTCTGTAAAATTATTATGATGAATAACACTTGTCAATGATTTTTGAATGAGACAAATCCAAAACTAATTTGCTATCTACAATCCAGATGTAATTGGCTCTGTATCATAAATCTTCCATGAAAATATTCTTTGGTTCCATTCTGTCAACAAACAAAAGTATTCTTCATAGTTTCACTCCCCAAGAAAAACAATAGAGCATAATTAAAAGGGAAGCGAGAAAGTGCATAGTTGACTTGAATACAAAAACCAGAAAGCGTCTCGGTCAAATTGGCTGCACAAATGGATCTCTGTTATCAGAATCATTATAAATTGTGTCTCTCCAGTTTTTGTCCAAGGACTCAATACTTTAAGATAACCATAAAATATTTTACCTTCACACTAAATTTGAAAATTAGGCAATGCTTAAAGAGTGTTGCAGAATTTGAAAATGACTTATGTCTTATCTATTTTGAAATGGATGGGAGTTCAGTTACAAAATATTGAAGGAAGAAAAGATGAAATTTACTAAAGCAGTACAATGAACATACAATTATTAATTTTTTTGTTTTATTTTCTGGCAGGAGCTTTAGTGATTAATCAACCGTGGCATCAACAAAGCATAGACTATGGTTTTGAGCCACATGGGCTAGAAAACATCATACTAAGGCATCATACTAAGGCTTCTCGACAGCAGCACTAACTCTGAAGAGTATGCAAGTGTGCATGTGTGTGTCCACATGCACATACATGTGTAGTATGTGAAGTGGATAGCCCTGTTTGAAAAGGGAAATAGTGAGGATGTGAATAAATCCTGCCATTGCATTTTTTTTAAATGAAGTAAAATGATTATTTTTCATCGGTGTGTCAGTAACCTTTTCTGTCTATGTAAGAAACAAAGCACTCTTTATTATGCGAATCTCCAGAACTGATAAAATATATCCATATACTCAAAACCTGAGTATATGGAATGGGCATCTTGACCAATCAGCACTCACAAAGTATCAGCATCTGCCTTCTCAGCAGAGCAGCAAATCTCTAGAATGAAATGTGCCCAAGCACAAATCTCATTTCTTTCCTCACAGTACATTCCCTTGCACTGTTTTTCATCTAATCCATGCTTGCAAACTAACCTCACATAATAACACTATTAATAATGCTTAGCACTTACATAGTGCATTCTGTCTTCAGACTACCAAACATCCATGAAATTATTAACACGCACTGAAAAACCTCAGCAAGAGTGTAAAATTTCAACTTCTTTTAAGAGAAACAAAAATATTTTATTAGTAATTTTTGATGATATGTTTAACCTGTTTTTTAAAAATATTTTTTGCTTGTCATAGAAGAGGGATAATGTTCATTGTGGGAAGTATATGAGCCTGTAACTGGCTAATACAGATGATTAAATGCTGGGGTTGAAGCCGAGGCTTTTGATAACTGATAGAGCCATTTATGACCTTGTATACTACTCCACTGTGGGACATTAGGCCTTAAATAACATCACCCGTGCACTTTTATTGAAAAGATAAGGCAGAAAAAGAAAATGCCCTTTCAGATGTGGAAAAATGCACATAAAGAACCCCATGGAAATGTCATAAATACACATGAATAAAATTATGTTTGTTATTGTTCTTTAATAAATTTGGGAATAGTGTCTCTTGGAAGCTGTCTGGGTAGTTTTCAGACAGAAAACATAAAGGAATAATTCTTCCATCTGTAGGCCCCAAAACTGCATGTGTCTCTCATGGCCTTGGTGCCCACTGCCGTTATCAGTGACTCTAGCAACCTGCAAAGCGACGTGGTGATTGTGCTGCAATTCTGCTTTTAGTGAACAAGGTGTCCTTAATTGGCAATTTGTCAAAATCACACTGAAGAATACCAGAGGGTGGACAATATCATACAAATGTTGACACTGTTAGAGGCACTGAGTGTGTGATGTGGCTGGAATGATGCCAAGAAGCGAAAGAAAACCACATGCATTGCTTTGCATAGATCCACAGAATGCAAAGATCATTGCTGCCCAGGTTGCTACCTAAAATATGGTTCATCAGCTTCTTAATCCTTGTTATATTTTCCCTGACTGTTAACTGTTTACTACTGAATTGCATACTTGGGTAAAATATGAACAGGTCCAGAAGCAAGATTGATAGTAGAATGTGAATAAAACACTTACAGGAAGTAAGTGACATAAGTAGCTATGGAGTAGAAACATGCTTCCACTTCTATTACTACTAATGCTGTTACTATTCAGTTCTCTATGCATATTGAGTTATTTGCTTCTCACCCAATCCTACCAAGAAAATTCCATTATTATTCTTATTTTAAAGTTGAAGAGGCTGAGATTTAAAGACTTTAGTGTGCTCCTGGGTGGAAGAGCCAAGTTCTAAATCCAGTGCCTATGATTCCAGAAGTCCGACATTTATTATCATGCCATGTCTCAGCAATCAGCGATCCAAGCCCGTAGCTACCACCTACTGACACTTGATAATTACAAAAATCTTATATACTAACTCCAAATACATGAAGTCCAAGAAAATCAGGAGCAAATAACTTACATTTCTGTTGTTTGATTCTAAAACCTGTTCTTGTGCTAAATATATATAAGCAGTTTTGTCACGTCAACTTTGGAAGGCACTCCTGCAGTTTTGAGTACAGATCTTGTATTTTCAAACACATTGAGGGAAAGGTGAGTGATTTGCTGAAAGTTGCAGGATGAGGGGGTTTCACAGCCTAGGTGAAAACCCCTTTATTTTTGTGCTAAAACTATCTCTTTTGGGGCCAGCACTGTGGCTTAGCTGGTAAAGCCGCTGCCTGCAGTGCTGGCATCCCATAGGAGCGCCAGTTCAAGTCCTGGCTGCTCCACTTCCGATCCAGCTCTCTGCTATGGCCTGGAAAGTCATAGAAGATGGCCCAAGTCCTTGGGCCTGTGCACCTGCATGGGAGACCTGGAGGAAGCTCCTGACTCCTGGCTTCAGATTGACGCAGCTCTGGCCATTGCAGCTACCTGGAGAGTGAAACAGTGGATGGAATGACCTCTCTCTTTCTACCTCTGCTCTTTCTCTACTCTTTCAAATAAATAAATTTTTTTAAAAGGCTATCTTTTCTCCGTGTGTGGTGATGTTACTCCTCAATACCTAAAAGAGGAAATGTTCCTGGAGACAAAGCAGTAAATGTTTGAGATACTCTAAAACCTGTTGTCTTCACATTGAGGCACATAAAAATTTTACTGCTTTAAATGACAAGGAATTAACAATTAACATCCAATGTATCAAAATCTCATAGCTGTTGCTGATGGTTTGAATAGATAATTAAAGATTGGTCAAGTAACTGATATGTATTATTGCATTTAGATGTTAGGAGCTCACATTTTGAGTGCTTACCACGTTCTAGGCACTCTCTTAACACTATCTTTGAAGTAGTCATATCGCATAGGGACAATTAGCATTCACATTTACAGAATGGGAAACTGAGGCACAGAGAGATTAAGTAAGCTGATCAATGTCACTCAGTGGGGTTGAAGTTGGAGCCAATAACTTTAACTGTCTGACTTCAGTGAGAAGTTTCACATCATCTTGTCTGAAACTGCCTCTTGAATACGTTTATGATTTTAAGTAGATGTTGTAAATTTAATACCAATGGCTTTCCCTTGGTCCCAAAGGAAGTTGCAAAATATTGAAAGAAATATCTAAGAAAGATGATTTAGATGGTCTGGGAATAGCATCACATTGGGCACTTTTTCGACTTAACTTGTTCAATGTTATTTGATAATGGATGAATATTTTTCTAACTAAGAACAATTTCACTGTCTAGAGTAATATCAGATTATTCTAGTATATCTCTCTGTGGTAGAATACACACCTCCACAAATGATTTTCTTTCTCCTAATGCAGATTCTCTTGATATTGTAAAATCATTTCTTCCATTTCTGTGCAATATCTAAATTATAAGAATCACTGATGTGCATGATTAATGATTATCACAGACAGATAAAGTGATAACTATTTTAATTTATATAGGCCCTTTCATTGCAAAGTGTCTCACTGGTCTTCTGTTTACAAATAAGCAGGAAAATGTTCAAGACGTAAATTGATTGCATGGACAGATGTACAAAAGTTATTGAGATTCAAAGTACCATCAACCACATTCTACAGATAATTTGCAGGTGGCTCTGTTTCACAGTACAAATGTCAATCTCATACAGATGCTCACTGCTCTCTGTAGCTCCCAACTGGGATACACGTTCTGTATGTTCATCTGAGCATTTCCTTCAGAATAGTGAGCTTATTATCAATTAAAGCATGTGCCCAGGAGATACAGTACATGTTCAGCATTTGATCAAATACAAAGCTAAGTAATTTCTGACCTGCATTTCTAATGTAGCCGAGAAGTACAGTATAACCTGAGACTAATATTCATTTTCATTTTAAGATATATTGGGGAACTGATATATGGATGAGTTTGTTCATTGATATTCATTGCCACAATATACTAGTAAAAGAGAATGCAGAGCCTCATTGGCCTATAAACCTTTTGACCAATAAACCTTTGCCAAGTTCATACTTCTGAGGTGATTGGCAGGTGGTTCTGCTAGATTTGATGGGACCGATTTCCATGCCTTGGGGTTAGTAGCTGATGGATGATCTGGAAGTGCTTGGCCTCAGTGGCTGAGTCGGCTTTTCTCTGATCTTCCAGCAGGCTAGCTTAGTCATTTCATTGCAAAGTGTCTCATTGGTCTTATTACAGTAGCTGAGGGCAGTTGTAGGGATGGGCACAATTGAATAACACTATTGCAGCTTCTGATTGTAGTACATCTGCTAACAACTCTTTGCCCAATTCTTAAAAATGGACTGTGCCCAAAGGAGAATTCTATCAATCTTTCTGCATCTACCATGGAAAATATTGAAAAGTTATGTGGCAGAGTGTGTAAATACAAGAAGAGGTGGATTCTTGGATCCTTTCATGTAAATTAGCATAATCTTTACTCAGCCACATTATTTAAGCTCTAATATTTACAATTTTCTCTTCATCCATTATCACCATTAATTGTATCAATATCAGGGGGTTCAAAATTTTATAACCTTACATAGCTTTGGATAAGTATTATGTTAATCAAGAGAATTCTAAAATAACAAACGGGGAAACTATAACATAACAAACAGGGAAACTTTAGGATGCTAGTTGGTATAGCAGAATGCCTGATTTCAACTTCCTGCTGATGGAACCCTGAGAGGCAATGGTCATTGCCCAAATGGTTGTGTCCTCACCACCAATTTGGGAGATCTGGACTGAATTTGCAGCTCCCAGGTTCAGCCCAGCCTAGCCCAGTCCCTGCCCAGTCCTGGTCATTGTAAGCATTTGGCAGGTGAACCAGTGGATGGAGGCTCTCTGTCTCTCTCTGTCTCACAGACTTTCCAAAAAACTAATAGGTACATGAAAATAAAACAAATTATCTGCTCTCTGACACTTAGCTGTATGTCAGATTATATTTTTTTATTTTTTTAACTTTTATTTAGAATATAAATTTCCAAGGTACAACTTATGGATTACAATGACTTTCCCCCCATACTTTCCCTCTCCCCCCGCAACCCTCCCCCCTTACCCGCTCCCTCCAACCTTTCATTCACATCCAGATTCATTTTCAATTTTCTTTGTATACAGGAGATCAGTTTAGCATGTGTTAAGTAAAGATTTCGTCCATTTGCTCTCATATAGCAACACAAAGTGAAATATACTATTTGAGTACTCGTTATAGCATTGAATCACATTAAATAGCCTCAACAATATTTTTGGCGGAACCCAGCTACCATGTTATGACATAGTCAAATATACAAAGTCATGTGAAAATATTCTACCCCAAAATCTAGCTAAGTTCTCCATCAACATCTATCATGAGAGATCTTAGTGAATAAACTTTTACACTGAAGCCCCTAGACTTCAAGTTTTCTAGTCATATGCTGATTTGAATAAGGAAAACTAGAAGGCACTGTGCAGTCATTAGTTCATTCAGATTCTGAAATCCCTCCAGGAAAATGCCCTGCAATAGGTGTGTTCCTTGCTTAATCCTTGGTGCCATAAACTGGGAAGAGCCAAGCCTTTTAGACAAAGCCAGTGCTGCTTTTTCACGTGCAACTCTCTTCTCTGATTTGTTTTTCTTTTCAGTAGCTATTGAGATTGTATTTATTTTGCAAATGCATGTAGCTTAAAAACTCTGTATGTTTTCTGTGTGTCAGATTTAAGTTTACTACATGCACCAAAATCTATATCCCAGTTCCTTTCAAGACATCTCTACGTCTTTAGACTGAAGTACTGGTATCTTGACATGCCACATTGTTAGGAGAAAACAACATTAAGAATCCTAGGCGTCCATTTGTGTATCCAAGGAGAATGACTAGCTGCCAATTTAACTCGTTTACAAGTCTTAACAAAGGGTCTTACAAGTTACATGTTACAGGTTACAAGTCTCAACAAAGACCTTTCATTTCGTCTTTACCCAAAGCCTTTGTATTAATTTAATCTTTCATTTGCTCGCAAGGCTAGAGGTAAGGATGACTCCTTTTCTCCCATCCAGCGATTTCCAGAATCCCTGAGCTCTCCATATGTCTGCTAAGTGCTCTGGAAACTGCCCAGCTTTATCGTGAATTTTTCTTTTAGGAACTTATAATGAATAACAAATAGCAACCGACAGATGTTCTCAGCACTTTCCTCAGAGCTCTGCTACATCATGTCCAAAGCTGATTAGGTGCGTTTTCCCACTTTTAGGTTCTGTGTAGCAATTTTACTAAATGTTTTACACACAACTTCATAACTCAGGTTGCCATATTTTATTTTGCCTATAGCAGTTTTCCTCAGTCTTCTTTCATGATACCCCTTCCACCTATCTCCTGGATTCAACATGAATGGATCATATTTTGGTACAGTAGCAATATTTTCAATGCAATTTTTTTCAACATTTACTTATAGCCTTAGTAGCAACGTGGAGCAAACAATACAGACCTTTTGTAGTAAACAAGCATCTTAATTTCTTATTCACATGATTGTAGAGAATGTACCAGAAACTATTCATCCAACATTGGGGTTCCCTAGTTATCAAGTAATTTATCGTGGCCTCATATGCAAAATTCAGAAACCTCAGGTCTCTTCCACGTTGTTTGTAATCTTTCAAGTTAGACCAGGTATGCTCATTTTTCTTTAAACTTTTGTTTATTTATCTGAGAAGGACAAACCAGGGGAGAGAGAAAGAGAAGAGAGAGAGAGAGAGAGAGAGAGAGAGAGAGAGAGAGAGAGAGAGAGAGAGAAAGAATATTCTATCAGTTGGTTCACTCCCCAAGAGCTAACAATGGCTGTAGTGCTCTGGTGGAGCCAGAGCCAGGAGCTGGAAACTCGGTCCAGGCCTGCCATGTATGTGGTAAGGACCCAACTACTTGAACCACCACCACCCACTGTCTCCCGGGGTCAGCACCAGAAGAGAGTTGCAATTGGGAGCCACAGCTAGGAAATGAACTCAGGTACAACCTGGAACACAGGTACCTTAAACGCTAGGCAAATACATGCCCCCCAGATATACCTTTTTATCTAAATCTGGTAGATTTCCTTCTCTACAGGTACAAACACTTGATGATGTTCCAATGGGTTCCACTGGTCAATGAAACATTTGATTCTGCTATTAAACTGTATTAAATAAAATAGCAAATTTTATTTCACTGGGGGGGGGGGCTTTTCCTGCTCCTTTACAGATATATTTTATTTTCTTATACTGTTTAGCTTGAATCAGGCTTTCCTAATTGCGACAGAGCTGGATTGTACTTTCCAACACCATAAAAAGGGTTAGATATATGTCCATATGTATAATGTATGGCTGTATATTCTTTGATCAGTCAAGATTTTCCTGAAGAATAGATTGAATTGCCTTGTAATGATGTTCACTAGTTGTCACCAAAGCTGTCCTGTAAGAAACCACCCAGCTTGACACAAAATCCATTTATTTTCTTTAAAAAGGTGGCTGAAATATATGACAACCTTTTAGCCTTCTGTGCTCCTTTATCTTCCGAAGTAGTCACTGAAGAAAAGTGAATTAACATTCAGAACATTTCCTGTCTGAGCTTCTGCCAGGCTATGCATTCGAGCCGAGGTATAAGCTGGGTTCTCAGTGGTCATGAAACAATCCTTTGTGTCTGACTCCAGTCATCCTTTAAGCAATCCATTAGCAACAAACATTTATTCTTTTTTTAAAAGATTTATTTATTATTTGAAAGTCAGAGTTACACACAGAGAGAAGGAGAGACAGAGAGAGTGAGATCTTCTATCCACTGGTCCACTCCCTAATTGGCCACAAAGGCTGGAGCTGCCCTGATCTGAAGCATGGAGCCAGGAGCTTCTTCCAGGTCTCCCACGTGGGTGCAGGGGCCAAGGACTTGGGTCATCTTCCACTGCTTTCCCAGGCCATAGCAGAGAGCTGGATCAGAAGTGGAGCAGCTGGACACAAACTGGTGCCATATGGGATGCCTGCACCACAGGCAACGGCTTTGTACGCTACACCAAAGCACCAGCCTCCAAACATTTATTCTTAATCAGCAGTATCCCACTATGTGAAACACCTTAATCATGAAAACCTCTGGTACTTTAAATGCATTAATGCTAATAATAGGCATAAAGTTATTTAAGGTTTTCGATCCTTCCTTCCTTCCTTCCTTCCTTCCTTCCTTCCTTCCTTCCTTCCTTCCTTCTTTCCTCTTTTCCTTCCCTCCCTCCCTCTTTTCTTCTTTTCCTTTGGATTTCATTTTTCCTATTGCTCTCTCTTATATTTTTATTTATTATATGGTAAAGAGTCAATTTTTCTTATAGAACGGATATTTTAAATACCTGAAATTATGTGGTCTTAATTCAAAGCCATTAAAACTACAGGAATATTTATGCAACCTGAATATAAATTGCACAGACCTATAATTTCTAGCCTGAATTCCTCATTTCATTTTCTATTTTAAATATTTTTCTGCTTTTTCAAAAAACTGCAGAAGAAAAGAACTAGATAGTTCAACTATGACAGAGATACAAATTAATCTACTAAATTTCAAGATTTATCACATTACTACCTTAATCAAAGGAATATCATATATCTCAAAAGAACAAAATAAAGAACCAGAAAATATCCCATGCTGGTACAGAGAAGTCATTTTTTAAAATAATCTTTCCTTTGAAATGTAAACGTGCACGTGCACACGCACACACACACACACACACACACAGGTTGGGGAAAATTAAGAGAAAGAGACCTCCTATCCATCGGTCTTGGTGTACTGGGGATTCTGCTATTTCCTATTGTGACATTCATGGACAGGACAGGCAGTCTGAACCTAGCAAAAGCCCAGGAAGGGAATTTTAGGAATAGAGTCCCCCTTTTAAAGACCTTCCTCAGTACATGTTAAACAAAACATCAACTACAGACTTGGGGCATATTTGAGTCTGAGTAAGTACAAATATATCAGCAACAGACCTGGGCAAAGCATGGCTTAGGGTGCTATCCAATGCTAAAATGACAGAGGCATCTATAGGCTCAGAGAAAAGAAATCAACTGCTTAAAATTTCTAGGAGAGCCATGACCAAAGGAGGAGAGAAAGGAAGAGGATACTCATTTCACAGTCATTCTCCATTCCATCTTGCAATGGTAGACAACAGTTCACTCTGGCATAACGTGGGGAGTTTCTATATTTTTCCTTTCTTAGCTCTGCGTGAGAATTGGAAAACGATGAATACATCTTTGTATAGTACCATGACAACCATCAGACTTTTAAGGATATGTTTTATTCATTTTAATTATTCGTTCAAGCCCTGCTAATGCCTGTAGAAAATGTAGACATCATCTTTCCTTGTTTTTTTGAGCTAAAAACCATGTTACTTTTATATATTTGCTGAATTCTTTATGTATTTCCAGAAAGCAGACATTTTTAAATGATTGAGGGTTAAATTACACTGTTAGAGAATCTTCACTTTTAATCCAGCAGGAATCTGAGAACTTCGTGTTGAATTCTTGGCTTGTTCAGTGGTTGTGTTTACTTTTCTGGGAGGAAGGACATTGGATTAGAATGGAAACAATAAGGTGTGTGTGTGTGTGTGTGTGTGTGTGTGTGTGTATTTATTATAGGAAAATTGCTCAGAAGCCCAGAACCAGGAGGGATGATGGTACAGTTAGTCTTGGTCTGAGTTCAAAGTCAGGAGAAAACCAATATCTCAACTCAAAGACAGGCAGAGAGAGAATTCTTTCTTACCTAGCTTTTATTCTATTGATGTCGTCAAAGGATTGAATGAGGTCCACCTGCAATAAACAGGGTAATCTGATTTAGTACATATATTGATTCTATTGTCATTGTCATCTAGAATCATTCTTACAGATGTACCCAGATAAAAATGTTCAACCAAATGTCTGGGCATCCTGTGACCCTGTCAACTTGACGTGAAATTACCTGTCATAGACTTATTCTGCCATGACCATTGGTTTGTTCTATCTATCTATCTATCTATCTATCTATCTATCTATCTATCTATCTAAATCTATCTATTGTCTATCTGTTTATCTAATTCTACTGCAAATGGAATATGAAGAACATTATAAAATAAGACAAGCAAAAATATGATTTCTTTTTATTAAAGGATTCTTGATACTGTTATTTTCTTATTTTTTCCACCAATTTTCCCATCTTTTTGGAAGAAGAAACTTAGAGAGACATCACTGTGCTATTTAAAATGTAGCATTTCTTGTCTTTTACCCATTTAAATTTGTCTGGTACTCCTGAATAAAATAATCATTTGTCCACTTAGTCTCTGTAGAAGTATAGTCATTGTGGTATCAAGGAACACTAGACAGTCCACAGGTAAGTGTGGATACATCTGGAAGGAGTGAGAGATTTTCCTATATTACATTAGCAATTGTTAATTTCCTTACTGTTCAGTCAGTGTAAAATAGATTGAGAAGCAATGATTATAGCTGTTACACCTCTAATAAACACCATATGCAATTGCCCTCTTGAAAGAGTAAACTGTATTCATTTAAACATTTATTTGTGTCATTTATTTAACATGCATTGGTGAAACACTGGTTTAATTCAAGACACTGAAAATTCATCAAAGAAAATGTAAAGATAAATAAAATACTCTATTTTAGGATTTAGCAGCATATAAATTCAGAGCAGCAAGTAGCAATAAGGTTTAAATGCTAACATTCAAGTATCCTATTCAATATGAAGAAAGGGGTAATTGATGGGTAGTTGGCTTGAAAAAATTTTGGGGACTCTAGGCAAGTAGCACTCAAAAGGTCTGAAAATGGTAATAGGGCTTTGCACAGAATTATTTGAACCAGGAAAATATTTCTGATCTCTGATTGGGACTGGAAAAAGCAGAGAACAATGAAGAAATAGGTCAATTACCAGAAGTGGCATTTTGGGATGGAACTCCATTTAGAAGAATTGGAGCACATGATGTGAGAAACCAGATGTTTGGAACAAGGTCAGAGCCCTTTCTTTGGAAATATAGTAAGTACTGTATCAGAGTCAGATTATTAACCGGGGCAATCTGATGATCAGTCAAAAATGCTGTCAAGCTCGAACGTCTCAGTCATTGTCCATTTCAGTTTAGATTTGGTCTTGGCTCCTGAATCTTCTGCTGGGCCATCTGGTGGAGGAGTAATGCAGGAGTGAGTCACATCCTCGGTCTTAGCGTCAGAAGCTGAAGTTCCGGATCCTTGTGTCACAGGTCATACTCAGGGGTGGAAGAGACGGAGTGTAGGCTTTGTAACGAAATGAGCAAGGGTCAACACTTTTGTCACTAAATGCATGGCATTGTGTGGATCCATTAAGCTTTCTACCATTAGTTTCTTTTTCTTTAAATACATACAGAGTAGATTTATGACATTCAAGTTGCTAATTTGTCACTCTTTATACTGTCGGTGGGATTTCTCGCCCCATGCATTGTCTCAGGAAATAATCATGGGAAATGATTTTATCAACAGAATATTATTAAACACAATGCATAATAATATGCTTTACTTATCTAGCATTGTTGTGTAAGAAACCATTCCCCAAATTGGCAACTTAGAACAAAAGTCACTTTATTTTTATTTTTTCGCACAAGGCTATCCCAGATTCAAGAGGTGTATAACAAACATTTCAAAGAAAGTTGTACAAAAGGACAGGAGGAATCATTGTGGCCTTCTTTATAAACATTCAGACAAACAAAGGCATAAAGAATATCCCATATTGGGCTTGGCTTTCTTCTTACTTTGACTACTATCACATACCTCAGCTATCCTAACAGAGGATGAGACATGTGAACAGAACAACATCACCCATCGCTCCTAAATTAGACTAGTCAGCAATCAGTTTGTTCAATCAGATCCCACCCAAGACCAACTAGTTCTCACACAGCTGGCTACAGATGCGTTTGTGAGCCCATTTGACACATCAGAATCAGTCAACCCCTAAAACTCATGCACAATCATAAATTGTGCTCCCATCCAATGAATCTTACAATATTTTGACAACTTATACAGATGGTTCAGACTATGATTTTTTGAACTTCATGATGGTGTGAAAGAAATGAGAATTTGGTAGAAAACTGTAGTTAAAATTTTGAATTTTGGTCTTTCCCTGGGCAAGTGATAGGCAGATCTTTTCACCTTTGTGGTGCTGGGCAATGGTGGTGGCAGTGAGCCATGTTCACAGTTAGCCAGGTGAACACAGAGTTTTTAGACAGCTAATGCTGTATTCTAGAGTGGACTGTATTCAATAAACCTTATGAGATTGTGAATACAGTAATACAAAGTAGGTCTTGTGTTAGAAGATTTTTCCCAGCTATAGGCTAATACAGATGTTCTGAGCATGTTGAAGCTAGGCTAGGCTAAACTATGATGTTTTGTAGGTTACATATCTTACATACAATTTTAACTTATAAAAATATTCAACTTACAATGAAGTTATCAGGATGTGACCCTATCCTCTGTTCAGGAACACCTGGACAGGGAATGGCAAAGCCAGATTCTCAGAGGGGCTTTGAGTCAGTATAGGGTTGTGTGTGTGTGTATGTTTACATATGTACAATTGATGTGATAAAAGATCTGTGGAGGGCGTAGCATGCATGCATGTTCAATAACACGCACTGAATGAATAGCTGTATATGCTAGTGAATGCTGGCATGGAGATCTAAAACTTGTAAGGAAGCAGTGGAACCTCATGTAAATACTGACTCTGGGAACTTGTAGATACACTTATTTTCTTAAACGTGCATTTGTATTTGGGAATTAACTATGTATTTGAGGTGACACTGCTGACTTGATTATTGTTTAACATGTAACACTGGATGTCTCTGGGGAAACCAGAAAGTAGTGCCCTTTATAAAGCTGCTGCAATCCAGAGTGATGGGCTCAAGGCCATCAAAGGTTTCTTTAAATGATCAGGAAGACATGGATCAAAAGTGATCTGCTTTGTTCGATTGTTTTCATGATTAATGCATACATCTCTATTCAGTAGAGTTGCAGCAATGACTACTATATTTTTGAGCAAGGTAATCCTCCTCTGTACACTTTGTGTCGAGGCATCTTGGATTTTGCGATGTAAGAACACATCAAACACTTTTACAAGAAAGCTCCCAAATGGTACAAAAATAGACAGAATTTCTTTTTGGAGGATTGAATTTTACCTGGAGAGTTTGCACATAAAATTTGTCTAGAAGGCAAAATTTCAGCCTACATTGGCTCACTTTTACAATGTTTTCATGTATTATATATTCATATATATGAATATAATGTGTATATATTATTTTTAAAACATTGTTCTTATTTGTTTTCCATACTTAGTCTGCAAAAACAAAAAAGAAATCTTTGAAAATATAACTGGAAAGTCTCATTCTGAAGGCTCTTGGTTGTTGTAATGCCTTGTGTTTTCTTATCATGTCGCAATTTTTGGGAAGGAGCCAAAAAAAGATACAGTGATGAGCGGAGGGAAAGAAGCAGTGAGAGAAGGAGAAAGGGAGAAAGGGAGAACACCCTTTCCCTTCTCCTCCAAGGCATCTAAATCCCCTCTGAATAGTGCTTCATGTGTTTCTTTTCATAGCAGTTTGCAACTATTAGATTGCATTATGAGGTGGAGGCAAGTCTCTGGGCAAGAGAAGAGAAGTTAGATTACTGGCCCAAGGCAATAAAGAGTGAATGGACCTTAGTGAGGAAAATCCAGTGCTCCAGTTGCCAGAATCTATTCTCAAATGACAGGAGTTTAATCTCTTTTGTGAGAGTGACAAGTAGAATGGTAGATTATCAGTTATTGATGTTACAGGCATGCATCCAGATTCCCAGAACAGCGTGGGATTTATTTCTGGCAGGTCCTGCATAATAGACAGTGTTGCTATTATCATTATTAGTACTAACTGACATAAATAGAAAAACAGGATTTCAAACAGGCTAACCCAAATAGAATAGCATTCTCATGAGCAAAATATCAGCTTCACAGGTTTGTTGTTCCTCGTGGGTAAGAGAAGACTTAAAGCAAGGAGCATGGATTTGGTTCTCAGTGTGTTCCCCTTTCTAACTAGTCAGTATGTGACCTGGAGCAAGTGCCTCTTTCTTTATTTCTGAATTTTCAGTTTTCCAGCCCAATCCACTTGCTCTAAAGATAACTGCAAAAAAAATCAAGCAAAACCAATGTTTATATATGTTTAGGAAGGCAGTATACAGGAGAAAGTTTTATTTTGCCTCTGTTCTTCTCATAATTGTTCAGACTTTTGTAAAAAGGAATAACTCTATACTCCATGAGGTCATGTATAAAAGGACATGGTTTATTTAGTTTCATTTCCTTAGATTTTTATATTAAATTATGTTTTGATAGAAATATTTTTATCATTCATTATGACTCATTATGTTGGACTCTCAATGTCATAAGCTTTATTGTAGAATTGATAATTATTTCCTGATATTATTATCATTTTGCTGGTAAAATGGCCTTTGGTCAACTTAAAATTTTAGTGACTTGTCTGAAATCCTAGAAGGGATAGTTAAGTCAGACTGATAGATAATTCATGTGTGTAAGGATTGTAGAATCTAGTAGGAGAGGAAGAATAGATGTAATTGTTATGATAGTTTGAGAGTGATTATGATAAACATTATAAAGCAAAATAGGGAGAAGAAAAAGGAGACAGATTGGAGGAAACACAGATTGTGTCTACTCTTGGGATTATGAGCTAGCCAATATTTGAGATGGATCTTGAAAGAGTTTGTAGCATGAACACGCAGAAGTAGGGAAATTAAATTTGACTAGCAGAGCCTCAATGTTAAATTCATGTGAGATGAAACTAAGTAGTGATATTTGGGAAATTGTGAATGAAAATTCCTATCTTTTGAAGCACCTTGCCTTTGCCCTGACTTTCCATCAGTCTACACAGTGTTAGCAAGATTTTTGGTCATGGAATGAAAAGTGGAGAATCAGGGCAAGATTTAATTTCCAATGTGCAAAAATATTTTTTTTCAGTGAAGTCAGTGCTTTTTGAAAACAAATTCCAAATTAAGTTTTCATTGAATGAACATCTCAAAGCCTAAATTAGAAGGACTCATCTAAACTCATCTAAACTCATCATGGAGTTTCTTCCAGTAGGCAGTCAAGTCGCCAAGTCATGTTTTTCTAGAGGAAGAAATATTTGTATGGAAGAAGAAAGACAATGTCCTTTATGTTGACTCACACGGTGTCTGATAGGGGAAGAGAAGGAGTAAGGCAAAAGTGTTTAATTAGTGATATTGTACAGAACAGAGATTTTGCTCATGGGCCTTCTGGGACTCCTGCAAAGATCCTTGAGATTTTTTTATACTAACCTGCTTTACAACCAGCCATACTTCCCTGTGTTTCAAAAGCCATGATGAGACCAAGGTGCCTTCAGCTAAGTCCAGAGAGCTATATCCAAAAAGTCATGATGAAACCTCAGAGGCTTTGGAGTCATGGTCCACATACCAGGAGGTGTGAGCTCAGATTCGGTGAGCCATATTGCCCCACCTACCATACCAGCTCAAAGCCAGATGTTGAACTATATCTAGATCATAAAGACCATGATTTTATGGATCAGGAGAGCCTAGCAATCTTCATACTTCTAATATGAGGATGCTTAAGCCCCATGTTTTCCTCTGCATACCTGGAAGCTATCATGAAAAGGTAGTGAGAAGGGAGATGCAAGACTCAGGCATCTGAGAAACCAAACACTTTTTTCCTTAGAATATGATTTTAATCAAGGGAGAGTCTTAAACAATTGACTATTTCCCATGTCCCAATATGTTAAAGTTTAAGAAAAACATTGTTGGTAGACAGAAATAAAGAAGTTGCAATGTCTTTGCATCTGAATCTTACAAGTTAAAATCACAATCCTGCTACACACATATGATAGAGCAATTCTTTCTATTTTCAGAGAGGGGGAAAAAAGATTTTAGGTAGCTCAAAAACTTGACCAGAAGGAGGAGGAGCCAAGCCTGAGCTGGCTACTCTGGCTGCATGGATCATGCTGTCCCCATAGCACCCACAGCTCCATACAGAGATAGGGAGCAGCCAACAACTGTGTGTGTGTGTGTGTGTGTGTGTGTGTGTGTGTGTGTGATGGAGGAATGATTAAGAAACAAGATGTGGTGTCTGTTCTCGTGCAAACTATGAGGTAGCTCTTTTAGGAATCTTGAGAATCAAGAGGAAATCAATCAAACACAATTTTGGTCTATGTGAAAAGTATGGAAACAGGCTACAGGGTTTGTTCATGTATTATGCAGGATTATGTACTGAGTATATCATGGTACTTCCTCCTTATGTAATACATATAAAAAATTTACTACAAAATAAGTAATCTCAGGTTACTACTAATATTTCCTGCGATGACTACTTGAGTAAAACACATCAAACCTCCCAAAACATTATTTTCCAGCGTCCATCTTTTTATGGTCCTATGAGTATTTATTCATGCTCTGTATACTAGGGTGGTAAAGGCATGAGGATGTCAGCGACTGTACAAATAATGAAATACAAATGCAGATATGGTAAAATGTGGTAAGGGGGCCGATGCTATGGTGCAGTAGGTTAGGCTACCTACTGAGACGCCTGTGTCTCATATCAGAGTCCCAGTTGCTCTGCCTCTGATTGAATTCCCTGATCATGGGATTAGGAAGCAGGGGATAATGACTGAAATAGTTGGAGGATGGCCCAAGTGCTTGGGCCCTGCACCCCATGGGAGACCAGGAGAAGCACCTAGCACCTGGCTCCTGCCATCGGATGAGCGCGGTGCGCCGGCCGCAGCGCACCGACCGCGGCAGCCATTGGAGGGTGAACCAACGGCAAAAGGAAGACCTTTCTCTCTGTCTCTCTCTCACTGTCCACTCTGCCTGTCAAAAAAAATAATAAAAAAAAAATGAAATAGTTGAGTTCCTGCCAACCATGTGGGAGCCAGGAGTGGAGTTCCCAGCTCCTGGCTTCAGACTGGCCCAGCTTCAGCTGTTGTTCATTTCCATATGGGGTGTGAATCAGTGGATGGAAGATTTCTTTCTCTCTCAGTGTCACTCTGCATTTTAAATCAATCAATCATAAAAAGGTTTTTTTTTTTTTAAATCACAATAAGTTTTCTAATTTCAGGCTTAATATTTAAGTTATTTATTTATATTTTCTTAAAAGATCCAGAAGATCAGACCTAATAATATCACAATACTACTGATCTTAGTGATAGAATAACGAGCCTAAGGAATTTGTTGTGGCTTTCCTATTAATATCTTTGACATATAGATTAGTTTTCTTAGAGTGTTTTATGCATGGGAAATAAGCTTATTACATTCCAAAATCAATTATTACCCATACCATAGCTTGGGTTTTTTTTCTTTTTCCCACCATGGCTTCACCAGATGTATGTCACCTCATCTTCAGTGTAGTCAACCACAATTTTGAATGGCAGCTCTGAGAAATACATTTTCAAAGCTTACTTTTAAGTGAAAGAAAGGCACAAACTCATGAGATGTGGACATTTTAGTCATCATTACATGTAAAAAGAAATTAGAAATTGCAAGGTCCTAGGAAATGAGTTTTGGGAATATTTCCAAATGAATAGAAGTCTGTGATTTGAAAGAAATGTTAAGTGCATGAAAATGAAGTTCTTAAATACTGAAAAGTATGGAGCATAAAAACAGTCTGTTCCAGAAGAATTAGACCCTGTTGGGAAAAACAAAACAAAACAAAAAAAAACGAGTGCCCAGTATGTCACTGAAGAGAGTTGATGGCTAAAAGGTTTACTAAAGGACAGCGTGTTTGGCCTTTAGTCCCCACCGCCACTCTATGTCTGCAATTTCATAGAAGTCAAGGAAGGAAGTGTGCTTGACATTTGCTGGGACTACACTGAGAAATTCTGTTACAACAATTGAGGGTGAGGGTCTATCATCCATGAACATAAATTCTTTGGGATTTAATTAATTTTGATTCTAGTTAATATGTATTAATGATTGATTATTTTAAAATATCTATTGTACTTGAAATGAAGGGTAAAGATTGGCAAAGTAGAATTAAGATTCAAATATTAAATCAGTTAAACTGAATCCCTAAGTAAATGACCAAAGATTCAATTTGTGTCTCAGTAAGTTTATAAATTATTTTGTCTTAATTTTTAAGGACATTTCAGGTAGACTTGAGACCATGAATAGATCACTAAGGTGGTAGACAGGCATTTCCAGAGCTTATTCCTTCAAAGAAATATCAACTTGGACAACCATACATACATGAAAACATCTTCACAAGAGCCAAACAATACAGATGAGAGCTTACAACAACTGAGTGGAACCCAGAAATAAAATGCACATTGAGGAGAGTAGAAAGAATAGCTTACATTATCTGTGTTACCTCTCTCCCAAGCATGCACAGCACAGCCATAGAGAGATATCTTTCACACGGGGAGGAGTGAGATGAGAGCCCACGTTTGCTGCAGACCTTGTAACTAGGCTTTCTCCAGAACCAGATTCATCCCCACACCCCCAGACTCCAGGTTGGTCCCCAGAACTCAAGAGTCTAGGCTGGTGTCTGTGGACCCAGACTCTGACACTGGGAGATTAAGCTCCAGGCCAGTACCAGCAGATGCTACTTCTAGGCTGGCTTCTGTAGACTCAGGCTCAAGGTATATTATGCAGACTCAGGTTCCAAGGAGGTCTCCAATTCCAGACCAACATCTATGAATCCAGAACCCAGAAATGCTACTGTAGACTTAGGCTCTAAGCCTGCCATAGTCCTCATTGATTCAGAACTCAGACCCACTCCCACAGACCTATATTCCAGAGACACCATTACTAAACTGGTGCCATCATGGCCTCCATGGACCCAGGATTGAGATCTACCATTGTAGACTCTTATACACCATCACTTCAGGTTCCAGACCAGTCTTCATAGACCTATACTCTTGGATTTTCCATGTATAAAGAAACTTGATGGACACCTAATGGACTCATGATCCTGGTCCATCTGTCCATTGACTGATTCACTAGACCTTGTCACTTCATGACAACTGCATCAAGCCCCATCTCTGGGACTTGGCAGACAACCCACATGGATTCTCTGGATAGGATGAATGTATTGCTGCCAAAGACCTTCTATAAATGCTACAAGAGGTTTTTACCACTTCATATGTACAGACACCATTGCAAAGCCACAAGCATCATGAATAACCACAAGATTACCAGAACAAAATAGTGCACCAGTAACTAGACCCCGAGAAAGAGACAGCTACCAAATCCTAACAAAGAATTCAAATAATCATATTAAAGTTACTCAGTGAGTTTCAAGGCAAGACAAAAGACAGCTATAGATATTCCTCAGCTTAGAAGTTACAGCTTGAACAATCCATCAAAAGTTGAAAATATTGTTACTCTAAGATTTATTCTATACCCCTAAACTACCAAACATCATCATTTAGCAACAATATACTGTATGGTACTGGTCGTTTGCTTTCATGATTCTGTACTAATGTGTGCAATACTTCACTGGCATGGCCTAGCTTCACAAAAGACTATCATATCACATATTATTAGTCCAGGAAAAAAACAAAAAATCAAAATACAGAATATCCTTTAAAATGTATGCACAGCATTATGAAATCAGAAAACTGGAAATCAATGTTTGTAAATGAAACTAAGGAAGACAATAAATAAGCAAAATCAGAAAGTCAATAATTAGATATAAAGCAAACAGAACAATCAAACAGAACTGAAAATACAACTGACTCAGAAATTCCTTGGAGAACATCAACAGCAGACGTGGACAGGCAGAAGGAAGAATCAGTGAGCTATAATACAGATCATTTGAAATTATCTAATCAGAAACAAAATAAAAATGAATGGAGAGCATGAAGAACCCCTCGGTTGCTAATGGGACACCATCAACCGAATTAGTATAAACATTTTGGGATCTCATTAGGACTAGACAAAGAGAAGTGGGGAATAGGATTATCTGAAGAAACAATGAAAGAAATATTCCCAAATGGGGAGAGGAAAATGCAGGTTTAGATTCATGAAGTTCAAAGAACTTAAAATAGGTTAAACACAGAGATCTTCAACAAAAAATTGTTGTCAAATTACCAAAAATCATAGATGAAGAGAATTTTGAAGTTAGTAAATGATTTTCCATATGTTAGAGACCTCTGTAATACTATCTTTACATATCCCATTTATCACCTGTAAGGAATATACAATAATATATTCTTCAAACAGCAGTTGTGAGAATGAAGTGAAATATATAACTCAATAAATGCAAATTGGCAGGCGCCGTGGCTCAACAGGCTAATCCTCTGCCTTGCGGCGCCGGCACACCGGGGTCTAGTCCCGATTGGGGCGCCAGATTCTGTCCCTGTTGCCTCTCTTCCAGGCCGGCTCTCTGCTGTGGCCCAGGAGTGCAGTGGAGGATGGCCCAGGTGCTTGGGCCCTGCACCCCATGGGAGACCAGGATAAGCATCTGCCATCAGATCAGCGCGGTGCACCTGCTATAGTGCGCCGGCTGTGGTGGCCATTGGAGGGTGAACCAACGGCAAAAGGAAGACCTTTCTCTCTGTCTCTCTTTCTCTCTCACTGTCCACTCTGTCAAAAAAAAAATGTCAAGTTTTCCCTACAATACAATAATCAAATATATATATATATATATATATATATAGAGAGAGAGAGAGAGAGAGAGAGAGAGAGAGAGAGAGAGAGAGACAGGCAGAGTTAGACAGTGAGAGAGAGAGACACACACACAGAGAAAGGTCTTCTTTCCATTGGTTCACCCCCAAAATGGCGCCAAGGCTGGCAAGCTGCACAGATCTGAAGCCAGGAGCGAGGTGCTTCCTTTTGGTCTCCCATGCGGGTGCAGGGCCCAAGCACTTGGGCCATCCTCCACTGTACTCCTGGGCCACAGCAGAGAGCTGGCCTGGAAGAGGAGCAACCGGGACAGAACCAGCACCCCAAATGGTACAAAAACCCAGGGTGCCAGCACTGCAGGAGGAGGATTGACCTAGTAAGCCACAGCGCTGGCCTCAAATATATTATATAATACAGTTCTGAAAATTTTGTCTTTACATATTTACAAGTATATACATATCCAGTTAATACCACACAGATCAAAGTAGTTGAATATTTTCAAGCGCACATATACTCTCATATATCATGTATCAGTTGATATATATTCAAGCATAGTCACTGTTTTAATCTCTAGCACCACAAATTTGCTTTGTTTATTTTGGACTATGTGTTAATTAAGTATAACATCTATGTATTCTTTAGCTCAATCTTATATGTATGATATATATTCATGTTTTTAAAATAAAAATCATTTATTTATTCAAAAAGCAGAGAGAGGGTGAGAAAGAGAGAGAGAACTCTTTTATTTGTTGCTTCACTCTCCAAATGGCTGCAATGGCTAGGACTAATACAGGCTGAAGCTAGGAGTTTGGAGCTCCATCTGGGTCTCCCACGTGGGTGGCAAGGACTCAGGCAGTTGAGTTATCATTGGCATCTTCCAACACACAATAGCAGGAGCTGGATCAGAAGTGAAGTAGCTGAGAGTCTAACTAGCACTCCAAAATAGGATGAGGGCATCAAAAATTGTAGCACCTGGGCCGTAACACCTGACCACTGCATTCATGTCTTTATCTGAAAAATATCTCATTTTCACATTTTTATTAATGATTCATTTTCCCATTCTACCATTGTTGGATATAAAGGTTGCTTCAAGCTTTTTTTTTTGTGTAAATGACTTGATGAATATTCTTCACTTTTGTTTTTATTTAGTAAATATAAATTTCCAAAGTACAGTTTATGGATTACAATGGCTTTCCCCCACCATAATTTCCCTCCCACTCGCATCCCTCCCATCTCCCGCTCCCTCTCCCATTCCATTCACATCAAGATTCATTTTCAATTATCTTTATGCACAGAAGATCGATTCAGTATATTCTAAGTAAAGATTTCATCAGTTTGCACCCACACAGAAACACAAAGTGTAAAATACTGTTTCAGTACTAGTTATAGTATTACTCACATTGGACAACACATTAAGGACAGATCCCTCATGAGACATAAGTACACAGTGACTCCTATTGTTGACTTAACAATTTGACACTCTTGTTTTTGGCGTCAGTAATCTCCCCAGGCTCCAGTCATGAGTTGCCAAGGCTATGGAAGCCTTTTGAGTTTGCTGACTTTGACTTATTCTGACAGGGTCACAGTCAAAGTGGAAGTTCTCTCCTCCCTTCAGAGAAACTTATCTCCTTCTTTGATGGCCCCATTCTTTCCACTGGGATCTCACTCGCAGAGATCTTTCATTTACGTATATATTTTTTTTTTTTGCCAGAGTGTCTTGGCTTTCCATGCCTAAAATAATCCCATGGGCTCTTAAGCCAGATCTGAATGCCTTAAGGGCTGATTCTGAGGCCAGAGTGCTATTTAGGACATCTGCCCTTCTATGAGTCTGCTGTGTATCCTGCTTCCCATGATGGATTGTTCTCTCCCTTTTTTATTCTTTCAGTTAGTATTAGCAGACACTAGTCTTGTTTGTGTGATCCCTTTGACTCTTAGACCTATCAGTGTGATCAATTTTGAAGTGAAATTGATCACTTGGACTAGTGAGATGGCATTGGTACATGCCACATTGATGGGATTGTTTTGGAATCCCCTGGCACGTTTCTAACTCCACCATTTGGGGCAAGTCCGATTGAGCATGTCCCAAATTGTACATCTCCTCCCTCTCTTATTCCCACTCTTATATTTATCAAGGATCACTTTTCAGTTATAATTTAAACACCTAAGAATAATTGTGTGTTAATTGCAGAGTTTAACCTATGGTACTAGAAGCAAAAAAATACTAAAATGGATAAAGTATTACATTGCACATCAACAGTCAGGACAAGAGCTGATCAAGAATTTTCTTCACTTTTTACAAGCCCTTTGATGATCAAAATACTAATTTCTTCTTATTATAGATTATATATAATAAATTTGTAGACATAATATGCTTGTGTGATTATTAATAGAGACTGTCAGGAAGGTTTCAAATGTGTGTGTGCCTGTTCACATTCAATCAAAAATGTATGAATTCTAGTTGTTCCATGTCTTTATTGACATTTGATATCAATATGTGATGGTATTGTGGATTTTAAAAAATATATAATTTTATCCATTCTGCTAGGATACAGTATCTCTTTGTGCTTTTAATTTACATTTCTATGTTGATTAATTATATTGGATGCCCAAGTGGTATTGAATGGGCCAAACTGAAGAAGAACCTAAGAGATGAAACCATACAGGTAAAAATAGGAATGGATTAGTTTGAAAGACAGGGAATGGGCCTGGGAATGGCATCTATGGCCCACAAGGCAGACTATAATTCTATAATTTATATTATGTGTTATTCCTGTCCCTGGAAATATTGAAATTAATGGCTATGGATTTTTTATTCTGACTGTATATTTTTCTTGAGAAGGAGCCCTTGATATAGACTAACTGTAACTCTCCTATTGTATCTCATTTAAATTTGACAGAAGGTTGTCTGTTCTACTAGAATAAATCAGATACTATAGTATTCCCATAGAAGCAAATAGTAAAGCCACTCCACATACCATTGAAAATGTATTGCAAGAAAGAACGTTGTTTTCTTTTTCCATTTTTTAAAAGAAAATACAAGTTATTTGATGATGGATTCAGTTTTCTTTGAATAGTCTTTTATCATTGATCTCAAAGGAAGATTTCTTTGATGCACATCTATTCTGAGACATAAAAACACAAATTGGCTAAGGCTGACAAGTTTGTTACAGTGGCATTGTCCAGAATATAGGAAGAAATTGGAGACTTTCTCAGTTGCAGCAAATAGCTACCAGAGCTTCCTTTTTACTATAGCGTGTATTGAACATTATGTATCTTTCTGCTATGATACCATTAGCCATTTCTTTGGCTTTAAAATTGATCATTTTCTTATTAAATTCAGAGTATATTTCAACAATATCATGTTTAGCCCTCAAAAAGCAAAACTGGAAGGTTAAATGAGAAACATAAAACTCTTTCTTGACAAAGACAATGGGCAATAAGAGTTGATATGTGGTGGTTATTAACTTGGTATAATATTCTCAAAGTTTCTTTTTCACTGTTGCCTTTCTTAAAGGCAAAAAAACCCAAAATAAAACCAAAATACCAAACCAGGATACTAGTTAAGTACTTTGAATTAGTTATGTAGGTTCCTAAAGGGCAATACTGAAAAGAACAGTTCAGGCTTCATATAATAGATCATTATCATTGTCCTAAAGCAGCAGAAAAACAGAACAACACAAAAGGCAAAAATATGTCAGTTGGTCAAGGAACTGATGGCTATTTTCCTGGTGTAAAATTTATATAGATTTTCAAATGTATAAAGTGGAAGACATCGTGTTAGCATTCCAATGTACTGGATTTTGACACTTTTATAATTATGCTATTTTCATCAAATCATCCTACTCAAGCATACTGTACATAGGCTCTCATGACAACTGGTTTAGTGTGAATGCAACCACTTTTCACATAGTTAGTATCTTGGTTATAGAACATAATGCCCGGAATAGTACTACCCTCAATGCATCTGTTCTCAGGGCATATTATCTTCTTCAGAATTGTTTTTTCTCTCTGTAAATAACATTGCTGGTCAAAAGAGCTCATTTTTTAAAGATTGATTTCTTCATCTGAAAGTCCGAGTTATACAATACACACACACACGGGGGGGGGGGGGAGATCTTCCATCTGCTGGTTTACTCCCTAGAAGCCCCCACCAGCTAGGGCTGGGCCAGCTGGATCGGAAGTAGAGCAGCTGGGGCTTGGACTGGTGCCTGCTACACCGTGACACTGTTGAACCTGTTTCACAGTATTATCTGTTGTAATTTTGTCTTTCAATTTGTTAAACTCTATTAATGCCCAAGTAGGTTTTGATCTACATGAGTGGGTCACAAAAGATGTTTTGTCCATCATAAATTTATTCAACCAGATTCTAGCAAAAACCAGAACCTGAAAGGGTTAATTGATATAAGTTAAAAAAATGGATTTATTCCAAAGCTGTGGGTAGAATTAAGAGAAGCAAGAAGGGATAGTGATGCATTTGGAGACACTGAACAATGGAAAGTCCTGACTGATGGAGTGAGGGAGAGAGTGGTAGTACCAGAACCCAGTATGGCTGTGGTTGGAGGACATGGGCTCCCTAATTGTAGCCATGGACACCCAGAAAAGCTACTGTCAATCATGACCTGAGAATGTGGGGCTTCAAGTGTTGTTACAATCAGTACCTCATAACTGCCTTCTAATCCTGCTCTCCTGCTAGTACTTGCTACTGACTGAAACCAACAAGATGCCAGAGAGAAGCATTTCTCAAGGAACAAAGTTCTGGGGGCAAAGATTAGGGCAGAGATTGGATTCAGAAAAGGTCAAAGGAAATGATGACGCACCAGCACCGCCAACCCCATTTTCTAAATTGCACTCATCCTTTTCTTCGTTGAGATAGACAAATCTGCAGGAAGGGAGGACAATCCCCAAACACCCGGGAAGCAGGATCTGTTAAGCACTTGATCACTTTGAAGAGAAGTCAATGCAGTCAGAATCCCACCAGGATCCTTAAGTGTAATGTTTTTATTGGCCTTTGTTCCCTATGTATGAGGTGTTAAGCAGTAGGGGTGGATGAAAAGGAGATAGTGGCAATTAATATGAAGTGTAAGTGATCCCCAGGCCCACTTCTGTAGCTTATTACCAAACTTAAGTTACTAGGCTTCTTGGAAAGTATACCTTCATCCTTTGATCACAGATTTTATGTTCTTTTTATTTTCTGGCAGCATCAATTGATGAGTTCTTTATCCTTTAATGTGTCACAAGTCTTCACTCCAGCATGACCCAAGGCCCTGGTCACTGTCCACTTATTATGTTGTTCCAATTTCCCCTTGCAAATAAAATGAGAATAACTGTACTGATGTATACCAGTGTGAGCTGCCTAGATTTCAAATTTGTCTTCTGCCACTAGTTGAAAGTATCGACATTTTCCTTGGTAATTGAACTATTCAAAGCAGTAACAGACTCCTAACCTGCTGATTCATCAAAGTAAGGAACCCGAATTATCCCAAGGGAACTCTCAGTTTCTGTTTGCATGGAATTGTCACTGTGTTCCAGGGTAGAAACATTTTATTATGTGAGTACTTGATTTCCAAACACTGTGGCCATTTCTATGGTGCACAGTAGTAGCTATTATTGTGATAATAAGAGAGGTATTCTCACATAGGCTCCTCGTTTCTTAGGTCCATGAACCGTATCTGCAGAGAAGATTGTAATATCCACTGTCTACTGGTTTAAAGCATATTATACTTTCTATAAGAACCGCATTACACATTCACAGATTGTCTTCATTTACCTACTGGCATTCCAAGCCTTTAGTGGTCAACTCACCACATTCTCAACAACCTGTCATCTGGGGAATATGTCAAGACCAGGGTACTTCTTGGTGGAGGTCCTTTGCTACTGTAAAGTGTGTCCCCTCCCTCTTTTAATTTTATTTCTTTCTGACACTAATGCCTTTTGTTAGACCATGAAGAGAAATATTGATAGAATTTGTGGGCACAAAGGAAAACTTGCGCTAGTATATTAATCTATTCTCGTAAATCTATTTTGCAACATTTGTGGTAAAACAGGTGTAAAATAATCGACGTTCACCCCATGAGCAGCTGGCTCTTCCCTTACTTTTCACTTCTGCTGTGGGAATGTCTGAAAGAAGGCTCACTTGACTCAGCTCATTCATAGCTTCAACCCTTGTCATCATGGCCACTTTCTAAATGGACCCATTAAACAAGCCATTTAGGGGCCAAGGATAGACGCTGACTGATGTCCTTGCAACAGGTAATTTTACTCACCTGATTGCTGGGCCTTTGCCTCACTGGAGGGAATTCATGTGACCCATTTTCATACTCTGTCCACTCTGAGATGTTTATACACAGCCTTCTCTCACGGGCTCCTTAGTCACTCATCCTCTGCTCCAGCAATGCGAACAGTCACTAAGCCATCATCAGATGACTATGAATCAATGTGGATTTCACATCAGGGAATTTAGTTCTCTTTCCAGATATCCACAGAAAGTGGGAAAAAAGAGCTATTTACCAAGACTACCCATCCAGATTTTCAAGGTTCTAATTCTTTTTTTTTTTTCATTTTTAAATTTTTGACAGGCAGAGTAGACAGTGAGAGAGAGAGAGACAGAGAGAAAGGTCTTCCTTTGCCGTTGGTTCACCCTCCAATGGCCACTGCGGCTGGCACGCTGCGGCCGGCACACTGCGCTCATCCGATGGCAGGAGCCAGGTGCCAGGTGCTTCCTCCTGGTCTCCCATGGGGTGCAGGGCCCAAGTACTTGGGCCATCCTCCACTGCACTCCCTGGCCACAGCAGAGAGCTGGCCTGGAAGAGGGGCAACCGGGACAGAATCCGGCGCCCCAACCGGGACTAGAACCCGGTGTGCCAGTGCCGCAAGGTGGAGGATTAGCCTGTTGAGCACCGGCTGGTTCTACTTCTTTCTAAACATTGTTTTTAAAGTCAGCTTGTGAGATCTGAAGAAATTATACCTTTAATGGCTTTATACCTCTATAGGACTTGTAATGTGGCTTTGTTTGTATCTGATCCACCTTAATGTCTCACTCTAGCTATGTAAAAAAAACAAAGAAGTTCTTGCACTTTGAAAAGAAATCTCAAGCTTTGAGTGAACTGCATGTGTGGTTGTATATCAGTCAGAAATAGCAAACCTACTTCAGCTTTATAAATCAATAAAGTTAACGTAGTAACTAAATACAACAATGAATTCATCACACAAAGCTGCTTTCCATTGTACTCTGTGGTCTGCCACCTCTGATAATTTGAAAAATCATGATGCCATGGTAGCTGTGGCAGCATCATCTCACCTCCTGGCAAATAGGTTACTTGTGTGCTTATAGAATTTGTGAGACATTGGTGCTGAAATCCTAGTTTCAGGGTATATGTCCTACAAACATTCCTGGAAAAATCTCTTATCAACCACAGTTCTGGAAGGGAATTGCTGACAGACTCAAAAAGGTCATTTTAAAGAGTATAGAAATCAGATCACTTACAACTGGGGGCAGGATTAAAGGTAGAAACAGGAAAGTATAGAACTCCTAGGACCTAGCAACAGTTACTATGGAACAGTTACCAGGGACCAGATGTTATCATACCTAGTCTCAAACGGTAAAAGGAGGGGGAAATTCTATTGGACCCCATTTAGAGAAGACAAGGAGAGGAGCATGTGTAGAGACCCTAACATTGTCAATACCACAGGCTATTAAGGAGAAGCTAATGGGCTTTGCTCTGCTCCCTGCTGAACTTTCAGGGCCTCCCATTGATCAACTGCACCAGGAAAACAGAGAACAATGGATCCTGACTGATGTGGTCCATTAAGCTCACCAACCAAGGAACAGAGAAGAGTGAGGCAGAGAAGTGGAAAAGAAAATGGAGAAAATCAGACGTCGAGCATGGATTGTTTCTGATTAATAAACAGGTGCCTTTGGATTAGTATTTTTCTGTTTTATTCTTTTAGCTATAAATCTACATTTGTGCTGCTTAGGGAAAGTAATATCCAAAAAGTCATTTGAGGCTAAAATATAGGAAAGCTTATGGATTTAGGCCAGCCATAGCAATCTAAGCTCCAAAGGCTAAAGGATTTCATGCTCTGAGCATATATTAGTTCTCCGGGGCTGCCATAACAAAGCACCAGCAACAGCCTAGCTTACCCCACGCAACTGCTTCGTCACACAGCTTTGAACTCCAAAAGTCCAAGATTAAGGTGCTGGCAGGGCTGGTTCCTCTGGAGGGCAGTGAGGAAGAATCTGTCCCTTGCCGCTTCCCAAGCTCCTACTGCTGTGCTAGAACTCTGGTGATCACCCCAGTCTCTGTCTTCATTTCCATGCAGTGCTCCTGTGTGTGTTCGTGTGTGTGTGTGTGTGTGTAGGTGGTGGTTGTGTCCATATTTCCTCTTTTCATTAGGACACCAGTCACTTTGAACTAGGGGCCCACAATACTCAAGTAGGACTTCTTGATTCTCAGAATCATCGCTTTTCATGTTCAAAAATGTTGGACACTACTTACCGGGAAAGAAAACTGAATTTTAGAGTAAATTTGGATTTAAATACAGGAGGTAGCAGGACAAGCAATGGGATAAAGTTACTCTGAATAAATGACTCAAAAGTTATCTTTGGCAAAAAATCTTAATGATTCTTAAACACTCTATTCCGGTGAGATTTGTTAATCTAAGTTTCTTAACTAATTACAACTGCAATGGCTTTATTTTCAACTAAGTAAAACTTCAGATGTACTGAGGTTAGGACCTCGATGTATTGATTTTGGGAATACACAATTCAACCCACAACAGATCCTAGTGTCTAATACAATGTATGTCTCATGGTAAGTGCCCAATAAATGTCTTTAAATAATGGTAAGAGTAGTAGGAGAATAGACTTAACCTCACTTAAGTGTTTTATTTTTTCCTTTTTTGTGGTTAATCAGTTAATACTCATAAATTAATTGCTTTCAGTTGAATAGCCCATTAATCCACATATGATTCTCTTTAAAATGATAAATTGAAGAGACTTAAACTAGTGTCAGATAGTATTTCCTATTTTCTCCTAATGATTAATTAATGATATAATGACTCTATTACTTGTTGAGTCATAAATCCTTTTACTCAAGTTTTATCTCTAGTGTTAGCCAGTTTCAGAGACAGATAGAAATTTCAAGGCCATAAATATCATTCTCTGAATAATCAGTTTACCTCCTGCATCGGGAGCTTTGATGGAAAAATTATTGGACTGGTTACCTATATGTGATTTTGAAACTCATAAAATAATCCAACTATTTTAAAATCTAACTTTGAAATTTATCCGAATGATAACATGTATAATAACAAATAAGATAGTCTTTTTTTACAAAACATATTGTCAAGTTTCCAAATTAATTTAACTTGTCATCCTGTTGTCTGTCTTTTTACCTCTTGCATTTAAACCCAAGTTTGCTGTCTTAAATTTATAGGCAAGCTTTTCCTTTCCAGTGAAGAGTGTCCTACAGTTTTGAACATGAAATAGAGTGATTCTGAGATTTTCAGCCTCTCTCTCTATTTTTCTTCTACTGGATCATGAACAACACTCGTGTATTTAAAAGCTTTCTGGCAGGGTCTCTCAACACCTGACAATGAACTTCTGTGTGGAGAGTCTCTGAATTGGATCCTAGTTCTTTGGCTAGGACCTGAGTTAGGAACTTATTGAATAACACCATATACCATATTGTTGAATTGAAATAAAATTGGTCTGCATCCTGCATCTGCTTTTGAACTTGAATGTAAGTCTGTACCACAGCAGCTTCTGAATATAGTAAATGTATCATAGTTTGAGGGTAAAAAAACTGGAATCCAACCTAAGCATACACCCAAGTAAGCAACCAAGTGATTCTCAGCCAATCATAGCAGCTGAACCTCCAGTCAATCAGAGGCTGGAAGCTGCCAAATCATGACTTTATAAGGCAAATGCTAAACTTCAGCCAATCAGGTTGTTTTGTATGTCACTGACTTTTCTCTTGGTATAAATACAATCTGCTCATCTTACTCAAATAAGCTTTGCAAAATTCAGCTGGTCTCGGATTTGCTATTAGCTCCATATGTAAGCAAATATTTAGTATTATTTCCTGTAATCTCCTAGTCATTATTTGATCATTTCATCTTCACTAAAACCTTATTACAAATTCCATTTAACAGATGGAGACATTTCTAAGGAGAATAATTAATCAACCCAAAGATATAGCTGGCAAGGGATGGTAGCTACTTTTATAATTATAAATGGTTTCAGAATCTACTATAATTTTTTCATTCTTATATGTATTTGTGTATATATATAATTTACTTGAAAGGCAGATACACACACACATACACACACACACATATACATATATATACATATATACATATATCCCTCATCCATCCACTGGGTCATTCTCCAAATGGCCACAATGGCCAGGGCTGGGCCAAACTGAAACCAGGAGCCAGGAGCTTCATTGGGATCTCCCACATAGGTTCAGGGGCCAATGGACTTGGGCCATCCTCTGGTGCTTTCCCAGGCTCATTAGCAGAGAGCCTGTTTGGAAGTGGAGCAGTTGGGCCTTGAACCGGTGTCCATAAAGAATGCCAGCATCGCAGGTGGCAGCTTTACCCACTATACCACAGCACCAGCCCATACAATTTATATCATTTTAAGAACAATTTGAGAGCAATTTAACAAGTAGGCAAGATGGACCCTCCTCAAACCATTTGCTGCTTTGTTGGCCTTGAGCTCTCTGGGCACAGGTAACTAGGTAACTCTTACTTCCGTTTTGAAATTCTGCTTGATATCCATTGTTGTAAGATACCTTTCTTGCCACACTTCTCATTTGTCATTGATGGTGTTTATTTTATATGTAACTTCGTGCTCAGTTTGTCCTCCTTGGGAGGTAGAAAACTCTGTTAGGGGAGGGGTTTCTCTGACTTGCTTCCCTTCCTATTCCCTCCACAAAGTATACTTCCCTACTGTGCTCTAAGCATGTGTATTGATGGACAAATAAGAACACACACATCAGTATGTTTGCTTTGAACAGGATCTAAAAGGCAGAAGAACAGTGTGGTTGTTTACGCTCAGTAAGTCCCAACAACATTCAAACATGGCGATTGGGATTTTAAAGGAAACAATTCCTTTCTGTTCTAATATTCCGAAAATTTATGCAAAAGATAATGACACAATAACTGTTTTAGAGGCCATTGAGCTGCCACAAAATGCTAAAAAACACATACACTTACATAATACATATTATTTTTAGTAAGCTACAAAAATGGATGAATTTGAAATAAGGTCTGACACTCCAAGAGGCACTAGCTTGAGATAATATTTTCTATTTTAATTGGGATTCTCATTGTTCACAGCATATATTCTCACAAACAATGAGCCATTTTAAAGAGCATAGTTTACTTATTTGATCAGACCTATTTCAATTCACCTTAATAAGGTCTTAATGCAAGTATGAATCACAAATAAGAAATAAAATGGTTTTCACCTAAGCATATCCATGAGTTTGCTCATATTAGGTTGATTAAACATAGTAGATTAATGCTGGATGCCTATTACAGTGGAAAAAACCTGCAGACATAAGCTCTGCAAACTTCAGTCCAATGCCTTGTAGTCACATAGCACATAACCCTTGAAGAACATCAGAATTCTAAGGGAGAAAATTGCAGTTCAATTTAAAAGCATTCAAATTTGCATTTTTGAAGATTTTTCCAATGATTTTCATTTTTCCTGTTGGGAAACCACAAAACTTTTAAGTAATAAGATAGGAAAAATGATTTTGCCTAATATATGTTCCACTTCTTAATAGTACCTTAGAAACTTGGGGAGATGAATTAATTATTTCAGCTTCCAATTGTTCAAGATTTCACCTATTCTTTTTCCACCCAAAACAGAGGGGCAAGAAGTTTCATTCATTCATGAATTAAATGAAATGTGGTATAAGGATAGGAAGTAATGCTAGGGCATGAGTATAATGAGTGCAATGTCCCTTGGTTGTAATTATATAAGCACAGATTTCTGCACTAAATACCAAATTTCAGAGTGTAGTAGGAGGCCACATAAAACTCAGTTTGCCTCTTATATATCTCTCCTCAGCATGGGTTTTTCTTTTAAAAGCAGAAAAAAGATTAATGACCAGAAACTTGAGCTAAAACTATATATTAAGAAGGTGTAATTTTGGCTGTTTCTCACCTTGAATCCCAAATTACTTTCCAAAGCCTCCATTACTCTTGTATTATATAATGCTTCTTTAACAGGCCAAGTTTTGGAAGAAACTGTAGAACTTAGAGATATTATGCAAGATATCAACATTCCCTTAGCCAAACTTCACAGAATTCACACACAAAGAGATAAGCATGGGATAGGGGGTAGATTTTACTTTGTGTGCATACAGTCTTTTTGGAATGCTACATTTAACTGTGAAATCGTTTTTCAGATCCTAACTATATTTGTGTAAATTAGAATCTCAGTAAATGTTTTCTACAGCAGTTGTCAGTGTCTGATAGAAGTGTTAACAGTGACAGCAAACGCAGCTCAGAGTGGTGTCTACCAAGATAGAGTGACATTCAAGACAGAGCCACTCTGAATGCAGATGACCACTCACAAAACCCATATTATATTTGTCAAGAGGACAAAGAATCGTTTTCCATTGAGCTAGAGTCACAAAATCTGAGTGCCACCAAGAGCAGTTCCTGAGTTTCGGCACGTCTCAATTTTATCTCTTCACAATCTCAAGTGGGTAAGTTTGATCTAGTTTGCATGTTAGAGAAAGTGAGTTCATATTTGCTCCTTAAAGATTTTATTTATTTATTTTTTGACAGGCAGAGTGGACAGTAAGAGAGACAGAGAAAAAAGTCTTCCTTTTTTTCGTTGGTTCACCCCCCAATGGTTGCTGTGGCCGGCGCACTGCGCTTATCTGGAGCCAGGAGCCAGGTGCTTCTCCTGGTCTCCCATGGGGTGCAGGACCCAAGCACATGGGCCATCCTCCACTGTACTCCTGGGACACAGCAGAGAGCTGGACAGGAAGAGGAGCAACTGGGACAGAATCCGGTGCCCCAACCGGGACTAGAACCCAGGCTGCCGGCGCCGCAGGTGGAGGATTTTAAAGTTCTGTACTCCACAATACTTATATTGTGTGCTTATATATGTGCTTATATCTTATAAAATGATTCGTGATGACTTGGGAAACCAGGGGAGGATGAAGCATGCATTTTCTTCTTCCCTAATATTTTCTAAATCTCATTTTAATTGGAAAAATATTTTAGTTGTTAGGCCCAAACTTTTTCCTCACAATTTGATCTGCTTCATCAGAACAGCATCAGAGGCACCTTAGAAGAACTTGGAATATTATCTCAAATAGCCCATTGTCAATTTGATCTTTACGATGTTAGCATTTTTCAATAACCATAAATATTTGTAGGAGGAAGCAGTCTGTCATTCGGAGAAGGCAGATATTTGAACCTCATATGCTGAGGCATTAGAGTGTATCTTGACATAGGTGCTGGGCCAACTGGATCTCAAGTCATCTTTGGGCTTCTGTTCATTTTCATCCCTACAATAAGAGAATTTAGATTCATGAAAATTTAAGTAAAATTATTTTTTGAAACACGTTGGAAAGGGAATTAACTTGGAATATATATATATATATATATATATATATATATATACACACACACACACACTTCAAAAGGTCACTGAAAAATGTAATTAAAGATGTTTATTTTGGTGCAAAAATTGAAATTCATGAACATTTTTTCATAATACACAGTGTCCATGAGCTTAAGACCCCACTCTGCATGGATTTCAAATGTTTTTGCACCAAAATAAACTTAATTTTCCATAACATTTTTGAAGTACGCTCTTTTTGTAGGAAGCATGTACCTTTGCTTGGAAACAGGATTTAAGGAAAAGGTGGGAAACTGTAGTCATATTTTCACATTTGTGATGGAATCAAGATTTATCACCTTTTGAATGTCAAGATTTATCTGTCAAGTGCCGAATGTTTCAGGGAGTTGTCTGCTTGGGTAAAATGAAACTTACTATTATTTTTTTCATGAAAGCCGACATTGAAATTTGAGTCCTCCAATGCAAGTTGAAAGGTGTATATGGGGCTAATTTAATGCTCATTATTCTTGCCTTCTTCTTTATCACTGTAACATTGTAGAATGGTTAATTTTAAAAATATGCTTTATGGGGTAAATTCTTTAAGCAATTCTGTCTCTCTTCTTCCTTAGTGATTAAAAAGTTAGCCACAAAAAGGTTTTATTTGAAGCCATGGCCATTAAATACAAGCACAGACATACACAGGTTTTTAAATTTTACAGAATTTATGAGTTTTCTTTGAAGGATGAGAGATCATGCATTAAAATACACGTTTATATTGTTCTTACTGGAAGGAATAGAAGGTAAAACATTATGTTCATACGACAATTTTAAAAAAAGTAATATGTAAAAGTGAATAGGAGCAATCCACAGAGGCCAGTTACAATGGTGCAAAGCAGAAGAGAACTAAGTTTTGAAGGCGCATCCTAGATAATAACTCTCCTAAGAAGGAGTGACAGCAAATTCCATCAGTCTTAATGCAACGATCTGTCAGGAAAGCAAGTGTATTTGGAAACAATCCAGACATTAAAACCACATATGTTAAGTCAGAAATAATTAAATCAGGTGAAAATCTTACAGAGCTATATTGAAACATGTTTAGATGATAGCAAATTAGCTTCTCAAATTTTTTGGAAAAGTCTCTCCTTTCCCACAGCCTTCTAACCAATCTAAAATCCTTTTTTGTCATATCTTTAAATTAACATGAATCCTCTGGCCTCAGAATCAGCACTGTAAACATTCGGATCTGGCTAAAAAGCCCATGCGAGTTTTTCAGGCATGGAAACCAAGACACTGCGACAAAAAATGACCTAAATGAAAGATCTCTGTGAGTGAGATCCCAGCAGAAAGAATGGGGCATCTTTTTTTTTGCTGAGTTCTATTTTCAATTTACTTTTTAAACATATGTTTAATTCTATTTTAAGAGCTCATCAAATAGGCTATATATATATATACATATATATACATATATATGTGTATATATATATATATATATATATATACTGTTCCTCAACAGTCAAGACAAGGCTGTTCAAATAATTACTTCCCAAAGTGTCAATTTCACTTCTACAGATTGCCTGTTTATATTAGGCGTGTGTAATTGGAGTCTGAAAATGTCGGGAAAGGACTTTGAAGCCATAGTTTTATATGTCAGAACTTTAGGACCATGTAGCTGGGTCACTTTTGTTTCAGGTCTTCACATGCTTGCTGTTAAACATAATGAATGCTCAAATATTAGTTGGTTGGATGACCTATGAGGATCACACCAATGGCCTGAAGTTAATGCTGTTTGCTCACTGGTCTCTAATGTGGCAGACTTGGTACTGCTAGTCATCTTACCTCCATGCATCTGGCTTCCTCGTAGTGAATATTCCCCATGATAAACTCTATGGGATTTTAAATAGTAGATTTAGATGGTATGTAGGGTCGCTTGTAATGCAATCTAAAACTGAATGAGATATAAGCCGATCTAGGTCATAGGGAGTGAGTACTGATTCCCTTCTCAATAGGAAGTATGTAAAAAAGGGTTATGGTCATTTTTTAAAAAAATTGCCCCATCTATATATTTCTTCCTGCTTGAAATACCTAACATGGATTGTTTGCTTGACTAAACCCCAACTAATTCAGAAATTGGTATCAAAATTTAGATGCTACAATTACAACAGGTGTATTTGATTTAACAAAAGTGTGGCAAATAGCAATCCAAGGGACATAGTAACTAGAGTATTACAAAATCATGTTATGCTCTGACAAGACATTTGGTAAAATTGTCACTGTGATACCCTGGAAGGCAGAATCCTTCCAGTGGAAAGTTTAAAAGGGAGTGACAGTGCGTGCTGGTTACCATTGGTGACATTTAGTGAGGTGTTACAAGGAAGGGATTAGTTCAAGCAAGAATTGACTGGTTTTCAAGCTGAGATCACAGGTAATAGAGAAAGTTCAGAGCTCAACTGTCTTACAAGATTGGAAAAGGTAACTATTTCTCTAAATCAAGTACTGAGAGTAAGTTGTAAAAGCCATTAAATAACCAAGACCTGCTAGGATTTCTCCTTAAAGAAGGCATCAACTGTGTGCTAATTAACTGTTAAAGATTTATTTTCCTCCCTGAACTGTATTGTTTCAGATAGTCTCCGTGCAGATGGGAGAAGGAAGCACTGAAACAGGCACACTGGAAGGCATAGTCTAAGAAATAATTTGCATCTGGTTGTCAGGAGTAAGGAACTAATCAGAAATAAGTAGAAAAGAATCAAAGCATAAGAGGATAGAATTTGTTAATATTCGGTGATCTCTTAAAAAATGACAACACTAAGAAGTCTTGGGACTAGAAGTGACTGTAAAATTTGCTTAGCTCCCAAGGAAGGTAGACATTTCTCATACTTAGCTAGAATATAATGAATATTTAACAAGGAAATGCTCCCAAGAGGACAAATTTAGGGTTTTCAGAGAACAATTTTCCCAGAAGATAGATTTAAGATATAATTAAAACAAAACTGTTATCCCAAGGGTAGGTGGCTCTTAACAATGCCTTCCTAGCTGGAGTTTGTACTTCCAAGGGCCAGTGAATTCTTTGTGTCACTCATTTCCCTCGCAGGAGAGTTCACTGGGCTCGTCTTTTCAAGTTCCACCACTGGGTGCGTTAGGGGCAGGGAGAAGATAACATCATGGCTCCTCGGTGACTGGATCATGCTCAGAAGCAAAGATTGTGCGTCACTCAGACGCTGAGTTGCATGCAGTGAATGGAACGGACTTCAAAGCAGAGTTTTATGTATCACACTTTGAATGTGGCGTTCCCTTAAAAACTCATGTGTTAAAGACTGGTCCCCACCATCTTATGTTATTAAGACGATGGAAACTTAATCTGTCACAATGTCTGAAGTTGATACCTTTAGAAATGACTGCACTGGATTGACATCCCCAGGGTGTCATATCCAGGATTAAATATTGATTGACATAGACAGACAAGGTTCCTGTTTCCATGGGATGCTCTGCACCATGTCTGGACTCTGATTCTTGGTTCCACATGTGATCCCTCCTCTGTCTGTGCTATGTCATCCCTTCCTCTGCTCTCAGAAACACCCAGACAATTGGGCCACCTGTTCTTGGACATGAGCCTCCAAAACTATAAGTTAAATAAACCTCTTTCTTAAGTGATTTTTCTCTAGTGTATTTTATAGTGACAAGAGGATGGCTATTTTATATATATATGAGAATAAGTGTAACATTTATGAAAGAAAATGTATTGGATATTTACATGAGAATAACATAGCATTCTCATTTAAATGAGAGTAAGAGAAAGGTCCCACATTTGTATGCTTATCAAAATGACCTCTTTCTGGATACACAGATAAACCAAGTGCTTAAGTTTTCTTTGCAGTTATGTGTGGCTCTGGTCTAACTCTTGGCTCATGGATATCAATAAGCTGTTTCCCAGAATAACCCATGGGAAACTTCTGCAAAATGCTCTTGCATTTTCCTTTCAAACTGCTTCTTGAATTGTTATAATTGTTACCATATTCCATGAGTATATACAGAGATAGATGGTTCCTGAATCAATTGAATGACTACATGGATAGCTGCTTAATTCTAAGTCTTTCTAGGATTGCAATGTGAAAAATATTAATCACCTAATATGTTGCTATTTGGGTTTTTTTCTATACCAGAGATACATTAGGAAGTACATAATCACTTGTGGAACTGGTGAGAGATGGCAGCTTTGAACTAAGCCAGAGAACCTATGGAAACAAAAAGGGAATTTAAGACCTTAAAGATTTTAGATTCTTAGTTCAGTGCACACATTAGAGAACAAAAGCATCTTCACAAATGCATTAAAGAATTTCTCACCTTTTATAATCATGGGATGATTGTTGTCTATAGTGCAATTCAAACCATGCTGCAGGTAGAAGAGCCATAACACAATTCAATTAACTCTCCTAGTCAGCTCTCATATATTAGAAAATTGATTGAGAAGTGGCGAGACTCTAAGAGTTAGAATAGGAACATATGTGTGTGTGGGGGGGGAGGCGGTTATAATGTATGATTTTAAAAAAGTTAATTCTCAACCATAAATACATTTTGTTCATATCAACAGAATTTCATAGAATATATTTGGTTGGGTGGGCTACAAACGTGTTTGACGGAAGAGGAAGGAACCAACAGACTGGGATGAATTTATGTAGATTGGTTAGACCTATAGATTCCCACTCTCAGGGAACTGAAGTGAGTTGTTGTGCTTTCTTGATTATTTGGCTAAAATTAGGAATGCCTGATGGCTTGAATTAAAACTGAGGTTCCAGATTTTCCTTGGTTAATTATAAAATGAAGGAGAATCCAAGGAAATGGTGATATCAGAATACTGGTCTAGGTTTATCACATACAACTAGTCACTCAATTCTGCCATATTTTATACCACGAGAAATCAGGAAATAACATGCTTACAACAAAATTGAGAAACATTTTTGTGAAGAAGCATTAGAGAATTAGCATCCTTAAAACTGTCTTCTTCCTTCTTAACAAACAGGGTGATATGGTGTGACTGTGGCCCCTGAAGTTCATGTGCTAGAAACTAAATTCTCAATATATCAGTGTTGACAGGAGAGAACTTGAAGATGAGATTAGGTTCTCAGGGCTCTATCCTCAAGAACACTTGCTGTTATCATAGGGATTGATTAGTTATCACAGGGGTGGATTCTTGAGAAGATGATTTCAGATTCTTCCCTCTCTCTCTTTTCTGTGGGTTCTTGTGTCCTTCCACCTTCCACCATGGGATGCTGCAACAAAGAAGACCCCATCAGACATGGCCCTCTTACCCTAGGACTTGTCACCTCTAAAATCATAAAAAAAATTTTAAATATTATTGAATTTAGAGTGTTCTGTTGTAGTAGCACAACCCACTCTAAGAGACTAGGAATCATCCCTGGTATTTTTTGATAAGCATGCCAAGGTTTGAATGACATCCTGGAATGGATCCTGGAGTGGCAGCACTCAGCCATGTGAAAAATGAAAGATGAGTATCAAGGTTGGAAGATACCCACCTAGTAGTCTGACTCATTCCATCAAAATGATCTGAGTAGTCTAATTAATCATATTGTTCTATTAGCACTGAAATAGATACAAAACTACTTGATACATATAATTATTTAAGCATTTATGCATTTATTTCAAAGGCAGAGTTACACAGAGAGAAGGGGAGAGAAAGGGGAAAAGGAAAGTGGGAAGGTAGTGAGAGAGTGGGCTGGGCCAGACCAAAGCCAGGAGCCTGGAATTCTATCCAGGTCTCTCACATTGGTGTGGAGGCACAAGTACTTGGAGCATCTTCCACTGCTTTCCTGGGCACATTAGCAGGGAGATGGATTGGAAGTGGAGCAGCCTTGAACCAGTGCCCATGCAGGATGTTGGTGTCACCGGTGGCAGCTTAGCTTGCCGCACCATGACACCAGTCCTGATTTGTATAGTTGAAAAAGAAATTTAGACCAAGTAAACAAGAATGTGACAAAACCATTGTTCTGATGTATTTCCCATGTAACATGTGAGTGTGTTGGATTTGAGTGGAGCCCAAAGCAAGAGAAGTGTTTTTTTTTTTTTTTTTCCAGAGACTTAATAGGTTCAATTTTGCACCCAAGATGTCTATGGAAGATGCAGATCCTCTAAAAACCTCTGGAAATCCTGGCCGGCACCGCAGCTTGATAGGCTAATCCTCCGCCTGCAGCGCCGGCACACCGGGTTCTAGTCCCGGTTGGGGCACCAGATTCTGTCCTGGTTGCCCCTCTTCTAGTCAAGCTCTCTGTTATGGCCAGGGAGTGCAGTGGAGGATGGCCCAAGTGCTTGGGCCCTGCACCCGCTTGGGAGACCAGGAGAAGCACCTGGCTCCTGGCTTCGGATCAGTGCGGTGCGCTGGCCACAGTGGCCATTGGAGGGTGAACCAATGGTAAAGGAAGACCTTTCTCTCTGCCTCTCTCTCTCTCTCACTGTCCACTCTGCCTGTCAAAAAAAAAAAAAAAAACCCTCTGGAAATCCAAGGAGAATTACAGCATAGATTCCCAGAGTTTTGGAACCACAGTGTGGTTTTGCTGATGCAATTAAAATTATTAATCAATTGGCCTTGAAATAGGGAGATTATCCTGGATTATCACGAGACCTAACCAGTTGAGCCATTTAAAAACAGAAAGTTTTCTTCAAGTGGCACAGAGGAGATATTGGAGCTATTTGAAACATGAGATGAATTATATGTACTTGAGTTGTATGTTGACTTGAGGATGAAGAAAGCTATATGTCAAAGAAAGAGAGACCTCAATTCTACAACTTTAAGAATTTGAATTGTGCCCCAAATCTGAATGCTCCTAGAAGCAGAGTCTTACCCAGAGCCTCCATAAAGGAATACATTTTTCTGGTGTATTGAGTTAAGCCTGAACAGAGAATCCATTTACATCATGCCACATCATGCTTTAAGACTGTGAGCTAACCAATGAGGTTTTTTTTTTAAGTCATTAAATTCTGTGATAATTTGTACACAGCAGTAGACAACTACCACATTATCTGATCCACTAAAGTTAAGTTATATAGTGATATTTTGTCAACAAATGGAACTATGTCCTTCCAAGGAGCCTGCAACTGTTATGTTGCAAGCTCTTTCAGTTCTACCCATTTCCCCCTAGAGAGTTGTCTATGATCAGATAGATGTACGTGAGGACCTTATTTAGAAATTGTTTCCCATTTATGCTTGCACTAACATGAAATGTTAGCAGTGCAGGTCTACTCTGGGATGGCCAAAATGACAGAGAGATGGGAAGAAAAATGAAATGAAAATCTGTATACTCAATTTCTGTTGTAGGAGCAATGTCCAGAGGAATGGATCTGTACCTATTTGTAATTTGGCTTCATGGCCATAGAGCTGGAAAAATAAATTTGTTGAAATATTGATAAAACAAATAGAGAAGAGATAAATTGATTGAACCCATAGAATATAAAGATATCTTGTTACACATAAATGGCCACCAGAGGATATTCACTCCATAGAGGTTCATAGTATCCAGGTCAACAAGATGCCCCATTCTGTGAATTTCAAGCAGCCTCTTTCCCAGCCATCCCTTTTCTTGTACAATGGGTTCATTGACAACCTGTCTGTAAAGATGGGAGGAGGAGTTAGATATAGGTTAATAAAATGCATATCCATTCACCAAGACTGTCACAGCTCTTGCCACTGATGAATGCCCAATTTACTAAGAGTAGATGCCAATACAGGCTTCCTATTATGAAATCATCTCCTGGGGAGACCATCCAGCCTTCACATGGCAGGTTGATTACATTTGACCTCTTGTATTCTGAAGGAATGAGTGCGTCCTCTTAGTAATGACATTTAGCTTGAATATGGATTTGCCTCTGCTGTCCACAGTGCTTCTGCTACAACCACCATTTGTAGACCTGTCAAATGCTGTATTTACTGCCATGTCTGGTAAGTAGCTTTGTGTATGAAAAATGGTGATAAAAGCATTGCACCAGAGGAATCACTTCTGTTGTCATGTACAGCATCAGCCACCACAGTGGAAGAATGGTTTAGTGGAAGAATGAGACAATTAATTAAGTCAAAATTGCAGTCTTAGTTGAGTGATAGCAAGGTGAAAGGCTAGGGTACAAACCAAAACATGCAGCTTATGCTTTGCCCATTATTGTGGTGTGGGAGTATAGGCATCTCCTGTTATTGATAGCCCAGTCACAAATAGTCTGCTTTATTTTCCCACAACTTCAGACATGTTTGGTTTTACTGTGAAGAGGAATAGCCCCACCATAAGACATATCCATCTTCCCATTGAATGGAAAGTTGGGGCTGTTATATGACCACTTCTATCTTCTCACATCACTGAACCAACATCTAACAAGAAAGGTAAAGTTCTGCTTAGGTGACTGAACCGAATTTTAAAGACAAACTATGATTATTGGGGATTGAATTGTTAGATTAAATACACATTGCTCAGTTAGTTTGAATTCTAGGGAAATAAATACAATATTCAGAACGTGTATATATATATATATATATATATATATACACACACTATTTGGTTACTTCTTTATTTGGTGAATGCTTAATCTTGCGATTATAAAATAAACTGAAAAGATGTCATTGTAAAAATCAAAGGAAAAAAGTAAGATAGGAAGAGGATGAAGGGTGGGAGCATGGTTGGGAGGGAGGAAAGGGTCAGAAGTATCCATATGCTCTTAAATCTGTACATGCGAAATACATGAAATTGTGCACCTTACATAAATTTTAAAAAACAAATAGGCTTTTGTTGTTTATCTGAAATTCAACATTTACTTGGCTTCCTATGTCTTTATTTATTTATTTTTTTAAAATCTGGCAACTTTCATCGGGAGTAGGGCAACATATTCCTGGAAAATAGGTGATTCTCAGATGCCACTGATCTCACTTTTCTTTACTTTTCTATTTTGGTCTACATTCTCATCAACATACAAACTATTGCTGCAGCCAAGACAAGTCAACTTGCTGTGATTTTACAGTCAAGCCTGTGCAACCAGAATAGAAAAGTCACCTGAAACAGCTAACACACCACATCATTCCTCTGCTCAAAAAGCATCAAGGGCTCTCCCTTGCTACAGATTCAAACCTCCAAGTACAGAATCAAAATCTTTTGTGCTTTGTGCTTTTCTCCCACAACATCCTTAAGTGAGCTCCTTAATCCAGAAGGAAATTTTTTTCACTAACACGTGTGTCTTCCCATATGAGACTCTAAATGTGACACTCAGAGTCTTTCATTTTCTGTTAAAGTTCCTCTATTTTCTTTTCAACCTCTCCTTTTTAGGTTTTAAATTCAAAATGTTAACAAACTTAAATTGTACGTATTTATGGGACATTATGGGGTGTTTCATTACATATATAAATTGAGTAATGTCTAATCAGGTTAAATAAGTTCATCCTTTCAGGCATTTAACATTTCTTCAGAGTAAAACATCCAAAATTCTATATTCTAGCTTTTAAAATGTGTAAATATATAATACATAGGTGTTGACTATAATCACCCTACTGTGCCATAGAACCCCAGAACTTCTTGCTCCTGTCTAGCTATAACCAAGTAACTGTCAATCAACCTTGCCCACCCCTCGTTCCTCACTTCAGTCCTTCAAACCACAAAAAGTGATTGCACTTGGAAGAATCTGTGGAAACTTGTGGTATTTGTGTGTTACATACTATCAGGCAATCATGCCTAAGAGCCTGCTTCTTGTAACCCCCTGGCTTTGTTTGCTTTTGATAGGACTAACACAAGTAAGTCCATTTTGATTCTGACAACTCTCATATTCCTCCCACAGTGTGAAGTAGGGAGAGGGAGAGGAGACTGGAATCTGCAAGGACCAGTGAGAGCCCATGTTTGTGTTCCCCGCTTCCTGCCTCGGGCAACCCTCAGGAGTCCCTGAAGATGTTCCCACAGCGAGCGCGGCTCAAATGGCTGGTGAGGACTCACAGGAGTGAGGGAGAGGATACAGGAGGAATGGAGAACAGAAACTCAAACAGAAATTGGATCAAGACTAGATTTAGTAAGGCAGTGAATCTACTTGCAAGTGGTAAAGATGGTCTCAACATTCCCCTAAACTTGACAAAATTATTGACCAGCTTCTTTCCGACTGTAAGCCTTTTGGCCTCTCTTTCTTTCAGCATTTGCATTAGAAAACACAGAATGATAAAGACTGTCTCTGCTGTTTTGAAATATGTGCAAATCTTAAAACGACTGCTTGGTAGTTTTATCTCCTAGGGGATGTTTTTCTGAAGGGCCTTGGGATCTTCTCTCCAAGATGTAAGGATCCAAAGAAAGAGTTCCATTAGTTCCTGTTTCTATGGGGATGCAATCCTAATTTCCATGGACATCAATTAACAAACAGACGAGTCTGTCGAATTAAAATTTTGCCATCTCAGGAATAAGTCAACGTGCTGAACACCCTCTATTGACCAGCCTTGCTTTCCATACTCCAGTACTTTCCCACAAGCTCACTTCAATGCATAAACTCTCCTACTTTTTCTTTTCAGTGAAGTTGAATTAAGTTTATTCCCTATTGCAACAGCCTTGAAAAAACTTCTCTGTCAGTTTAACTTTGTCAAGTGCGAGGTTTATCATCATAAAATAATTACTGCAAGGAAGGGTAACTATACACACTAGAGAGAAAGTTGTGACCATAAGATCTCCAAGCATCACAAGGGTTAGGAAAAAGGGCTTTTTCTTTTACAGCACAAAGTAAACAAGGCTAGAAGGGAGGAGATCTGGACAAATGGGGTATAGATATGCTAGATAGTAGATTGGAGAATGTTTTGCCATGTAGCTAACCTATTCTTCAGAATGGGGTGTTAAGATGAAGTTGCATGCTGGCCAAGATTTAGGGACCTGAGGTAAGAGAAAAACTCAGTCACACTTGGTTAACAAGCTCATTGTTCCTATTGATCCACGGAGAAAAGCAGTTCAGGTGGTCAATTATTTAACAAAGCATGGGAACTTGCAGGTCTCTGATGTTAAGTTGACAAGGCACATTCATTTGTGAGACCATCTAGATTTTATCTGGAATGGTGCATTTTGCATAAACTGTTTTCTAGAGCAAATGTGTGTGTGTATGTGTGTGTGTAGATTGGGTGTAGAAGTGCTCCTAACAATGCCTGTTTCTGAGAACATAGGCCTCGGTTAAAACTCAATATTGGCCGGCGCCGTGGCTCAACAGGCTAATCCTCCGCCTTGCGGCACCAGTACACCGGGTTCTAGTCCCGGTCGGGGCGCCAGATTCTGTCCCGGTTGCCCCTCTTCCAGGCCAGCCCTCTGCTGTGGCCTGGGAGTGCAGTGGAGGATGGCCCAGGTGCTTGGGCCCTGCACCCCATGGGAGACCAGGAAAAGCACCTGGCTCCTGCCATGGGACAAGCACGGTGCGCCGGCCGCAGCGCGACAGCCGCGGCGGCCATTGGAGGGTGAACCAACGGCAAAAGGAAGACCTTTCTCTCTGTCTCTCTCTCTCACTGTCCACTCTGCCTGTCCAAAAAAAAAAAAAAAAGAAAAACTCAATATCATTAGAAGACATAGGCTTGCCTGCTGCCCCAGACTCACAAGGTGATCCAGAAGATGAGCAATGGGATGTGACTCCTGGCTCTCTACATTGGATTTTGTAGAAATATGGCTACTATTTGTATATATAGCTAAAATAAATGAAGAGATACCTGCAATCCCATGTTCACTAAAGCACTGTTCATACTATCCAGGATATAGAATTAACCTAGGTGTTCATCAGTGGGTGAATGAAGAACATGTAGTGTGTATGAAGTAGACAGGGAGATAATCAGGAGGAGTTGAGGAGTGCAGTGACCAAATCTTGCCTTCCTTCCATGCCGATCCAATACGGCTACAGATTTGGTCCACCTACTCCCCACTGTGTGTCTGAGCATCACTTCCCATCATGCACCAGATGCCATGGCACTTCTAGAATCTAGCACTTGTCACACACCCACCAGATGCCATAAAACTCCTAAAGAAAACCATATATGCTGCAGCCACCCCAAACTCCACCTCCCTTTAATGTACAATCAGGCCCTATCCTAGTACTACATTTATCCTATAGAAGGATGACTCCGAATCTTGTAAATTGTAATACTTACTTTCCATGAGATTGTTCTGAGTGGATAATTTGCCATTCTTAGAGGATTTTTTTTTATTTAAAAGGCAAACTCTCTCTCTATCTCTCTATCTATCAAGAGAGATTTCTACTCACTAGTTCACTCCCAAATATCTGCAAAAGCCGTTCACCTCCCAGAATCCTTCACTTGTGGAGGCAAGGACGTAGAAACAAGACTAGTGCGGGTAGGGAAACTCTTTCCGTCTTACAACATATATGCACAATGGAATATCATTCAACCGTCAAAAATAACAAAATACTGCCATTTTCAGCAAAATCAATAGAAATGGAGTATATTATTTTGATTGAATTAAGTTAAATCCAGAAAAGCAGATATTTTGCGTTGTCCCTCACATGTGGAAGTTAAAAAAATAAAAGTCAGTTTGCTTATGGGATAGTGACTAATGTCCAAGTCTCAAACAAAGTTATGCTGTAACCAATTCATATTCAGAAATATATGTGAAAGAAATTCTGGGAAATACAGTTTTAGTTTGATTAAGTTGGTGCAGTAAAAAATCTACTCTGAGTCAAGCGGACAGAAAACATTGAAGAAATGTGATTCTCAACAACTTCAGCCATGAGAATAAATATATCATTATAGAGAAGTTCCAATTATATATAGATAGAGGCAATCAAAATGGGCAAAAATTCTCATTTGTTTCAGAAGCATCTCTGGCTGAGTTAGTACAAACTCCTTGATGTGCTTATAGTACTTATACCTAATCTCATTAATATTTAACTGCATTCTAGATTAATGACTTATTGATGTGTGGGTCTCTAAACTAGGTGTGGCCTCCCAAGTTCAGGAAACAGTTCATTTTTGGTCACTAGCACAGTTGATTGAATCTGATCGATATAAGGAGCTCATTTCAAATTTGCTATAAGAATGGTTGAATGAGGGGATGGCTTTTTGCAATAGATAAACATTTGATTCAGGACTCTAACAAAATATAACAAAGAAAAGAGATAAGTGTTATAAAAGATGAAAATGATTTTTTTTTATGATTCAGCATTGAGGCCAAAAGACAAACTTGTCCTCATATATGGAGCACGTCAGTGCAAAAAGTCCAGAAGTATGTCAACCTGCACATTTGTTTTGTAGCTAAGGGCTATAGGTGGTCAGAAATTATTAAGGTGTGTGACTGAGATAGGTAATTTCTTTACAGGGCAAAATTCTATCCAACTGTTATTGTATTGGTGCTTTCATTTACAGAGAAGAAAGATGGTTCGTATAAAACATTTCTCTCTTTTGGAGTACTTAAAAAACTTTAATATATCTGTGTATGTCACACTAAAGTCACTGCCTTTTCAACCTGAGCTGACATTACCTATAACTCCAAATGTCGTCCCCAGTGAGCTCATGCTGGGCCTGAAAGAGCCCAGATTGACTTCATCTGCACTCATAGTTGATTCTAAAACCTTGTCTTACTTCTTTACAGTTTCTTTCTTTCTTTCTTTTTTTTTGACAGGCAGGGTTAGACAGTGGGAGAGAGAGAGACAGAGAGAAAGGTCTTCCTTTTTCCGTTGGTTCACCCCTCAAATGGCTGCCACAGCTGGCGTGCTGCGCCGATCTGAAGCCAGGGGCTTCCTCCTGGTCTCCCATGTGGGTGCAGGGCCCAAGCACTTGGGCCATCCTCCACTGCCCTCCCAGGCCACAGCAGAGAGCTGGACTGGAAGAGGAGCAACCGGGACAGAATCAGGAGCCCCAACCGGGATTAGAACGTAGAGTACCGATGCTGCAGTTGGAGGATTAGCCTAGTGAGCCATGGTGCCAGCCCAGTTACTCAACTTGATGTGTCCCTTACCTATTTCCATCGTGATCACCCTCCTTCTCCATGCTCTCCCCATATACCTAAGTCATATAAAAATATTCCTGGTCCCTTACCCCTTCTTGTAAGGAAATCAACTACCCCTCACTCTTTTTTTTTTAACTTTTATTTAATGAATATAAATTTCCAAAGTACAGCTTATGGATTACAATATCTCCCCCCCCCCAACTTCTCTCCCACCTGCAACCCTCCCCTTTCCTGCCCCCTCTCCCCTTCCATTCACTCTTAAATGCATCTGTTGAGAGACAAGATAAGTCCAGGAGGTCTACAGTTGTAGGAGAATGAAAAGGCATGTTTATGATGGTGTAAACAATTTTGAAATGAATGTATATGAGGAATTTTCAAAAACATCATGAAAAATGCATCTTATATATGAACTAGACATGAAGTTCAAATTTTTGTGTTGTCATAAGCCTATCATTTAATTCTGTTTTCTACAAAGTTGTTGAAGTACACTTGTAGGGAAAAGAGGTTTTCATCTCAAGGCCCTGTCATTGCATTGGCCCAAGTCTTTTCCCCTTTGACCCTCTATTTAGTCCATTCCTGCAAACGTTTATACTTGATCCAGTGTTGCTCAGTGTTTGTGCTGGTACAGCATGTCTGCATAATAAATTATATTTATCATTTAACTTATTTAATGCGTCGTGATAGTGGTCACTCAATGGTAGGCATTTTTCAAGGTGGTTTTCAAGGATGAATCATGTAAAGCTCACAAAAGCTATATATGTTATTTTAATCCCCATTTTACAATGAGAAAACTGAAGACCAGAGGATTTAGGAAACTTATGTAAATTTTAGCTGATACATGGCATAGCCAATATTTAAGCCTGAGAATTCTGCTTCCAGAAACCAAACTCCTAAGTTTCACTCTTCACTTTCCTATAAGATGGAATAATGAGATAGGGAAAATGCAATAAAAATAATCTATAGGACATGACGAAACCTCAAAGAGATTAAGAAATAGATCTGCAAAGATGAACAATGACATAGAGTGACAGTAGTAAGAGAAGAAAAAGACGAAATCAGGAACGGAGGGTGATAGACAGAAATGCCTGCATTCAGAGACAGAAGCAGAGCAAAATAGCCAGAAAACTTGGCAACACAGAGACCAAAGCTTTCAAGTTTAGGAACTAGGGTATTGAATATCTTGCTGTGCGTGAGGCATACATTTATTTTGTTATTTTGAACCATAAGTCATTAGGAGTTAATGTTGAAATGTATAAACACGAAAAAAAGGAACATGCATTTGGACAATGATCATCGATGAGCAGGAATGGTGAGGAATAATTTAAGCGAAACTGCAGAGAAAAACATGTTAAAATGTGTAGCTTAGCAACAGTGGAAGGCCAGTGACACATTCAGGAAATAATTGGCAATATTGTCTGAGGGTGATGCTGGGATTTCGAATACTGAAGAAAGTCTTTCTTATAGGCATTTGGTGGCATTTATGCCAACAAGACTTGGAAAGAGATGGGTTATAGGAGCGGAAGAGATACAACTCTAAATGGCTTGTACAAGATTCACTCCAGTGACACCCTCAGTGCACTAATTTTATGCCAGGCTCCTTTCAGATCAGAGTGGCTGTTAGAAATGTGGGAAGGAGGAGGCTCTTCAGAAGCCTAGCAGAAAGTTATCCACTGAGGAAATGTTCTGCTTCTCTGCCTTGATAAGCTGCTCTGGGTATGGACTCCATTTTTTTTTTTGACAGGCAGAGTGGACAGTGAGAGAGAGAGAGACAGAGAGAAAGGTCTTCCTTCCTTTGCCGTTGGTTCACCCTCCAATGGCTGCCGCGGCCGGCGCGCTGCAGCCAGCGCACCACGCTCATCCAATGGCAGGAGCCAGGTGCCAGGTGCTTCTCCTGGTCTCCCATGGGGTGCAGGGCCCAAGCACTTGGGCCATCCTCCACTGCACTCCTGGGCCACAGCAGAGAGCTGGCCTGGAAGACAGGCAATCGGGACTGAATCCGGTGTGCCGGCGCTGCAAGGCGGAGGATTAGTCTGTTGAGCCACGGCTCCTGCCCAAGACTCCATTTGTTGAACTAACTACTCTGTGCTTCACGTGGTTTGTTTCTGATGTGGACCTTAGGAACCCATGTCATGAAGCTGTCAGCCTGGGTTACTGTCAGTGTTCAGATGTGGCTTGGCTTTTGTTCGGCAGATGGCACAGAAGTTATGGCCAGAGCTGGTTGCTCATTTCGCAAGAGGCTCCAAGCACACTTCTGTAATGAACAGCTCTGTTTGACAGTTCCTTGTGTTCATTCATTCATTGGAACGTGGCACCAATGATTTTCTTTGTGACTTTATTGGTGTGTAATTGAAGTACAGAAACGGACACACAGTCGATCCTTTGTAATTGCTTGTCCTGTGCTTGTGAATTTGCCTATTTGCTCAAAGTGTGACAGTCACGAAAAGAAATACGGAGTGGCAAAACATTTTAAAACTTTCCTAGGTTTCTTGTTTCTGCTCTCATGTTGTGAAAAAGGGCCCTTTAGGCCGTCTCTTCCGTGCTGCTTTGCCCACAGTTTTGTGCTCTGTGTTGATGAGCTTGTGGTTTAAAAATTGATCTCTCAAGCCTAGTGCTGAAGTGCTGCATAGTTTTCCTAAGTGCAGGAGGGCTGCAGTGTGGCTGGCAGAGAAAATCTGTGGTTTAGATGAGCTCCATTCAGGCGTGCACTCTAGTGCTGTTTGCTAGGACTTCAATGCGAATGCATCAACACACAGCACACTTAGGAAAGGAAAAGGAAACTCTGCAGGCAGCATATGAGGGCCTTCCAGAAAGTGGGGAAGTGGCATTTATCGATGAAGCTATGGCAAGTATGGAAAAATGGCGATGCTTCCTGAATTTCATGGTTTGATATTTACATGTATGTCTACAACTCATTTTGAGTTAAGTCTTGTGATTGCTCAGAGGCAGGTTTCAATGCTCGTGCTATTTCCCATAGGTTTGTGCTGCTGACCTGTGTTAGTTGAAAGTGCTTTCCTTTTCTTACTGTACTTCAATTTTTGTCAGAAAACCAATTGATTATATATAATTGGATTTGTAGGCTATCTATTCTCTTCCATTGACTTATTTGATGATCTTGTCAGTACCTCGCTGCCCTTACAATCATAGTTGTAGTAAGTTTGGATGCTAGTTAAAGGAAGCATTGTCACATTGTTATTTGGTTTTTGCACTTTTATTTTATCTACTTTAGTTCCCTTGCATTTCTTCTATTAATTTTAGAGTCTCCTTTTCACTATCTACCCCACAATGTGCTGGGGTATTTCATTGGAACTGTGTTGAATCTGTAGAGCAAGTTGTATATTAGTTTGCTAAGGCTGCCATACAAAGGTGCCGCCGGCTGGGTGGCTTCAATGAAGCAAATGCACTTTCTGTTACAGCGGCTAAGGGCTCAGATCCAGGAGCTGCAGGATTGGCTTCTTCTCAGTCCTGTCTCCTTGGCTTGTGGTTGGCCATCTTCTCCCTTTGTCTTCCTGTGTATGGGCTTCTCTGTAGACCGCTGTTTCCTAACCTCTTCTTATCAGGACAGCAGTCCTGTTGACTGAGGGTCTCCTAATGACCTCATTTTAACTTGATTACTACTGCAAAGATCTTGTCTTCAAGGACAGTCATATTCTGAGAAAGTAGGGTTTAAGGATTCACCACAAGTGTTTTGAAGGAACTCTTTAAGCTCATTGACTAGTCTATGCAGCCCATTCGGTGGAGTTTCTTCACTTTAGATATTGTGTTTTTCTCTTCTCACATTGCCATTTGGATCTTTTCTAAATGATGCACTTATTTACTGAGAATTCTCTTATTTTCATTCAATATAGGTATCTTTCATCTACCATAGGATCATCATCATAATAATGCCTCCTGTAAAATTTGCTTCAAGTATTTGTTGCATTTGTGACATCTCGATTGGTGCTTGCAGATAATCTCTTCCCTTGATGGTTTTGCACAATTTCCCAATGCTTTATATGTTGAACTATTTTTGAATTATATCAAATACAATGTAAATGTCATATTTTGTAGACTCTGGATCTTTTTGTAATTTCCTAGAAAATTTTGATTTTTTTCATTTAACATATTATCCAACTAAATGAGCTCTGAACCTATGCTCTGTGCCACCTATGTGGTGGCTCAAGTCTCTTAGATATGTGTGTCTGTCCTGCTTAGCCTGAGGTCTGTGTGGTGGTTCAAATCTCAGTTCAGTTCTCTAAGTTTTTATTTTACTGGTTTGGTGCCATCTCATATAAACATAGCTCCTAGGTGACTCTGAGACTGCTTCTTACATACAATTTGGATTTTCTTCTTCAGTTCTTTCTCTTACATTCTTCCCCACCTCAAGAACCCAGAGACCACTTGGCCTGATCAGAAAGAAAAGGTTTCTATCAGAGTTGTAACTATCTACACAGGATGATTTTTCAAGTTTTGGGTTTGCTCTACAAGTGGCCCATTTTCTGCTATTTTTTGCTGGGTATTCAAGTAATTATACATTGCAATTTATCTAGAACTTCCAGTTGTAGTCAGAGTCGCAGTAGTTCATGCTTCCATGCCATCACAGCAACTCAAATCAATGGTTTGGAGAAAATAACGAGGAACCAGTCTGGTGCCAAGTCTTCTGGCATTCTCTTTCATCTTTATTTAATAACCAAATAGCATAGTTTGAGACTCCATTAATGTCATATACGGTGTAACACTTCCATAACATTTCTGAGGATTTCTACCATTCTACTAGATGGTCTGTACTATGGCCTGCCTCAAGTGATTCTAGCTGTTACACTTTTTTTTTTTGGACAGGTAGAATTATAGACAGTGAGCGAGACAGAGAGAAAGGTCTTCCTTATGTTGATTCACCCCCTCAAATGGCCACTATGGCCGGAACTGTGCCAATCTGAAGCCATGAGCCAGTTGTTTCCTCCTGGTCTCCTACATGGGTGCAGAGGCCCAAGCCCTTGGGCCATCCTCCACTGCCTTCCTGGGCCACAGCAGAGAGCTGGAGTGGAAGAGGAGCAGCCGGAACTAGAACCAGCGCCCATATGGGATGCCGGTGCCACAGCTGGAGATTTTAGCCATGTGAGCCACAGCACTGGTCCCTAGCTGTTTCTCTTGACACCATTATGTTCTATTCGCACACTGGCTATGTACCTTTATTTTTGCCTCACAATGACCACTCCCTCTCCTATCCTTTCATTTTGCCCATATCTCTGCTCTATTTGACAGTCATCTACATTTTACACACTGCTTTTACAGATTTATGCACAGCAATCTTATCTCTAATGCTGCCTTTGAAACAGAAATGGAAGTGCTGATAATTGACTCCATTCAGTAAAGAGCCATCCAGGTTTGGTCTCTACCAATGGCAAGGAATCAGGGAAGGAGATTTTAAATTATTAATTTACTTTTTAGTGTATTTTAGTGAACTCTAAGGTGAGTGTCCTAACCAAAAGTACCAGGGAGTACACTGGAAAGTGATAGTTTGGTGTGAGCTCTCATTATTCTGTATTTCAAGCACTAGCAAAGTTACTGGGTATAGACTTGGGGTGGGGGAGAGGAAAGGTGCATCTTACCAAGCCCAGATTTGTTCCCTGACCCTTGTATCCTCAAGCAAATTGTCTTTGCCGTGAGATTGTTACCCATTACTAGTCATTGTTTGACATGCTAAACATGGAAATAAAACTGGAAAAACTGCTGTGGATTGACAGATTTGGAAATGACACACTGAGTAACTTGGGAAGTTTTCACAATGTAGAGTGTTGAAAGATGCAGAGACTTTTGTAGAACTGTGAAGGATGATGAGTCTCTTACCAGAAAGACGAGGAAGACAAACAAGTAGAAAGTATATTTGGATCATGGCAAAGTAATCTGGAATCAGCGCAGGGTAAGGCAAAGTGAGGAGTAGGGTCAGATGAAGATAGGAGGATGGCTTAAGTTCAAATGGCTCATGGTTTTGCATGCCACTTAATAGTGTGAGTCACCCATTGAAACATAATTTTATACTCTTATCTGAAGGAATCTCTAAACAACCACAACCATCAAAGACCATGTCCACCAGCTGTCCCAATTTTCAAGATTGTATATATAGTTATATCAGAACCGCCCTTAGTTCCAAGGGTCTAGTGTGAATGAGTATACAGGGATCTGGCAATACTTCTTCACTAATTAGTTGGTGAAATGTGAAAAGATGACTTCTAAACAGTAAAAATGAATCTGAAATATGTACAAAGCTAGAAGAAAAAGTGAGAAAATATGCTTTGGACTTCAGCAAGAAAAAAATTCTACCTGAGAACAAAACCCTTAAATATAATCTAGGGCATTGTTCCCACTCAAACAGCATGGACACTTTCTAGAGGGATAGAGAAGATCGTGGCTAATGCAGAACTAGAACCCAGGATTTAGGGTTCCCATTCCAAGTTAGTTCTTTAGGCATAGTCACTGGTTGACCAGCCATTATTGCTGTACCCAACTCTTCCCTGGCTGTTGTGTTGACCTCTCTTGGGATGACTAACTTCATTTTAGTTCAGCATCTTTCTTATCAGTAATCCAGGGAAGCTATAATTGGCTGCTCATTTCCTTGGAATTTTGGTACTTTTTTCACTTTTTGCGAGATTTTTGTCATGTAGTATCATACAGTAGAAGATTTTGGGTTAGATTCTCTATGTCAAAAGTCAACTTATTTTTTCTTTGTTACACCTGTTCATATACACTACACACTCCTATCATTTACATTTCTCTTTATAGTACGTGATTGACAGTGTGGTGGGTGGGATTGGTAGATGGCAGTAGTGGAGCCCTAGTCTGAATGACATTCCCCTTTTTCCTGAAAATTCTGATAGGCTCTGCTCCCACATGCATGCAGAGACAGGGAATAATTAGTGACTGTCAAGGCATTCCATGGGGAGGTCTCCCAGCAAGCCAAAGATGATTATTCATTTGTCATCACTCTAATGAAATACTTGAGAGACTAACTTGTAAATCAGCATGTTACAGGTTCTAGGAAGGGCCACACCCTTGGTTGTATCACCTCCAGCTGGATTGCAATGGTGGGAACCTGTGTGGGAGCAAACAGAGAAGCCAGAAATCTGGTGCAGCCAGCATGAGGCTTCTATATAACCCTTTTATGAGAACTACTAAGAGATTATACAAGCACTACCTTAACCCCTTCTGAGGGTAGGGTTCCCAAAGACCTCTCACTGGGTGCTACCCCAGCATTTCCACATTGGGGTGAAGCTTATTGAGAATGATAGGGATTCTTTTTATTTACAGATTAAAGTTACTGATTTTTATGACTTACTATCACTTACTGGTAGATTTGGATGAATAACTTTCTCCAAAATGATTATTTTTAGAACAATTGGTAATCAGACCTCACAGATCTTGATACCTTTGGGGTCAGTGTAGACAGAAGATTTAATTAAATGTAGAATCCCAACATGGAACTTTTCCTTGCCTTGAGAAATGAAGATCCTACAGATAAATGGGAAGATAGACTTTCTTAAAAACACAATAGGCTTATAGAGTTTAGAACAATGAGGGCAGTGCTGGTATGCAGCAGCTGCCCTATGTGTCACCTCAAAGTTATGTTTGGTGGACGAGGCTCCTTCCATACCATTCAGTCATGCCCTGTGGGCACCTCTACCAGGACGATGAGTGTCTTCCATGGAATTATATGTCATGCATTTCACATTCACACATTTAACTCCTTAAGGGAGCTTGCATACTCAGAATCTAACACAATATTGCACCTATGGTAGACATACCTTAGATATTTGTTATTTATATATTAACAAATATATCATGTAAATTGGAACTTTTTTTTTTTGGACAGGCAGAGTGGACAGTGGGAGAGAGAGAGACAGAGAGAGAAAGGTCTTCCTTTTTTCCGTAGGTTCACCCCTCTCAGTGGCTTCTGTTCCTGGTGCACAGTGCTGATCCGAAGCCAGGAGCCAGGTGCTTCTCCTGGTCTCCCATGGGGTGCAGGGCCCAAGCACTTGGGCCATCCTCCACTGCACTCCCGGGCCACAGCAGAGAGCTGGCCTGGAAGAGGGGCAACCGGGACAGAATCTGGCGCCCTGACCAGGAGTAGAATTCGGTGTGCCAGCGCCGCAAGTCGGAGGATTAGCCTATTGAGCTACAGCGCCGGCCGTAAATGGGAACTTAATTGAGGGATATAGTAAAGCAAAGTTCCTCTTCTCCATATCTACCCCCCCCCCACACACACACTTCCCAGACTGTTTTTTGCAGGCTCTGGAACAGATCTTGAGCTGCTCTCATAGATTTTCAGCATTTGTGCACAGAAAATATTCCTGATCACCACTAGCATAACAAGAGTACCTCAGTGATGGGCAAGTGAAAGCCTGTCACAAATATAAATGGGACACCATTTGAGCAGGCTGGCTGTAGTCAGGGAAGCCTGCAGAGAATTAAAGCAGTGAACATAGTCAGTTCAGAAACCTCTTTCTGTTCCTTGCTCTCACTTGCTGTAGGATTGGATAAGGAGGATGGATAAGCTATAAGGAGAAAGGTATTCGAGAAATATGAATTTTGTCTGTCATTTGTGCATTCAAGTTTAATAGCAAACCTCCCTTGAGACACTTCCATGTGTAGTCAGTAAGGCCTGCCTCTTCTCTTTCAGTGGCTACATGATATCCTTCAGCTCTCTCATGCAACATTATACCTCTAGTGTCTTTCTGCTGAGCACTCTTTCTGGGGAAGAATCTCTTTGATCAAAAAGGCAGTTTCCTTTTTGAAAAAGTGACATGAAGGTGACCCTTAGGGCGGTGTTCCCCATAAGAACTATAGAACACATCCCTCTGCTTTGTTAATGAGACAGAGTAGTGTCTACTCCCAGAGAGCTCATCTCTGGGAAGTTTTAACAGTATTAGGAGAGGAGAATCAAGCATACTTCAAAGAGAAGACAAAAAATTGAACTAAGAAATAAGTTTATTGGTGCAAAAAAAGTTTTGAAATCCATTCACAGTTTTCTCATAAAATGGATTTTCCATGTACAGTTAAAGATGACTTGGGTTTATCTTTCTGTGTGAAGAGGGAGGAGAAGCTGGGGAGAACGAGAGGGAGGCGACTATTATAATGAAGTGGCTCATGTACTTTTAAAGCTGAGAAGGTCCAGGATCTTCCTTGAGCAACATGGAGTTCCAAGAGAGCCAATGCTGTGGTTCCCGGTGCAGTCCAAGGATGTGAGAACAGGAAGTGGTGTCATTTCAGCTCAAAAGGTGGCAGGATGCAAGTCCCAAAAAGAACCTGCATTTCAGTGTGAGTCTAGAGACAGGGAAAACCCGTGTCTCAGCACATCAGTCAGGCAGGGGAATCCCTACGTCCTCGCGGGAGGGTAAGCCTTTCTGTGGACTCCAGGCCTTCATCTGAATGCTTGAGCTCCCTATGGCCCACCACATGGGGGAGGGCACTGATCCCAACACTAATCTCATCCAGAGACACACTCACAGATACACTCTGGCAAATGTTTTGGCCAAACATCAGGGCACTCTGTGCATCAATCAAGTTGATGCACAAAACGAATTCTCACATGAGCTAGATCTTATTTTTACCTCGAGGTCATCAGGCATAATACAAAAACTGGTCTTTGATGTTCCTCTCAACATTGGAAATGTATGGCTCTTTTATTATCTTTCTCACTTGGCATGTAGTAAGGATGAAGTATCAAACTTCCCTGCACCATATGCTGTATGGGAAAATTACAAAGAATTTCTGTAGTTTTCATCAGAAAAGCTTCCCTTTTAACTCCTTAGGCTCATTTTTTCAATACCCTTGAGGTTCTCTTGAGATTCATATTTTGAATGTCTCTGTAGTAGACTGAGTCATGTGTTCCTGAAATCCATCTGTTTAAGTTCCAGCTAACTGAAATTACCTCGCAAGGTGACTGCATTTGTTGATAAGGTCTTCAAAGAGGCAAATGAAGTCACGAGAGAGGGTTCTAATGTGACCTGACTGATGTCCTTATCAGAAGGGGCAAGCTGGACACATACATGGAGAGAAGGAAGACAATGTGATGATCTGGGAAGGGGACAGCCATTGGCAAACCAAAAAAGAAGTCAACAGAAGAAAATAACCTTGTGGTCACCCTACTCTTGGACTTCCAGGCTCCATAACTATGAGGAAATAAATTCTACTTTGTGATGGAAGCCCTGACAAACTAGCACATCCTTTTTTTATGTAAGATTTTATTTACTTATTTGAGGCAGTTACAGGCAGAGAGAGAGAGAGAGAGAGAGAGAGAGAGAGAGAGAGGTGTCTTCCATCTGCTGCTTATCTCCCTATGCTTATCTCCCTAAATCTGAAACCAGGAGCCAGGAGCTATTTCTGGGTTTCCCATATGGGTGCAGGGACCCAAGCATGTGGGCCATCTTCCACTGGTTTCCTAAGGCATTAGCAGGGAGCTTAATCAGAAATGGAGCAGCTGGGACTCGAACTGGTGCCCACAGGGAATGCTGCACTGTAAATGGAGGCTTAGCCTACTATGCCACAGTGCCAGCCCCTAGCACATTTTTTTTGCAAGTCTTGTTATGGTGGTCTTGCATCTTAGCCTCTCATGAGGAATGTGGAAGTAGCTGCCCCCTATTATTTTTTTTTATAAAGCTTTTATTTAAAGAATATAAGTGTCCAAAGTACAGCCTATGGATTACAATGGCTCCCCCACACACAACTTCCCTCCCTCCCGCTACCCTCCCCTTTCCCGCTCCCTCTCCCCTTCTGTTCACATCAAGATTCATTTTCAATTCTCTTTATACACAGAAGATCAGTTTAGTACATATTACATAAAGATTTCAACAGTTTGCCCTTACATAGAGACACAAAATGAAAATACTGTTGGAGTACTAGTTATAGTATTAATTCACAATGTACAGCACATTAAGGACAGAGATCCTACATGATTTTTTTTAAAGAATTGATTAATTATCTATGCAATACTCTGGTTTCTCTTCAGATCGTATAAATCTTTCGCCCCCTATTATTTTATCTTGACCTTTGGGGGTTTAACAAAAACTAAGAGAGAAAGGATTCCATTTAAAAACTGCTATTTTATGCTTCATATTCTTTAGACTTCACCACATCTATATTCTATTTTCCAAAACCTCTGACTTTTTCAACTAACCCAATCTCACAAAGCTTCAGAGCTGTCAATGTGCGTTCTAAGAATTTTGAATCGTTGGGGAGTGACATCAACTTGCATGTTGCTCTCTCTTCAGGAAACAGTAAGTTAAGGGAAAAATTATTTTAAAAATGATATCTTACAGTATGAATGTAATCCTGTTTCACTTCTCAAAAGAAAGAAATGAATCAATGGATTCTTGTGATATCGCTCATTGGAATTGGAACCCCTATTTCCCTCTCAACATGAAATACAACTTTCTTGGACACATGAGTTTGATAATAAGGCAGATACAGCACAACACAGATGGCATTTCTGTTTCCTTTGCCATCTAAATATCTAGAGACATCAGACATCTCCATAAATGTAAAGTTTGAGAGTTAAAAACTTTCGAAAGCTGATAAATAGTTTTTCTTTTTTTGAGAGGAAGGGAAGGAGGGAGAGAGAGAGAGACAGAGAGAGATGGGGAGGAGGGGGTGGATATCACCACGGATCAAATGCCCACAACAGCTGGGGCAGGAAGTCAGTCTAGGTCTGAGACCCAGGAAGTCAGTCTAGGTCTCCCTGTGAGTGACAGGGACCAGATAGGAAACTCATCACCTGCTGCTTCTCAAGGAGTGCATCAGCGAGAAGCTGAAAGAGGGAGTGGAGCCAGGTCTTGAGTCCAGGCGTTCCAACATGGGGTGTGCTCATCCCAAGCGGCATCCTAAACTGCAAAAAATGCTTGCCCCTAATGTTAAAAGTTTAAACAAAAACAAAGAGATTATAGCAAATAAGACATAATTTTTGCTGTGATAATAAACATTTTACTGGAACTTTGTTAACATATAATCGATTTCTCCTCAGTTGTAAAAGATAGCAATGCTCTCCAAATATTTATCTATGTGATACCTCTAGTCTGACCTCAGAATGCCATCTGAGATGGGATTGGTTCGGATACAATGTGACCATATGATTGTGGCTTTCTCTACTAGGATAGACATACACTCATGACCCACACCATGGGCAGCAGTTCAGGCAGATTTTAAGGAAAATCAGTTAGTGAGAAACATAAATGCTACTGAAAATTAACCTTTCTACCAGCCTTATTAAGACTCCTGAATTTGTGTCCTTTCTCGTACTTTTGCTTTATCCAGGAAGCTTGTTAAAACCTTGCATGCACACCATGTTCAGAAGGTCTGTGGTTTGTCATTCTCCTCCTGGCAGAGCACAGACGTCTGTTAATAGGCAGACTTCATAGATTCTTTCTGTCAGAGTTATTGGAAACAGAAGTCTACTCTGTCTGCTAAATGTGGGGAACTGAGATTCGAGCTCTGGCACAGCTAAGCTGTCAACAAAATGCAGCGATTGGCCTGATGTCCAATTTCCTAATATTGACCTGGTTTTTAAGAATCCTAATAAAGAAAAGTAGGAATGGCAGCTACAGCAAAATCCATGTCTTGGACACTTTTTGCATTTTTATGGGGCCCGTGTCAGTTTTCTGTGGCAATGTGCAGTGTCTGCTTCATGATCTGTACTGTGTCCATGCCAGCTCCCTGAAAAGCAACAGGTTCCCAAACTGAGGCATCATGTGACCCTGGAACTGGGGAACCCAGATGCTGGTCCTTGGATCTCACATTTCCCTCTCTCATGAGATGTCCAAGTGTTTGTGGAACCTGTGAAGTAGTATTTTAGGTGATATTCTTAATAAAACCCTTAAGAAAACTGAAAACATTCGATTTTACCTTAGAAGCTTGGGACAGAGGCTTGTTTTGTAGTTAATGATCTGCCTTGTGGAAGAGCGACTGTTAGTTTCAAGTTCTCTTTCCCTGTTGCTTTTATGCCTTAATCCTCCTTTTCCCTAAAAGATGCTTCTCTAGCTTAGTTTTGTTTTGGTTGTGTAAACCAGATGTGGGTTGCCATTTGAATAACCAGGATCATCCTCCCATATTTTATGTAAACTCTCCCTGCATTTCTATGCACAGAATAGGCAAGACTCCATGGTGAAGGAAACAGAGCTCTCAGGTTGACAAGGCCTTCAAGTCTTGAAGGCAACCAATATTCAAAGGTATTTACTAATGTCCATGGTGGTATAACCAGACAACACTCAGGATACATCCCAGGGAGATTAAGACATAACCAAATGCATCCCAGATCTGGGCCATGGGAATAGTGGCTTTCCAGACACAGACAAGTGTCCGGTTCATGGTGTCTCTTGGAGTCTCTGGTGACTGGTAAACTAGGCATCAGCTGCCAGAAGCTCGCCAAACTCATTGCCAATTTCCTTGCAACACTAAAACCATGTCCTGACCTCTCCAAAGACACTATCTCCTCTCTCTTGGACTGGTTCATTAACCATACTCTCTTCTTTTGCATTGTGTGCTACATGTTAAGTACTATATGTTCAATAATAGGATGCACAAATATTAATGCACATTTGGTTGCTATACACTGGTGATTGTCAAGACTCCCCGTGCCTAACCAATTTTATCCAACCACTATCAGGGAAACAGGGGGCATCCAAGGTCATCATGTACTCAGTGAAGCCCATGTATCTTACAGCAGCATTAATATGTGGAGAGAGACAACTCATGTGAAAAACATGCTTCTTAAAATGAGGATCTAATTGTGATAGGTTTCTAGGGTTTATAGCCTTTATTCTCCTTACACCAAGCTCTTGCTATGTGTCCCTATTTATTTATTTATTTTCATCTTCTTAAAAGGCAGAGAGAAAAGAAAGAGAGAGAGAAAGAGAGAGAGAGAGAGAGAGAGAGAGAGAGAGAGACTGACTTCCATCTGTTGATTCATTCTCCAAATGCCTGAAATAGCTAGGCCAAGCTGAAGTCAGGAGCCAGGAACTCCATCCAGTTGTCCCACATGAATATCAGGAACTCAAATAGTTGCCGTTTTCCGGGCACATTCTACTGTTTCTCAGGCACATTAGCAGGAAGGTCGATCAGAAGTGGAGGCAGGACTGGATCTCAGGCCTTCCGATTTGGGATGAAGGAGTCCCAGGCGCTGTCATGGCACACTGGGCCACAGTGCTGTGCCCCTGAGAACTAACTTTTCAACTTTGCTTATGTTCAAGTCAAGGATTGAAACACACTAATATATTTGTGAGTATTGTACTTGTTCTTGTCTCCAGATGCAGGAGGCTTTCACACATCCTTTCAGTGGTTGGTTATATTAGTCAGTGCATTTTCTTGCTTGTTTACTTGTTTTTTATTTATTTTTCCTGTTCTTAAAAATGCTACATTGCAAAATAGCATAAATTAGAAAGGATAATTAAGGGACAAATGACAAACAAGTAAATAAGGGACAAAGGCAAAGAAAATAAGAGTAGTTAACAAAAAAGCACAGAGTGAAAGCTGGGTTAACACTTGAAAAAAAAAAAACAATATATTAATCTGCAGTGGTCTGAATAAGACCCTAAAGCTCATTTGTTGGAAACTAAATCCCTAATGCAGCAGTGTTGAGATGTGGGACCTTGAAGAGGTGGTTCATTTATGAGGACTCTGCCATCATGAATAGATTAATGCTGTTCTCATGGGAGTGGGATAGTTATCAAAGCATGGGTTCCTGATAGAAGGTTGAGGTCTATTCTCCCTCTCACTGATTCTCTTGTCTTTTTTTCATTGTACTTGTGATGATTCAGTAAGAAGGCCCTCACCAGCTGCTATCATATGAATATTGGGCTTCCCAATGCCCAGAACTATAGGAAGCACATTTATTTTGGTATTAAAATAATCAGTCTTTTATAGTTATCAGCACAGAAGGGATGGGCGTACATAGTAAAGGCATGTATACCAGGAGGTTGGTAGGAGATGATAATAGATAATGCTCATGACTTGGTGCATATCTGGGTTTGGGATTTGCAGATTTAATTATAATTATATACTCAAAAATTCATTCTGATTGTTATGTCAAGGTGCCCTGATATTTAAACAAAAGAAAGGAATGTTTTTGTTAATGGCATCTTCAGAAATTTAGAGTATCAGGAAGAGAAACCCAAATACTTAGTCTATATGGAGGATCTTCATGATTTTCCTGCTTATCAGCAAAGAATAAGTAGCAATGCTTTTTCTTTTCTTTAAGGAAGCACAGGTGTCACATGACAAGGTTTGAGTGATGAGAAGTCTTTTCAAACTCTCATAGACACAATGACCCCAGGTACAAACATATTTTGAGTCATATGAAAAGAAAAGTGACTTTGTTGTCTAGAATCTATTGATATCTTTGAAGTGATGCTGTGTCCTTTTTCCTTTAACCTTTTCTTCAATCAGATTTCCAGAAATTTGGAGCCAAAGAGAAGTTGTTGATCAAATTAAGGGTATAGAATATGTGCATGCTGTGTTTTGCAGATGAACTTGATTGCTATAGTAGTCAAAATTTCAAAAATGTTTATGTTATATTAATGAATAATAGCATAGGATTAATTGATAATATAAAAAGAGTGTATGTATTTCTATACCTGTACTTGATAAATTAACTGTTAAATGTGTTTATTTAAATAGAGTAGATATGTACACAAAAAGTCATAGTTTAAGCATAATTTTAATAGGGGCTTCCTTCCAAAAGCAAATTACAATTGTAACTTACAATTTAATAGACTCATTGGGAATTTGAATATAGAGCCAGACAAATCCAAAAATGGCTGAATAGCAAGAAGACATACTACTTTTTAGGTGAAGGGCAAATAGCAGGAAAAAAAGTGGAGGAAATATATCCCCAGGGAAGAGTTGGAAAGAAGTCTACAGTGGAAATTCTACAGAAGGAAGAAGGATGTTGTGGATCAGCGTGGATGGTTTGGACATGGAGCAATGAGCACAGACCCAACAGATGACCTCAGCAGCTAGCTGGACAATAGCCAGCTTTGGAGAGCAGACTACAACAGCCCACACCATTGGTGATATTACCAGAGGGAGAGCTTTGCAGACCACAGTGCCTTAAATCTATCCTATAGCCATAACGGGAGACAGGGTGCCTGCTCACCTGGTAGAAAAAAAAAAAAAAACATTTCTTTTTCCCGATTCTCCCATGAAGTCACCTGGCAACATGTGGGGAGAAAATATCATTTTGACACTGGTAGCACTTGCAATGGCTCATGTGCATGTGTGTGATCAGGGATTTTACCAGAGGAAAAAAAATCTGCATTGCCCAATGATTTTGAGTCTGGCTGGCCAGACTGAAGGGGGCTAGGCACCCATATAATGCTGTGAAGTGTCCCCAGCCTCTCAACATATCAAGGCTCTGGGGCTCAAACCAGTGAGGTAGAGCATCCACACTTAGCTAGTTCTGTGAATGTCTTTGTTCTCTCTGTGGATGGGACAGGCTAGAGTGCAGAGCTCATCCACTGTATCCTGTGACAGTAAGAGACTTGGATGTTGTGATTGTGGGAATTCTGTGACTGCAAGATAGGGCACAAGATGTAGCCTGGTCTCTGAGCAATCACTGTTTACCATGCCAGGCTTAGAGCTCCTTGATTGCCTAAGGTGGATCACTGGAGAGGGATCCATGCTCGCACTGAGGAAAACACTAATCCTTTGTGCAGTTCATGTGGAAGAGTGGGTGAGTGCTGCACCACTGTTGGCTAACCTCAGGCATTGATAATCTAGAAAGAGAGGAGGTGAGGGTATGGTTATGCCAACAGAGGTGACCATATCATCCCTCCTGCTGACAATAGAGGGGATCTACCACGACCAACTTGAGTGTTACTCTGGATATTTGCCCTACTCTGGAGCACTGACCAAAGTTCCCTGGACTCACCAGGATCACACCTCTGGATATTCACTAAAAGAGTAGATGCGACAATAAGTCACAGAAGCAGAGTTCAAAGATTAAATCCATCAGAGGATAAAATCAATAAGAACTTCCACAAGTATCTAAAAATAAATGCAAAAATTTAAGAAACAAAAATAAGGAAGATAACATAACTCCTCCCAAAGGAACAATGCAACACTTCATTATTAGAATGTTAAGAAGAATAGATTGATGAAATGCTTAAAAAGAAATTCAAAATATTAATGATAGGACTATTTGGAAGGACTGAGTAACAAATTTATGAATTAAAGAAATCTATACCTGACACGGAGGCAAAAATTTCCTAAGAAATTGAGATTTTTAAGAGAAATCAAATTCAAATATTATAAGTGAATAATTCACCATATCAAATAAAAAATACAGCAGAAAGCATCGAGAATAGTCTTGGTGAAGCAGAAGAAAGAATATCTGAGCTAGAAGACAAATCTTTGAAAATATCTAAGTCAGACTAAAAAACAGGAAGAAATTAGAAAAAATAAAACTGTTTTAGATTTATGAACTACTCCCAAACAACCCAATATATGAGTATTGGGAGTTTCTAATGGCTGGAAAAAGAGAATAGATTAGAAGACCTTTTCAGTGAAATAATTACAGAAACTTTCCTAAACTGAACAAAAAAAGGGACATCAAAGTACACGAGGCACATGGAACTCATTATGGACATGACCAGAAAAGATTTTCACCACGACGCATTGTAGTCAAACTCTCCACAGTAAAATATATAGAATATATTCTAAAATACACATAGAGAAATTCCAGATTATTTTCAGAGGCTCTCTAATTATACTCACAGCTGGTTTCTCATCAGAAACCCTACTGGGTAGGAGAAAATTGAGAGACATAGTCCAAGTTTTAAAAGTAGAAAGAAAACTGTCAACCCTGAATACTGTACCCTGCAAAGCTCATGTTTATGAAGGTGAAATAAAGACCTTCCATAACAAATGAAAATTGAAAAAAAGTGTCTTCACTCATCCAGACTTACAAACTATGCATAAGGATGTGCTACACAGAAACACAGAGAGGTGATCCTCATTATGAAAGAATTTGAAGTCAAAAAATCTCCCAGTAAAAATACAAAGGAAATCCAAAGCAAACAATAGGAATGTTTATGGGAAAAATGGCAGGGCCAATTTATTACTTATCAATTATACCTTGGCTATCAATGGCCTAAATTTTTCAATTAAAAGATAAAGAATGGCTGAGTGTATTAAAAAACAAGACCAATCTATTTTCTGCCTATAAGAAACACACCTCACCAACAGAGATACATCCTGACTGAAAGTGAAATGATGGAAAAATATGTTCCATGTTAATAGAAAGTAAAAAATTAAGTGAATGTAGCTATGCTAATATTAGACAAAATAGACTAACACAGAAACTGTTTAAAAAATGAAGAACATATATTGATTAAGGGATGTATTCAACAGGAAGATACAACTATAATAAATGTATATGCACCAAATGCCAGGGCACCTGGCTGTTTAAAAGAAATGTGCATGCATCTAAGGCTCCAATACAATAATAATGATAAACCTCAACACCCTACTGTAATCAGCAGACAGATCAACTAGACAGAAAATTAGCAAGAAACAACACAGTTAATCTACACTATGGACCAAATTGACCTAACTGTCATCTACAGAATCCTTCATAAGACAGTTGCAGGATATACAATATATTCATCACTACAGGGAGCATTCTTAGGATAGATCACATGCCATGCCATAAATCAAGACTTGGCAAATTAAAAAAAATGAAATCACTTCATGCATCTTTTCTGGCCACAGTGGAATGATGATGGAAATAAAAAAACTCAAGGATCTCTAGATCATATGCAAACACATGAAGACTGAAAAACATTCTCCTGAATGATCAGTGGGTCATAGAAAAAATCAAAACATTTTTGGAAATGAATGAAGATGGCAATGCAGCATATCAAAACTTATGTGACTGAGAAAAGGCAGTGTTAAAGGTGAAGTTTATACAAATTAGTGCCTTCATCAAGAAATTTGAAAGACATCAAAAAGAATCTCTCAGTGAATCTCAGGGATCTAGAAAAACAACAAACCACACCCCAAATTAGTAGTAGGAAACAAATAATTAAAATTAGAGAATAAATAAATAAAAATGAAAACAGAATCAATACACAAAGATCAGTGAAAAGAAGAGATGGGTTTTTGAAAAATAAGTGAAGTAGATGAAATATTGGCCCAACTAATTTTATTTATTTATAAATTAATTATATTCATTAAAATAAGATAAATATAAACATCCTAAATTATTAATAATTTATATAATTAATAATAAAGTATATTATATAATATTAAATATATTTATAAATTATTAAAATAAATTAATAAAATGAGTTGAAAAAGGAGATGAAATCGGGGCACCGGATTCTGTCCCGGTTGCCCCTCTTCCAGGCCAGCCCTCTGCTGTGGCCCAGGAGTGCAGTGGAGGATGGCCCAAGTGCTTGGGCCCTGCACCCCATGGGAGACCAGGATAAGCACCTAGCACCTGGCTCCTGCCATCGGATGAGCGCGGTGCGCCGGCCGCAGCGTGCCGACCGTGGCAGCCATTGGAGGGTGAACCAACGGCAAAAAGGAAGACCTTTCTCTCTGTCTCTCTCTCTCACTGTCCACTCTGCCTGTCAAAAAAAAAAAAAAAAAAAAGGAGATGAAAAAATGAATACCACATAAATAAAAAGAATCATTGGGAATTACTAAAAAGAGCTCTAGGTCAACAAATTTTAAAAGCTGGAAGAAATGGATGGATTTCTGGATGCAAACAATATACTAAAATTGAGACATGAAGTCCTAGAAAACCTAAACAGACCAATAACCACGATGGAGTTTGAATCAGTAATAAAGACCCTCCTAGAAAGAAAATCCTAGGACTGGATGGCTATATCTCTAAATTCTACCATACTTTTAAAGAACTAGTACCAATTCTCAAGCTATTCAGAATAATTGAAAGAGGGGAATTCCTCCAACTTCTTCTATGAGTTCAGCATCACCATAATTCCTAAACCAGAAAAAGATACAACAGAGAAATAGAACTATAGACCAATATTCCTGATGAACACAGATGAAAAAATCTTTAACAAAATAATAACTAATCAAGTCCAACAACACATCAAAAGATCATTAAACTAGACCAGGTGGGATATATCCCTAGTATACAGGAAGGGTTCAACATATGCAAATCAATATATATATATATATATATATATATATATATGATATATCACATTAGCAAACTGAATAATAAAAGCCATATAACTATCTCAATAGGCAAACAGAAAGATTTGATAAAATAAAACAGCCTTTTCCTGATAAAAACCTTAAGTGAATTGGGTATGGGGGAGCAATACGCAGCACAATCCAGATAATTTGTGACAGGCTTGCAGCCAGCATCTTATTGAATAGGGAAAAGTGGTAAGCATTTCCACTATATCCAGAACAAAATAAAGATGCCTACTTTCACCATTGCTATTTAATATAGTCCTGGAAGTTTTAGCTATAGCCATTAGGCAAGAAAAAAAATCAAAGAGATACAATTTGGAATTGAGGAACTGAAATTATCTTGATTTGCAGATGACATGATTCTATATATAGGGGAATGGAACAACTCCACTAAGAGACTCTTCAACTCATAAAAGATTTTGGTAAAGTCACAGGTTACAAAACTAATGCACAAAAATCGATAGCCTTGGTATACAAGGACAACACTATGGCAAAGAAGAACTTCTAAGACCAATCACTTTCACAATAGTCCTCCAAAAATTAAATACATTGGCATACATTTAACCTAGGAGGTGTGAAAGATTTCTGTGATGAAAATTATAAAGCATTAAGGAAAGAAATAGAAGAAGACATTAAAAAGGAAAAAAAGTCTATATTCATGTTTTTTTTAATAACGCTTTTATTTACAGAATATAAATTTCCAAAATACAGCTTATAGATTACAATGGCTTCCCCCCCCATAACTTCCCTCCCACCCGCTACCCTCCCCTTTCCCACTCCCTCTCCCCTTCCGTTCACATCAAGATTCATTTTCAATTCTCTTTGTATATAGAAGGTCAGTTTAGTATATATTAAGTAAAGATTTCAACAGTTTGCCCTCACATAGCAACACAAAGTGAAAAATACTGTTGGAGTACCAGTTATAGTATTAATTCACAATGTATAGCACGTTAAGGACAGAGATCCTACATGATATATATATTTTTAAATTGATTAATTTTCTATGCTATTTCCAATTTAACACCAAGATTTTTTAATCATTTGCAATTATCTTTATATACAGAAGATCAATTCAGTATATACTATGTAAAGATTTCATCAGTTTGCACCCATACAGAAACACAAAGTGTAAAAATACTGTTTCAGTACTAGTAATAGCATTATTTCACATTGGATAACACATTAAGGACAGATCCCTCATGAGACGTAAGTACACAGTGACTCCTGATGTTGATTTAACAATTTGACACTCTTGTTTATGGCGTCAGTAATCTCCCCAGGCTCTAGTCATGAGTTGCTGAGGCTATGGAAGTCTTTAGGGTTCGCCGACTTCGATCTTATTCCCACAGGGTCATAGACAAAGTGGAAGTTCTCTCCTCCCTTCACAGAAAGGTACCTCCTTCTTTGATGGCCCCGTTCTTTCCACTGGGATCTCACTCGCAGAGATCTTTCATTTAGGTCTTCTTTTTTTTTTTGTTTTTCAGAGTGTCTTAGCTTTCCATGCCTAAAATATTCTCATGGGCTCTTGAGCCAGATCTGAATGCCTTAAGGGCTGATTCTGAGGCCAGAGTGCTATTTAGGACATCTGCCATTCTATGAGTCTTCTGTGTATCCCACTTCACATGTTGGATGATTATCTCCCTTTTTGATTCCATCAGTTAGTATTAGCAGGCACTATTCCTGTTTGTGTGATCCCTTTTACTCTTAGACCTATCAGTGTGATCAATTGTGAGCTGAAATTGATCACTTGGACTAGTGAGATGGCCTTGGTACATGCCACCTTGATGGGATTGTATTGGAATCCCCTGGCACAATTCTAACTCCATCATTTGGGGCAGTTCCGATTGAGCATGTCTCAAATTGTACATCTCCTCCCTCTCTTATTCCCACTCTTATATTTAACAGGGATCACTTTTCAGTTAAATTTAAATACCTAAGAATAATTGTGTGTTAATTACAGAGTTCAACCACTACTACTAGGATAAAAAAAATACTACAGTGGATAAAGTATTACATTGTACAACAGTCAGCACAAGAGCTGATCAAGTCACTGTTTCTCATAGTGTCCATTTCACTTCAACAGGTTTCCACTTTGGTGCTCAGTTAGTCGTCACCAATCAAGGGAAACAAATGATATTTGTCTCTTTGGGCGTGACTTAATTCACTCAGCATGATGTTTTCCAGATTCCTCCATTTTGTTGCAAATGACCGGATTTCATTGTTTTTGACTGCTGTATAGTATTCTGTAGAGTACATGTCCCATAATTTCCTAATCCAGTCTACTGTTGATGGGCATTTGGGTTGGTTCCAAGTCTTAGCTATTGTGAATTGAGCCACAATATACATTACTGCGCAGACGGATTTTTGTTTGCCAATTTAATTTCCTTTGGGTAAATTCCAAGGAGTGGGATGGCTGGGTTGAATGGTAGGGTTATATTCAGGTTTCTGAGGAATCTCCAGACTGACTTCCATAGTGGCTTAACCAGTTTGCATTCCCACCAACAGTGGATTAGTGTCCCTTTTTCCCCACATCCTCTCCAGCATCTATTGTTGGTAGATTTCTGAATGTGAGCCATTCTAACTGTGGTGAGGTGAAACCTCATTGTGGTTTTGTTTTGCATTTCCCTGATTGCTAGTGATCTTGAACATTTTTTCATGTGTCTGTTGGCCATTTGGATTTCCTCTTTTGAAAAAGAGAGAAACGTCAAATTACACTCAGAGGATCTCCAATTAGACTCACGGCAGACTTCTCAACAGAAACCCTACAAGCTAGAAGGGAATGGCGAGACATAGCCCAGGTACTTAGAGAGAAAAACTGCCAGCCCAGGATATTATATCCTTCCAAGCTCTCATTTGTGAATGAAGGTGAAATAAAGACCTTTCATAACAAACAAAAATTGAAAGAATTTGTTGCCACTCGTCCAGCCCTGCAAAAGATACTTAAAGATGTGTTACACACAGAAACACAGAAACACGGCCATCAACATGAAAGAAGGTAAATGAAGGGAACCTCATGGCAAAAGATCACAGGGAATTCAAAGCATACATTAGAAATATCTTTGGCAAATTGCAGGGCAAACTTACCACTTATCAATAGTCACACTGAATGTTAAAGGTCTAAACTGTCCTGTTAAGACTAGTGTCTGCTAATACTAACTGATAGAATGAAAAAGGGAGAGAATGATCCAACATGGGAAGCAAGATACACCGCAGACTCATAGAACGGCAGATGTCCTAAATAGCACTCTGGCCTCAGAATCAGCCCTTAAGGCATTTGGATCTGGCTCAAGAGCCCATGAGAATATTTTAGGCATGGAAAGCTAAGACACTCTGAAAAACAAAAAAATGAAGATCTAAATGAAAGATCTCTGCGAGTGAGATCCCAGTGGAAAGAACGGGGCCATCAGAGAAGGAGGTACCTTCCTCTGAAGGGAGGAGAGAACCTCCACTTTGACTATGACCCTGTCGGAATAAGAGCGAAGTCGGCGAACCCTAAACGCTTCCATAGCCTCGGCAACTCATGACTAAAGCCTAGGGAGATTACTGACGCCATAAACAAGAGTGTCAAATTGTTAAATCAACTTCCGGAGTCACTGTGTACTTACGTCTCATGAGGGATCTGTCCTTAATGTGTTATCCAATGTGAAATAATGGTATTACTAGTACTGAAACAGTATTTTTTCACTTTGTGTTTCTGTGTGGGTGCAAATGGATGAAATCTTTACATACTATAGTATTAAATCGATCTTCTTTATATAAAGATAATTGCAAATGATTAAAAAATCTTGGTGTTAAATTGGAAATTCCATAGATAATTAATCAATTCTTTAAAAAAAGTCATGTAGGATCTCTGTCTTTAATGTACTGTACATTGTGAATTAATACTATAACTAGTACTCCAACAATAATTTCAGTTTGTGTCTCTATGTGAGGGCAAACTGTTGAATCTTTACATAATATGTTCTAAACTGATCTGTGTATAAAGAGAATTGAAAATGAATCTTGATGTGAACAGAAGGGGAGAGGGAGTGGGAGAGGGGAGGGTAGCGGGAGGGAGGGAAGTTGTGAGGGGGGGAGCCATTGGAATCCATAAGCTATACTTTGGAAATTTATATTCTTTAAATAAAAGCTAAAGAAAAAAAAAGTTGAAGAAAAAAAAAAATAAACTGTCCTGTTAAAAGACAGAGATTGGCTGATTGGATTAAGGAACAAAAACCATCTATTTGTTGCTTACAAGAAACACATCTTTCCAAGGAAGATCCATACAGACTGAAAATAAAAGGATGGAACAAGATATACCATGCCAACAGAAATGAAAAAAGAGCAGGTGTAGCCATCTTAATATCAGACTACATAAACTTTAACACAAAAACTGTTAAGAGAGACAAAGAGGGGCACTATATAATGATTAAGGGATCAATACTACAGGAAGATATAACAATTATCAATGTATATGCACCTAATTACAGGCCACCGGTTTATTTAAAAAATTTGTTAAGAAACTTAAAGGGAGAATTAGACCCCAACACAATAGTACTGGGGGACTTCAATACTCCACTCACAGATATTGACAGATCGACAGGACAGAAGATCAACAAGGAGACAGTATATTTAAACAACACTATAGCCCAAATGGATCTAACAGATATCTACAGAACTTTTCATCCTACACATAAAGCATTTACATTCTTCTCAGCAGTACATGGAACCTACTCTAGGATTGACCACATATTAGGCCATAAAGCAAGTCTCAGCAAATTCAAAAGAATTAGAATCATACAATGCAGCTTCTCAGACCAAAAGGGAATGAAGGTGGAAATTAGCAACTCAGGAATCCCTAGAGCATATGCAAACACATGGAGATTGAACAGCATGCTCCCGAATGAACGATGGGTCACAGAAGAAATCAAAAGAGAAATCAAAAATTTTCTGGAAGTAAATGAGGATAACAGCACAACATACCAAAACTTATGGGATACAGCAAAAGCAGTGTTAAGAGGAAAGTTTATATCAATAGGTGCCTACATCAAGAAACTGGAAAGGCACCAAATAGATGAGCTTTCAATGCATCTCAAGGATCTAGAAAATTTGCAGCAAACTAGACCCAAATCTAGTAGAAAAAGAGAAATAATCAAAATCAGAGAAGAAATCAACAGGATTGAATCCAAAAAAAATTACAAAAAATCAGCCAAACGAGGAGCTGGTTTTTTGAAAAAATAAACAAGATTGACACCCCATTGGCCCAACTAACTAAAAAAAGAAGAGAAAAGACCCAAATCAGTAAAATCAGAGATGAAAAAGGAAATATAACAACAGACACCACAGAAATCAAAAGAATCATCAGAAATTACTACAAGGACTTGTATGCCAGCAAACAGGGAAACCTATCAGAAATCGATAGATTCCTGGACACATGCAACCTACCTAAATTGAACCAGGAAGACATAGAAAACCTAAACAGACCCATAAGTGAGTCAGATTGAATCAGTAATAAAGGCCCTCCCAACAAAGAAAAGCCCAGGACCAGATGGATTCACTGCTGAATTCTACCAGACATTTAAAGAAGAACTAACTCCAATTCTTCTCAAACTATTCAGAACAATCGAAAAAGAGGGAATCCTCCCAAATTCTTTCTATGAAGCCAGCATCACCTTAATTCCTAAGCCAGAAAAAGATGCAGCATTGAAAGAGAATTACAGCCCAATATCCCTCATGAACATAGATGCAAAAATCCTCAACAAAATTCTGGCCAATAGACTGCAACAACACATCAGAAAGATCATCCACCCAGACCAAGTGGGATTCATCCCTAGTATGCAGGGATGGTTCGATATTTGCAAAACAATCAACGTGATACACCACATTAACAGACTGCAGAAGAAAAACCATATGATTATCTCACTAGACGCAGAGAAAGCATTCGATAAAATTCAACACCCTTTCATGATGAAAACCCTAAGCAAACTGGGTATAAAAGGCACATTCCTCAATATATTCATGGTTTTAAAGACTTAATATCAACATAATTTCCATAAAACCAAAAGCAACTATGGATTCAGTTGGATCCCATTCAAAATACCAAGGACTTTTTTCAGATATGGAAAAAAGATGCTAAAACTCATATGGAAACACAAGATACCCTGAATAGCTATATTGATCATAAACAACAAAAACAAAGCTTGAGGCATCACAATAACAGATTTTAAGATCTACTAAAGGGCAGTTATCATTAAAAACGTCTGGTACTGGTGTACTGGCAGAAAAATAGGTGGGTAAAACAATGGAACATATATAAACTCCAGAAATCAATCCATGTGTCTACAACCAATTAATCTTTGACAAAGAAGCTAAAAACAACCCCTGGAGAAAAGACAATCTTTTCACTAAATGCTGCTGGGAAAATTGGATCTTTGTATGCAAAAGTCTGAAACAAAACCCCTCCCTTACTCCTTATACAAAAATCACCTCAAAATGGATACCATCAAATTACTAGTGAAGAACATTAGGGAAACTCAGCAAGACATTGGCATACGCTGGAACTGTTGCTGTGGCGCAGCAGGTTAAAGCCCTAGCCTGAAGTGCCAGCATCCCATGTGGGCCCTGGTTCTAGTCCTGGCTGCTCCTCTTCTGGTCCAGCTCTTGCTATGGCCTGGGAAAGCAGTAGACGATGGCCCAAGTCCTTGGGCCCCTGCACCCTTGTGGGAGGCCTGGAAGAAGCTCTTGGCTCCTGGCTTTGGACCAGTGCAGCTCCAGCCATTTCAGCCATCTGGGGAGTGAACCAGCAGATGAAAGACCTCTCTCTCTGTCTCTACCTCTTTCTGTAACTCTGGCCTTCAAATAAATAAAAACAACAACAACAAAAATACGTTGGCATAGGCAAAACCTTCTTGGAAAAGATCCCAGAGGCATATGACATCAAAGCCAATAAGGACAAATGGGATTACATCAAGATGAGAAGCTTTAGCATGGCACAGGAAACATTCAGCAAAGTGAAGAGGAAACCAACAGAATGGGAGAAAATATTTGCAAACTATGAAGCTAATAAAGGATGAATATCCAGAATCTATGAAGAACTCAAGAAACTCAACAACCATAAAACAAGAAAACCAGTTAATAAATGAGCAAAAGACTTGAACAGGCATTTTTCAAAAGAGGAAATCAATGGGCCAAGAGACACATGAAAAAATGCTCAGGATCATTACCCATCAGGGAATGCAAATCCAAACCACAATGAAGTTTCACCTTACCCCAGTTAGAATGGACCTCATACACAAATAAACACATAGCAAAGGCTAGCAAGAATGTGGGGGAAAGGTATCCTACTCCACTGTTAATGGGAACGTAAACTGATACAGCCACTGTGGAGGACAGTATGGAGATACTTCAGAAATCTGAATATAGACCTACTATTGACCCAGCCATCCTATTCCTTGGAAATTATCCAAGGGAAATGATATCAGCATGTGAAAAGGGTTATCTGTACCCCCATGTTTATTGCAGTTTAATTCATAGTAGCTAAGATATATTATCAACCTAAATGTTCGTCAACTAAAGATTGGATAAGGAAATAATAGTATATATGTAATTTATGCTATGGGATACTATACAAGGTAAAAAAGAATGAAATCCTGTTGTTTACAATAAAATGGACAGAACTAGAAATCATTATACTTAGTGAAATAAGCCAGAGACAAATATCATATGTTTTCCCTGATCTGTGGTATCTAATACGTTGCCAAAAATTAATGTTTAAGAGTGAAGTTCGCATTTTGTGATTTGATGGACCTTTATAGCCCTTGTCTCTACTGCTGAGAAACAATGTTTTTGTTTGTTTGTTTGTTTTTCTTGTTGTTTGTTGGGCTGTTTACTTAGTTTAGAGTTAATCTTAAGAGTATAAAATAGATATTTGTAAAAATTAAGAGTGAGCTGGGATTGGCACTATGACATAGAGGGTAAAGCTATCTTCTGCAGTACCGGCATCCCCTATGGGACCTGGCTGCTCCACTTCCAATACAGCTCTCTGCTATGACCTGGGAAAGCAGTAGAATATGGCCAAGGCCTTGCGCTCCTGCACCTGCCTGGGAAGACCTGAAAGAAGCTCCTGGCTCCTGGCTTCGGACTGGCACAGTTCCAGCTGTTGCAGCGTATTGGGGAGGGAACCAACAGGTGGAAAATCTCTCTCTTTCTCTCTGTGTAACTCTGACTTTCAGATGAATAAATCTTTTAAAAAAATTAAGAGTGATAATGGGACAATGAGTAAGAGGAAGGGTTGAAGCATGGGTGGGAGGGAGGGAGGAGTGGGTAGTATCACTATGATCCTAAATTTGTGTACATGAATTATTGGAAAATTGTTTACCTTAAATTTAAAAAAATAGAAAAGATACATTGTCAAATGTGATACAATTGGGTTTTTACTTGTTTATGAAAGTGTATCAGGTAATTTAAAGTGGAATGACATCTCTTAGAACACTTCGTTGTTAAAGACCTGCTTCTTAAAGGGATGACAATAATTAATAGTGTGTGGAGAGTTAAATGTGAGCTTGTTGGCATGAATGATGTTTTCTGGAAAGTAGGACTGGGAATGATCTAGGTCTTTATTATTTTCTTTTGTGTTAATTTTAGTAATAAAATTTAATTTTGATTTCTCTTCTTAAAGAATTTGGCCTCTACAATCAAAGCCTTACTCCAACAGCTAATACTGTAACCTTGGCCAATTTGTTAGACTTCTGTGTCTGTGCTTTCCCAGCTGTATAAAATGAAAGAAAACAGTACCTTCCTGGTGAGGTGGATGAATGGGAGAGCAGCAGGTGCACACATGTTAGTTATTATTGACTTGTTACCTAAATGCAAGAGAAATTTATGTGATGGCTTAGGTGTTTCCCTTGTGAATGCCCAGTGAGAAAATAGGGAGATTCCTCTGGTGCACGGTGCTGCTCTTGCTGAGAGGAACACGGTACCCAACCCTTAAGGAAATGCCTTTGAATGCACATGGCACGTCTGCATGTGTAGAATGACACTTTATTTTGCAGACCATAAATTTTGGTTCTAAGGTTGTCTTTCATCTATATTTTTGCACCTTGTATGTGAAATCTACACCAAGAGGAATAAAACACTTTCTTTATATACTGTAGGCTAGTGAAAAGTTATTGTGTCCCTTTATCAGTGTCCTTCCTAAAACAGTTCCTCTGTTTTATTTTACTTCTCCTTGAACATGAACGATGCATGGTATATGATATACTCTTGTGTTTCTTGCTTTAATACTAGTGCTTACATGGGGATACATTCATGTTTGTGAAATTCAATAGAGCTTCAATTCAGTATTGAAAATGTTAAAAGTTGTGCAAACTTGTGTGTGTTAGATTCTGCAAGAGGGATTGTTCATAGGAAGAGAGAATGAAAGGTTTCACTGGGATTCTGTTTTACCTGACAGCATAGAACGGACTTGATGGCACCAGCTACAACTTTCATAGGCTTCGGTTCAAATTAACTTACATGGAAAATTTATAAGTTGTTTGTTCACTATTTTCATATGGAATCAGTGCTAATCTTAAAACTTTTCATAGATTACTTAACAGGAAAAATTTTAGATTATTTTGCTAAAATATATAAATATGCTTATAAGATCACATTGTACTTGGAAAGATGATAATTTTTGCCATTCACAGAGTGTCATAATCAGGATTTTTAAAGATGAATTTCTCCATTTGTCCATATATGAGAAATGCATTTTTTAATCCTTATAAAGATGAGATGTCCTGGACGGATTTTAATTTTTAGTTAGATTGGAGGATATTTCCAAACTTTTAAAATTTGTGACCCTAGACAACTTTTAACTTTTTTTATTTTTTAGAAAACTAGGCCGGCACCGTGGCTCAACAGGCTAATCCTCCGCCTTGCGGCGTTTGCACACCGGGTTCTAGTCCCGGTCGGGGCTCCGGATTCTGTCCCGGTTGCCCCTCTTCCAGGCCAGCCCTCTGCTGTGGCCCAGGAGTGCAGTGGAGGATGGCCCAAGTGCTTGGGCCCTGCACCCCATGGGAGACCAGGAAAAAGCACCTAGCACCTGGCTCCTGCCATCGGATGAGCGCGGTGCGCCGGCCGCAGCGTGCCGTCCGCGGCGGCCATTGGAGGGTGAACCAAAGGCAAAGGAAGACCCTTCTCTCTGTCTCTCTCTCTCTCACTGTCCACTCTGCCTGTCAAAAATAAAAAATAAATAAATAAATAAATAAATAAATAGAAAACGACATAACTCCACAAGCTGGACATTTAGAAATTTGTTTAATAATCAATAGTAAACATATATAACTGAATGATTCCTTAGGACAACCTTTTATTATGCTATTGTAAGTGCACGATACCATTATAAGTGCCTGATACTATTATGAGCACATGATCTCGATTTGCATTTCTATATAAACTTTCAAGAAGCTGCTAGGATGTTCAGGCAGTGTTAAAAATAACATTGGGAAAAATTTTATGCATGATGGCTACAGCGAGATAAACTACTGCTTTTAATTTACCTGAGTGAAAGAAACAGTGCATGCAAATACTGCACACTATACATTGGTATACTAGTCAATAGTCCCCACAGATGACATAATTGAACTTTTGGTGCTGGATTTAAGAAATAAGAAATCCATTTTCTCTCTCTCCCTCTCCTGCTGCTGCTTCTTCTTCTTCTTCTTCTTCTTCTTCTTCTTCTTCTTCTTCTCTCTCTCTCTCTCTCACACACACACACATGCACACACACCCTTTCTTTCCTTTTGACCTGTCATTGACCTCAGGTCTGAATTTGCTGAAGTCTTTTCCAGGTCTAAAATTCTTTGCTTCTGTGATTCTATTTCTGTTTTTGCACACTTCAGCTGTATTTATCTATTCCCAGTCAATGCAGGTAGAGAGAACCGTAGGCTCCATTTTTATTCTTTTTCCTAGTTTGCTAATTTTTCAAAAACATACAGCATCATAGAAATTCAGAAGAGTTAAGTGGAAAGATGATGGACAGCTTTTATTCATTCCTTCATTCCCATGTGTTAACTTAGAATTTACCAGTCACTACACTGGATATAAAACAAGACCCAGTTTAAATTCATTTCAGTTTACTTCAGGTCAGAAACTTTCAACAAAGTACTGTAAGTGCCATCGGTATATATAGGTCACAAAAACAGGACTGGTCAGTTCTCCTAGGGCCTTCTGTCCATTAGAAGCTGATGCCCACGGGCTTTATGTCGAAAGATGAATGGACTTTCGAAAAGTGCTGGAAATGTCACTGCATGAAGGTGGGGGTGGGATGTGAGCAATTTAAGTGTGGAAGAGCTGGAGGGCTCCTATCTGAAGGGGTGGGCTTGGTCATCTAATGCATCGTTTCCTATCTGTTCTGAGAGAGCCAGGTAGCTGCGTACTGCATTCATTTCATGGAGTGTGCAAGAATACATTAGAGGGGCCAGAACTGTGGTGTAGCAGGGTAAGCCAGCACCTGCTGTGCCAGCATCGCATGTGGGCAACTGCTCGAGGCCTGGCTCCTCCACTTCAAATCCAGCTTCCTGCTATTGTCCTGAGAAAGCAGCAGGGGTAGGCTTAAGTCCTTGGATCCCTGTCCCCTTGTGGGAGACCTCGTAGAAGATCCTGGCTTCTGGCTTCAGTAGCCCAGGCACTATTTGGGTAGTGAACAGCAGATGGAAGATCTATCCATCTCTGTCTTTTTCTCTATTTGTCTCTCCCTCTCTCTCTCTCTCTCTAACTATGCCTTTCAAAGAAGTAAATATATCTTTAAAATTAATATATTAGAAAGTGTATCTTGAGTAATTTAATAGCACGTTTCCATTTTCTTTTATTTTTTGGTATGATTCCCCATATAAGCTTATGGGGTAAGCTTAAAAGTTTTGGGTAAGCTTAAAAGGATGGGATGTGCAAACAAACTTTTGTAAATGACTACTCTAGGAATGAAAGCTTTGAAAGCATTATAATCTGAAGATTTCTCTTTGGCATTATAGAAGAAATGCTCAAATTGTTAGGAATTACTGGGGTCATCATTTAAAAATCCAGCATACTATATGATATTACCAGGGTCCAGTGATGGTTAGATAATTCTATCCTATGATGATGATGATTGTCAATGGCAATGTACAGAGAAAATGAGTTGAGAGGAGTACGTGTTGGCCTTGGATTTCATCATGCTTGAAACCTGTGTCTGGCAATCATGTGAAATTTTGGCAAAATATTGAAGCTTTCAGAGGCATGACTTCCTCTTCTGCTAGATGAAGAAAGCAATTTCCATTTCACTGTTTGTAGGGAGATTTCAGATAACGTATATAAGGGACATGGAGTCAGCATGGTCCATAGTAAGTGCTCAGTAACCACGTCTGTAACAAGTCATGGACATTGGTCGTGGCATGATGTTACCTTTTTGAGAACTTGACTGGTTGCTTCTCTTTTTCTCATTCATTTGGATTTACAAACATCCAAATGATTGTTTTAAGAGCAAGAAATTCATAGAGTGAAAAATTGTGGAGGGAATCTTGCTTCTCTTCTTCTAAAACATATACACACTTATTTTCAACAAAATGGTGTCTTGCATGAAGTGCTATTTTGCCTGAAAGAAAGATGCCTGGTCCAATACTCTCCCTGTCATTACCATGTCCACACTCTGAACCATGTGCAGCAACATCGCCTTTTTGGTCTTCTTCGCACTCTACAGGGTAAGAATCAGTTTCCTATAAATTTCAGTAACTTGAGAAAGTTACTTCATGATGATGTCCATGCAGACTGTGTCTTAAAACTCCTATGACAATAAGGTGAGTTAGTTAGCTTTCAGTATAGAGAGGATTATGCTGAGTATAAACGCAACTGTGTTTTTGGATTCCTTTGCATTTTTATAAGAATTTTGAAGTCATTTTGGCCCAACTGGATAATATGCACACATGGATCATCATTGTACAGGAAGCAGAGTTTTAAAATTATAAACTAGGCATGACTTTATTAATTTATAATTCTACCTAAATGTTCTTGGAAATAATTGAAGATCAATTACCTAGAGAATTTACTATTTTTAAATTATGTTACATGGTATTTGATTATAATGTATTCTATAAATCCATGATGTTTTAAAAGTTCATTTAAACAGAGGTATACTATGGAAATAATTAATCTTGGCAGGATCACCAGGAAAGGATAAACATATAAACTATATGGTTCAATTCAACTTTAAACACAGATTGCAGCCAGATTAATTCTGACTTGCTGAGTATTTTTATCCTGCTTAGATGTAGTATTTTGTCAAAACTTTCTACTACATCTGTTGAGATGATCATAAAATTTCTTCTTTACTTTGGAAAGGTAGAGGTGGTGACTTATTTTTGAGTATTGAAGTAATTTTACACTTATAGATTAGCTTTCTTATATTTGGCATGTTACCCTACTAATTTACTTCCTACATCAGTTTACTTATGTTTTCCTATGGCTTTCTTTGTCTATGTTATGAAGCAAGTTGATCTGTAGTTTCCTTTTCTTGTAATGCTTTGTTTTTGGTTTCGGTATCAGAATAAGCCTGGTCTTAGGAAATGAGTTGGGGAATACTTGCACCACTTTAATTTTCTGTAATATTATCTGTAGGATACTGATTATTTCTACCTTAAGTATTTGATACAGATCGCCAATGATGATATCTGATAAATGAATATTCATATATTCCAGTTGTTCTTGCATGAGATATGGTGAGTTGTGCCTTTCAAGAAATTTGTTCATTTCGTCCATGTTGAACTCATAGATAGATCCAAGGCTTCAAAATCAAAAGTGATATCAAACAAAACACTGATTTTTTTTCATTCAGTCTGTATAAATTATATACATATATTGAGACAGTGAGCAAATCTTCCATCCACTGGTTCACTCCCTGAATGACAGCAACATCCAGAGGTAGGCCACTCTGAAGCCAGACCAAGCCAAGGACTTGAGCCATCCTCCACTTCCTTCCCAGGCCATAGCAGAGAGCTGGATCGGAAGTGGAGCAGCTGGAGCAAGAACCGGTGCCCATATGGGATGCCGGCACTGCAGGCAATGGCCTTACCCACTATCCACAGCACTGGCCCTGAAATGAAAGATGTGTACCTGAACTGTACAACAAAGATGAAACAAATTTAAGGTGAAATACATAAATGGGATTATATCCCATGTTCATGGATTGGAGGAGCCAGTGTAGTTAAACTATTTATACCATCCATAAGAAGGTGCACTTCCATGTGCACTTCAGTGAATGTCCTATTAAGATTTCAATTTCACAGAAAGTGAAAACCCAGTTCTAATACTTGTATGAACCATCAAAGACCTTGAATAACCAAAACAATCTTGAGAAAGAAAACAAAGTCATTTATAGCAGCTCTACTTCTTGATTTAAAATTATATTACAAAATTATAGTAATTAAGAAAGGCAGGAACTGGGATAAAAACAGACACATAGACTAATAGGACAAAGTAAAAATTCCTGAAATTAGCTCAAATATAGTCAGCTAGCTTTTGACAATGGCAGCAAAAGGATAAAATGTAATTGTTATGAACAACAGTATTTGTATCTTCTTTCATCTAATATTATGATCACTATCTTTTAATTTGTGTTTATATAATTCATATTTACTATATATATTGAATAAAATCTATAATCTGGGGATGGTGCTGTGATGTAGCAGGTTAAGCTGCCCCCTGCAACACTGGCATTCCATATGGGTGCTGGTTCTCATCCTGGCTGCTCCACTTCTGATCCAGCTACCTACTCATGTGTCTGGGAAAGCAGCAGAAGATTCCCCAAGTGTTTAGGTGCCTGTACCCACGTGGGAGACTGGAAGGAAGCTCCTGGCTCCTGGCTTCAGAGTGGCCTACCTCTCGCTGTTGCTGCCATTCAGGGAGTGAACCAGTGGATGGAAGATTTGCTTGCTCTCTCTTTCTCTCTCTAACTATGCCTTTCAAATAAATAAATCTTTTTAAAAATCTGTATTCTTTCTAACTGCTTTCAGTTTGTTTTATCATTGTTCACCATACAATTTTTTCTTTCCATTTTTGGATTGATTATTTCTTACGAATCCAACTTACGTCCAATAGTGATTTTGATTTCTTTTAAATTTTTGCCAGTTAAATTTTTATTTTTATTAGTTGTTTTTAGGTATACAATACAAATATTGAATTAATTGTAGTGTACCTTTAAATTATATTATACTGCTTCAGATGTGGTCTAAACACCTTAACAATCATGTACTCCCTGTTGTCATTTTTTTGTGATATGTTGTCATATATTTTATGGACAGATTCTCAATATATGTCCAATATATTTGTTTATATGGTAAATTAAAAATCATGAAGACATCTTTTGTAGTTTTATGTTCCTTTTGACTATTTACTTAAGATTCTCAGAAACAGGTTTTGAGTTTCCAGAATTCCTAAGACCAATCTTTGTGAACTATTGATAAAATCTGATAGATTTTGTATTAACCATGTTATTTACCTTCTTTATACGTTTAACTGTTTATGGGTTCTTATTTTGAGACATCTCTTTGACTCAGAACTTTTTTTGGCAGATGCACTTTGACTCAGTACTTTTTTTGGCAGATGCAAAAGATGTTTTATTAAGGAACTACAATAGTATGTCTTACAATACTAACACATTTAGGAGTTAAATGGACTCCTGTGTGCTCCTGAGAAACATTTTCTCAAAACAGTGATTTCACTACTGCTTCACAACTGTGAGTCCTTTGTCATCACCACATTGCATTATTATATCTATTTTTGTCTTTAAAAAGAGATAGCATATCTTCATAGTTACAGGATCTTCCATATTTTCTCTAGGTAATTCAATTTATCACTTGAGTGAATTGAACCATTTGACTGCATTCTGGGGTGTTATATAACAATTGGATGTACTCATATGCATGAATGACAGATCATGTCAGCCATGCAAATGTATTTAGAAAATGCATGCAAAGAAATAAAAATAAAATAATAAATTGCTGGCATTGTTGAGGTCAGTCTCCCTCTCAGTTACTCCCAAGGCTGAGCCTTCCAAAGCAAGACAGAGACAAATGAAACATACCCACTTCTATACATAGAGTAGGGACAATCACATCTACTACATAACTAAAGGAATATGTTTTGAAATATTTTAAGTTTATAAAATGCTTTGAGATTATCTTGTCCAAAGCTTTCCTAAGATCTTTTTATTCTCATCATTTTGCTTTCAGTAATGTCAGTTTCTGCTACCTGTAGCCTTTTTTGTATCATTTATTGTTAGTTATAGAGCATCTCTGTGCTTCACCTTTAATAAATGGAAACTTTTTTTTGTTTCTAAGTAACTGTAACTTTTATGATAATTATGTCAAATTGAATTGTTTAATACTTTCAGATTTCCAGAAATGTTGATATGAATTGCTAAATGTGATTTAGCTAAATGTGATTTATGTGATTTTAAAATTATATTATTATGTCATAATTATGAACAACTGAATCAACCTCTTTATTTGGAAATGTAAAAGTCCCACCACTCAGTAATAGATGTGACCTTAAATATAAGACATTGATATAGGAATTATTACTATTTTTAGAGTCATTACTTTGTAACTTCCCAAAATAAGAGCATTATAAACTGCTTAAATATTTATCTGATATTATTTTCATGAATTTAAGATAGATGGCTTCATAATTCTATGGTTTGTAAGGTCTTACAGAATATTTATCACAATAATAAGATAGCAAGTTCAACAGATTTAGACATTAAAATAAACAACCAAAACAATATGTTCAGAATTTGAAGGCATATTTACTGGCTTTTCAAAGTTATCACTGAACTTCTATAATTCTATAAAATTTAATTAGAGATGCAAAAATGTCATTTAATCCCATAAACACATACATTCATTTTCTCCTATAAATCTCCTGTATAAAATATTCTATACTAAATGTTTGCTAGTTTAATTAAAATGAGTATTTTATGGGCAATTATTTTCTAATTTAACCTGAGTTTATGTTAATGTCAAGAAAATATATCTCAATTATATTTTAGACAATTTGATTTAGTTTAACATGTAACTGAAATTAAATTTTAAATCTTGGAGAAATGGTAATCTTTGGAAAACATTTACTGTCTGTTTTATTAGCTATATGTTGCTGTGTAACAATTTACCCAAATTGTAGAGGTTTACAACAATAAACTTTTGTTATCACATAGTTTCTGTGTTTCAGGGCTGTAGGAGCAGCTTAGTGGGGTACTTCTCAAAAGGTGCAATCCAGGTGTGTACTTGGGTTGCAGTCTCATCTGAAGGTGTGGCTGAGGATGGACCTGTTTCAGGCAGGCTCTTGTGGTTGCTGGCGGTTAGCTCCTCCTGGGACTGTGGGACCCAGATCCTCTCTTGCCTCTTGCTGCCTGGATGGCTTTGAAAGTCTCTTGCCATAAGGGCGCCCCCATAAGAGAGCTTGTAATATGAGAGCTGGCTTCCATTAGAGCAAACAAGCAAGAAAGCAAGAGAGGGATTACAACATAGAAACCATCCAGGTTTTGCAACCCATCTTCAAAGTGACATTGAGCCGCTCTTGCTGTATCTACATTTTATGAGAGTGTCATTATGTCCAGTCTGCATTCAACGGGAGTGGATTTTTAAAGTATGACTCCCAGGAGGTGGAGATCACTGTGGGTCATATTACAAGCTGTACACCACACTTGTTTCAGGATTCCCTTTAAATTTCTGTGATGCATAGCAATAAGAAATTAAAATAATCACACATTTGGGGATTCTAGTAAATGATTTTTAAGGAGAACACACTAAAGGAACAGTATTTTCTTTCTTTAGAGTATATTGTTTTACTTGTTAAAAACAAATATTCAAGTTTCCATAGTCTAAATCTCATATGTTCTATTTTATGCTTTGCTTTTGGGGACATGGATTCTTGGAGGATAGAATCTGTGCTTCTAATATTTGTGCTATTTCCTAGAATGACAGTGTCTGATCTGCTTAAGTGAAATGGAGCAGCATTTATTTATAGAATCGAGAGCCTTAGGGAAGTGTTCCACTTCAACACGAATGCACCTTCAAGATCATAATGACCTGCCTTGAGCTTCCTGGTGAACTATTGACTGTGCCTCCGCTCTCTAAGGTGCAGAAGGTTGTATGAACTGCTCTATGTTTCAGGGTCAAGAAAGAAATGTCTCGAGGTGTGCCTGCTATAAATTCTCTGTGATAGAGGTTAGAAAAATCATTAACTTGGCCTACATCTACTCACTTAATAATTTTTGATCTCCCAGATAAACATTTATAATTTACACCAAAGGGCAAGATATCCAGACAGGAGATCAATTGATTTTATTAAAAATGTGATATATGAATTTCTTTGATTTGATTTCTTTGTTTGATTTTAGTTCTCCCATGCTCCAATTTCTCTTCAGCCATTGGTTAGGATTTTTATTTCAGAGTAATGATAATATCCTTTGTCCCATCATTAATGCTAGCTATGGCCCCACCCCTGCAGCCAAGGCAGTCAACTAAAATTCAAAACTCCCTCAATCAGAGCTTCATTAAATTTAGTGTTGGTCTCCTGGTGCAGCTTTAAAATTTGAATACGGAGGTTCTCAGACATTCCATTTTGTGACTTGATACCACTAAATGCTCATCAATGAGCCTTAATCTGTCTGAAACATTTATAATGAGCCTAGGATTTACATCCCTAGGAATTAGCACTTAGGAAGGTCGGTGACTTATTTCATTATTATCTCTTCCTGCCTCCCATTAGCACACCGAACAGCTGTTCCACCCCAAATGATGAAGATAGCTTCAAACTGCTCAACAGATTGAACAAAAAGTTGTATTTTGTTTGACACAGACTCAAAGGATTAAGAGTCTGTATGCCTAATACATTTTAGGGGATATTTGAATGCAGATATAAGTGGTCATAAATGCGAAAATTATGATTTCTTGACAATCAGAGCAGATTGTAGAATAATGTTAATAACTGAACGTACCTGACTAATGTTTTTGCTTCACATATTTCAACATCTTGTTTGTGAGACTTTTCCTTTTTTTTAATGAGATGTGGATGATCAGACTTTTTTGATGTTTAAATATTTTCAGTCCCAATCACCAATTATGAATTGCTATTTTGAAAATATGATTATGAAGCCTGAATTCAGTATATTCTCTATTCATTAACTCTTCTTTTGCCATATATTTTTGCTATTTCCTAGAATAACTTATGGTTAGCTTGTTTCCCCAGAATTTATAACTTTAAACTCTTTGTGTTTATAATTCCTCTTGATAGTGGACAAATTGATGAATTTGGTAGATTGGACAATCTACCAAGAGTGAAGTTTTTGGTTTTGTTTGGTCTAGTGTTTGGTCAGGAAGATAACAATGGCTGAGCAGGGAGAAAACATTTAGGGACTGAGATGCTTGGCTGAGGGCTTAGAACTCAGATTCCAGAAATGGTGCAGTTACGGGTGATGACTAGGGAGAGTTCACCAACAATAGTGTGTGCACTGGTTAGGGGTAAGGATATTCAGCAATTGAGAAGACCAGGTTGAAACAATATTGATAATAAAGACAATAGAGGACTAATAGCAGTGAAAGAAAAGGAGAAAATACTGAGACAGATGCCAAAATCCCCAATAAATAACAGAATGCTAAGTAATTAGAAGATCCAAGCCATAGAACAGGGAAAAAAAAAAAAAAAACAGTGTAGTCCAGGGAGATGTGATAGCCAGGCATGTATATAATTTTTTTTCACAATGTATCTCATTAGGTCAGAAGTTGTTGATTCCATCTTTCTCAATGTTGCTTCAACAGTCATGTTTTGTTGCATTATAACCATAACTTCTGCTTTACAACTACTTCAGGCAAATTAACTGTAAATTAACCAAAAAGTTCACAGAATGAAAAAAAAGTGAAACATAAACCATTTTTAACAAATGATGCCACTAGGCTTCATTATTTTGGAAATAAATTGAATCCTTATATAATTGTGAATTTGATTACTGATAAGTCTTTCTTTAAAAAATGTATTTATTTGAAAGGCAGATTTACAGAGTCAGACGGAGAGGGGGAGAGAGAGAGAGAGAGAGAGAGAGAGAGGAGAGAGAGAGAGAGAGAGAGAGAGAGAGAGAGAGATCTTCCATTTGTTCACTCGCCAAATGGTCTCAATGGTCAGAGCTGGGCTGATCTGAAGCCAGGAGCCTGAAGCTTCTTCCAGGTCCTCATGTGAGTGCAGGGGCCCAAGCGCTTGGGCCATCCTCTGCTGCTTTCCCAGGCCATAGCAGAGAGCTGGGTCAGAAGCTGAGCAGCCAGGACTCAAATAGGTCCGGATACGGAATGCCGGCACTGCAGACGGTGGCTTTACTCACTATGCCTCAGTGCCAGCCACTTTTATTCTTTGAGACTCCAAATATTTTCATCTTCTATCACCTCCAAAGTGCCCTCAATTCCCCAGTCCAGCTCAACTCTTCTGTGGATATTAACCATGTAAGATTAATTGCTTCAAGGTTCCCAAATGAAATAACCTCAATGACATTTACTGTATCATTTAGCCATTTACCCCATCATCAATCTCATAATGCTTCTCAAATCTCGATTAAAATGTGTAATAAGTAATGATGCTGAATGTTTTCAGCAATATTTCCTAATGATATGGCATTTAAGATTTTGTTAATGTTCAAAATAAAAGTTGGGAAAAAAATTCTTTAGCAGAATAAAATAACTTACAAAAAATTCAGGTTTTTATCGTCTCTAGTACACTTCTAATACATATAGGGACATGTATAAGAATCACCAATCTTTACAAACATAACTAGTCTTGATTCAACTGGTATAAAACCAAGAGGAGAGTTTACTTATGAGAAATAAATGCTGGAATGGGCTCTGATGTTATTCTGCACTTAGAATCACTAATGATTCGTTACTGATGATATTTAGCACTTTATTATTCTCTTAAAAGATTTACCAACAGTGGAAATTTTGGAGAAGGAAAAATCAAGTAGATTTATTTAACACAGTAATGCTGAATAACTTGTTTGTATCATTTATCTCTTATCTTAGTCCCTTCTATCTTACTATTTTTAATAAAAATACATATTGTCAAGAACTAGTATCTTTGCTTTTATGATACACGTTCCTAGGCTAAATGTGTCCATGAACCCAATATTAGGCAACACATCTATCATTAAAACACCTTCCCTTGGAACCTGATTTAAATTATGTTCGATTTAAAACTCTGTTATTTTCTTGAAAGTAAATGGTAATGCTGATAACACAGTTCTTAGTTTCAGAGTAGTGCAGAAATAGGACTCTGCTAAGAAACTCCCTTTCAGTATTCATCTCCCCATAGTTTTATTTGCACTGTATTTCATTATGTATGGAAAATTTTGTCTTGATATGAACCTCTCAAATTACATGCAAATTTACATGCAATCAATCCTTTTCTGTTCTGTTTCTCACAGTCACTGTTTAATCAATACATGGAATCAGGCATAATATATTGTAAAAAATGAAATCATTTATTGCATTAACTAGCTTCTATAGCAGTAAGACCAGAGCTTATCTCTTGTTTAATATTTATTTATTTGAAAGTCAGAGTTACAGAGAGGCAGAGGCAGAGAGAGAGAGAGAGAGAGAGAGAGAGAGAGGTCTTGAGGTTTTCCATCCACTGGTTCACTCTCTGAACAGCTGCAAGAGCTCGAGTTGGGCTCCCGTCTGAAGCCAGGATCCAGGAGCTTCCTCCAGGTCTTCCACGTGGGTGCAGAGGCCCAAGCACTTGCATCATCTTCCACTGCTTTCCTGGGCCGTAGCAGAGAGCTGGATCAGGAGTGGAACAGCCAGGACTTGAACTGGCGGCCATATGGGATGCAGGCACTACAGACAGTGGCTTTACCTGCTACAACACAGTGCTAGCCAGAGATTATTTTACATTCTATAAGCAAGACTTCATGAGATCTTAATGATTCATAGTTACATAAGCGTCTTCTGATATATTGCTAGTTTTTCTAAATCTTTGGACTAGTCACCTTGTTTTAAAGCAATGTAAAGTGTATAATCTATTTATGGAATAACACAAATAAGCAGTAGAAGAAAACTCAGTATACTCAGTTTTATAGATTTCCAGATGGGGATTAGGTATGTAATACTTGGGTCATGGGTTCTTATGTTGGAACCACATGACACCTTACTATAAACTCTAACTTTTAGATTTAATGTCTACGAACAGACAACTAAATCTTGTATGATATTGAACAGTGTCCCAGACATAGGTAACGGAAGTCCCACTGATACCACATAGGTAACAGAGTCCCACTGATAGGAGTATGTGTGTATATAGGCATTTGAAAGCAACCAAGAAGTCCAGTGTTTTTGGAGTAGAGTGTGGAGGAGAGAATGGGGTAAACATTTGTAGATGTGCACGTGGTGAGAAACACTCCTGTGTTTACTGAAGCACTATTTATAACAGCCAAAATCTGCAATCAACCTAAGAGTCCAGCAAGAGATGAATGGATAAAGAATATATAGTGCATTAATACACGGATTATTATTTTTTATTAGCCATAATAAAAATGAAGTAGTTATTTGCAGCAACAAAGATGAGACTGGTGGAAATTATTTTATGTGAAATAAGCCAGGCAAACAGTCTAGGTTCTCACTCATATGTATAATATAATAAAAGAGTTGGTCTCATAGCAGTAGAGTGTGAGAGCGGTCACCAGAGCTTGAAAAGGGGAAGAGGAGGAACAGAATGAAAAGAAATTGGTCAATAGGTACAAAATTATAGATAGAGAGCAGGGAAAGTTCTGGTGTTGTATTGCACTGTGGGGTGACTATAGTTACCAATAATGTATTATGCATATAAAAATAGCTTGAGGAAATTATTTTGAATGTTTGTACTTAAAAAAAAATGTTTGAGTCAATGGATATGTTAATAATCCTGGTTTGATCAATATACACTGTACATATGCATCACATAATTACACTGTATCCTAAATATGTGCAATTATTATATTCCAATTGAAGATAAAATAAATCTTAAAAATGAAAATGATCTGTGTTAATGTTTTAATTATACATAGTTACAACACCATTTTCTATTAATTTTTAGAAAGTTTTGAACTTAAAATGGAGATTTTAAGATTTTAATGTTGACAGTTTTGACGAGGCCAAGGCAACTTCGGCTGGCTGACAAGGTCACAGCAGAAGGTCTGTCTCAACAAGGCATGAGAAGGACAGCTGCGGTCCTCTTGGTGGTTTTAGGTTTGATGGGAACTACAAGCTGGAGCTTCCTGGTGGTCCTGCTAATGATTGCTATATTCCTAATTTTACAGAAGAGCACTTAGTCTCATAACCTCCAAAATGTCCATTGTCTTGTAGAATTTTAATCAAACAGAGTGTTAGTGTAGAAGAAAGGGTTAATGCCTTATGCAAGGTTGAGCTGTTTGTAGAAAGAATTAAAAGGCAACAGGCTCTCTGGTATATACTTCCCACTAGAATAAAGATAGATGTTAATAAAGCTTTAATTCACTAATTGCTACAAATACTACAATGGTTAGGATGTCAAAAACTGTAGAATAGAGCTAGGTGAATCTTTAAATAAGTGCAATAAAGAAATTAAAAAATTACAGAAAGAACTGCAAAGAGGGGACACATTTTAAAAAGGGTCTGCTTTGAACTTGGGGCTTCTAGCAAAGATTAGATTAGGAAGGTACTATTCTAGCCTATGTAGCCAATTTCTGCATAGTTTAGCAGCACTCGAGGCCTTGGCTTGTGTGGGCAGCCTGTTATCTTGCACCTGTCTGTGATTGTAACCCATGCTCTGAGTACGCCCTTGAAAATCAAAAAAATTGTAATTAGAAAAAATGGACAACAGGCCTTTCATTGTAAGAAGAAAAAAATCATTATGTGGCTTATGATATAAAAATAAAGTCTGGTGCTCAAAAGCCAGAGCCATGCCATCAGCCTTGCTGTGAGTGTCTCTCATTTTCTTCAAGCGCCGACACCTCTCACACCTTGGGGACCCTGGACTGGCTGGAGCTGGTCTCCGGCACAGTTTTTTTGAGCCTGAAGCTCAAAAGCCGGATGCTATATTTTAAATAGACAAGAAGGTACTCTTTGAAAAAAAAAGTTTAAGCTCCAATCTTGCTGATAAGGCAAGGTAGAGTGGAATGTTTATCCGAGGACAAATCTATTCTTTTTGAGATTGGGAGTGGCATTTTCAGTTTGTGCAATGTTCTGGATGTGGCTGATATAAAATGAAGGAGGAATGAGTGTTACACAGCATTCTCAACCCTCTGAACAGAACTACTGTGTTGCAGACACTATTTGATAAGGATGTATTTTCCACCCTTGGTTATTGATTTAGAATTTTTAATATTCAGGGTGCTTTGTTGTTCAAATGGTTATTCATAATTAATATAACCATTTCAGAATCAAGGTTAGCATTTTACACCAACATCAGTGTTAATTATAGCTATGATATTTTGAGAAATAACATAGCACAGAGGGAACCTGGAGCTGGCAGGATATTTCAGCTATAAAGCCTAAGAAAGATGAGTACCCAGTGGTATCATTTTGAGGTACATTAACATTTTCCCTAAAAGAATGTTTTTAGATCATGTTATACTAGATCAAGTTTTCCTGAAGTAGTAGGGGGCATATCTTACCCTTGTTCTGGATGATTTAGATTATTATGGGACGTGTTAAACATAAAGTTGATAAAGACAGGAAATCACACAGTGATGTGGACCTAGTAATACTTGCCTTTGGTTTCGGGAGAGGCAAAGGAAGTGCATGTAGTGCTGGGATGAAGACGTGGGCAGTGGCCTTTATGCAGGAGGTGAAGCTCAGACCATATCTCCAGTGTTCCATGCTGTGAGCCCTCCCTTTTGCTAACATTCCACCTCAACTTCCTGCTTTTCAATTTCTTCAGTCCATTCTTTCGTTTCTTTCAATATCTTCAGTCCATTCTTCACATCATCAAAGAATTCTAATTATAGAATTAATTGCCACCCATTTTAGGAGACCAAGGTGGAGCTCCTGCTTCCTGGTTTTTGAAGCCATTCAGTGGAGACTGAACCAGCAGATGGAAGATGTCTCTGTCCATATTTGTCTCTTTGTCTTTCTCTCTGTCTCTCCCTCTTTGTTGCTCTGCCTTTCTTGTAAAAATAAATAAAGATATTTAAAAGCCCAATTATCCTCAATATTCTACAAAGATGGCTTTAAAATAAATTCTGATGTTGCCATCAAAACCCAAACACTCATGATCTGGCACAGATTCTCTTTTCGAGCAGGTCTCTCCTTAGCTGAAGCCTTGGTATTTCTCTGTGTTGCAGCAATACTCAGTAGTTTTAGGACCCGATAATTTTAATTTTCCCATATGCTTATGATGAGTTGCTGTTCACACTCAAGGCCAGAGAAGTAATCCCTGGGGTCCAGTACAGTTCAGATGCCATGTAGCAAGGCACAAGTCACATGTCGGTTTGAAAACACTCTCCAAATTGTCGAAGTCAAAATGAGCCATTCTGCTCCGTTACTATGCTACTACAGTCAAAACCAATGATCTTTATTTCAGTCCACCAAATATCTATGCAAATATAATGAACCTAAAGAAAGATGCTGAAAGCATGTGCATTGCCATTTTTTTTTAATCACAATTGACAAGACAGAAAAAGATTTTACATATCATGTAAGATTGTAGAGAAAGTTCATGTACTTTTCTTAGTGGCTCCTACAAATCTGTGGAGTTCCAAAGCATCATGAGTATTTCCTGACAACAATTGTGATACACCTGTATCCGTATCCTTTCCTGCCATTCCCTCATATAGTAGTGGGTATTAGTGTTGACACTGATGTTAGCCAGTATTGTTAAAATAGTAGTAAGAGATAATGAACCTTCAAGTCTGTAATGAAAGAAAATTAACAAGCTTGAATATAGAAAAAAATCAGGATAGGCATTTCTGCACAATGTGTTAAGGCACCACTTGCAAAGCAAACATCCTTTATCAGAATGCCAATTCTGGTCTGGTTAATCCACTTCCAATCAAGATTCTTACTAATGCACCTGGGTCGGAAGTGGATGATGATCCAAGTATTGGGACCTCTGTCATCAATTGTAGGACACCAGGGTGGGGTTCCTGGTTCCCAGCTTTGGCCTGGCCCAGACATGGTTGTTGAAGCCACTTGGAGAATGAACTAGTGAATGCAAGACTTCTCTCTCTCTCTTTTTTATTTTGGTCTCCACCCATCCCTCTATGTCTGTTGCTCTGTTTTTCATGTAAAAATAAATGTATTTGAAAAGAAGCCTAATTTCAATTATCTGACTTTATCATTCAAAATTCAGCTTATATAGGAAATTAATTAGAGTTGTTAGCCTATTTTTTCCAGTTTCTTTTTTTTTCTTCTTTTTGACAGGCAGAGTGGACAGTGAGAGAGAGAGAGAGAGAGAGAGAGAGAGAGAGAGAGAGAGAGAGAGAGAAAGGTCTTCCTTTCGCCCTTGGTTCACCCTCCAATGGCCGCCGCTGCTGGCGCACTGCGGCCAGTGCACCCTGCTGATCCGAAGGCAGGAGCCAGGTGCTTCTCCTGGTCTCCCATGGGGTGCAGGGCCCAAGGACATGGGCCATCCTCCACTGCACTCCCTGGACACAGCAGAGAGCTGGCCTGGAAGAGGGGCAACCGGGACAGAACCCGGCGCCCCGACCTGGACTAGAACCTGGTGTGTCGGCACCGCAAGGCAGAGGATTAGCCTGTTGAGCCAAGGTGCTGGCCTATTTTTTCCAGTTTCTAGATTACCATTTAGCCAGAGAATCAAAGCTGTTTGAACAAAAATGTAAAGTTTACGAAATTTGACTTTTAAAATCCCTCTGTGTCATTTTTATATACTGCTCTGAACAGAGTTCATCTGCCTGCATTCACCATTAGATTTTGTTAGTCATTTTTCATACATTAAAAATAAATTATTGAGAAAATGCTATGGTGGTAACCGTGGTGGCTCTACATCCTAGGATCCTGGAGTACCTGGACTCATGCCTTTTGCCCTGTTGGCTTAAGATATTGATCAATATTGTCTTCTTTCAGTTCTAGATGTGCCTCATTTTGTATGGTGAACTAGTCACCCCAGCATTAGTTGACTCAGAGTAATTGTGTTGTAACAGAATGAGAATGTGATTGCAAGAGCTCAGATACCAACCCATTGGTTGAAGAGAATTAAGAATAAGGAAGAGTGAGTTGAGAGAGGTTTTCATGTTCTTGTAGTTCTGAAATCATGTAATCCAGTCTTAACTTTATACAAACAGTGAGTCCCCAAGGGAAATCTCTTAGATGTTACATTGCTATGGTGCACTCAGTGTGTTTATTCTTTAATATTTCATTGCAGGTAAAGATGTAATAGGACGTGCAGAACAAGTTTCACCTGGATACAGAACCCTGTGAGCCAACAGTGGAGCTTCTTAAATGAAACGAATTTTCATGCCTATCCCTTGAAGAAATGGATGCTTTATTGACCATGAACTCCGATTCTTAGTGCTTGGAACAATACCAATTTAAACATTCTAGTATTTTTGTTGTAAGGGTCCATATTGCTATAAATATAAATATCAAACATATGGCTATTTAACTTCTTGTAATATGCTCTCATATGTGTCTTATGTTTTTTTCATTTTTTAACAAAAATATGACATACATAATTGACCACCAGATGAAGAGAAAGCTACAGAAAAGAAGACTGGAATGAGTCTAGTGAGAAAAAAGTAGTGACTAAGAATAACTTACCTGCAAGCAACATTTTTCTCCCTAGTTAAGTCATCCAAATAACCTTACACATTGTTTATCCAGTGGGGTCATCCTTTAAAGTGTTCTTTCATTGTAGTTCCCATTAGCAAGAAAATCTAAAGGAAAATATTCTATAGACACTTATGTAAAATTTAGATCCAGATAGAGGCATGGCGAAACCTTTGTCAGGAACCAGGTTCACTTTGGGGTCCCAAAGCAAATTTGTCTGCTACTCAGCATCCTTGAAACAAAAACAAGGATATTGATCCAACCTTCTCTATTTTACTCAATAATTATTTGGCAGAGGAGTTGGGCAGATAGTTGAAATGTCTGAGCAACCAATACTGGTAATATAAATGTAGATTGTAATGAGGGTGGTGGGAAACATACTTGTTTACAGTTTGGTAACAAAGTCAACAAATTCAGCAGAAGCAGCCTACTATACAAAGACATCTAGGAGGAATCAAAATAAGCTGTTTGCTCCCATTTACAAAATGATCTTGAAAATGCCTTACTTGACCTAACTGCATGCATCAATAAATGCTGCTGCATTTGGAAAGTGCCTGGGGGAAATCAGGCATCACCAGAGCACTGGCGATGTTTACAAGGTCTGCAACAGTAGGACACATGTTTTCATTGTGGCAGGGTCTGTGTTGTGCCATGGTATAATTAGGTTTGGTGTATTTCATTTTCAATTAAGGTGATCAGTTTAATTCACTTTTCTTCGAGTTACTAACAAGGCAAATTCCATAATATTTCAGGCCTATTAAGTGCATGCTTGTTTCTTGTAACTCTTTAGGATGTACTGTTATTTCTCCTGGTGACTAAATGAGAAGCTAGTTTTGTCCTTACTATAGATATGCAACCATATTGAAGTTGCTCTGCCTTTACTAACAAATGTATTGTGCATCAGGAAAAGAGAAAAGGCAAGTGGAAAAACAGGAATGAACATGTTGGGTTTGGAATAGGAAGGTCATGGTGCTGAATCACAACACGTTATATGTAGAAGATAAGTTTACAGCACTTGGAGAGAGATTATACACAATCATTAATTTTATATACTGTATGTTTTATTTTGTTTTTAGATGATGGCTAAAGAAACATGTCCTACATGATTCTGTGTATAAAAAGAATTGAAAATGAATCTTGATGTGAATGCAAGGGGAGAGGGAGCGGGAAAGGGGAGGGTAGCGGGTGGGAGGGAAGTTATGGGGGGGGAAGCCATTGTAATCCATAAGCTGTACTTTGGAAATTTATATTCTTTAAATAAAAGCTTTATAAAAAATTGTTATCAACATAATACACTAAAAAAAAAAGAAACATGTCAATAAGCCAATCAGAAACATAGCTTTAAAAAGTCTCTTTTAGTCTATTTGTGTTTTCATACAATACTTGAGTCTGGGTAATTTCTGACCAACAGAAGGTGTATTCAACTCATGGTTGTGGAGGCTGGGCTGCCTCTGGTGATGGCTTCTTGCTACATCATCCCCTGATGGAAGGCATCACTGCAAGAATGTGCTCAAAAGGGTGAGAGGAAGCCGAAGAGGACCACACCCACTTTTATATAAAGTCCACCCTTGTGATAAGCTGTTCCAACAACAGTATTTACCCACTCTCTATAGATCAGTCTTTCATTACACCCCCCCCCCACTTGCCTCTGGGGTAAAGTTATAATACATAATCTTTGCAGGGGCACAAAGCATAATATTCCACTCTTTGACCCCCAAATTCAGATCCTTCTAACAATGTGTTTTCCACCATAATATTCTTCCAAATCTTAACTCATCCCAGAATCAAATCGAAATTCCCAAGTCCAGGTTCTCCTCTAAGTCAGGTATGGGTGAGACGCAAGGTATAATTCATCATGAAGCAAATTCCCCACCAGCTGAGAACCTTTGTAATTAGCAAACCAGGTTCTTCCAAATATAATGAAGGGATAAATTAAGGACAGATATTCCTACCCCAAGAGGGAAACAGGCAGGAAGAAAGAAGTAACTGTTTCCAAGCAACTATAAAACCCAACAGAGGAAATAACACGAAATTGGAGAATGATCATCTTTGACTCCAGGTGCTGCACCTGCACCCTGGGCAGACCGAGGCAGAGGTCGAGTCCCAAAGGATTCAGTAGCTTTGTTTGTGTGATGTTCTAGACTGATTCACTCAGCAATTCTCATGGGCTTGCAGTCTTTGGCTCCATTACCCTGGCAGGAGCTGCATGCCGGTAGATCTACAGTCTGAGAGCCTCCATGACAGCAAAACACCAATGTCTCCACTAGGCATGACTCTAGAAAGGATTCTGCAATTCTTGTAAAAATTGAAAAATCTTAAAGAAAGAAATAGAAGAGGATACCGAAAAATGGAGAAACCTTCCATGCTCATGGATTGGAAGAATCAATATCGTCAAAATGTCCATTCTCCCAAAAGCAATTTATAGATTCAATGTGATACCAAACAAAATACCAAAGACATTCTTCTCAGATCTGAAAAATATGATGCTGAAATTCATGTGGAGACACAGGAGACCTCGAATAGCTTAAGCAATCTTGTACAGCAAAAACAAAGCCGGGGGCATCACAATACCAGATTTCAGAACATACTACAGGGCAGTTGTTATCAAAACAGCATGGTACTGGTACAGAAACAGATGGATAGACCAATGGAACAGAATAGAAACACCTGGGAAAATTTGATTTCCATGTGCAGAATCATGAAGCAAGACCCCTACCTTTCACCTTACACAAAAATACACTAAACATGGATTAAAGACTTAAATCTACGAACCACACCATCAAATTATTAGAGAACATTGGAGAAACCCTGCAAGACATAGGTACCGGCAAAGACTTCCTGGAAAATACCCCGGAAGCACAGGCAGTCAAAGCCAAAATTAACTACTGGGATTGCATCAAATTGAGAAGTTTCTGTACTGCAAAAGAAACAGGAAAGTGAATAGGAAACCGACAGAATCAGAAAAATATTTGCGAACTTTGCAACAGATAAAGGGTTGATAACCAGAATCTAAAAATATATCAAGAAACTGCACAACATCAAAACAAACAACCCACTTAAGAGGTGGGCCAAGGACCTCAATAGACATTTTTCCAAAGAGGAAATCCAAATGGCCAACAGACACATGAAAAAATGCTCAAGATCACTAGCAATTAGGGAAATGCAAATCAAAACCACAACGAGGTTTCACCTCACCCTGGTTAGAATGGCTCACATTCAGAAATCTACCAACAACAGATGCTAGAGAGGATGTGGGGAAAAAGGGACACTAATCCACTGTTGGTGGGAATGCAAACTGGTGAAGCCACTATGGAAGTCAGTCTGGAGATTGCTCAGAAACCTGAATATAACCCTACCATTCAACCCAACCACCCCACTCCTTGGAATTTACCCAAAGGAAATTAAATTGGCAAACCAAAAAGTTGTTTACACCTTAATGTTTATTGCAGCTCAATTCACAATAGCTAAGACCTGGAACCAACCCAAATGCCCATCAACAGTAGACTGGATTAGTGATCTCTGTGAAATATAAGAGTGGGAATAAGAGAGGGAGGAGATGTAAAATTTGGGACATGCTCAATCGGAACGGCCCCAAATGATGGAGTTAGAATTGTGCCAGGGGTTTCCAATACAATCCCATCAAGGTGGCATGTACCAAGGCCATCTCATTAGTCCAAGTGATCAATTTCAGCTCACAATTGATCACACTGATAGGTCTAAGAGTCAAAGGGATCACACAAACAAGACTAGTGTCTGCTAATACTAACTGATAGAATGAAAAAGGGAGAGAATGATCCAACATGGGAAGCAGGATACACAGCAGACTCATAGAATGGCAGATGTCCTAAATAGCACTCTGGCCTCAGAATCAGCCCTTAAGGCATTCGGATCTGGCTCAAGAGCCCATGAGAATATTTTAGGCATGGAAAGCTAAGACACTCTGGAAAAAACAGAAGACCTAAATGAAAGATCTCTGCGAGTGAGATCCCAGTGGAAAGAACGGGGCCATCAAAGAAGGAGGTACCTTTCTCTGAAGGGAGGAGGGAACTTCCACTTTGACAATGGCCCTGTGGGAATAAGATCGAAGTCGGCGAACCCTAAAGGCTTCCATAGCCTCGGCAACTCATGACCAGAGCCTAGGGAGATTACTGACGCCATAAACAAGAGTGTCAAATTGTTAAATCAACATCAGGAGTCACTGTGTACTTACGTCTCATGAGGGATCTGTCCTTAATGTGTTATCCAATGCGAAGTGATGCTATTACTAGTACTGAAACAGTATTTTTACACTTTGTGTTTCTGAGTGGGTGCAAACTGATGAAATCCTTACATAGTATATATTGAATCGATCTTCTTTATATAAAGATAATTGCAAATGATTAAAAAATCTTGGTGTTAAATTGGAAATTGCATAGACAATTAATCAATTTTTTTTAAAAAAAAAAAAAAAGGAAATTACGAAACATGTACTCTATAGAATACTATACAGCAGCAAAAACAATGAAATCCAGTCATTTGCAACAAAATGGTGGAATCTGGAAAACGTTATGCTGAGTGAATTAAGCCAGTCCCAAAGGGACAAATATCATATGTTCTCCCTGATCAGTGACAACTAACTGAGCACCAAAGTGGAAACCTGTTGAAGTGAAAGGGACACTGTGAGAAACAGTGACTTGATCAGCTCTTGTCCTGTTGTTGTTGTACAATGTAATACTTTATCCATGGTAGTATTTTTTTTGTTCTACTTAATACTATTGGTTGAACTCTGTAATTAACACACAATCATTCTTAGGTGTTGAAATTTAACTGAAAAGTGATCACTGTTAAATATAAGAATGGGAATAAGAGAGGGAGGAGATGTACAATCTGGGACATGCTCAAGCTGACCTACCCCAAATGATAGAGTTAGAAATGTGCCAGGGGATTCCAATACAATCCCATCAAGGTGGCATGTACCAAGGCCATCTCACTAGTCCAAGTGATCAATTTCAGCTCACAATTGATCACACTGATAGGTCTAAGAGTCAAAGGGGTCACACAAACAAAACTAGAGTCTGCTAATACTAACTGATAGAATCAAAAAGGGAGAGAACAATCCATCATGGGAAGTGGGACACACAGCAGACTCATAGAAGGGCAGATGTCCTAAATAGCACTCTGGTCTCAGAATTAGTCCTTAAAGCATTCGGACCTGGCTGAAGACCCATGAGAGTATTTTAGGCATGGAAAGCCAAGACACTCTGGCAAAAAAACAAAACAAAACAAAACAAACACAACAAACAAACACCTAAATGAAAGATCTCTGTGAGTGAGATCCCAGTGGAAAGAAAGGGGCCATCAAAGAAGGAGGTACCTTTCTCTGAAGGGAGGAGAGAACTTCCACTTTGACTATGACCTTGTCTGAATAAGATTGAAGTCTGTGAACCCTAAAGGCTTCCATAGCCTTGGAAACTCATGACTAGAGTCTAGGGAGATTACTGATGCCATAAACAAGAGTGTCAAATTGTTAAGTCAACAATAGGAGTCACTGTGTACTTACTCCTCATGTGGGATCTCTGTCGTTAATGTGTTGTCCAATGTGAATTAATGCTATAAATAGTACTGAAACAATATTTTACACTTTATGTTCTGTGTGCATGCAAACTGATGAAATCTTTACTTAATATATACTAAATTGATCTTCTGTATATAAAGATAATTGAAAATAAATCTTGATGTGAATGGAATGGGAGAGGGAGCGGGAGATGGGAGGTGTACGAGTGGGAGGGAAGTTATGGGGGAGAAGCCATGGTAATCCATAAACTGTACTTTGGAAATTTATATTTACTAAATAAAAGTTAAAAAAAAAAATCTGTGTCTGGGTCCCCAAGCTCAGGACCCTTTGAAGCCTATATGGAGTCCGGCATGCTCCCAGAGTTCTTATATCCTGCTTGCTTGCAGAATTAATATCATGTGCACATTGTCATGATTTTTGGGTTGTATTTTTGCAGTGTAAGTCGAGTTTCACCTGGTTCTGCTTGATTCATGGCCAGGATATCTGAGGGAGTTTGGGGAGCAGAATCTCAAGTGAGTACAGGTTAGCAAATGCTGAGGTCCTGTGGATAACTCCAGGAATATTGCACTCAGTCTCCTTCTCTGGGCCTGTGATAGGAGGCACAGCCACAAAGATGTCAGAAATTCCTTTGGGAACTTTCTCTTATTGTCTTGACCCATATCCCTGGACTGTCCACAGCTTCACAAAGGGCTTACTTGGACAAACCCTTGGCTTGAATTTCTAGAGATACCTTTTCATTTCACTCTTCCAGATCTTCCTACCCAATTTGTTTTTTTTTTTTTTAATATAGATTCCATAGTTAAACCATTTCTGGCTTCTTTCAAGATTCTCTTTGAGGTTAGAAGTGGCTATGAGCTTCTTTGCCACTTTGCTCAGAATTTTTCTCTGTTCGGATTTATTATTCTTTTTTTTTTTTTTTTTTTTTTTTTTTACAGGCAGAGTGGACAGTGAGAGAGAGAGACAGAGAGAAAGGTCTTCCTTTGCCGTTGGTTCACCCTCCAATGGCCGCCGCGGTCGGCGCACTGCGGCCGGCGCACCGCGCTCGTCTGATGGCAGGAGCCAGGAGCCAGGTGCTTTTCCTGGTCTCCCCATGGGGTGCAGGGCCCAAGCACCTGGGCCATCCTCCACTGCACTCCTGGGCCACAGCAGAGGGCTGGCCTGGAAGAAGGGCAACCGGGACAGAATCCGGTGCCCCGACCGGGACTAGAACCCGGTGTGCCGGCGCCGCAAGGCGGAGGATTAGCCTGTTGAGCCACGGCGCCGGCCGGATTTATTATTCTTAAATACTGCCTTCCATCAAACTCTTGGGTATAGATGCAATCCAATCAGTCTTTTTTTTTTGTCAATTTATAACAGGGTAGCATTTACTCCATCTTATAATATCTTATTTCTCATATCTGCCTTCAGACCTTATCAGAATGGCCTTTGAGGTTAAAATTTCTATCCACATTCTAATCACAGTCACTTAAAAATCCCTGAGAAGGTTAAGATTCTTCTTGCAGAAGAATCAGACTTTTTCTTGTCTTCTTCTGAGCCATTCCCAGAATTGCCTTTGGCCATATAAACTGTTTGTACCTGCTCCTGTGAATTCTTCCAGGTACCTTCTTCTAACCCTGTGCCCAAGCCTCTTCTGTGTCCTCAGGTAAGTGTATTAGCAACGACACTACTTCTAGTACCTGTTTTCTTAATTCATTCTGTGTGCTTGTAACAGAATCTGAGATGGAGTCCTTTTTATACAATAGAAATGTGCTGGTCTCACAGTTCTGGAGGTTGTAAAGTCCAAGATCTGCTGAGAGCCTTCGTGCTGTGTGGTGAGAGCATGCTACAGAGAAAGAGAGAAGGCAGGAGAGAATAAAATTTCCTTTTCTAACAAACCCACTCTCATAATTAATCTACTTCTATTATAAAAATTAATCCATAAATAATGGCAGAGCCTCCAAGAGCTTATCATTTATTACTAGGACTCATCTCCCTACAGGGTTGCATTGAGGATTAAGTTTCCGATACTTAAACCTTAGGGCACACATTTGAACTGTAGGAACTGGTAATATATGTGACACATTGCTTGTCCCTAAATATTCCTTGTAACTTAGAAATGAATGGCTAAACATAAAATCTATAATCCCTTTACTAACTTTGGCAAGTGGGTATGAAGGGAAGCAGGGAAGTTCTTGGGTGGGAAGTTGCCAGATCTGATTTCCTTGTAAACAGGCTGGTGGAAGATCTGGCTAAGTAGTTTTGGCTAGCAGGAATGTCAGTTTAACGTGGAATGCTTTTAACCATAGGTACCTATTTGTCTAAGATTGGTTATTAATATCACGTACATAATTATATATTTATTGATTATTGATTTATTATTTATATATTATATCACATAAAGCATGTCATGATTTGTGCATAAATTGGAGATGTCACAAGCTTAGTGTTTTCCTCTGTGAAAGCGAGATGACTTCACATGTTTGGGAAACATATGTGCTAACCTGGGCTGCTGCATGCTTGTGCTAGAACAGCGGACAGCTATGACAGAGTCCTCAGAGTTCTCACTGGACCTCATGATCACGTGCATTCCTGGGGAACATATCTAACTGCTGCTATTTGAGTCTGAGTTTATATTATTATCCTTTTGATTATCTCAGGTAATTTAAAATATCCATGAACGCTCAAAAAAGGTAAAACTTTCAATGCATTGCAGTCTTAGAACTAGAGATTAACTGATAAAATCAATCTGACCTTACCACACTCAAACCTTATACTTAATTCCTTTCTTTTAAAATGTATTTGAGAATAGCAGTGTATATAGGTATGGGTGAAAATAATAACAATTGCATTTTGAGATATGAATTATTCTCAGAAAATTACTAGAGATGACAGTGGGAAAAGGTGAGACAGAGATGGACGGTTCTCTACTAACTTTTTTTTGTTTGTTTGTTTTAAGGAGAGACAGACAAACAGTCAAAAATGAGCTCTTATCCAATGGTTCAATTTCAGACGCCCACAACAGCAAGGCTTGGCAAGACAGAAGCCAGGAACCTGGGACTCCATCCAGGTCTCCCACAGAGAGATACCACTCCATACCCATCAGGGTGGCTTTTATATAGAAAAGAGAAAGTAAGTGTTGGTGAGGGTACAAAGAACTTAGAGGGTACTAGTTGTGAGACCATAAAACGATACAACATCTATGGAAAACAGTGTGCGATTCCTTAAGATGAAAGATAAGTTTATATTTTTAAAAAGTTACATAAAATGACAGTTGTACAAAATATTGACATATATAGCTTTCGGAATTAATAACTGCACCCAAAGGAGATACCAGAACAGATTACAAAATCAGCATGATTCAACCAAAATAGAAGCCACAATAGCCTTATTACTCCTTCTGTAATATTTGATAAAGCAGATAAGGATACTCTAGAATGTATGACATGGGGGTTAGTGCTGTGGCATAGTAGGCTAGGTCTCTGCCTGTGGTGCCAGTGTCCTATCTGGACTCTGCTTCATGTCCTGACTGCTCCACTTCCAGTCTAGCTCTCTGCTAATGGCCTGGGAAAGCAGTAAAAATGATTCGAGTGCTTGGCCCCCTGCACCCATAGGAGAGACCTGGAAGAAGCTCCTGGCTCCTGGCTTCAGATTGGCCAAACTCCAGGCATTGCAGCCGTTTGGGGAGTGAACATGTAGATGGAAGACCTCTCTTTCGCTCCCTCTCTCTCTGTAACTCTAACTCTCAAATAAATAAATAAAATCATTAAAAAAAAAAAAAAGAATGTGTGAAAACTAGGTTTTATACCAGCCAAACTGGTAATCATTTGTGAAAGCAATAGGAAGATTTTATTATATATGTATTTTTTGAAAAATATTAGTCTTTTAATTTTTCTTGTCTTGAAAAGTCTTAATTTCATCTCACTTATGGCTGAGGGCTTCACTGGGTAAAGTATTTGGGCTTGGTAGATTTTTTTCAAGACATCGACTATATTGCTCCATTCTCTCTTGGCCTATAGGATTTCTTTTGAGAAATCGTCTATCAATTTTTTGGGTAATCCTATAATTGGGGAAATTTTCTGTTAGTTCACTGAATAGCTTTTCTAGGCTGTTCTTTTTTCCCTTTATCTCAGGTACTCCAATACTCATATATTTGTTTGATGATATACTATAAATCCTGAATATTGTTTTTTTTCAATCTTTTCTTCCTTTGTGTGTGTGTGTATGTGACTAAGATATTATATTATCTGTATCAGATAATTTTTCTTCTGCCTCACTGCTTGTTTTTAAGGCTTTCCACTGTATTTTATCGGACTTACTGAATTCTTCAATTCTAATATTTCTGGTTTTTTAGATCTTTATTTCTGTTGAATTTCTCACTGTTGTCATGTCATGTACTGATTACCTAATTTCATTTGTTTCTCTGTAATTTTTACTAACTTTATAATCATTCTATTGAATTCTTTTTAAGGGATTTTGTTCATCCCCCCTTCTTCACAGTCCAATGTTAATGCACTGTTTTGTTTCTTCGGGAGAGTCATATTGCTTCCTTGTTCATGTTCCTTGTGTTTCTACCCTGATTTTAGTGCATCTGGGGATCTCTTATTTATGTGTTCTGAGGGATCTTTTTTTGCTTCATTTTATATACCATACATAATTCAGTTTAATTATTTTTAAAACTGCAGGCTTTTTCCAGAATATGTGCCTCTGGGCTCAGTAAAACATTGAATTCTTACTCTTGAACTCCAGGGCTGTGTTCTGGGTGGAGCCAGGGAGCTGTGGCCACCATTTGTGGGTGGGACAGGAGTCCAGATTGACACCAAGATGGGCGTGGTGCGGGGCCTCTGGCTACAGTTGGTTAGGGGAGGTGATGTTAGCGCTGGCTAATGTGTTCAGTCCCAGATTTTCTCTGTTCCATGGTAAACCAGCTGATCCACAGCTTACAGTGAACTCATGGTGCCAGTGCACTTCACCCACTCGGGAGTCTACATCATCTAGAGCACTAAGTGCACAGTATGTCCCCTGCCCCACTGTGAGATCCATCCTCAGTGTGCAGGGAAATCCTAGTCTCTGCAGTTAGATGGGAGTGTGTGCATGGATCCAACTGCGCCTGTGACCTTCTTAGCTTCATGGCTTAGTCCCAGCTCTCCCATGGTCACAAGATGCCATAGGTCTACTTCTACCCTTCAAGTGGCCCTGTTTTCGGATCCAGCGGTCTCTGGCAGCACACGGCTACCAGTTGTCCTCTGTCAGAATTGAATACAGCAACAACCCTGCCATAGTTGGCAATTTGGTGAGGGAAGCAACATGATCCCCATTCATGGAGATTGATCACTCACACCCCTGTTAGCGCCTCTGTCCAGACTTGAAGCTATTGGGACCATGGCATTCTCTCAGCCAAAGCTTCTGGTTGTGGGGGCCGTGGCAGCTTCTTTCCACCTAACCTTGGCAAGATGACCTTGGCCAGTGGGGAGCCAGTTATGAGAAGTAGTGCAGCCAGCAGTGGCCTGTCTCTCCTCTCTACTCACTGCCAAATGGAATACCTTGTTTTCCCTCAGTTCCCCACTGAAAAGTTCTCTCAACTGGTCCCCTGAAAACTGGTCCTTTCTTTATTATTCTGCTATCTTTCTGTGGCTCAGGTCAGTGTGGCTTCTCACTATGCTAATTAAATTGAAATTAGCTTTGTTTTTTATTATTATTAATATTTAAAAATACATATATTTCCTATGTACTTAATAGATAATATAGTCTCATACCAATGATTAATACTCATTTGGAAAAAAATAAAATTAAATATAGGTCATTATATAAACTAGAAGGAAAATAAGAGTGCTAAGCATGGAACAAAAGGACAATAAAATATGGAATAAAATATATAATGAAATATATAGCAAGTAAAGTAGTATCAATAAGTAGACCAATCAAACTGTATTGGAGCAAAAGTAGATGTAGATATTATCAAATTGGGCTAAGAAAATTAATAATCAAATGCTTTCCATTGCATAAGGAATGATTTTAAAGTTGGACATATAGTGTCCCAAAGATTACAAAAAGTAATGAATCTATGTGAGACAGATGTCATCATAAAATAATAAAAAACAAAAATAGGAAGACATAAATATATATAAATAATAAAGTTTCATAAAGACATATGACTTTAATAAGAAATTACCATCTGTCACTGCTACAGTGACACTAATACACCGATACACTGTTATTAATTCCTGAAGAACATATTTATAAATTCTATATATGTAATATCACATACATATTGCTATTGAGAATGATTATTTTAAGTTTTATTAGAATATTTACATAGTATGAACAAGAACTTGGCTTCATATTAATTCGGAAAATGTAGATTTCACTTAGAATGATACTTAGATGGTGATAAAATGAAGCATAAAAATAAAAATTGTCCATTCTTCTAGAGGTAGAACTACCTTAATTGACCATTTTTACATAAAAAAAATTAATTTTACAGTTTTATAAAATGAAAGTACATAAAATATCAAAATAAATGTGCTATCATAAAACATATCTAGAGTTAAGCACATAATTTAAATACTTTAAACATTGAAAGATAAAAGGACAATAAATGGACTAAACATTTAATCTTAGAAATTATGAAAAGGATGCATGCTTGTGCATGAACATAAGCAAAAGAAAGAAATAATTATCATGGAAGTAGAGTCTTATGTTCCTTACTCAACTAGACAACCACTCAACAAATTCTGAAAAGTAGAGCTGACAAAGAAATGGGAGATACTAAGTAATTACTGATAAAATTATACAAAATATCACTGTCTCAACAATTTTTGTTAAATAGAGTGAGTTTGAGTTTGAATGATCTAAATTCAGCTCTCCACAGCTTTGTTGCAGAGGGAGTTCAATAGGAGACTCTTCTACATATCAGCTTCATATCTTGAACAGAGTCATATATTCAATTTGGTCTTAAAAATTCAGGGTTTTGCTCAATTCAAAATAATAATTTATCATAAGTTATTTATTTAAACAACTTTAACATAGTCAACATTTGCCTGGTGTTATTTGTGAATTCTTTCTCCATGTTTTTATAGCTATAACAGAAAATGTGGTACTTTTGAAAGCTTTCTCTCTGTTGTAGAGTATGACATGTTTTTCTTTCTAAAATGAACCATCAGATTACCTCTGCCTGTATTAGAAGTCTCTCACCTCTTCTGTGTCTTTGTTCTATCAACAATAAGCTTCTTTTTCTCGCATCTTCAGTCACTTCGTTTCCCCTGCTTTCGTCTCCATAGCACATCAGATTTCCTCTGTTCTTCAAAAAAATTTTTTAACTCTGTCACCTACTTTCTTTACTTCCAGGAGAAGTATATACTCAGTGTCTCATAATACTTATTCTCTATTATCTTGATTTGGATCCACAGATAGATGATAGATAAACAAGAAATGTGTGACTATTGTTTTTACTAATAGCATATACATATATTTTTATCTTTTATTCATAGAGATATTGAGAATTGTATTGTTTTATAGAATCTAATAGCTCTAAATAGATGCCTACCATAATTAACACTTGTAAAAATAAATATATTATTATTGATTCATTCTAATACATAAGGTACATGTTTTATTTACTTAATGCATTTGGAAATATTGTATATTGAGACTATCATTTCCTCAAATTCTGAGTTTCAGTATGTTTCAAAATTATCCTTAATTTCCTTTGGGAAACATCTAAGAAATGGCATGTCTATAATGTTGTATTTTCTATTTCAATATTAGAGAAGCATGGGTAGGCCAATTTGCTACAGTTCGAGCAAGTCCCCTATGATTAATGATGATTTCTTCTATTAAATTACATGAATTATTAGGTATATGAATGGTTCAATACTCTGATATCCTGAATGCAAGATGGATACCTACAAACACTTCTTAGTAACACAGATTAATATTATTAGCATAACTACTAATCCAAGAATAGTACTTGCCAATTGTGTCCCTTTGAATTTTCACATTGGTGATGTATTTATGAAGGATGAGCTTTGTAATATAGGTTAATGCATTCACAGAAATGATAACCTTTTAATGTCCACCTTTGTTTTAAAAGAAAGATCTATATTTCCCAATTAGTATTAAATGTTCCTAGACTTAGATAACAGCCAATCCTCTTTGGTCTGGAATGGTAGATCTTAACCTTACAGCTTAGGTTGAATGACCACACTAAAGATTACAAAGCACTGTGTCCACTTTTAAATTGTTGTGAGTAGATGTCCTTGATGACCTTTATTGGTTAAGTCTCATCTGTGAAGAGGCAATATTGAATAGTGAGGGCATCCATCCTGTATGTTGGTATCACTTGGGCATTGTCATTATTACATGATATTAAAAGATGTTGAATATTTCTCTGACAGAGGTTACCAGTAGCCACTTCATCTTATTTCCTGACCATGCTCAGGGTGGGATGGCTAAGCCCTTGCTGCTTCATAAGTACAATTGCTCATCTGCACATTGGAATATACATAGCAAACCAACAGAAACAGGTAAAATGAAAAACAAAATCAGAAATTTTAATGAAAATTCTACACATATAGATCGGGCTTTTAGAATGAGGGAGATAATCATCTCATTTAAAAATACAATTGACCACATTGCAGTTTACTGTGTTGTAGAATGTTTGGTTTCAAGATAACTTTTATTGTAAGACATTAAACTTTATTTATAGATAAGATACACAGGTATTGGGTTGAAACATATATAAATATGTAGAGGCTTTTAAAAATCAAGTTTATATTTATTATCTTGAAATGTATTTATTATGACTTTTAAAATTATTCATTTAAGAGGCAGAGGGAGAGAAATTATGTACTCTGCGATTAGGAACTCAAAGGGGCTAAGGATTTCTTACAAAGCAAGAACTGCCTGTCCCAGGTAGTTCTTTTTTTTTTTTTTTTTTTTTTTTTTTTTTTTTTTTTGACAGGCAGAGTGGACAGTGAGAGAGAGAGACAGAAAGAAAGGTCTTCCTTTTGCCGTTGGTTCACCCTCCAATGGCCGCCACAGCCAGCGCGCTGCGGCCGGCGCACCGCGCTGATCCGATGGCAGGAGCCAGGTGCTTCTCCTGGTCTCCCATGGGGTGCAGGGTCCTAGCACTTGGGCCATCCTCCACTGCACTACTGGGCCACAGCAGAGAGCTGGCCTGGAAGAGGACTAGAACCCGATGTGCCGGCGCAGCAAGCAGAGAATTAGCCTAGTGAGCTGCAGCGCCGGCCCTCTGGTAGTTCTTATCATCCCTGGCCTGCATTTTCCCTTTCTTCCCACCTCCAAGCACTGCATCCTAACAACTCATTCAAAAGCAGGAAGTAGAAGAGCTGGTGTGAATTAAGCTTTCCTTATGCATCTGTTATTTTTATTGAGGATCAAGGGCTTCTGTTTATCTTAGAATATCTTCCTTTTATCTCAGTGTGTGGAACAATGAGATGAGAATTCTCTTGCTGTGAATAAGGCTTGAAAAGTTAATATCTGGGAAAAGGCAGGGTAATCCTGATGACTGGCTTCAACAAATATGACTATCCCTTGGGACTATTACCTATAAAATCTCAAACAAATTTAGCCAGTGAGAACAAGTTGGCAATGGCCAAAATTTAGGAATGTCTCTGACAAGGTTAGGACCTGAAAAACTACCTGCTAAGTGCGGTTGCCAAATATTGGAAACATGTATCTTGAATTTATTGATAAATAAAGATGAATTCTTAGGAAGAAAAAAGCATAGCGTGAATAAAATTATTTGAATTATAATTGAGTAATTTGGAAGACCATAAAAATATACAGATGGTCAATGTTTTGGAAATAATTATCTCTTGATTTTCAGAGAAAAATTCAGTTTCTTATTTTGTTGGTATTGGCATTTTTAAAGAAGAAAAGGAAGGCACACTTGTCACCTGGCTGGACCTCAGGGTGTTTTATAGTGAAATACTGTTGATACAGACTTTGGAGCTTCGCTCGGCAAGCACATAGACTCAACATGGAGACGCTCAGACATTCTTTTTAAACTCATTGGAGACAGATGTATAATTCATATGTCAATTGATTTCTTTGTAATGAGTGTTTACATTTGTGGTGACAAGACAGGGTTCATTTTCTGATTTTTTTTTTTGTTATAAATATTCCTGGACTTCTAAATTTAGTAATTATAACATTTGGTAAAAATGCAACTAAGAAGGCAAATGGTCTTGAGCAATAAGAGTATTTTCAAGCCAGGGAAGAGTCTGAAAGATCTTTGCAGCGGCATAGCAGATCTCCCCACAGCCACACTCTACCTGGGGCCTGGATTCTTTCTCTTTGCTGGAGTGTGCATTTTAAGGGGCCTGCATGGTGGCAAACACAGTTGATTGAAACTTGTCTTCAGACTCACTTTTCCCATATTTTATTGCTAAATATGACCTCCACTGTCATTTCAGTCCTTCCCTAGCCGTGTTATCATTGGCTAGATGAGTGAAACTATGATCTTATGAGCTTAGAAGATGTTCCTTCTTCATTTATCTCAATTGGTGTTAACTTCTTATTCACATTTTGCTCTTGTAAATAAAGTTACTTTGTACCACATACAACATATATACCTGTGGTTGAAGGATGAAAAATGTAGTGAGAATTTAGAGAAAACATTTAAAATACAGGAAAAATTAAAGAAGACGGTGAACTACATGGTTCTAAGTAAGGAACTCAGCTAATATTTGGTCGGAGAAACAAGATGAGGTTGATAATGAGAGAAGCCATAAAAGTGAATGAGGATTGTGAATAGAAAGAACCACAGATAACTTGGATAAATGCTTAAAAATTGAATTTTTTAAAAAATTTTTTGCTTACAATGCTGTATTGAGAGTTAAATAAGCTGTTGGTGTATTTTTCTGTTGGCAGGAAAGAAAGATTGAGACATGGGGATAGAAAGCAAGAGAATTTAATGAAATGGAACTTAATGATGGAATTTAATGAAAATTTATCCTCATTACAATCAATGCTGCTGTATAAATTCTTATTGTTGGTGATTCATTTAGTGAAATGTCACCTGGACACACCAGGAATGTTCCTGGAATTCGGACCTTGAAGGTGTGAGTTGTGGGGAAATTGGCCAACTGAAACCCTTATACAAATCAGGCTTTCTTATTGAAAAAAAAATCCCTCAAACTAATATGGTTTTTAATGAAGGACAGGAACAGAACTGGTTCAGGTTGTTTGGTTAGTGCCGCTTTGGTACTGTCTCCACGTGGCTTAAGGAGAATGCATTTGGTGGTGGTAATGACTTTTGGCCCCTGCATGGTGGAATCACCCAGGATAGGGAGTTTTGAGCTTTCTGATCCTTTGTAGCCACGGCTTTGTCACCATTACCTCCAGCACCTTCAGTAAACAACGCTGCCAGATTTCACATTCCAGTTCTGGGTTGAATTTCTCACTTCACCACCTGCAATGTGTTTTTCCCTGGATTACATGAATATAATAATGATCAGGTACCAACTGAGACGCTGCGACAATGTAAAAGTGATGTTCAGGGCACGTTGTGTTTTCCTTTTCCTGATCAAGTGAGCCATTGAAGGAGATTCTGGGGAGACCGATCACAAGTCCATCACTCTATTCTATCTAATGTCACCTTTTCCAATATCAAGCACTTACATTATTCACCATTTTCAGAAAACTTATCAATCTGAGTGATGGGAATCTATTATACAATGTTAAAAGAAATGGAAAAATTAGATAAATATAGTGAAAAAAGATGTTTTAAACTTTGTTAGTTTTCAGTTATCCTAACTGAAAAGTGATCCCAGTTAAATATGAGTGGGAGTAAGAGAGGGAGGAGATGTACAGTTTGAGACATGCTCAACTGGACTTGCCGCAAATGGTAGAGTTAGAAATGTGCTAGGGAATTCCAATTCAATCCCATCAAGGTGGCATGTACCAATGCCATCTCACTAGTCAAAGTGATCAATTTCAGTTCACAATTGATCATACTGATAGGTCTAAGAGTCAAAGGGATCACATAAACAAGACTAGTGTCTGCTAATACTAACTGACAGAATTAAAAAGGGAGATAGTGATCCAACATGGGAAGCAGGATACATAGCAGACTCATAGAATGGCAGATGTCCTAAATAGCACTCTGGCCTCAGAATCAGCCCTTAAGGCATTCGGATCTGGCTGAAGAGCCCATGAGAGTATTTTAGGCGTGGAAAACCAAAACACTCTGGGAAAAAAATACCTAAATGAAAGATCTCTGTGAGTGAGATCCCAGTGGAAAGAACAGGCCATCAAAGAAAGAGGTAACTTTCTTTGAAGGGAGGAGAGAACTTCCACTTTGACTATGGCCTTGTCTAATTACGATCAGAGTTGGCAAACTCAAAAGGCTTCCATAGTCTTGCCAACCCATGATAAGTGCCTAGGGTGATTACTGATGCCAGTAACAAAAGTGTCAATTGTTAAGTCAACAACACGAGTCACTGTGCACTTACTCCCCATGTAGGATCTCTGTCCTTAATGTGTTTGTACAATGTGAATTAATTCTATAACTAGTACTCAAACAGTACTTAACACTTTGTGTTTCTGTGTGGGTGCAAACTGTTGAAATCTTTATTTAATACATACTAAATTAATCTTCTGTATATAATGATAGTTGAAAATGAATCTTGATGTGAATGGAATGGGAGAGGGAGCGGGAGATGGGAGGGTTGTGGGTGAGAGGGAAGTTATTAGTGGGGAAAAAGCCACTGTAATCCAAAAGCTGTACTTTGGAAATTTATATTTATTTAAAAAAGTTAAAAAATAATAAAGATGAAAGGAGAAAAAAACAAACACATAAAAAAAGCATTTCAGTGTTAGAAAAGAGATTAAGAGATGGAAAACCAGTCTTGACTTGGTCCTTAGCTGCATATACTTCAGTTGATTGCAGTACTTGTGTTGAAGTAGCTACTTTTCTTCTCTATTCTTCTTTCACATATTATTCTCATTTAATAATCCAGATTATTTTCTGCCTATATCCATAAGCAACAGTGCAGTTTCTACTATTTTATGTTGAATTTTCTATTAGTGTACTTAGGAAATGAGCAAATAGAATAGATTATCTGAAAGGAATGTGTCTATTTATTGATCACTTCGCACATATTTTATATCTCAGGCATTCCTTCCACCAATGTGGCTAGCTCCTGTAAAATTTTCAGTTTAGAGACAGGAATACAGAGAGCAGATAACTGCGTGAGTGACTGCTTCACGAGGAACACGGATGTGACCAGAACCAGGCATTGTAACTGTCAAATCTTCATTCTTTCTTTTTGTCCTTCTTTATAAATTTGAGGAATCTTTTAATACATTAGGTTCTCAGAGTCACAGCAAATGAATGATAATTGCTACTACAACAAAATTTCTTACCCATTCTAGTGTTAATAAGGCACTAAAACAAAGGTGACAGATTTAGTGTAGATCCTGAATACAACTTCAGGAATATGATGATACTTCCCTTCCTTCTTTCTCTCCCTCCCTCACTGCTGGCAAAAATACCATCACACCATTTTTATCTACCTTAGTAACTCTGAGTAACGTGAGTGACTAGTTCAAGTTTACCAATTCATTTCTGCAGAGATCCTTCACAGAAACATCCAGGGGAGATGGTTATACTCAGTTTTTATCTCTGCAGGACGCCCGGGACACACTGATTCCACTTATTTGCTACCACAGAGCTGAAGCCAGCTCCAGCAGATGTGCCTTCAATGATGCTGTCACTCATGAAGAGCTCTGCTGGTAACAGGCCCACCATGTGTCAGGATGGCTGTACGTCCAAATCCTGAAAGTTCGTTGTTCCAGCCTTAGAACACATATATGTTTAAGATAAATATAACATGGGGATATTTATATTTAATTGATATTTCTCACCAGAGGAGGTTTATGAATTAGTTTTCCATATAGAGTTGCATTTTACTATTACACATTATTTAAAGAAGTAGAGCAGGAAGCAATAAACACTGAACGGGAGGGTGAGGAATTACGAGATCTAAAGCATCTGTTAGTCTATCAAATCAAAAGCATTTAACATCCAAAACAAAAAGGTTTGTGAGATGTGTGTGAAATCCTTGAAAACAAAAGAGAGCTGAGAATTTGGAGCAAGCTCTGAGCCTTCAGGTCATAGAGCACACAAGACTCTTGAGACCCTACGCATTGCAATGTGTGTATCTTGCAAAAATCTTTACACATTTTATTTGTTTGAAACACACACACACACACACACACACACACACACACAGGTCTTCTCTTTGCTGCCTTGTTCTTAAACTACCCACAAAATCCGGATTGATCTGGCAGAAACTGAGAACTGCAGAACCAACCTGGGGCCCCCTCATGGGTGGCAGGAACTCATTCATCTGAGACCTGCTGCCTCTGAAAATGTGCATTCACAGGAAGCTGGAATTGGGAGTGGAGTCAGAACTAGAATACAGAAACTTTGACTGGAACAAATGCCATCTTAACTGCTGAGCTGAATTCCTACCTTATTTCCACATCATCACTAAACATGAATTATCAATTGTGCATAAGTAACTTATAGTTTATTTTATAACACTGCATTTAAATGAACAATTCCAAAAATCACATCCAGTCATCATTGATTCTCAGAATAAAGGGGAGTAAAAGAGTGAGGATAAATTATAAGCAATAGAATATTTTTGGACTTGCTTCTTATGTTCTGTTTATGGTTTGCGTTACTATTTTATACAATGGGAAAGTCTTAATGCAAGCTGAGTTGGAGTAATTTAGGCAGATGGATTATTATAACAGTGTTTGGAAGTGTTTAAGTTATCATTAATGAAAATGTAAAATTATTTAGTTCATTTTAGAACAATAAATGGAAGTCTTTAAAATTACATTCTATAGAAAAATAAACATAGATGTTTTCATTTTAAGAAGTTTGTTAATCTAGAAATCTGGAAGGTCATATAAGGAAACTAAGGAATGATTGTTTACTTTGTCAAAGGAGTCCTCTTGTCATTCCTCTATTGACTACTGGTTTTCTTATTCACATGTAAGGCCTTAATCCAGGAAGTTTATAAATTTCCTCATTAAGAATAATTAATACTTATATTAGTTGTTATCAAAATCTATTTTAAAGATCAATGAGATGATATGAAGGTCTATGTTGTATTTCTCCACATCTATGCTTCATCAGGCAGGACTCTACAAGCACGGTAATGAACGTTTACCAGATGGTTCTCTGTACCTATGAACACAAACTTCTGAGACCCCCCCCATTGCTTCAGGTGTCTACCTGAGAGATCTCAAGAGTGCTTATTAATAATTATTCTCAACTTCAGCAGAATCCTCAGGCCCCCATTACCAGGAAGCCACCCAAGGATGACTCATTGCCAGTACCAATTTTGGTGATCTGGCTGTCCCCATTGCCTAAACTTAAAATGATATAGTATTCAGCTGAAAAGGAAAAGAGTCAAATAATGTCCCAGATTGTATGATTAATTCTTGTAACATGTTCATACATCATATCGTATTTTCAAGGTAAACATTTATTTTAAAGTAAGCATATGTGACATATTTAGAGATATATATGATTAAGAAACAGGATTTTCACGTTTCCTCAGTCTCAGGGTATTTTCTGCAATAAATCATACATCAGAGATGTCATGGGTAATTATTTATTTATATATTTAAAAGATTTACTTATTTATTTGATAGGCAGAGTTACAGAGAGAGAGGGAAGGCCAAAGAATTTCTAGCCATTGTTTCACTCCAGAAATGGACACAATGGTTGGAATGGGGCTGATCTAAAGGCAGGAACCAGGAGCTACTTCTGGGTCTCCCACACTGGTGCAGGAGCCCAAGCACTTGAGCCATTTTCTGCTGTTTTCCCAGGTGCACTAGCATGGAACTGGAAAGGAAGAGGAGCAACCGGGACTCAATCCAGTGCCCATATGGGATGCCAATGCCATAGGCAGAGGCTTTGCCTACTACACCACAGTGCCAGTCCCTATATTTTTATAGTTGATACAAAGCACATATTTATGGATTGTATTGTGGTATTTCTTTTTTTTTATAATGCTTTTATTTAAAGAATATAAATTTCCAAAATACAGCTTATAGATTATAATGGCTTCCCCCCCCATAACCTCCCCCCCACCCGCAACCCTCCCCTTTCCCACTCCCTCTCCCCTTGCTTCACATCAAGATTCATCTTCAATTCCCTTTATACACAGAAGATCAGTTTACTATATATTAAGTAAAGATTTCAACAGTTTGCCCTCACATAGCAACACAAAGTGAAAAATACTGTTGGAGTACTAGTTATAGTATCAATTCACAATGTATAGCACATTAAGGACAGAGATCCTACATGATATATTTTTTTTAAAAAATTGATTAATTTTCTAGGCAATTTCCAATTTAACACCAAGATTTTTTTTCATTTTTAATTATCTATATACAGAAGATTGATTCAGTATACACTAAGTAAAGATTTCACCAGTTTGCACCCACACAAAAACACAAAGTGCAAAATACTGTTCCAGCGCTAGCCATAGCACCACCCCACATTGGACAACACACCAAGGACAGATCCCACATGAGACGCAAGTACACAGTGACTCCTGAAGTCAACCCAACAACTTGACACTCTTGTCTATGGCCTCAGCAATCCCCGTAGGCTCCAGTCATGAGCCGCCAAGGCCATGGAAGCCTTTAGGGTTCGCTGACTTCAATCCCATTCCGACAGGGTCATAGTCAAAGTGGAGGCTCCCTCCTCCCCTCAGAGAAAGGCACCTCCCTCCCTGACGGCCCCATTCGTTCCACTGGGATCTCACTCACAGAGATCCTTCATTTAGGTCTTCTTTTTTTTCCAGAGTGTCTTGGCTTTCCATGCCTAGAATATTCTCATGGGCTCTTGAGCCAGATCTGAATGCTTTAAGGGCTGATTCTGAGGCCAGAGTGCTATTTAGGACATCTGCCATTCTATGAGTCTGCTGTGTGTCTCGCTTCCCATGTTGGGTCATTCTCTCCCTTTTTGATTCTATCAGTTAGTATTAGCAGACACTAGTCTTGTTTGTGTGATCCCTTTGACTCTTAGACCTATCAGTATGATCAATTGTGAACTGAAATTGATCACTTGGACTAGTGAGATGGCCTTGGTACATGTCACCTTGATGGGATTGTATTGGAATTCCCTGGCACATTTCTAACTCTATCATTTGGGGCAAGTCAGCTTGAGCATGTCCCAAATTGTACATCTCCTGCCTCTCTTATTCCCACTCTTATATTTCACAGGGATCACTTTTCAGTTAAAATTTAAACACCTAAGAATAACTGTTTGTTAATTACAGAGTTCAACCAATAGTACCAGAATAAAAAAATTACTAAAATGGATAAAGTATTACATTGTACAACAACAGTCAGCACAAGAGCTGATCAAGTTACTGTTTCTCATAGTGTCCATTTCACTTCAATAGGTTTCCCCTTTGGTGCTCAATTAGTTGTCACCAATCAGGGAGAACATATGATATTTGTCCCTTTGGGACTGGCTTAATTCACGCAGAATGATGTTTTCCAGATTCCTCCATCATATGGCAAATGACCGGATTTCATTGTTTTTGACTGCTGTATAGTATTCTATAGAGTACATGTCCCATAATTTCTTTATCCAAATGTATGCTTTGAATTCCCTGTGATCTTTTGCTGTGAGGTTCACTTCGTTTATCTTCTTTCATGTTGATGGCCGTGTTTCTGTGTTTCTGTGTGTAGCACATCTTTAAGTATCTTTTGCAGGGCTGGACGAGTGGCAACAAATTCTTTCAATTTCTGTTTGCAATGAAAGGTCTTTATTTCGCCTTCATTCACAAATGAGAGCTTGGCAGGATATAATATTCTGGGCTGGCAGTTTTTCTCTCTAAGTACCTGGGCTATGTCTCGCCATTCCCTTCTAGCTTGTAGGGTTTCTGATGAGAAGTCTGCCGTGAGTCTAATTGGAGATCATCTGAGTGTAATTTGACGTTTCTCTCTTGCCCCTTTTAGGATCTTTTCTTTCTGTTTCACTGTGGTGAGTTTAATTACAACATGTCGTGGTGAGGACCTCTTTTGGTCATGTTTCCTAGGGGTTCTATGAGCTTCCTGTACTAGGATGTCTCTGTCTTTCTCCAAAACTGGGAAATTTTCTGCTATTATCTCACTAAAAAGGCCTTCTAATTTTTTCTCCCTCTCCATGCCTTCAGGAACTCCTAGAACTCGAATGTTGGGTTTTTTAATAGTATCCTGTAGATTCCCAACAATATTTTTTAGATTTCTAATTTCCTCTTCTTGTCTTTGGTTTGACTGTATATTTTCCTGTGCTCTGTCTTCTAAGTCCGATATTCTCTCTTCTGCCTCACCCATTCTGTTTGTAAGGCTCTCTAATGTGTTTTTCATTTGATCTATTTAATTCTTCACTTCATTATGATTTCTCGTCACTATCACAGTTTCATGTTCTACTAGTTGTTTCATTTCAGCTTGATCTCTCCTTAATATTTCATTTTCACGAGAGAGATTTTCTACCTTGTCCGTTAAGGATTTCTGTAGTTCAAGAATTTGTTTTTGAGTACTTCTTAGTGTTCTTATCAATTTTTTGAGATCTGCTTCTTGCATCTCTTCTATCTCATCATCTTCGTAATCTTGAATTGGGGTGTCTTTTTCATTTGGGGATGCCATAGTGTCTTCCTTGTTCTTATTACCTCGGTTTTTGCGTTTATTTTTTGACATATTGGTTTCTTCACTGTGGTGTTTTTTTTCTTGTTATACTATGACTCTAGATTAAGTAGACTGTCTGCTTTTGATGGAGCCTCAGAGGCTTGAGATGGGTGTGGCCTGAGAGCTCTGTTTGGTTCCTCAGGGTTGAGGGTGTGTCAAAGGAGACACTCCCAGGTTAGGCGTGGTAAATCTCTCTCTGTTAGTTTTTTTTTTTTTTTGGTTCAAAAGGGAAGTAATTCCACACAGCTGAATGGAATTGGGGGTGGTTAGCAGGCGAATGATATACCCACAGGAGCCAGAGATCAGAAGCTCTTTCCCAAGGACCAGAGAAGGAAACTTTGCGGCCCTTTGTGTGGGCTGAGATTCTCCTGTAGTCTCCCACTGGGCTGCCAAGGCTACTGAACTGTAGCATCTCTGGAGAGCACTCACATGAATTCGTGATTTCCGTGAGTTCTCTCCCCCACCGTCTCTTTTTTCACAGTCTCAGTTCATTAGCACAACATATTCATTAGGTTGTAATCTCCTGTTATTTCACCCCTCCCACCCAGAGTCAGGTTTTTCTGCTAGGCTCGGGGCCGGTGCGACCCGAGGTCGCCCTGCTTATGATGTATTCTAAAATGGCGCCTGCTCTTTGTCTTGCTCACCTTTGAGAGGTGAGCGGAGAGAGAGAAGCTCGTGTCCGTACGGGTCACTTTTTTTTTTTTTCCCTCTCTCTCTCTCTCTTCTAGTTAGCCTGGTGAACTTTTCCCTGCAGGGTTTCAAGCCTTGTTCGCTCTAGGCTCCCTTTTCCGCTTCCCTCCTGGTATCTCGGGCTATTGAGGTTCTGCTCACCTCGCGTTCCAGCGCTGGTGTGTTGAATCTGCTGCTGGTGTCCCAAACTGCAGGCTCCCACGCTCTCCACACAGGTCCACTGTGAATCTCCAGTTCCGGAAGGGTTTCCTCTGCTGTTTCTTCCCCTACTCTTCCTTGAACCTGCAGTATCTCCAGTTTTATTAAACTGTCTCTCCCCAGACTATCGGTGTGCTCCCTTCCTATTCTGCCATCTTGCCCTACTCCTCACCAGCACTCTGTGGTATTTCAATACATATATACCTATGTGTAATGTTCACATCATAATAATTGGAATATTCATTACAACAAACATATACCATTCTTTTGTGTTTGGGTATATTCAAAATCTGTTTTTATCATCTATTTTGAAATATCCAATCCAATTTTGTGAAAGAATGCCAGGACGTGAGATCCAAGATGGCTTAATAAGGAAAAGATGAGGTAATTTTAACAAGAAGAAACCAGAAGAACAGGGGAGGAAGTGTGTTCCCAAGGGAAAGTTGGAGAGAAGTGTGCAGTGAAAAGCTCATAGGAAGAATAGAGACCCTGTGTAGGAGTGAAGACTGTACAATCACGCAGCAACTATCAGGACACCTATCAGTGACTCCCACAGGCATTGGAGACACCATCTCCTCAGACTTAGGTGAGGGGCTTTTGTGGAAGCCTATGAGCCACTGATGATTTTGTACGAGGGAGAACCTTGCAGTCCTCATGGCTTTTGGTCTGGCCTCAAGACCTGGCATGAGGAAGGGTGTCCATTTAATGCTGTGAAGGAAGGCACTTTCCTTCCCCTTACCTGACAACCTATGTGAGGCATATAGCAGGTTGTAGGAAGAAGCTGGTAGACAGTGGATCCCCTGAACCCTCTGACTGTGGCAATCATGTGACTTGACAATAGACCAGGAAACTGAGGAGGGTTTGGGGTACAGCTTGGTCTTTGGAAAATCACTGGGTCCTATTCCAGAAACTTAGAGCTACCTGAGTGCTGTGGATCATTGCAGCAGACATTGTACTCAGACTCTGGAGTGCACAGATCCTGTATTTGGTTTGTGCTCCTGAGTGGGTGAGGTGCTCTGGCACTCTGGACTCATCTTGGGCATCTGGTTCACCTTGGCAGAGAGGGGCTGGGGTTGTAAACATGCCAGTCAGCATGATCATGTCCTTCCCCCTGCAGATGGTAGATATCTGCCACACAAAACTGAATGTCATTCTGGACTCCTGCCTGACCCTTGAGCTCTTGTTGGACCTCCATGACCCCACGCAACACATATATGGATATCTACTGAAGGAGCAGGTGTTCCACTAAGTTGTAGAGGTACATTTCAGAGAATAGAATCATCAATGAAAATATCAAGTGTTTACCCCAGATGCTTAAAGATACAAATAAATATGGCACATGAACAAGGATAATAATATGATATCGCCAAAGGGATCCAACAGTACTTCAAAATTAAACTGTGACTATGAGGAGATTCATGAATTTCCTAAAGAGGAATAGAAAACAATGATGATAAGATTATCAGAAGCACAGAGAAGCAAATACATGAGTTAAAAATTTGTACATGACATGGACGAGAAATTCTTCCAGGATAGTGATATTAAAGACAAATAAATTGAAATATTAGACATGAAGAGTTTGATAAGTCAAATAAAAAATGCAATGGAAAGCCTTAACAAAATACTTGGTGATATACAAGAAAAAATACCTATACTTTACATCTTATACAAAAAATAACTCACAAAGGACCAATGATCTAAACTTAATACCTGAAACTATTAAATTACTAGAAGAAAACATAGGAGAAACAATGCAATACATTAACCCGGCCAAAGACATTTTGGATAATACCCCAGAAGCATAGGTGATGAAAGCAAAGACAAATGGGATTACATCAAGCTAAAAAGCTGCTGCACAGCAAAGGAATCACTCAACAAAGTGAAGAGGTACCAGACAGAATGGGAGACAGTATCTGCAAACTACACATTTGATAAAGAATTCGTATACAGAATATGTAAGAAACTAAAGGAACTCAACAACAAAATAGTCATACAACCTGGGATGATATATTTTCTTGTGTGTTCAATTACATTTTCCTGAATATTAGTGGTGTTGAACATTTTTTTCATATACTTGTTGGCCATTTGTATATCCACCTTTAAGGCACATATTCGGTTCATTCAGTAATTTAGAAATCTGATTATGCTCATTTTGCTGTTGTTTGAATTTCTTAAATATTCTGGAAATGAATACTTTATCAGAAGACTACTTTGCAAATAGTTATGTCATATTGAAGATCATCTCTTTCATTTTTTTAAAAAAAGATTCATCTAATGTATACAAGTTTCATGCATTTCATATATAGAGTTTAATGAACATAGTGATATTTCCCACCCTATCATCCCTCCCACACATGCTCCAGCCTTTTTTCCTTGTTCTCCTATTTCCACTCTTAATTATTACAAAGATCTATTTTCAGCTTACTTTATACTCATAAGGTTAATGCTACAGTAAGTAAAGAGTTCATCAAATAGCAGGAAAAAAACACTGTTCCTCAAGAGCAGAGGCAGGGGATGTAAGAAATCTTTGAATCTCAAAATGTCCATTTTGAAGATTGTCTCTTAGTTTCCTTTGCTGTTCAGGATTTTTTTTTTTGTCTAGTTTTGCTTTTATTGTCTATGGTTGTCAGTTCACATAAAAAAAATCTTTGCCTATTCCAGTGTCTGGAAATATTTTCCCGATATAATCTTCTAGTAGTATCATATGTTTAGGTCTAAATAAATAAGTTTTTGATACATTTACAGTAGCTTTCATAAGTGATAAAAATAGGGGATTGGTTTCATTTTTTTTGCATGGAGATTCCAAAAGTTCCAGGATTTTGTTTGAAGGGATTTTCCTTAATCCAGTGCATAATCTTGCTGCCTTTGTTTAAGTACAGTTGGCAGGAAATAATAGGTTCAAATAATCTGTTCCATGGTTCATTTGCCTTTTCGATGCCAGTACAATGCTGTCTTGATTACTATAATTTCATATTAAGTCTTGAAATCAGGTGTTGCAATGCTTTCATTTTTGTTATTTTTGCTTAAGATTTCTTTGATTCTTTGGTATCTTAGGAGTTTTCAAATAATTTGTGGTTTTTATTTCTATTTCTGTAAAGAATTGCCTTGTTACCTTGGCAGTAATTGCATTGAATTTGTAAATTGTCTTCAGTAGTGTGAACAATTTAACAATATTAATTCTTTTAATTTATGAACATTGGATGTATCCCCCACTCCAACACCACCATTTTATATTTTCTTACATTTCTTTCATCAATATTTTGTAATTTTCTTTATAGGAGTCATTTTATGAGCCAATGATTTTGAACAGCCTTTGTCTTGACTGTTGAGGAACAATACTTTTTGTTTGTTTGTTTATATTTTTGTTTTACATTTTTTCATACTAGTTGTTAACACCTATACTTAGTGTAAGGTTAATAAAATTTAATAAATAAAATTTAATAAAATTAACGGAAAATAGATATTTGTGAAAAATAAGAATGGGAATGGGATAGGAAGGAGGAAGAAGGGTGGGAATATGGGTGAAAGGGAGGTAGGATACGAAGATTCACTATTTTCCTAAATTTATATAAATGAAATTTGTGGAGCTTGTATTCCTTAGCTAAAATTTAAAAAAAGAGAGAAGTCATTCTATTCCTTGGTTAAATTTTTTCCAGGTGTTGGATTTTATTTTTTGTAGCTATGGTAAATGAGATTGTGTTATTGATTTCTTTATATTCAATTTTGTTGCTGGCACATAAAGCTACTGATTTTTGTATGACTGTGAGTGGGGAAACTGGATATTGTTATCTTGACTCTGATATTAGAGGAAATGATTTGAGCTTTTCCCCATTCAGTTTGATGAAAGTTTTGGTTTGTTACAGATAACCTTTTTTATATGGGGGTACATTTGTATTATACCTAACTTATTTTTTATCATTAAGTGATGTTGAATTTTAACAAATGATTTTACTTCCTGTATCGAGATGATAGTAAGGTTTTATCCTTCATGTGCTATAGGTAGCATATCAGTGGTTCTTGCATTTTTATGCATTCATCCATTCCATATCATTTAATTGTGAAGTTGAATCCATTTACATTCAAGATGATTTTTATCAAGTAAAGCTAGATTCATGACATTATATTTTTTACCTACTTGTTTTAGATAATCTTCCATATTTTTTCTCTTATTATTTATATTTGTAGTTTGATGGTTTGGTTTTCTTCTCTTTCTCTTTTTCATACTCTGCTGTTGAATTTTGCATTTTCATGTGTTTTCATGTGCCTATATGATGGTACTTATCATCTTTCCACTTCTATGAAAACTTCCTCAAGCATTTCTTGCAGAGTTCACATAGTGATTCTCTAGTGTTTTGTTTTATTGAAAGTATTTCTCCTTCATTTTTAAATGATACTTTTGCTGGGTATTGTATTTTTGATTAGCAGTTTTTTCCTGTCAGGATTTGACCATATAATTTAATATCTTCTGGCTTGTAAGTGCATACCCAAAAGTTTCTTATTTCAAAATGGGGGATTCTTTTTGATATATTCCCCTTGATGCTCGTAGAAAGCTCTTTTCCTTATATTTCTGACCAACTATATGATGTTGTTCAAGTGATCTTTAATGCTCCTCTATAATTGATTCATGAGTTCTTCTATCTAGATATTCATATATTTTAAGGATGTAGAACATTTTCAGCAATTTCTTAACCCAGAAACATTTTATGTAAGGTATACAAACTTCATGCATTTCATAAATACAACTTTATGGACAAAGTGATTCTTCTCACCATACCCACCCTTCCACCTGCACTCCCACACTTGTTACTCCTCCTTGTCATTTTCCCATTCTTATTTCTTACTAAGATCTACTGTCAATTAACTTTATACATGAAAGATCAACTCTATACTAAGTAAAGTGTTCAACAAATAGTATGAAAAATATTTTTCCTCAACAGTCAAGACAAGGGCTATTCAGTCATTGCATCTCAAAGTGTCAGTTTGAATTCTATAGATTACCTTTCATGTGCTCTATTAGTTAGCACAGATCATGGAGAACACATGGCATTTCTTCTTTTGTTACTGGCTTATTTCACTAAGCATAATGTTTTCCAATTGCTTCACTTTTGTTCCAAGTGAGAGGATTTCATTTTTTTTTACTGTTCTGTAGTATTCAATGAAGTACATATCACATAATTTCTTTATTCAGTTTTCAGTTGATGGACATTTGGGCTGATTCCATATCTATTGTGAATTGAGTTGCAATAAACACATGGGTACAGATAACTCCTTAATATGTTGATTTCTTTTCCCTTGGCTAAATTCCCAGGAGTGGGATGATTGGGTCATATGGGAGGCCTATATTCAGATTTCTGAGATCTCACTTACTGTCCTCCACAGTAGCTGGACCATGTTACATTCCCACCAACAGAAGATTAGGGTAGCTTTCCCCCACATCCTCACCAGCATTTGTTGTTTGTTGATTTTTGTATGAAAGCCATTCTAACTGGGGTGAGGTGAAACCTCATTGTGGCTTTGACTTGCACTTCCCTCTTGGCTAATGATCCTGAACATTTTTTCATGTGCCTGTTGGCCATTTGGATTTCTTCTTTTGAAATATGCCTGTTTATGCTGGCACCGAGGCTCAATTGGCTAATCCTCCACCAGCACACCGGGTGCTAGTCCCGGTTGGGGTGCCGGATTCTGTCCCGGTTGTTCCTCTTCCAGTCCAGCTCTCTGCTGTTGCCTGGGAGTGCATTGGAGGATGGCCCAAGTGCTTGGGCCCTGCACCTGCATGGGGGACCAGGAGGAAGCACCTGGCTCCTGGTTTCAGATTGGCGCAGTGTGCTGGACATAGCGGCCATTTGGATGGTGAACCAACGGAAGGAAGACCTTTCTCTCTGTCTCTCTCTCCCTCACTGTTTAACTCTGCCTGTCAAAAAAAATGAAATATCCTGTTTAAGTCCTTTGCACATTTATTAACTGGGATTTTTTTTGTTGTTATTGTTGAGTTTCTTGAGCTCTTAATAGATTCTGGATATTGATCCTTTATCAGTTACATAGTTTGAAAGTAATTTCTCTCATTTTGTAAGTTGTCTCTTCACTTCACTTGATGTTTGTTTTGTAGTGCAGAAACTTCTTAAGCCATGAGGGCAGAATTGGACCCATAGCATACTATTGGGCCCAGAAGGGGATTTTATTAGAGTCTTAGAGCTGAATGGGTGCCTTCACATAACCTCTAGGGGCCAACAAGCTCAGGGAGTCCTGTTCAATTCCATTTCCTAAATTTGGCTGGGAGGGGCTAAGCATCTGCTTCTCCAGGCCTATGTTGACTGAGTGACTGAGAATAGGAGCCCCAACAGCTCTGTCAGCCCACTGGAGTGTGGGAGGGGTAGCTTGGTACCTTCCAGGGAGCCTCTGTGTACCAAGCCACTCAGTAAAGTCTGCTTGGCTGCTTCCCAGGGTTACAGATGAGTGTGCAGGGCCACATTCCTACTTTCCTGGGCCTCCATGGGATACATTCCTCAAGGCTGCCTAGCAACTTTCTGGGGCTGAGTGTGGGTAGGCAGGGCCAGCTGGCTGTGTCCTGGAGCAGTAAAATAGGACCATTGGGTTGCTTCTAAGGACCCTCCAGGGCAGAGCCTGGTTGCTTCATAGGAATAGGAGGGTGTGCAGTGCCTCGGGACTTGTATATGCAGCTGGTCAGTACGGCAGCAGGGGCAGCTACCTGATGCTTCACAGGGATGTAGGTAGATGGGATCTTGATGATACCACGCTGTAGAAGCATGGGTGAAGGAGGGCACAGCATGGGCAAAGGGTGTTCTCCAAAGAAATTCACTAGTGTGGCAAGCCAGCAGATTCCCCAACTGGTTTCAAGGTGTGTGTAGGTCATTAAGTTCTCTAGCAATAAACATTCTAGGTAACAGACCTCTGCTTATTCTTTCCTACTGAGTGAAGTCCCTCTTTGTTTTGAATTGAGTTTCAGAAACAGGACAGTGGGTATAGTGCATCTTCGAGCTCTGTGACATCACTGCCACATCACTACTGCACCAGGATGCTCTGCCTCAAGCACTCCAGTGAAATTGCAGTTGTTTTCCTATTCTGGTCTTTCTTATGGGGAGGATCATGTCACTGTCCACTGTGGGAACTTACTCAAATGCAGATTCCTGATCCTGTCATACATTTACTGCTTCTGTGAGTCTGAACTGGGTTCTGAAATCTGGGATATGAAATACCTTCCCGAGTGAATTTTGTCAAGTATGTAGGCATAGGAAAGTATGCACTACGCAAGTGACTTTTCACAGTAACTGAATATTTACAAAGACTATGACAGTGTTTTAGCAGCAGGTTTATTGTGTTTTTATGGCTTTGTGTTTGCTGGAAATATGCCTGGGTGGTAGGACTGTGTAAGAAACACTGTGGTAGTGATAAAGAATAAACCATTGCTCTTGAGTAAATGAAATAAACTGCTAAAGACTTGGTGTCTTCAGGAGGTTACCTCCTGGTTATTATATTCAGTTTTTAACTGTGCATTGATAGCTGTAAGAATATTTTCATGAAAATTCTTGCAGATATAATCTCTATTTTTTCTAATCTCAAGTCCTCTGTCCTTAAATTCCTTTTCCCACTAAATTTCTTCAAAAACAAATGTAGCAAATCTGTTAAAATATTCAACAAAACTCTTATATATAATATTTTGATTTTTTTGTTTTGAGTTCGCTAAGGAATTCACATGTTACAGCACAGCAGGCTGCATGCTACTTTAGTTAATACTCACACACCTGTGAGGTTACCATTATTATTCTCATTTAATAGATAAATGAACAGAACCTCCAAAAGGTTAATTACCTTGACCAAAAATTACACAGCAAGTAAGTGGTAAAACCAGCACTGATTCTAGGCTGCCTGGCTGCAACCTCAGGGGATTTTCTGTTACATCATGCTACTCACTTGAAAAATACATTTATTTTATTCTTTTATTTTTGAATTTTAATTTTATATGTTTATTTACTTGGGAGGCAGAGGGACATATGGACAGGCAGACTAAGAGTGAGCTTCTTAAGGTTCACCACCCAAATACCTGAAGTTTTGGGGTTGGGCAAGGCAAGGACAAACCTGGGAGATGGAAACCACACAGATCTCCCATGTGTGAGGGACCCAAGTCCTTGACCATTGTCTGTTGTCTCCCAGGTGTAGTTTAGCGGGAAGTTGGAATCAGGAATGGAACTGGGACTCAACTCAGCCATTCCAATATGGGATGTCATTGTCCCAACCCATGCCTTAACTGCAACACCAAAAACTTGCTCCGATTTATTGTTTTTAAAGTGGACACAAGGGACAGCTTCAATTCTGATGGGGATCATCTCCATGTCTTATAAATATTATGACAATTTATAAATATTAAGCAGATTGGTCCAATAGTTTTGTTATAATGTTTATTTATTTGAAAGGCAGAGTTACAGAGGGAATGGGAGAGACAGGAAGAAATCTTCCATTCTCTGGTTAATTCCCCAGATGTTCAATAGGAAGTGGAACTGTTTGGACTTGAACCAGTGCTCATATGGGATGCCCACTGCACCACAACCCCAGCCCTGTTACAGTAGTCTTAATGGGAGTATTCTTTGAAGTAGAGATTCTAAGAATCTGTTCAACAAAATACTATTGTAGTGTTTCTGTGTTCTTTACTCCAAAATAAATGAGGAACTATTATGCTATGAGCAATATTTGTCTAAATGGACAGTTTTCCATTATCTTATTCATGCACTCTTTTTGTGGTACTTATCACTCATGCTGCAACTTTACTAACAGAAAGTATGTAGTGTCAGGTCGGTTATACAAACAAGACTTTTCCATTTTAAAAGCATATGTAGAACTCTGCAAGTAATCAATCCAGACTGCTAAAATGTTTTCATATTTGAGCCTTCTGTGCTGTTCCAATTAAGGTGGATCTTTCTCTGCAGCATGGGAATTGCACTGTATAACTGATTACCAAGCACATCATGTAAACGGCTCTTAGAAACTGCAAACAGCCCATTATGGAGAATGCACCTTATTAACAAAGGTCATATTAGAATCTTGCCCTGGTAACTAATCGCATCAAATGTACAGTACATCAATAGGCTCATAGACTAGGAAGCAGCGTTTTCCAATTAAGTGAATCAGTTTGACCTTCTGAACTATAAATAAACTGCAGCAACAGCTCCTGATTAGGCTTAAGGAGCCTGACTTCCATCGCAAACAAATGCCTCAGAACCCAAGCATACTTAGAAAGTTAATCCTGTAAAGAGTCAATGAACAGATTTAAAGTTTCAGCATTAATGTCTTGGACCTGTGTTACCTCCAATTTCTGCAGTGCAGGCAGAATGGGAATGCATCCCGCTGAATAGATAAACAAGCTCTGAATTAGTTTTTGCCCTCCCTCAGGATAACTAATTTAACAGGAGCAAACCCATTTTCAAAACAGAATAAAATATTTGCTTCCCTGAGTAATCACAGAGCCTGGTTGGACTACTGCCCCTACATGAAAATATGCAATTAAGTATTCTCAGTGGAAACTTAAAGTACTTGTTAAAAACAGATCCTGCCCCTTGTTTATATTTATTTGATGTCTGTCCCAGAACTAATTCAAAACCCATTCACCCTATTTATATCTGAAACTAACATATAATCCAGCTCTTTAATTCAGCACCTTTTTACATTGTATAAAACGCTGATGTTGTTGACCCATCTTCAAAGGAGAATACACACATTTTTTGGCAGAGTTCATAATGTGTTTCCATACCCTTTCTAGGTCTTGGTAATCTCATCCATGAAATTAATGATTTGGAGGAAATAAGGTTCAAACCTTGCAAATTTCTAAAAGGTCCTTGTGTCTATGTATGTATGTAGCTAACAAAAGTTGGGACAGACATGGTGTCGCTATCCTAGATAGAAATTATTAGTTTTCAGTAGTATTCATTGCATTTTTGTCACAAATTTTAGGATAGAAATTATAGAATGTAAGTTCTCACACATCTGAAAAAACAATGATTAATATATTTTCCTATTAGCATGACAAAGATTTAAAATTAGAGATAAATGCTTACTTTCCACAAAGATTTTCACACATATAAATGAAATATTCATTTCCATAAGCAATTCAGAAAAGCTGCGCAAGACCTTTCATTTCATAAAAAATCCTCACCTAGGGTGACTGCCCTCTCTCAGCAGCTGGCAGGGACGGCTTTCAATCAGTGCAATTTTTTTTGTCATTTCTTTTCTGTTATATAGGAATTCTCGAACCATACACTGCATTTAGAATTCTCTATAACAAATCTAGTGATTGAAATCGACAACCTCTTCCCTAATAACTTAAGAATATTGTTTCTAGTTTTGAGAAAAGGGAGTGTGACATTGAAGTATCATTAAATATGTAGTTTTTTATGGGGACAGCATTGGGAAACATTAAATTAAGCCACTTCCTGTTTTGCAGGGCATCCCACATGAGTGCGTGTCCAAGTCCAGATTGCTCTACTTCCAATCCAGCTACATGTCCGTGTGCTTGAGAAAGCAGCGGAACGAGGTCAAAGTGGCTGGGCCCCTACTATCCACATGGGAGACCTGGATGGAGTTCAAGGCTTCTGACTTTAGCCAGGCCCAGCCCTAGCTGTTGTGGCCATTTGGGGACGAACTAGAAGATGCCTTTCCCTCTCCCTCTGTAACGCTGCCTTTCAAGATAATATATAAATCTTTGATAAAAAGTAGGTCTGTCATTAGAAGTTCAACATTGGTCTCCAGCACAGGAAATTATAGGTTCAAGGTTATATTTAATTAATATTTGAACAATGGGCTCATTGTCTCATATTCTGGTATGGAATTTTGGCCTTCAATAAAAATTTTTCTTAGGGTTTTTACATATTGATGCAAAAGCCATAACATGGCTTTCGTTCCTGTCAGAAGTGAAGTTGCAAAGTGTCAACTATCACTTAACTTTGTTCTTCATTTATGGACTTCTCTCTGTACCCATGGGGGCTCTGTTATGTTCCAGATATGATTATTTTTTCATATCAAGGATAGGTATCGAATAAGTAGGTTCACACAGAAGCTCTTGTGACTTAATTTATCATTCATTCCATAAGAATTGATATGTTGCAAAGTGAATTAGAAGGTAAGTCAAATTACTGACTCTATTAATATTGCACTGTCTGCACTGAGAAGCTATTTCTAATTAAAAGGATCTATGGGTGTCCATCTTATTTTATAATACAGCAGGTGTTATTCTTTCTCCTTACAGAGCGGTGAGAGGATGTGAAGATAATGTCTGCTCAGGAGGGTTGTTGGCTTTGCTTATTCTCTTTATTAATTTCTCAGCATCTAGATTGGTTCCTTAATATAGCAGGCACTTAATTAATGCCTACTAAATGTATAAATCCTCTTTATCTCCTATTATCAAAATGCATGCAAGGCACTCCAGGGTTGGTAGGTACTGCAGACATCTAGCTATGAAACATATTGCAGTTGTCCCTTGGTATCCACAAAAGAAGGTTCCAAGAAATAATAAATGCTAAATCTGCATATATTCAGATATCTTCCATAAAATGGCAGAGTAGGTTGGATGTTGTGTTGCTGTTTGTTAAGCTGTTTCTCTGGACATCCCCATCCCATATTGGAATGCTTGGTGTGAGTCCCAGCAAATCTGCTTTCAATCTTGCTTCCTGCTAATGCACTTGATAGACAAGAAATGATGCTCCGCATACTTACATACTCATGTAGGAGACTTGGATGGAATTCCTGGTTTTTGGAGTTGTGGGCATTTGGGGAGTGAACCAGTGGATGAAAGATTTCTCTTCTCTCTCTCTCTCTCTTTCTCTCTCTCTATCTCTATCATTGTCTCTTCGTCTCTCTGTCTCTCTGTCACTTTACTTTTCAAACAGATGAAAATAAATAAGCAAACACTAAAAAATGGTATAGCATTTGTATATAAGCTGTACACAAGCTCCTGTAGACTTTAACTCACATTTAGATGTCTTATGCAATCTAATACAATGAAATTTTATGTAAAATTGCTGCTATATTGACAAGAAAAATGTGCACTTTCAGTACAGAAGCAATTTTTTTCAACTGTTTTTATCCTCAGTTGATTAAATGCATGGATGTGGCAAACATAGACAAAAAGTGTCGATGATATATTGGAGGGTTGCACGTAAAAGGGAATACTGGCTGCAGAAGATGAAAAAGCAAGTGTGGGAGAGACTTCTAAAGGCTCAGGCAAACAATTCTATTTTCTTTTTGGGTAGAACAAGACTGTGTATCCAGCCTGGCTTCCATAGGTGTGATCCTGGGAGTAGCTACCAGCCTCTTGAATGTAACCTGAAGTGGTTTCAGCAGTTGGCATCCTAGCTCATCAAAATCTCGTGTATGAGCCTTATCCTTTATACTTCCTCCTGCCCCATCCACCAGCTGGAAGAAGACCTGACAGAACACTCCATGTCTCAGCAGAAGGTGGAAGCAGACTGAGTACTGAGCCAGCTGTGACGCTCCCCAGCTGAACACAAACATCTGCCTTGGCTTTGTGAGAGTGAGGGGAAAACTTTCAGGTTACATAGCCATTTTTCTGTTTTTAAATGTTTTTATTTATTTGAGAGATAAAGACACATACACACACACACACACACACACACAGAGCGAGAGTGAGAGAGAGATAGATCCCATCCATGGAGTCACTCCTCGAAATGCCACACCAAATGCCTGAAACAGCCAGTACTGAGCCAGGCTACAACTGAAAACTGGGAATTTAATCCAGGTCTCCCCTCTGGGAGACAGGATCCCAATCACTTGAAATTAATTATTGAAATATTGCCTGCTGCCTCCCTGGGTCTACACTGGCAGGAAATAGGAGTGATGAGTCACAGTTGAGTATTGAACACAGGCAACTTCATTATCACCTTGACTTAGAAAAGGAAGCTCCCTCTCCTCATCCCCAGAACTGTGGCATAGTGGATAAAGCTGCCTTCTACAACACCAGCATCCCCTATGTGCCCAGGTTCCAGTCCCAGCTGCTCCACTTCTGATCCTGCTCCCTGCTAATGCACCTAGGGAAGCAGTGGAGGATGGCCCAAATACTTGGGCCTCTGCACCCATGGGAGACCAGGAAGAAGCTCCTGGTTCCTGGCTTGGATCAGGACAGTTCTGGCCATTGCAGCCATTTGAGAAGTGAGCAAACTGATGGAATCTCTCTCCCCCTCTCTGTAACTCTGCCTTTCAAATAAATACACAAGTCTTTAAAAAAAAGAGTCTATAGGAACGGTTGAGACAGACAAGGCAACAGGAGCCTTGGCAGAAGGAATAGAACCGTGTTTGGAAACACTGGTGGATGCGATTGTTCTGTAGCAGGAGAATAGGTGATTTGGAATCAAAGTCCGATATTAGGAGATAAGTAGGTCAGCCATACAAGTTACAAAAACTTGGGATCATCAGCTGAAAACTGTTGATATTTGGCAATTGTAATATCTTGGGCCAGAGTTTTCCTTTGCTGCTAATAGGTACTGTAAAACCACAGCACTAAGGGGCATGGGTATTCGTCATTGTATCAAATAAAACTTAAGATTTTATGGCCCAATTGGGTGAAAGGTCGTCTAAAGCTCCTTTAGTTACTTTTTACCAGGTTACCCTAAATAGCTTTCCTCCCACCTTTCACAGTTTTCATTAACATTTACTTTGCCATTAAACGTTTCATAATGAAAACTTTTTTCAATAAGCAGCTAATTTCTTTAAGTCTGTACCTCATGTACATAATTTTTTCTGGCTTATGTGTTTATCAGACAAAGAAGGTATAACAGTATTTAATGTTTTACTAACTTTCCTCAGTGCCATTGCTGGGCCACATTTTTGTTTAATTTATCAGATTTACTCTTCATAAGTGTATAATAAGATCAAACATTGCCTTCTTTTTTTTTTTTTTTTTTGACAGGCAGAGTTAGACAGTGAGAGAGAGAGAGACAGAGAGAAAGGTCTTCCTTTTTCCGTTGGTTCACCTCTCAAATGGCTGCCATGGCTGGTGCACTGTGCCAATCCAAAGCCAGGAGCCAGGTGCTTCCTCCTGGTCTTCCATGTAGGTGCAGGGGCCCAAGCACTTGGGCCATCCTCCACTGCCTTCCTGCACCACAGCAGAGAGCTGGACTGGAAGAGGAGCAACTGGGACAGAATCCAGCGCCCCTACCGGGACTAGAACCCGGGGTGCCAGCGCTGCAGGCAGAGGATTAACCAAGTGAGCCATGGTGCCGGCAAACATTTCCTTCTTGTAGTGGCGTTCACTAATACTCCAACTTCATCCTCCATTATTAAAATTTTTACCCATTTATTTTCAATTATTATTAGAAAAGCACACACACACACAAACAAAAGAAGGAGAGAGAGAGAGAGAGAGAGAGAGAGAGAGAGAGAGAGAGAGAGATCTTCCATCTGCTGATTCACTCCTCTAGTGACCACAGCAGCCAGTGCTGGACCAGGCCAAAGTCTTGACACTGTCATCTCCATCCAGGTCTTCCAAGTGAATTGCAGGCGGCCAAGTACTTTATTTGTTGTCTGTTGTTTTCCAGACTGTGAAGGGCTGAATGGGAGGTGGAGTCACAGGACTTGAACCAGGAACTCTGAGCTGAGCTAGGAGCCTCCCAAGTAGTGACTCAACCCAGAAGGATTAGCACCTTGAAACAATGGTATCTAAACTTATATCTCTCTCTATGACAAACTAAAAGATATGTCTATTTCCACATTTTCTACAAAGTATACAACGTTCAAAAATAATGTTGAAAGATAATTAACTAATTAAATAAATCATGCCACTGCATGGTATTATTTGAGTTCATAAGGCTAGTTTTGTATAGTTTCAGAAACATGAAATGTGGATTGCTGTGATAGTAATAAATGGAAAAAAGATAAAAAAAAAGTCAAGGTACAGGGAGTATACAGCACAGTCTGTACAGTGCAATTATATTAACAGTGTAACTCAATAGTGTATGTGTTTATTTAGGCATTAGCCTCTATCCATTCCTTGTACCCAGAGATTTCCTTCACAAACCCTCCTAGTAAGTATCAAACCACTCCTCTCCACAAAATAAACATTATTCTCAATTTTCCACTTATTTATATATTTAAAAAAAGTATATTACAGTAAAAACCAAATATCTTTGCTGATGCAATAAAATACTGTGACATAGCAAACATTTAAAGAACAGATCTCTAATACAAACTACCACCCTAGCCTAGAAGGAGCCTGAGAGACAGTGAGTGGTAGAAATTTAGAGACTTACAAAGGCAATGCCTAAATATAACAATTCTATTAAAGCAACACCCATATATGTCATAATCAAACTACTGAAAAACAAAGATAAAGAGAATACAGGTAAATAAAACTTCACTTAACCATACACATACATCATTTATCATTGGAGTGATTATCACAAAAGGTTGACAATGACTGAAAACTAAAGAAACGTAACAGCTTGCTTATATACCACATTATTTGTAAAATGTTAATAAGACAGATGTATGGTGTGAATGGCAAATGGTGACCTGACATGTGTCTCTGAAAATCAGAAGTTGATCCTTAAACCTTAAGTTCTTATGTTGGCCAAGAAAAAGCAAGTCAAAGACCAGAGAAAAAGTATGTGATGAGCTTCAAAGTGCAGTAAGAAATTGACCGTTGGGGGGTTCAATCTATTTAAAGCTATTGGAAACCTGGAGATGAGCGTTGCGGTGCAGTGAACTAAGCTGCTACCTTGCATGTTCACATTGCATACCAAAGTGTCTGGCATTGAGTCGTGCCTCAGGGTTCAACCCAGCCACCTTATGATGCACCTGAGAGGCAGCTGGTGGTGGTTCAGGTACTTGGGTCTCTGCCGCACACATGGGTGACCTGGGTGGTGTTCTTGGCTCCTGACTTTAACCTGGCTCATCCCTGGTTGCAGCTTGAATCTCTCTCTCTCTCTCTCTCTCTCTCTCTCTCTCTCTCTCTCTCTCTCTCCCCTCTCCTCTCCTCTCCTGCTGCTCTGCATTGCAAATAGATAAAATAATGAGAATAGACTTAAAAATGAGTTTTCATATTTAAAGAAATGTTGGAACCTTCAGCCATATTAGATGAAAAGGTTCACTGCTGTTGGTGACACAGAAATGGCTTGAGTTCCTCAGTGTTCCACGCAAATGCTTCTGAAGCAGTTCATGGGGCTAGTTATCTGGGGGACAGAATCAAGACGTACCTGTTTTTACACTTTAAGGAACTTGAAAACCTGAGCAGTGGGAGACTTTCTCCAGGGTGAGGTCAAAGGCAGATGCACATATCATTGTTTTTGAGTTCAGTGCTTTCCTGCATGCCCATTGTGGGGATTCAGCATTGTCACGGGTGTTTATTTCCTTCATGGTTTTAGGAGTCTGCAGAGTTGCACTTTCAAGGACTGGGTGGAAACTTTCTCAGAATAGAAGAGGAAATCATTCTAACTAACTCAGCCTTTGAGGCAAATGTTTCCTGAAGAACAGCCATCAATTAACCTAGGGACAATAAACCCCTTTTCTTGTCTTATCTCCAGTTAATAATGCATGACCAAATGCAATGTTCCAACGTAAATCAGGGCAAACAAAATATACTGCAAATTTATTTCCTTCTCAGGTCCAATAGTTTGATATGTGTGCTGTTTTAATATTCCCCCTTGGGGCTGCACATCTAATGTTATCTTTGAAAATGTGCTAACAAGCTGGAAAGTATTGGAGCTTTTTAATACATTGTTATTACAACTGAGAATTTTGAAAAACGAAACCAGATGCTTCTTATTCAGAACCTAATCTGAAAGCAAAATGGGAAATAAGAACAAGGCAAAAAAAATTATGCTACATGGTAGGATTGTCTTAATTCATTATCTGGTATTGAATAGATTTTTCTTTCACTATGACATGACTTTTTATGTTAGTGGAACATTTTCATGTTGGAATGTTTTTTTTGGTTCATTTTTCTGAGATCTTATATAGTCAAAATGGTCTCCAGGGTGGGGGGTTTGAATGGCTCATTAATAGTGTGCGAATACTGACATTGGCTTACAAAATGTATCAGACTATCAGCAATAATCTGGAAGTTATGCTTTAAAATTCTAAAGAAGATATTTTGCAACCCTGTGGAGAACTGGTACACTGGAAACTAACTCATAACTCAGATGCTTAAGAATCTGGTTCAAATAAAATCAATCCCTTTAAAATATCAGCAATGGTAGTCATTATGAGTTAAAATTCACTAAATAACAAAGCAAGAAACATTAGGCCACGTTGAATATTCTGCTTCATAAGTCTAACTAAGCCACTAAATCCCCTTGTAAACTGGATACATTAGTGAATTCCATTGGAATTTTTTTGGACAAAGTAAAATGGACAGACTTGTATGTTTAAAAATCTAACCCAAGAACCCATTTGTAGGGTTTTTCTAGACTGGACATTTTGTTGGAGGAAAACAGTTGTAGTAACAAAATCTAAAGTGAATGTCCAAAGATCATAGTGAGAATTAGCATAACTTGCACGGACCACATTCTTCCAAGTAGTCTAAGCATGAAACACACACACACACACACACACACGCACAAGGACTCATGATTAATTTTTCCTTACTTCCGGAATCTGACATTACAGCAAGTACAATTTAGGAAAAGAGAAGGGAAAGTGGCCTCGCTTGCTTACGCCATGATTGTCATCAGAGGTGACCTCAGGAAGGAGAGCACGAGGAGCCACACTCGCAATGATTTCTGGTGATGAGGGGGTCCCCTAGGCATCAATCAGATGGCAGGCCTGTGGCCATAATGGAAGCCTGCTGCGTGGTACCCTTAGTGTGTCACGTTTCAGGAGCATCTTGGTGATGATCTAGGTGGGATCAGGTAGAGGGCAGTAACCATGGAAACAAGTGGGCCGGGAGGAAAGAGAGATACAAGCTCCATTTGTGCTGAATGGAGCATGCAGTTCCAGGAACAATGGTGGTAGGAACACCATGCAGTGAGCTGAGATTGATTGGACAATAGGAAGCGATATCAGGATCTGCAGTAGAATGGAGTGGCACCTCTTAGATAGTGTCTGTGACAAGAGTAGGAGGAATGACAACCGCGGTGGTGCCCTGGAAAGGAATGTGGCTAACGGAACATTCAGCAAAAGTTGCGAGTTGCGTGGTTGGTCTACTTGAATGATAATTGGTGCAGACCTTATTAGAGGTTGCAAAAATGCTGATGGTGGAATTGTTGGGGGGCAGTACTCAGGATCAGTGTTGATGTGGATCATTTGGGGATTCCTAGAGCTCTGGTGAGTTCTGATGATATCATGGACAGTGTGGCTTTGCTGGTGGCTGCTAAAAGGAAGTGACAAACAAATCTGCATAGCTGGAGTTTTATGTGGTGGGGACTCTGCTATTTCTTCATCAATTTAGGGATATGAAATAAAAGTCTCCAGCTGCTTCAACTGAAATGGAACTGGAGTGAGGTGACCACCACCCACAAAGAGGTGTGGTATTCCACTGAGGTCCAGGGAAAGATAGGATGACCAGCTCCTTAACGTACTTGGCTACGCCCAAAAGGCTAACCAAAAGACTACACTGCAGGTAGAGTGGCCACACACTTCTCCGAGTGCCTAATGCTACTCTAAGATTTATGAGATAATAAGATTCAATGTCGGTAAACAGGGTAAAATCTGAAACTCATCAGTTTAACATTAAGAAAGTTATATTGTTTGTAATTATGAGACATAATTTATGGTTTCATTTCTCCAGCTCCTAAAATACAGCCCATGAAGAAATAAAAAGTCAGTATGGAGATTCTTTGCCTTAATTTTCCTATAGAAGCTATCAATCAATATGATGATAACTTGTGAATCACAAGATTAAAATCAAACAGGCTGAAGCTTGGCTTCCAGCTCTGATGGAGGAACCAATATTAGTGCAGGACTCATGCCATAAAAAATCCCAAACTGAACACTGCCTACAGAAAAATAATTTTCAGTCACTGAATGGATGACCAGTATCTGAAAGAAGACAATTTCTGAGCTAAGTGCTATGATGCTTTGCTGTACCTGAGAATGCTTCTCCAAATGTGGCCCAGGGTGCATCACAGGCTTACTGGGTTGCAGGGTCAAATCAGAGGTCAGGGATGTTGATGTGACTATAATTTTCAAGGAAGGAAGCACACTGGGAAGTGGGAACTGAATGGGGTTGCAGCAAGATGAAACTTGTAACTTCTTTGGTGAGTATCAGCCCATGAATGCAAAAGACAAGACTGCATAAGGTTTGATTGAGAGTGACTGTTATGAGAAGGAGGAAGAGAGAGAAAGAGATCTTTGATACATTGGTTCACTTTGCAAATGGCTGCAATAGTTGGCACTGGACCTGACCCAAGTCAGGAGCCTTGTACTCCATCCAGGTTTCCCATGTGGGTGGCCCTGACCAAGCACTTAGGCCATCTTCTGCTATCCCAGGTGCTTCAGCAGGGAGTTGGTTCTGAAGTGGAACAGCTGGGATTCAAACTCTTGCTCATATGAGATGCTAGTTTTAGGCAGCAGTCTCACTGGCTGCACCACAGTGTTGGCCGCTCTGACATCTTTATCTCTAGGACAATCTATTAGATGAAACCAATTAAATTGCCAACATTTGACTCTTTTAAGCTATAAAAATTAAAGAGTTCATATCAATGGAACTGAAGTTGCATTTTCATGTTTTGACTATTTACTTGGGCAATTTGTAAGTATAAAATATCTTGTAAATGATATATGCAGGTGTTGTTTGAATGAAAATCATTACATGGCATGAATTTTTCCAAAGATAGAAGTACAATGTTTTTATTCTTGCAGAATTCGTATAATGATATTTCATTCTATATTAACTTATGAAATAGGAGTCAGTCTGATAATTGGGCTTGTTGATTTAACAACATTTAAAACAGGTTATCCTTTCAACAAAAGAATTTTAGTTTTTATTTCCTTGAAATTAAAAGAAAGAAATTTCCTATTATAAATGAGCCAATTAAGCTGAATGTAATATTGCCCTTTATGTCAACTGTCATTTATTTTTTGAACTGAAGTTGTATTGCAGAATTCACAATATAAATGAACAAGTATTTCGTTACGTGAATCATCATGTATAACTAATAATCACTTACCATCAATGATCAAAAATAAACATTACAAAAATATAAAGGACCATAATTATAATTGTAATTGTAAATTTTGAGCTAATCATTTTGGCTAATTACTTTTGAACAATTGTTCATCTGTTACAGCAATTTTATCAGTGCAAATATTAGCTATTGTTAAAATTTGATGAGTTTATAATACATCATTCTTTTAAATCCCTTCACATTGTAAAGTGTTTTCTTATTTCATAATTTATTTTAGTTTATTTTTGTAGTTATGGCTGTACATGGAAGATGGAGAGGCACAGACAGAAAGGGATAGAGAGAGACAGAGACAGATGGACAGACTGACAGACGTTGTCTATCCTCTCATTCACTCCCCAAATGCCTGCTAAAACCAGGGATAGACTAGGCATAAACCAAGAGCCTGGAATTCATTCTGGATTTCAACGTGGGTAATAGGCACCAAAATACTTGAGCCATTATCTGCTGCCTCCCAGAAAGTCCATTAGTTGAAAGTTGGAAGCAGAGCCATAACTTGAATTCAGGCATTCAAACAGGGGATGTAGGCATCCTAAGCAGTCTTAAATCCTGCAACAAATGCCTACCCTTTAAAAATGGGTTCTTAGCTATTATATTTTATCTTCCCCACATGTCAGTATTAGAAGATAAATTTTAGAAAACAAAATGGGAAGTAATCAGAAAAGTAAATAAAAAATTTTTGCACCATTGAAGTACTTTTGTTTGGAGAAAATTGTGAAAAATGTCAGAGTTGTTATTTTCAGGACAAGGCATTACCAGAGTAAATCCCTGGTGTATAAGGAAGTGAATTTAGAATTAACTCCATGTCAACCATGAATGATAAATTTTAAGAAAAACAGAGAAAATATATCAATGTATGTGAAGAATCCACTAACCAAACTTTTTTTAAGATGCAGATACTTGACGATTTAACTTGAATATTAAGCAGTGGAAGCATTTTAGATTACCAAATCAGAGCAGGTTTCCAAAGCATTAATGAGCTCTCCCAAATTGTTAAAACATAATAGATCCTGATTACTTAATTATGAACCAAATTATAGCATATTTGTATCTATATTACATACTAGGTTGGGAGAATGGAAAGTATTTACCTGAAGAATGATAAAGGACAATGTATAGATTCTATTTATCAAATGGTCTTGGCAAACACAAAGCGAGTGAAGACCATGGTAAGTATTCTAAATTGAAATCTGCCAGACCATTGGAGCTTTGTAAATAGAGAATGAAAATAAGAATACCAATAAGGTCTTATTGAACAAATTATATACACAATTTAGTTTTCATCAAAGTAATGATTAATGTTCAGAGGATAATCCAAAGAGATTCATTATAAATCAATTATAGGACTCAGAAAGTTTATATAAATAAATACTGTTATTTTATCTAGTAAAGGACACAATCATAGAAGAATAATAATCTTCTTAGTAGAGTATTTTAAGAAAAGTAAAACCAAGGTGGGTGTTTTTCCTTGTGTTAATATGCTGTGTAAGAAACCAGTGTCCCATATTGGAGTATCCATATTTAATAACTGTGTCTGGCTCCTTATTATAGCTTTCTGCTAATGCAGACCCAGGAGGGTAGTGGTGATGGCTCAAGTATTTGGGTCCCTGCCCCCCTCACTGGGACCTAATTGAATTCCTTGCTCCTGGCTGTGGTCAGGCTGAATCCCATCCATTGGGGACATTTGGGATGTGAACTGGTGGATGGGAGTGCTCCCTCGCTCTTTCTCTCTCTCTCGCTCTCTCTCTCTCTCCTTGTTTCTAGCCTTCTCAAGTAATACATAATTTAACATACAACAAAAACAGTACATAAAAAATTATTTGAGATGTCAGAAATACAACAATGCAACTATACATATGGCTGGAAAAGAAAATAGTCTAATCCCTAAAATAGAACAAATTATTTGACATTTCTTATTGTGTGCATTCTCCAAAATTTGAGGTAAATATTGAGTTAAAATATTTATTGATTCTGATACATTTTAAAAACTTTTCAACTTGAACGAATGTTGAAGTTTACTAAAAATACATTTATCTGCCTAAATGTATAGTGAAATGATTTTCAAATGGCAGTGGAAAATCTAATTAATGCCTCATGGCACAGAGCACTCCTTAAGAGTGTATTCTAATGATCTTTCAGAAATTCTTCATATATTGATAAAAATCTAGATTCTGTAGTAAAAGTTGCATGTTTAAGTTTACAGTTTTCACATTTATTCTATACTTATGACCTAACAAAATTAATGCATAAAAATGTCACTGTGTGAAGCTCCCTGAAATCAAAGACTATATTATGAAATTATTAAGAAAACAATCTATTGATGTTTATGAATATATTCTCGATGTCAAAGAACTAACAGATTATTGCTATTGATATCTGTTCATTTCCAAGCACTAGAAAATAATAAACGCTCATTTGACTGTAAACTTACAAAGAGCATATCTTTCATCAAAAAATGATTTCAAAATCAATTTCTTTAATGTCAAAAAAACTGCTGCTCTAAAGAAAGGATTTCTATGTAAAAATATTTTTAAAGCTGTATTTATTTATTTGAAAGGCAGAGTTACAGAGAGGCAGAGGCAGAGAGAGAGAGAGAGAGAGGTCTTCCATCTACTGATTCACTCCCCAAATAAGCCACAATGGCTGGAATTGGGTCGATTTGAAGCCAGGAGACAGGAGCTTTTTCCAGGTCTCCCACTTGCATATAGGAACCCAAGGACTTGGACCACTTTCTTCTGCTTTCCCAGGCCATACCAGAGAGCTGGATTGAAAAGGAGCAGTCTGAATTCAAACTGGCTCCCATATGGGATGCCGGCACTGCAGGCGGCAGCTTTACCCATTATGCCACAGAACCGGCCCCTAATTTTACGTATTTTAAATGGCATAGATATTTACTAATAAAATTGAGGGATAAATAAAGATGTAATAAAGATAATACTTATTGAAAAAATCAGTCTTCATTATAGTATTGAGGCATACTAGGATACATCAAAACATTAGTGGAATACAAAGTGGAATACAAAGATAATTTTATTTTGGTGCAAATATTTTCGAATGCATGTATAGATTTTTTATAGCTCTCATTTTTCAAAAACATTTTGGTGACTACCTGTATCTAGGCAAAAGTTTTGTATACCTTTTAAAAATGCCTTCACCTTTATTCACTTTTTTAGTTAAGAAAATACCTATTTACAAGATATATTAAAAATAATGTTCTTGTGTCTAGAAATTCAAATCTCACATCAATTTTTTTATAGGAAGTATATTTGAGCTGGTACATGGTGATTTTAATAATACTTTTTTTTTTCTTTCTTTCTTTCTTTTTTTTTTAATTTATTTGACAGGTAGAGTTACATACAGTGACAGGGAGAGACAGAGAGAAAGGTCTTCCTTCCACTGGTTCACTCCCCAGATGGCCGCAATGGCAGGAGCTATGGGATCTGAAGACAGCAGCCAGGTGCTTCTTCCTGGTCTCCCATGCAGGTGCAGGGGCCCAAGCACTTGGGCCATCCTCCACTGCCCTCCCAGGCCACAGCGGAGAGCTGGACTGGAAGATGAGCAACTGGGACTAGAACTGGTGCCCATATGGGATGCCGGGGCTGTAGCTGGAAGATTAACCTAGTGTGCCATGGTGCTGGCCCCAAATACTTTTATTTTCATGAACACAAGAAGTGCAACTTTTTTACACAGAATTGTCATATTCTACTGATCTTATGAAGATTCACTCTTTTTTTGTTAACCAGAATAAGAAGTAATTTTTCACTAACTTTCTCAAAGCCACTCAGTTCCATGTACTCCCTTTAACAAGACCTGTCTAGGAGACTCTAGTCATAGAGTGTTACTGTAAGTCACAGTCAGGATAGAAGAATATTGGAAGGAAAGTTCACATCAGGCCAAGACATGGCAGAGACAGGAATGACTTCTGTAAACAGAGCCAAAAGGAGTGTGGCTTTGGTGAGAATATTGTCTGAGAGTGTTTCAGAACCAAGGAGAGAAACAAGAGCTTCTTGGGAGAAATAGGAACAATAGCATGGATTAGAGATGATTTTTAAAATTGAGTGTGTATTTCCCAAACAATAATAGCAACAGATATGTTCAAAGTTATGGTAGCCTAAAGCACTGTTTTAAAACTGATAGAAACTTCTATTCTTTTAGAGAAATTTTTAATGCCTCAGTACATGGTCTCTGTTCTTCCCACTACTGGGGGATAGGGAATAGTGTGGGAGTGGGGAGTCGGGCTCAGAGATTAGACAAATTTCTTTTTTTATTTTTTATTTATTTATTTATTTTTGACAGGCAGAGTGGACAGTGAAAGAGAGAGACAGAGAGAAAGGTCTTCCTTTGCCATTGGTTCACCCTCCAATGGCTGCTGCGGTTGGCGCACTGCGGCCGGCGCACCACGCTCATCCGATGGCAGGTGCCAGGTGCTTCTCCTGGTCTCCCATGGGGTGCAGGGCCCAAGCACTTGGGCCATCCTCCACTGCACTCCCTGGCCACAGCAGAAAGCTGGCCTGGAAGAGGGGCAACCAGGACAGAATCCGCGCCCCTACCGGGACTAGAGCCCTGTGTGCCGGCGCCACAAGGCGGAGGATTAACCTGTTGAGCCACGGCGCCGGCCGACAAATTCCTGATAAAAACACAAACTACTTATTTTGCCGATTTTAATTTAGGAGTGTAAGCAATTGCTTAACAGCTGCTATCCTTTTTAAGATGCTCTGACACCTTTGTATCTGTCCAGCTGAGGGGCATATGAACATAGGAGATAGATTTGGAGAGATTAAGCAGATAGTCAAGCCCTAGGGACTTCCTTCTCTGGTCAAATGTTCACGCTCATTGCACTTTGTACCACCTCTGGATAATAACAGTCTGCTTTACAATTATTCCTGTAGGAAATAAAAGAGATGCAGTAAAGGAAGAGGAGAGAGGGAAGCTCTGGCAGAGAGAGGGAGCAGGAGATGGAGAGAAGAAGGGGAAGAGGAAGGAAGGAAGGAGGGTGGGAAGAGTTCCACTATTTATGGTACAGAGTGACTGTTAAAGAGAAGACCAGAACTTTTCAAATTCATTTTTGTGAGTCCTGGTTAGTCAAAACAAATGATGTCTGGAAAGAAAGAAGAGGGAGAAAACATCCAAGGACAACTGGATTCTAAAAGTGAGTTTTTATAGTTCTTCTCCTCTATGATTGGATGCTACCCTATGAAACAACTCGTCACAGGAGTAGTAGAGTAGCTTTGCAGAATTGTAAGGACTCAGGTACATGCCAGAAACAGAGATAGGAAATTCTAATTGCAGATTGTATCATGCTAATACAGGCCTAGAGAGAATAGCATTATCTGATAGATTTATAACGGATTGATAGTGTCCAAAGTGTGATGATGGATTGCTTGCTTTCAAACTTGAGAAAGAATTTTAGCATGGAAACAATGAGGTTGTCGTTCAACATTTTATAGCAAATGACTTTTTATAGCAATGACTGACATGGAGAGCGGGCACACAATTTTGAATTTGCAAGTTAACACAGAACTGAAAGGGGTGGTAAAATGTTGCATGGCAAAAGCCAAGATGTGACTTGATGTCAACATATTGCTGTGGTACATTAACATAAAATGATAAGGGGCTGGTGCCGTGACTCACTTGGTTAATCCTCTGCCTGTGGCACTGGCATCCTATATGGGCACTGGGTTCTAGTCCCAGTTGCTCCTCTTCCAGTTCAGCTCTCTGCTGTGGCCCAGGAAGGCAGTCGAGGATGACCGAAGTGCTTGGGTGCCTGCACCCACATGGGAGACCGGGAGGAGTCACCTGGCTCCTGGCTTCGGATTGGCATAGCTCCAGCCATAGAGGCCATTTGGGGAGTAAACCAACAGAAGAAAGACCTTTCTCTCTCTCTCTCTCTTTCTCTCTCTCTCTCACTGTCTAACTCTATCTGTCAAATAAATAAAAAAATATGAAATTATAAAATGTAAACACTCAACAGTTTGTTTGACAGAGTCCCAAGTATAAAATGAGGAATATGAAGCTTTTACCAGTGGGCTTTCAGACGACCTGCAGCTCAGTATGAATTGATTGGCATGTAGTTACTTTGACTCTGTGGTTTATAAAAAAAGAGGCACATATCTCAGAAGAGGAAATCTCCTAATTGGTTCTGTCCAGCATGAGACAGAGGAAAACAAGCAAACAGGGTAGGCTTGGACAAAGTGCTGAACTGGGGCCAGAGAGCATTGCAGAACTTTAAGAAGCCGAGGCACCCTCCCACTGTTTTTTATATTTAAAATCCTGTGGGATGAAAAGCCCACACACCTGCTCAGTAGGAGCTCTAGTTCTGTAGATATAGTGTTCATGCATAGAAATCATAAAGAAGCTGATTTTCCAAACTGAATTTTAGAGTTTTTTTCTCACAGCCACTGCTGCTTGAATAGTAGGTTTCCCCTCACTGAAGGTCTTCGACAGAAGTTTGATGACCCCTTGGGGAATGTATTTTGTAGACTGCTTTCTCACCTGGCACAAAGTATTACCAGTAAGTGTTAATTAAACGAATAACTGTGTGGAGAGTAGTTAATTATTTCCAATGGTTCAGAAGCACTCATTATTGCTCAGACACAACTAGTTTCCCAAAACTCTGTAGAAGGGATAGTCATTTTTATTTTGCTGCTCGAAGAAATGAAGCTGGTTAGGGGAAAGGCAACGTGCCCCACCCAGAAAGTAAGTGGAGAGGCAGGATTTTGATTTCAATGGATCTGTCTCCTGCACCTGTGCCACCTTCAGAACGTGATGGTCCTGTTAATGGATAGTTTTTCTCATGAAACACCCCGTGTATTTGCCAGTTGAAAAGGTTTGCATTTCCCAACTCCTCCAACACTGGAACCAACTTGTTGACTGTATGTGGTAATATTGACATGGAGGGGAAAAATTTGGCCTGTGAAACAATTACTTTTAAGATGTGGACATTATTTTTTTCATTTTTTACAGGCAGTGAGAGAGAGATACAGAGAAAGGTCTTCTTTCTGTTAGTTCACCCTCCAAATGGCTGCTACGGATGGCACACTGTGCCGATCTGAAGCCAGGAGCCAGGAGCTTCCTCCTGGTCTCCCATGCAAGTGCAGGGGCCCAAGCACTTGGGCCATCCTCCACTGCCTTCCCAGGCCACAGCAGAGAGCTGGACTGGAAGAGGAGCAACCGGGACAGAATCCGGTGCCCCAACCAGAACTAGAACCAGGGGAGCTGGCGCCACAGGCGGAGGATTAGCTTAGTGAGCCGCGGCGCTGGCCAAGATGTGGACATTATTAATTAATTGATATCAAAGCAGCCAGAAAGACTATTTCCTCCTGAATTTGAGGAGCAAGAGGCCAGTCTTGTGGGACCAAAGCGGGATTCTGTTTTGCTCAACTGGCAGAAGTGTATGGAGAGAGTAAAGTGGCAGCTGGGGACAGAGTGCACTACTTTACTATCTTGCCAGTGAAGTTAAATTGCCAGTTCTATTTTGATCCATAATACAGAGTGTGAGCTGCTTGAGGCCAGTTTTCACACCATACTAATACAGTCACGTGTCATGTAGTGATGTTTCTGTGACAGAACTTAGGTATAAGAATGTTCCTATAGAATGAAGATGGAGTTGAAAAATTCCCATTACTTAGTGACATTGGAGCCAAAATAATGTCATGCAAAGCATTGCTTGAGTGTTTGTGGTGATATTAGATGACACAAAGCAACTGCACAGGCAGCCATGCAAAGTTATACCACATGCAATAATAGGCAGCATATATTACCTGATAATAAATGACTACATGAGTGGTTTATGTATTTACTATTTTATACTTTTATTTCTAAATTTTGGTATCATTTAACCTTTTCATTTATTTATTTTCATTTGAAAGGGAGAGAGAGAGAGAGAGATCTCATTCATTAAATTACTCTTCAAATGCTCACAAAAGCCAGGGCTGAGCCAGGCCAAATTCTAGGGTCAGGTGCTCCATCTGGGTCTCCCATGCTGGTGGACAAGGCTGCAATACTTGAGCCATCCCCTGTGGACTCCCATGCTGTGCATTTTCAAGATGCTGGCTTGGAAAGGGAGGAGCAGCAGCATGAAATCCAGCACTCCTGTATGGATTGTGGTCACCCCAAGCAGTGTCTCACTGCAGTGATATTTCAGAGTATACTCTCTCCACTTATAAGGAAATGCTAACTGTAAACGGTGTGCGCTCTGGTGCATTGCCTGCAGCCTCCTGCGTCTTGTGTTTCCTTGCATCTCGTGCTTACATCAGGAAGCTGTGTCCAATGATTGACCTATACATCCAGGCTTGTACACCCAAGTCTGTACACACTTTCAAGTGTGCTTTATGATTTTTCCTGCAATGATGAAATCATCAGACTATGAATTTCTCAGATGATATTCCTGTTGTGAAGCGACGCATGACTCGATTTACATGCTCTGATTCTTGCAAGGTGACACAAAAGATCTTGCACAAACGTTATGGTTGGGCCAGAACAGGTCTATGCTAAATGCCATTGTGCTGGATCAGCTAGAATGGTGTTGATTTGAATGGATGACTCTTCTTTGTAATAAGCCTTTATTCCTGATAACACTGGAATTTACCAGTAGCATAGATTTAAGATTTAACTCAAGTAGTCTGTGGCTTACTGGCACATGTACATTTGATTTTTTGTGCATGTGTTAATATTATTTATCACTTTTAACTTCCCTATTTTAATGTCACTGTAATGCAGATTCTAATGATCTGTTTATTTATGTGTAAACTCTACCCCAAACACACACACTGGAGCTTGAACTCACAGAGGGTGGTATCCATGCTACTGCTCTGGGTATACCCACAGTTCCTAATACTGGGCCTAGAAATAGTTACTGCTATCAAAGCAAACACTGTACCAGATGAAACTAGACGGATCCAAGGCTATTGCAATAGATGAGAGAGAGCTGAAACTCAGTCAGAGCACAACTCTGTTGAAACACAGGGATGGAGAGTTTATTGTAGGGTTTATTTATTTTTTTGGAAGGCAGAGTGACGCAGAGAAGGAGGTATAGAGAGATCTGCCATTCACTGATTCACTCCCCAAATGAGTACAATAGCCAGATCTTGGCCAGGCAGAAGCCAGGAGCCAGAAACTCCATTTGTATCTTCTATTTGGGAGATGGGAACCTAAATACATAAATCCCCTTCTGCAGCCTCCTGGGTTCATTCGCAAGGAGCTGGTATGAATGATGCCCTAACCTGGATTCAAACCAAGCACTCCGATACAGAATGCAGGTTTCCCAAGATGTGGCAATAAGGAGCTGACGTTGGATGCTGTTTCTGTGATGTGCTTGGTAAACGGCTTTACCCAAACAAAAAAGTCAACTTTCTTCTCTCTTCATGACAACTTGAAGTAAGGGGACTTGCCTAAGTTAGGGATCTACCGTTCCCAGGAGACTGGAAGACAGAGGTGCCATCATCTTTGATTCCAGGTCCACGAGAAACACATTCCTGAGTTGTAAAATTGGAAAGATGTTTTTTAAGGGATTTCTATCTCAAGGCAGCAGAGAAAGAATTTCCAATGATATGTTTTATAGTCAGCGCTGGAAAAAAAGGGAGATCTTGATCTTAGGGTTCAACGAAGCTTAACTGAGTGTTAGTCAGCTGAGGGGAACATCAAGGTCATTGACCAGTGCTAGTAAATGGTAGACACATAGATGAACAGAGCACAGAGATTATGGATATGCATGCATAGTTTGTAAATATGTGAGTTCACTGAATATAATCAAAGCAAACTTAAAAAAGTTATTTATTTATTTGAAAGGCATAGTTACACAGAGAAAGAAGGAGAGGTAGAGAGAGAGAGAGAGAGAGAGAGAGAGAGAGAGAGAGAGGTCTTTCATCCACTGGTTCACTTCCCAGTTGGCTGCAACGGCTGGAGCTGTACCTATCAGAACCATGATCCAGGAATTTCTTCCAGGTCTCCCACATGGGTGCAGGGGTCCAAGGACTTGGGACATCTTCTACTGCTTTCCAGGCCACAGCAGAGAGCTAGATCTGATGTGGATCAGCTGGGACTTGAATTGGAACCCATATGGGATGCTGGCACGGCAGGCAGAGGCTATACCTACTATGCCACAGTGCCGACCCCTCAAAGCAAATTTTCAATAATATTTAAAAAGCCTTCTTTTATCTCCATTACTCATTTGATATCTCATTGTGCAGGAAATACCATAACACCCCCAAATATTATACCTAGAATATACATAAACTAAAAATATTAAAAACACCCCTTTCAACTTTTCTGTTGGAAGCATAATCTATAAACTATTTACTGCAATGGAACAGAGGAAGATAAGTTAAATGTCTTTTAAAAAAATCACTCCTTCAGACACTATTGTATTCTCAACATTTTTGTTTATTCTCAAGTCGAAAGCATTGCACCAACCCCTGAAACATTATGCATGAACTTTCTCTGTGGTAGCTCTGGCTATAAAATAGAAATAATAATGCTTTCTCTTTCTACCTTGATGAGTTGTTTATGAGGAGCAAATGGGAATGTGCAAGCATTTTCGCATTGTAAAAATAACTGTAGAAATGTTGGGAATTATTAAAATGAGTAATGAACAGATAAAGTCGATTCTGAAGGTATTTTCATTTCCCATAATAATAAAATGTAGAAATATAATAAGATATGGTGAGTCAGGCTATGTCTTATTATATGGAAAATAATATCAGGTAACCATTACCTTAAAATAATTGGTAAATCTGAGATAGTTATATGTTTAAACAGTATATTTTAAACAATAAACACAGTTAAAAAGTTTCAAACTATACTGATTATTGGTCTCCAAAAATATGGAAATGTATAGAAGAAAAATCATCAGGGAAAGAGTATCAAATGCTTCTTAAGAACATGGACTTTATTTGGGTTCAGATCATCTGTATCCAAATCCCAGACCTACTACATATTAGGTCCATAATCTTGAACAAGTTACATAACTCCCTTAGCCCCTCAAGAGTGAAATAGGAATAAAGAAAACTACCTCCCAGGATCCCAGGGAGGATAAAATGGGATGAAGTATGCAAAATATTCCTCACAGTGCTTGACCCATAGGAAATTTTCAAAATTGCAGTAGGTACAGGTCCGTGTGCATGTGTAAGCACATGCATGTGTGTTCACATGAAATACAACATACACATATAAAATGTTAATCTGTGCAGACTCTCCTAAGTCGTTAGAACATCACACGCTCTTCAAGCACTTTTTTCAAATGACAATATTTTTCTTATAGTCTTAAAACACAACGCATTGGCATATTTTTTCTGTTTCACTACTATTGGTGCAGAATTTTAGCAAATCTTGTATGTGATATTATAGTTGTAAATTTCTTGTATGAAAGGAATTCTGCCAAACTACCCTTGGGAAAGGCATCATAGGCATTGCAGGACTGAAGAAGTGACTTTGAATTGGATTTTGGGAGCCCTAGGTTTGTCATTTATCACCTGTCTTTGGGAAAGTCCCTTGTCTTCCAAAATCCCAGTGTATTGATCTATAATCACTGAGTTAATTAAAAGTACCTGATAGGATTATTGTAAAGATCAAGGAGGTAATGTATTTTAAAACTTTATTAAAGTTAAGTATTTGGTTAGTCATCTCGCAGAAAAGATGGTTCCCACTTGGAATTTGCTTTTGATGTCATGATTGCTGATGCCACACCCACCCACCAGGGGAATAACCAAACGATTGTGACATGTGTAATGGACATGGTCCAAAGTGGCTGAAGTGGTCAAGGAAAAGAGACTGGCTAGGGGTTTTCATTATGGTTAGGGGGATTATAAAGTGAGGGTCTCTTGCACATTTCAGCTCCTCTCTGGAACCCAAAGTAGTGTCTGGAATTTCTTAACAGGTTGTAAGAGGAAAGGGAAGGGAGGTTAAAACTCTATAACCAAACATTAGATATAGACTAATAGTTAATTAAATTCAACTAAAGAACTTTATCCTACTATTCACAGGAGTGTGTGGGTGTTGGTTGCTATCCAACAGCCACTTCCTCTCCTCTTCCTGGTGGACTGAAGTGACCTCCATCCATGCTGGCCTCAGTGTGCAGCAGCCTGCTAGGAATGATCTTGCTCTTTCATAAAAACAAGAGATTTATGAAAGTTAAATGCTCCACTTATTTAACATCAGAATATTTTTGCCTTTAAAGTTCATAATTTAATAAACTAATAAATTATAAGCCTGCTCAGGAATATTTTAGCATGAATTCAAAGTATTCCATGTGTTTCAAAATGTTGCCATGCAACTCAAGTTGGAGAAAAAAAAATGAATGAAAGCAAATATTAGGTTTCTTTATGATAGTGGATTTTAAAAATACAGGCTAACACCTGGTAATCAAAAAGTCTAATGTTTAGTAATAAAGCACTTTGGAAAATGAAAATGAAATGAATCTTTGCCGTTTAAAAAAATAGAATGTGTGGAACAGATATAAATGTTTGGATTATGGAGCCTGCGTGAAAAGAACCTGTGGAGTGCTTACTGTGGGCATGCTGATGCACAGTGTGTTGCCTTTCTTGGAAAGGCAGCAACTTAACATATTTTGGCTTTTTATTAGAATTTTTATAATTTTTAAAATTTAACACTTTTTAAACACTTTGCCATTTTCACTTTATATAGAGAGAATATACACATGTACATATATATTATTTTTCTTGAAAACTATTACTCTCACAATGTGAGGGATACATGACAATGAACACGATGTGGGAAAGAAGGGTAGATTGTCATGTAGGTGGCATGATTCAAGAAGCAATATGTATAACTACATACCAAATGATTTGATATACACACAATTTTATATTCTCCACAAATTAACTTCCACAAATAAGCGAAAATAGGCAACATATGTCTTTCTGGGTCTGGTTTATTTCTAGCATACTTATCTTAAGTTTCATCCTTTTTGTTGCAAATGTCTGGATTTCACTCTTCTTTGTGACCAAAAAATATCCCAGCATTATGTACAACACATCTTCTGTATTCAGTCATCAGTTGAGGAACATCAAAGTTAATTCCATATCTTTGTTACTGTGAATTGAGCTCCTATAAACACGTGTCTGCAGGTATCACATGCTAATTTCACATTCTTTGGATATTTTCCCAGGAGTGAGATAGCTAGTTCCTGAATATCTATTTTTAGTGTTCTGAGGACCCTCAATACTGTTTTCCACAATTGTTGTACCCATTTGCATTCCCACGGTGTATTATGGCACCCTTTTCTCTACAACCATGTCAATGCTTGTTATATTTTGATTCTTGGCTAATAGCCGTTATAACTAGAGCATTTTTTTTTTGACAGGCAGAGATACACAGTGAGAGAGAGAGAGACAGAGAGAAAGGTCTTCCTTCCGTTGGTTTACCCCTCAAATGGCCACTATGGCCAGAGCTATGCTAATCCGAAGCCAGGAGCCAGGTGCTTCCTCCTGGTCTCCCAAGCAGGTGCAGGGCCCAAGCACTTGGGCCATCCTCCACTGCCTTCCTGGGCCACAGCAGAGAGCTGGACTGGAAAAGTAGCCACCGGAACAGGACCGACACCCCAACCGGGACTAGAACCCAAAGTGCCGGAGCCACAGGCGGAGGATTAGCCTAGAGAGCCACGGCACTGGCCATAACTAGAGCATTTTAAGCTGGATTGTGGCAATTGGATTAAAATAACCCCCAAAAATGCCAAGATGAATGTCCAGACCTGTGATTAGATCACATGGCAAAATGGACTTACATTTACTGAGACAAGGACAGATTTACATGGGATTTCTTGAGTTCTTCAAAGGTTGTCACATAATTGGTCATCTAATCTTTATATTCATCATCTTAACCTTGCAGGCTTGGACATAACTTACATAATGATCTTCTCCCCACCTGTGCCATTGAAGTACCATGGAGATAGTACTTTTGAATATCTTTCAGTTTTCCAACCAATGGAGATCCACAATCTTGAGGTCCCACTGCAGCAATTTTAGTTTACTAATATTGAGACATTATCTGTACCTATCTCTTCCATAAGCTCAAAGATTCTCTATATAAATATAGCAACAAGAATCTTCTGAATTTATTTATTGTGGTGAGCAGAGAAACATTATTTTCTTTTCCTATTATAGTTCAGGAAAGCAAAGAATTGTACGTCTTTCTCTATTCTCCAAGCCCTAACATGAAATTTTACTTTTAAATGTTAATTATTGGAATAATACAAGCAGTAATAAAATATGTGCAATGCTTTTTTTTTTAATTTGTAAGGATTATTTCCATTTTGGAATTCTTGTTCCCTAAGTGCCCCCAGGCACTCTCCTCTCAGCTTCCATGTTTGCTTTTCTGAGACATGTATTAGATAGTTAACACTTTACCATGTATAGGAAAGCACAGAAAACAGCTTGGTTAGCCCCCCTTCAACGTAGTCTCAGCGAAATCTCTGTTCCTTTTGTTCACATTATCCTTGGATTCCAAATACTGAGTCATACCTATTAAATGATAAGTGCATGAGTGTGTAAGTGGGCTGTGCAAACCACATTGCGTGCACATCTGCTGCCTAGTCTTTCTGTTTCTGGGCAGACCAGTCATTTATCCTACTTTAAGGACCATTCCTAATCCCAGGTCTCCCAAATCTTCTTCAGATCCACATCCCTTCGTCAACAGCGAGGATTTTGAAGCTCCTCAGGAATATCTTTATGGGGCTATACTACAGCTCTATAAACACAAACATTGAAAATAGAGTGGGTTTCCCCATCCATTTTCATTCTTATTCCTACTCTTTTTAATGGTTATTATTTTTATTAGTGGTAGCCTCAATCTTGCAGTTCTCTGGGGTACAGAGACTGAGCCTTCTCCCTTTCTCCGCAAAGCTGAATATTCAGCAAACTTTGGCTCTGCTCAGGAAAGGTTTTTCTGTCTTTCCCCATCTGTTCTAGTCATACTTCTGTTCCTTCTGGCCTGCATTTTACTTCCTACTTTTGATTTCTTGCCCTTCTTTTTTCCACCCTCCATTGTACCTTGAGGATTTTCATCCCAAATTTCAGGTTGGTTGAGAGTGACCTTTGCTTTTCTCAAAAATCAAATTTTCTATTACCTGCAGAATAAATTCAAACTCCTTAGCATGGAATTCAAGCTTCAATATATTGGTTTAATATAAATTCAAACCTCAGTGAATTCAGTATAGTGCTAATATCTGGGATTTGACATTTCATGTCTCTGTCTTTTGGAATATTTTTATTTCAGAAGTTTTCCTTCACATGTCATTATTCTTCTAAACTTCCAAGGCTTACCTGAAATATCTCCTTATTTCTTATATCCAGAAAGCTCATCCCTGAGAAACCCCAGGGAAATTGGATTGGGCATTGGCTTTGCGTTGGATTTGTTAAGAATATAATGTAGTTTTATTGGAGAAATACAGAACGTGAATCATCCACACACATATGTACACTCACAATTTCAATAGAACTTTGCAGTCCACCTCTATCTGCCTCAAAAAAAGTATGAGTTGATAGATGTGGGCTTTAAGTTCTCCATGTAGATCTCAGTTCCTGTAACCTGTCATAGGGCCATCTTGCTGAAGTGTGGTTTGAGATAAAATGTCCAATTTTTCCATATTTTATCTATACCTATGAGTGCTAGGCCAGATATAAAGAAGCACTGGTTTATGAGTCATTCTGTGGGTGACCTTGCTGGATTAACAGGTGGCGTATGCTCATCTCTAATGCAGAGTTTTGCTAAGGACATTTTCAATTTTGAATATAAAGCATGCCTGTAAGCTTCTGGATTTTAGACCTCTAGGTTTAGGACTGTATATTTCCTAAGGACACATATATGCCATTTGTGTTTAATTTTAGCATATATCCTAATGTTCATCTCAGTGGCTGATGCTTAGTCATTTATCTGAATATATTTTCACCCTGTCTAACCCACATGGGTCTTATGGTGGGAAGTATCCCTGTATTTCCTAAATGTGTATATATGAAATACATGAAACTTGTATGCCTTAAATAAAATTTTAAAAAGACAACAGTCTCCAACAATAGCAGATTTCTTCTATTTTGCTCTTTCCTTCTTGATGGTACTCTATTTTTCTTTTAACACTTTGTGATCAATGCAAACATTCTACAGGAAGTCTGTACTGCTCCTTTGGAGCAATGCCAGGATGGTCAAGCACCATCACTACTTCTCCCAGTGAGGATAAGTACTAGACTGCTCTGATTCAATTTGTGTTAAATTCAAGAAGAAAGGTCATCACAGTCTTTTAAAGAATCAGACAAACACTGCCAAAGGAATCTCAAATGTACCATATCGGTCTCAGGTGGATTCAAATTTAAACATTATACCTGTATAGTCTAAAAAATACTCAGCTTTTACAATTTAATACGAAAAAAGCATGGTGTAACATACTTCCATGAATACATGTGTGTGTGTGTGTGTGTCTCAGTAACAATAAACTCCCATTCTTTAGGATGTGGTGACAATCTGTGCCTTTCCTTCACAGAAAAAGATAACACACAGTCATCAGCAAGTTGTAACAGCTCAATGTTGCACTTGGAGATTTTGTCTTTTGTTGGGATCCCTTTATAACCTGACTAATGTCAGGTTGTGTTGTCTCTCATCACCACCTTTGATCATCATTTCAGCAGAGCGGGGCTAATGTTAGCATCTTCATTAAGCTCTGGCAGAGTTCCCTGCTGTTTTGTTAGATTATCAAAATATTTTTTTGTTTTATGAAAAACAGGAAAGGAATTTGTACTTATGTCTCCTTGTTTCTTATGTCTATTGTCTGGGTTAGAGACAAAAACGAGTATTAAAAAGGCAACCATAGCCATACATTTCAATGAAATTTTCTCCCAGGACTATTACCCTTTGTGGTTCCTGGGTAAGCCTCGTCTGGAAATGAGACCCAGAATTTAAGAACAAGGTTAGGTTGTTATCTAAATTGTCATATTTCAACTAGATTTTTAAGCCTCATTACGAATATAGCCAAGTGCAGTAACTACCAGAAAAAACAGTCTGCAACTGAAAGCTTAGGGTTCTTAGCATTTGACCTACGGTCCTTTGATTTTCTGCCACAATTCACATTGTATTAGGCTATAGAGAACACATTACAGCCTTATTATTACTAATGCTACCTTTTGGGTTGCTGTTTGGTATAGACATTTTTATAATTAGAGTGTGATAAATATCATATGAAATTATTGCCTGAATGTAAATCCTATCTCCTATGCTCATGTCAATGTCAAAGTAATCTTATTAGTATCTAGACTGCTCCAGAATGACAGTGAAGTGTGAATAATTCATTGGCTGCTTGAAGGTCAACTTGATGACTTCCACAAACACTTAGCAAGGCTCCTTATGTTTCAGTCATAAAGTACTTAACCATGGCTCTGCTAATTTATTTCTTACCACCGTCATGTGAGGTCACTGAGAATTACCTTTGTTATATGCTTCTGTGATTAGAGGAATTGAAGTATACGGAAATGGATGGTATCTGTGGTTAAGCCAGTTACCCAAAGTTGTAACCAAGGTCACAGGTAGGGTAGAAATCAAATTACGTGTCTAAGCCCTTGTGTGCTTCCTCATTGCTCAATCAAAAGAGGCAGAATATTTCTTAGGTGTGGAATGTTTGCAATTTTTCATTTTTAAATCTTGGACATACAGAGTAGCTTATATGTATATATCACTTTTAAATTTTCTTACATCTAATCTTTCGGCAAATATTGCTTGAATACCTACCTTCTGAACTGCTCTAAGAGGAACTGTGCATATGACAGTGGTTTGTTTTCTGTCCTCATGAAACTTTGTGTACACAATCCATATTAAAAGAAGACATGGAAGACAGAGAGGCACATAACTATTCTAAGTAAGCACTAGGCCAACATCGAAATGCAGAAGTTGATTTCCCTTCCACGTGTCACTTAAATTCTCTCTGTCTCTCTCTCTCTGTCTCTCTCTCTCTCAGTTCAGAAATAAACCTACACCTGAGGTGTGTAGCCACCTGGACAGCCAAATGATTTTATGTGCTTTCAAGTTGATATTCTCTAAATATTTTTTCAGAATTTACGTAGTTAAATGTCTAGGACGGAGAATGTGCTTTTTGTTTTTGTTTTTGTTTTTTAGATTCCAAATAAAGCAATTTATCATGCATCAAGTTGAATGAGTCTTGGTTCACATTCTCAGATGTGGAATTGTTTTAAATTTTTAGATGTTTAGTTTAATTTCTGCCTTTGAATACTTGATTTTTGCTGGCTATTTGAAAAATGTTGGGCCTTCCATGAGTTCCTACCCATCCCGGGTTGTGCCCTGGTGACAAGAGTGAGGAAGTGCATATTAAGTTGACTGGTATGAACACCAAGTACATATTAGCAATATAAACAGAAAAATGAAACAGGAGGCAAAGAGTCACCAATTGAAAACTAAGAATATTAACTGAATCATATGGTCTTCTAGTAGATTGCTGTACAGTATCTGAAAGTTTTCATCCAAGATTTTTCTCAGAGCTGCAAATGAGATGGGCAAGGCTGTTTTTCCAAGAAGATAACTGCTGTGCTTGCAAAGCTGGGCAGGGCCAACATTAAGTAGGTCCTCATTAGGAAGTGCAGCCTCATTGCCGTAAGACCCTCCATGTTTCTGCAAAAGGCCTCCATTGACTCCTCCTAGGGTGGCTCAGTCATAGGCAAACACAATTACCTGGAGTTCTGACATGAGTAAGGAAACTAGAACGCATCAAACTAGACCCTCTGAAGTCCTGAGACATTACCCAGAGAGACCTTAGTTACCACATAATTCTGTTGTGAAGCCAGGCACTATCCACTCTAGTTTTGACTCTGGATTTCAAAGCTGTTATTTTGTCTAAGAGTTGCATCCCTCAGTTTGAACCTCTGATTCATTCATGAAATAAAGCATCTGAACAAAAATCCTACAACAGAAAACACTGTGCTGGATACAGCAGAGGTCTTTGATCATCCAGCATTTGGCCATTTTGTCCATTTTGCTACAAATTTCCCCCCATGTTATGATCATTATCACGAATCCCTCACTTTGTGATATTGATACCTCTATTTTCAATAAAAATATTATTTTTTGTATATAATGTCTACATATGAAGTGCATGTGAAAATTGTTAATAATGATTAAAAAGTAATAAAATTAAAACTAAAAAAGACTTAACAAGGAGAAACTTTTAGCAAAAATTTAATATAGCTAGTATCACATTTTAAGTTCAGTTCTGTAAATATTTTAGCACCCTTTAATCTTTGTACTTCAGATCTCTATCAGATTGGTCTACCTTGCAGTCTGACATGAGTCTATCCTCACATCTTGTTTGGATGACTGTAACAGCCATCTCATTACTCTCCTGCCTCTGGTCTTGTCTTATTCCAGGCATCAGCCACAGGGTAGCCAGAGGTGTGTGACTCAAATGCAGATCAGAGTATGTTGCGCCCTTCAGAGACTATGTGGAATCCGTGACATTGAACTACAGGAAGCGACCTGCTTGGATTTCCTGGAATACATTTTAAAGTACAGAACACCTGGCTACACAAGAACTGATTGAGACTTGTAGTGGGAATGAGGGATATCTGGTGAGATTTGGAAATTAGCATTTGCATTTGAGCAAAAACCTTGGGAAATTCTTATGCCTGACAAAAGTTTCAGACTCACTAAGAGAGCAAAAAAATAAGTCATTAAATATGATTGCCTTACATATACTTCTTCTATTATTGTGGACTCCAGACTCAAGACATGCTTGATTACTTGTATTTTCCTAATTCTTTTATGCTTTCTTGCTTTTTTACATGCTCTTCCTTCTGTCTTGAATGCCCATTCTTTTCTTTTAAATTGGCTAATTCTGACCTGTTCTTCAAGAGGCCCTAGGAACAATTCCTCATTTGTAAAGTCTTCCTGAACTTTCACCTCCCACAGAGAACCATTCTCACCCAATGGGTGCTGTTATCACATTTAATAAATACTCATTCCCTTGAGGAGAGTTCAAGGTAAAACTAGTGGGCAGCTGTGAGTATTGTGGCCAAAGACAGGGCATGAACTAAAGTGAATGATTCTTACTGTGAACATGGTAAAATATTCTAAATCAGCATTCTTGACAATGGCCATCGTGTAAGAGGCATTCAGTAATTTTTGATGTAAAACATTAAAAAATGTGCAGTAGGGTATATGATACCTTTTTTTCTGTAGCCTAGAGCTTACCTGCTCAGGTCAGACCAAAGCTAAAGAAAATGTTACTAAATACATTTCATTCTAAAGATAATGACCAGAAATTGGTGCCATACTTCTGCAAGGACTTGCTAAGTGCTGTTGGAATTAGCCTTTGTTTAAAACCATGCACCCTCTCACTCTTACATTCTGCCCAAAGTATCCAAGAAACCTAAGGAGATAAGAGGCAAAGAGCGTGCCACATGCAGCATTAGCCTCCCAGGGAGGATTGTTTTTGACTGGTGAGAGGCCATCCCATTTTGAGGGTGAAAGGTTGGCACTCTGGGGCTAAAGCAAGTGATGGAGGTACATTAGGAAAATCACTCATGTGCCAAACTACAAAAAAGGGCAAGTGGGTGTTTCCTCATTCTATAAATCTACTTGTGTTGTGGATTTATGAAGGTCTTTTTTCTCTTCTGGATGGAGAAAGAAGAGCTGGGAGAAAGGGCAGGTAGAATGAGGTAGGGCTGAAGAAATTCGCCTGTTCACTGGCATGGGAGGTGGAAACTTTGTGGCGATGGTACCTGACAGTATCACCTTGGACAATGAGTGTAGACTCCTGTATCCAGGGACATTGTAGCGGATAAGCTATGTACAGGGCGTGTTGTGGTATGGAGGTGCCTGGTGGAGACATTCATGGACAAACAAGACTTTAGACAATGTGGGCCAAAAAGCAGCTATAGTGACCACAGCTGCACTTGGCTAATCCACTGTGTTCTTCATGTCCTCCTTTTCCTTATCCTCATTGTTAGAGTAGCTACTGGCTAGAAGGGGCAAGAAACAGAAGCAGTGCAAAACAAGACTCAGTCCCTTCCAAATCAATTCTCCTAAGACCACAGTGAACTGATAATGGGGAAGAAGAAAGCTTCCAGTGGATTACCATGTGGAATCCTATTCTGAGTTGGACTAACCATCAAATGACCAGTTCCAAAAAGCTACAGAAATTTCCTAAGTTGATAACTATGAGATCTTCCTCTCACTGGGGACTGCAAAGTCAGCATAATATGTTAGAAGGTAGTGATTAAAGAAAAATAAGTGATTTTATCAAACTTAAAAAAGGCTTATTTTAAAGGAATTCAATTTACTCGAACAAAAATAATGAACACCAAAAGGCACAGGAGTTTGAACGCCAAGGGATAGTTGTATCACAATAATATAGCTGCACTTCTGAAAGCATTTCTGGAGCCTTGGAAATACCCAGTTCTAATCAAGACAAACAAGTCAACCTCAGGATAAGTGGGAAGGTGAGAAACTTGTAGGGGTATAAGCATCTGAGGAAATGAACATGTAAACCAGAGTGGAGTGAGATTTATTCTGAGTTTAGAAAAAGTAGAAAAACAAACATTCTTTGGGTTAGTTTTTACTTGGTCATCCACATTAGGAAAAGGTTATTCATTAATGTGTAGAGGAGCTAATGTCTCATCAATAGGAAATCTCTATTTGGGGTTTTGATGGCAAATAAGTCTCCATCCCTTAGACAGTGTGATTTTCTTATTTATTTGTATTCCTTTGACAGGGAGGGAGAGAGGGAGAGAGGGAGAGAGGGAGAGAGGGAGAGAGGGAGAGAGGGAGAGAGGGAGAGAGGGAGAGGGGAGAGAGAGAGAGAGAGAGAGAGAGAGAGAGAGAGAGAATATCTCCTATCTGATGGCATGTTCCTCAAATGCCTGGTTAGGATTGGGCAGGGCAGAAGCTGGGAGCTAAGAACTTCATCCATGTATCCTCCATGGGTTGTAGGAATCCAATCACTTGAGCCATCATTGCTAACCTTGGAAGGTCTCCATTAGCAGAAAGTTGGAATCTGGAGCTACAGGTGGGCATTGAATCCCCCCCCCCCCCCACAATGTAGTAACTGAAACAGATTCAATCCTAATAAATGTGAACTTCTTTCCAAGAAACAAGTTTATCCCAATGTTGTAGGAGATGTTACTTACATTTTTCTAATAAAGCCCCCTGAAAAAGTCCCCCCTCTTTTAACTTCAGTTGCACCCCAGCCAAATTTATTTTAAACGGTAAACTCCATCTTTATTCTGTGTGTGATGGACACACTGGGGTTCCAGGGTTTTTGTGCCAGAGTTCCATTCCCTGTTAATGAACTGTCAGTCTCCTGTATTTGGTTACTCACATCATGACTTAACTGTCATGAGGAAATGATCAGATTAAGTTTCTGGATTAGCCAGAGGGCCTGCCCTTGATAAGAGTTGTTAGAGGAAGGGCTGGCTTTCCACTTTCTCAGAATCAGTTCATATTACGTATGTCACTTTACTCCCTTCTCTCTTTTGAGTTGCACCATGGAGTCACATTAGGACATGGAGAATAGGCAGTCTGGGAAACAAAGGGGACTCTAGAATATGAAACTACAGCTCTAACAGAAGTGTGCACAAAATGCAAGCTCATCATGCACGATAGTGGGCAGACTACACAGCAGGTTTGGTCTTCTCCTCAGGGCAGAAAATGACATGAAACTGCATGCAGGCATTAAGGGAAATGGTTCACAGTGTCAAAAATTGTTAGCTTCCTGCCAGCTCAACACAATAGCAGGTGCACAAGTTAAATACCCACACAGTCAAAATGGCTTTTTAAAGCTTTTGTATAGTTATAATATAACTTCCCTCCTTTTGAAAACATCAGGGCAAACATGAAAATGCTGAAGTGCATTATATGTTTTAAGTCATTGTCTTGAGAGGAAACAATAATGCTATTTCTTAAATTGAACATAAAATATATTAAAAAACTAAAATAAATCTATGGGTATGTAGGACTTCTGATGAAATTTCAAATTTAACCCCTCCACCAGGTATAACATGCCAAGGATATTGGGAATTGTTCTGTCATTCTGTAAATAATTATGTCTTTTTATAGAAAACTAATGACTCTTTCATGTGTTGCTGTTGCTGTATTCCTGTGGTTTGCTGAAGATGTAGGTGATGGAAGGCAGCTTCAGGACTAAATTTTCAGCATATGTTATGGGATACTATCTAAGATTTGCACAGTGTCTTTTTCTGACTTAACTTTGCATTTATGTCAGGAGTTATTACAATAGTTGGGACATAGATTATAAATATTAATATATGATAAGTAATAAATATTTTCTATCAATCCATGAATCAGATTTTAGGGGGGAAAACCAAAATTCATAAAATCATAAATGCTTAGTGTTGAGAAAGATGTTAAGATCTTCTGTTTCAACAGCTCTCTGCTGTGGCCCAGGAAGGCAGTGGAGGATGGTTCAAGTGCTTGGGCACCTGCACTCACATGGGAGACCAGGAGGAAGCACTGGGATCCTGGCTTTGGATCAGCACAGCGTGAGCTGTAGCGACCATTTTGCGGGTGAACCAACGGAAGGAAGACCTTTCTCTCTGTCTCTCTCCCTCACTGTCTATCTGTCGAATAAAAGAAAAAGAAAGAAAGAAAATGATACCTCTTGCTCTTCAAAGCCTACAATATCTACATTCTGACATCCTGAAGAAAGCATTTGCCAAGACTGCTTTGATAAATATACCAGTGAGACCTTGTAATTTTTTTATTTCAACTTTTAATTACATTTGTTTTAATTGAGTTTATTTTCCAAACTTTAACATATTTTTGATTTCTGAAACCAGGTCATGATTGGAAAGCAAATCTCAAAAATCAAATGATGAGTATATCAATAATCCATCAACAAGCTATGAGATTTGACTTGATTTTTTAACATTAAGAAAATAGAAATAATTTTTCCTAATACATTTCTATTCTGGGTATTGTGCTAAGATCTGGACAAATAGTGGTTATTTTTCTTCTTTATACAGCATATATTCTCCCTGAATGTCTAGTCAGTAAATAATCACATAAATAAATTAGGTAACTTTGGTAAAAATCTATGGTTTGAAGAAAACAAAGCAAACCAAAAACATAGATAGTGCTTGGGGAGGATAGACAGTTTTACTAGAAAATGTTGCCTACATTTATCAAGTGACTACCAGTCAGAAAATGCTCTACCCAGTTTATACCCATGAATTCATTGAATGCAATCAGCAACCCTTTGCGGGGGGGGGGGACTAAACCTATTTTTGCAGGTAAAGAAACTGTGCGAAAGGCAAGGTCAGTACCTGCTTAAAGCAGTCAAAGCTAACTTGTGGTAAAAGTTAGGATTTGCATTTAGGACACCAGATTCAGAGTCTCAGCTATCCATCACTCCTCCTTGGGGTCTGGGAGCCTTCACTGAGCTGCACTAGATGGTAAGCTAGACTGAGTCATAAACTCCTGGGTAGGAGAGCTCTGTGTGGAGAAGATATGCCAACTATATACAGACCGGGGCACTGAAATGCATTTGAGCTGCTTGACAATCAAAATGATAATGTGACCATACAGTAAATATGCAGGACATCGTAGCAAATGATGCCAGACTATTTTTGGCATACATAGCATGGAAACAATTTGTATTTATTCTAAACACCATTTGTTGAAGGGATTGTCTTTGCTCCAGGGATTGATTTTAGCTCCTTTTTAAAATATAAGTTTGTTGTAGATGCATGGACTGATTTCTGGAGTTTCCATTCTGTTCTATTTGTCTACACGTCTGTTTTTGTGCCAGTAACAAGTTGTTTTGATGATAACTGCTATGTAGTGTATCTTGAAATATGGTATCGTGATGCCTCAGGCTTTGTTTTTGTTCTATAAGTTTGCTTTAGCTATTCGAAGTCTCTTGTATTTTCATATGTATTTTAGCATTTTAGAACATTAGTTTTTCTAGAACTGAGAAGAATGTCCTTGGTATTATAGTTTGGATCCCATTGAATCTGTAAATTACACACATAAAAATTACATACAATAGTATGAACATTTTGAAAATATTGATTCATCCAATCTACAACCATGGAGTATTTTCCCAATATTTTGTGTTTTTTTCTATTTCAATCTTTAATGTTTTGTAATTTTCATCATAGAGATCTTTGACATCCTTGATTATATTTATACAAAATTTGTTTTTTGTAACTATTGGGAATGGGATTGATCTTAGAATTCTTTATAAGCCATGGCATTGTGTGTGAATACAAAGGTTGCTGACTTTCATGTGTTAATTTTATATACTGCCAATTTGCCAAACTCTTTTATAAGTTCCAATATTCTCTTAATTGAGTCTTTTGGCTCCCCTATATAATCTCATACTATCTGCAAATAGGGATAGTTTGACTTTCTCCTTTTCAATTTGTATCGTTTTGACTTACTTCCTTGCCTAATGGCTCTGGCTAAAACTTCCAGGACTATATTAAGTAGCAATGGTGAGAGTAGGCATCCTTGGTCTGGTTCCAGATCTTAGTAGGAATACTTCCAACTTTTCCCTATTCACTAAGATGTTGGCTGTGCATTCGCCATGTATTATGTGTTGAGGAATGTTCCTTGTATTTTGCTTAAGTTTTGCATCATGAAGTGATGTTTCATTTTGTCAGTCGCTTTCTCTACATCTATTGAGGTGATTATATTATTTTTATTCTTCGGTTGCTAATGAGATGTATCACATCCATTGATTTGTGGATGTTGAATTATCCCTACCTACCAGGGATAAATCCCTCTTGGTCAAGGTGAATGATCTTTCTGATGCATTGTTGGATCAATTACATTAGTATTTGGTTGAGGATTTTTGCATCTGTGTTCTTCAAGATTATTGGTCTATAGTTCACTTTTTCTGTTTTATCTTTTTTTTCCAGTTTAGGATTTAGGGTGATGCTGACTTCGTAGGAGTTTTGAAGGATTCACTCCACTTCAATTGTTTTGAGTAGTTTGCAAAGAATTGCAATTGATTCTTCTTTGAATGTCTGATAGAACTCTTCCTTTCAAATAAATAAATAATTTTTTTTAAGACTTGGACTATGTCTCTCCATGCTTCTGTTGTCTGTAGAGTTATGATGAGAATTCAGCTGTGAATCTAACTGAAGATCTTTTGAAAGTAATCTGGAAGTCCTCTCATGCACATTTTAGAATCATTTATTTTACTGTGGAAAGTTTGCCTAGAATGTGTCATAGTGAATATTTTTTCTCAGCATGTGTTATAGGAATTTCGTATGCTTCCTGAACTTTGAGGTCCTTTTCTTTCTCAAAATTACGTATGTTTTCTGTAATTATTTAACTGAATAGGCCTTCTTATTCATGCTCTCTTTCTATTCTTTCAGGAACTCCAAAGATTTGTATGTTGGATGGTTGATAGTATCCCATTAATCTCTAATGTTGTTTTTAATTTTTTAACTTCTTCCCCTTTTTTTTTATCTGACTAATTTCCAAAGATTTGTCTTCTAGCACAGAAATCATTTCTTTTGCCTCATCAAGTCTTTTACTGAGGCTTTTCACCACATTTTTCTTTGATCTATTGAATTATTCATTTCTAATAATTCTTAGACTTCTCTTTAAAATTCAATTTCATGGGAAAATATTTTATTTTATCTTATTTTATTTTAATTTCACAGATAGAGTTACAGACAGAGAGAGGGAGAGAAAGAGAGAAAGGTCTTCCATTGGTTCACTCCTCAAATGGCAGCCATGGCCAGAACTGGGCTGATCTGAAGCTAAGAACCAGGAGCTCCTTCCGGGTCTCTTAAGTGAGTGCATGGGCCCAAGCTCTTGGACCATCATCTACTGCTTTCTTTGGCCATAGCAGAGAGCTGATTGGAAGAGTAGCAGCTGGGACATGAACAGGCAACCAAATGGGGTGCCGGAACCACGGATGGAGTCTTAGCTCACTATGCCACAGTGCCAGCTCCGCATGGGAAAAATGTTCATACGTGTCATGTATGAATTTCTTTTATTTGTTGATATGCTTCTGATGGCTTCTTGGTAATCCTATGATTAATCTTTTGAATTTCACTTCAGGCTTCTCATCAATCTCTTCATCTTCCCATTCTAATTTTGAAGTGTTTTTTTTTTTTTTGGGGGGGGGGATCGTGTTATCTTCCTTATTCTTATTTCTTAAATTTCTGCAATATATTTAGGCATTTGAGGAGTTACTTGTTGACTTTTTGCTATGATAGCTTTTATCTATGGACTGTCCCTCTGTGGCTTAGTGGAATGTGTGCTCTTTCATTGAATACTCAGAAGTGTGTACTGGATGTGGCCAGGGAGCTCTGGTCAGTGATCCTGAAGGGGCGAGTATCCAGGTGACATCCAAATTGGGTATAGTAGATGTGATCTTGTTAACAGAAGGGCGGTTTGGTCACTCTGTTGATGTGGTCACACTCTCACCTCCTCTCTTCCAAGTGAGCAATGCCTGGTGTTAGCACTCAGTGGGTACAATATTCATCTGTGCTGCTGTATGATTTGCATGAAGGATCTGTACAGTCCTCACTGTGAGCAGGGATCTCACTGCAATGACCCACCCCAGGCAATCGGGGAGCACGTGGAGTCCCTCACAGAGAGCCGGCTACACTCTGTGCACCCTTGTGCATTCACAGAGTCTCCACAGTCTCAGCACACAAGGCTCCTGATCACGGGGTACAGAGGACCCGCTCTGCCTGCTAGCCTGTCTGGTTCACAGAGACTTAGATGTTCCTAGAACCAGCTGCCTGTACAGGTCCCGTAGCCTACAGTAGGTTGGGAGACTGCGGATGCCTCACTGCCCTATGTGTGTGCCCGTACCCCTGTCAATCTTCCCACCCTGACGTGAAGTCAGTGGGGAATGCACATTTTCCCCGCTGTTAGAATCTCTGGATCACATGTATACACCAGAGCCTTTGCTGGATATTGCCTTCTCCCCACCTGTTGCACCAAAGCTGCCGCCACCAATGCTGGTGAGAAGATGACGTCTTGTCTCAGCCTGTTGTCGTGTCCACCCATAAATTTATACCAGGCTGCTGCTTATGCCCCAAATGGCTCCTGCCCTCTCTTAGCCATTTGCTGGGAACCATTGTAGGGATGGTAGGGTGAGAGAAACCCCTCCCCTTTTTTCACTTGATCAACTGGTACCCTCTCCTCCTAGGGTTCCAGGCTGGCCTCTGCCATGCTCTCCCTCCAGCTGTATCAGCAGTGGCAGGGGTTGCCACACTCTGACCTTACTCAATCTCTAAAGCTGGTGCTTTCTTCAGCTCTTGGCTGCTGGAGTTGTGGGCTATGTCTGTGTTTGTGCTGTGAATCCCCCTCTTGCACACAGATCCACAGCATTCTTCTTCCTTCCTTAGAATTTCCATTGTGGTTTTCTCTGTAACTCTCCCCTGAGTGTACTTCCTACTTTTTTTAAAATTAGTTGTCCCTAGCCTAGTTCTCCTTATTCTGCCATCTTGGAATTGAATCAGTCTAAAGATTCCCTTTAATTTTTGCATAAATATAATTTCAGTTTATAATCACAGGCTTAATGCACTACTAGTCATAATGTTCATCAAGTAACAAGTAAAGAGCACCATTCCACTGGAATAAAGCTAAGGACTATAAGCAATAATCAAATCATAAGACATCACTTTCATTCTTATACTTTTTTGTCTACTATATTAACCACCACATATCAGAGAAAACATGTCTTTTTGGGACTGGATTAGTTCACTATGCATAATTGTCTCCAGTTGTATTAAAAGTAACTCTACTACTGCTACTGGGAAGTGGGCTACAGGAGATAAGCGTAGAAGCAAGATGTAGAAAAGACTGCCAATTGTCTATCCAACAACCATTCCCTTTTTCTGTTTTGTTTTTTCTTTTTTCTACTATAACTTCAATTTATTCAGCTTGCAGTGCACACAGGGCCTCCCTCAAAATATGGAACAATCATGGCTGAATTCTCCACTTTGGGCTCTGGGCCCTGGGGAAAATCCCTGTCTATGGAAGTGGTTAATAGGCAGCCAGTTCTCTTCTTCCCTTCCTTTTTCCTTCTCAGACCTGGGGTTAAAAGATGGAGATGGGGGCAGGTGCTGTGACTCAGCAGATTAACACCCTGGCCTGAAGCGCCAGCATTCCATGTGGGTGCCGGTTCGAGACCCAGCTGCTCCACTTCTGATCCAGCTCTCTGCTATGTCCTGAGAAGCCAGTAGAGAATGGCCGAAGTCCTTGTCCCCTGCACCCATGTAGGAGACTGGAAGGGACTCCTGGGTCCTGTGTCCTGGCTTCGGATCAGCACAGCAATGGCCATTGGAGCCAATTGGGGAGTGAACCATCAGATGGAAGACCTCTCTCTCTCTCTCTCTCTCTCTCTCTCTATGCCTCTGCTTCTCTCTGTGTAACTCCTTCAAATAAATAAATTAAATAAAATAAATAAATAAAATAAAAACTCTTTCAAATAAATAAATCTAAAAAAACAAAAGATGGAGATGAAAAGAATGAAACAAAACAAATGAAAGCTATGAGGCTGTCTGGATGATGGAAGCCACAGTGTGAAGATGTCTAAGAGGGAGGGTCCAGGGACTACGGATTGAACAAGAACTGGACCACTAAATTTTAATTTCATGAAAGAAAAATCAGATCCTATTTAATTACAATCACTCTTATTTGACTTATTTTTCAATATGTAGCTAAGCTGATTCCATAAGTTGAACATAGAGGGAAGTGAGAGGGTCATCAAAGTAGTAAGCACAAAGCGGTAGTGGTTATTCAGTGTTACCTGCCAAGCTGGTCAGCCAACACAATACTAGCTTGGAAAACACAATCCATAAATATTTACTTGCAAGCACTATTAAATGAATAAGAAAATGCAGGAGTTAAGTGTTTTACTAAATTCATAATTTAAGTAGTTAAAATACTATAAAATTATAGTTCACTGTGATTGCACTCATAGTAGAATAAACATAATAAAATATTGATATATGAAAAAATAGTTTTGTCTATCATGTGTTAATGTTTTCTGGTTAGTTTATTTGCAACCAGTAAAAAAAATAAATTTTGCTTTTTGAAGTGTCATTAAGTCATAGGTGCATTTGAAAGGGAAAGCAAACTTAATCCATTTAAAAGTTCCACATATAGGCAGCTTTCAGGGACACATCAGTATTTATATCCCATCAGATGGTTGAAACTCTACTTCTTTCCCTGAACTTGAAGGAGATAAAGTCTTTAAGCTTTTCCTTCTCTCAATCCTTACTGCTTTACATATGCCACGTTTGCTAGATTGAAACTTTTGGTGGGTATATTAAAGGTTTTTTAATCCCCAGTTTTGTGAGATCAATGTAATCTCCCTTCTATGTCTGCTTTATACATTAAGGGATTCTATGAAGCCAGAGAAATTCAATACCAGTGGTGGCTGACGCACTGGATAACTTAAAGATGCAGCCACCTGACAGCTGATCCTTCAGTGATTCCACTTCTACTGACAGAAGTAAAAGAAAACGCTGAAGTTGTCAGTCTGCTTCTATTTTTTATGAGTGAATTTTGTACTTTTTGGAGCTATGGGATGGAGGTGCATCATGGGAATGAACTTCATGTGCCAATCTACAAAGCAATCCTTGCTTTTCTTGTGAAAGGAATAATGTGTGTGGGGGGGGCGTTTTTCACCTGAGGATGGCAGAGTGCCTCATTAGAAAGGGTTTTTTAAAGCTCCAGGGCCCCCTGTAGAAGGAAGATGGTCAGCTGCTATTTAATCAACATGGGGAAACTGGGCAAATAGAGTCCAAGTGATGAGATTCTAGTTCCCCAAATTGGCAAGCTTCATATACTGTCTGCCCTGATTTTGTAAATGAGGTCAAATGTTCCATGAAGCATTCTAGTACCTTAACCACCAATCGGATGCACAAAGGGGAAATACCGCATGCCAGGTTTCTTAGCATCAACCGTATTGACATTTTGGGCCAAATGCTCCTTTATTGTGAGGTGATGTAGGGAGTTGTCTTGTGCATTATACTATGTTTAACAGCATGGAATTTCTGGCATCTATCACAGAAACCAGTACGATTCTATTATTGTGGCTAGTAAATAAATGTCTCTAGACACTGTCAACTGCTTAGTGGGAACACCATACCCACCTTTCCTCCACTGAGAACATTATGTTTATGTAAGTGGAAAAGTAGTCTATAAAGATATCAGAGTTCTAGAACTGGCATTTTATAGGAGTATCCTGCTTGGTTTATAGAATGTCCCAAGTTAAGATGAAAATGCAAGCTTGATTTAAGCAAACAACGGAATTAAACAAAGGATTCAGAGCCCCAGAAGGTTAGAGTTAGCGAGCAGACTAAAGCAATCAGAATGGGCAATAGTGATTTCATTTGATTGATCCATGCATTCAGCCCAAGTGGAGGGAAGCTGACCGATGATGATAAATAAGGTCTAAGTTCCTGCCTCACGGAGCAGACTGGGATAAAGAAGAACATGTCAGGTAAGAAATGAGATCAGACTCATGGCATACAATGAACCAACCATGCAGGATGGGAACGTCTCCTCTCACTTCCAGATTGTGTCAGGTGATTACTTCTGAGCTGAAAGTACCCCACTCAGAGGTCCTGGGTAGTGGATGTCCCGAGGCTGTTAGGCAAATGCATCAACCATTACTGCAGAGACTAGGGCGAGCACAAGTGGCCACTGATCGTGACTTCACCCCTTTCATATTACACTGACTCATTGCCAATTACTAATTTATACGTGAGTCTACATCAGATCAATATCTAACTAAATTACTAGGAGAGGTCATAATTTCTTAAATTTAAAAGTCATTTAATGACTTTTTAAATAGCAACAATAAGAGGCAGAACTATCATTGATCTTATCACCTGGTATTTAAAGAAAGGCATCCCCCTTGGGAACTGACAATTCTTTCTGCTCCTTGGGAGATCTCTTTGAAAAGTGCTAAGATTATTTTTTCCATAGCCAAATATTCTCAAATCAGTTTTGAATGGGATAAGGTAATTCTTAGGATGAGTTCTTATTCACTAATTCATTCATCCATCCATCCATCCATCCATCCATCTTATTAGTTAAACTAAACATATCTTGTGAGTATTTATTTCTGTTAAACACACATATAAACATGGAACATACAGACATAAATAAAGGTTATACTTTACTTCACCATAACAAAAACTTAAAATATGGTAATTGTGATATTATAAAATATGCTACTTGCAAATCTCACATGTCTTGGTAAGGATATGGCAATTCACTTAAAACTTGAATTACTGCTGTTTTGCCAGATAAAACATGGATATTTGGTTTAAAAATCAGAGGCAGCAGGGATTAAAGGTGTGAGAATGAAAGTCATATTCAGAGAATGGGGATACAAATGGGCAGAAGTGACTTTGTGAATATCTACCACGGGCCCACTGAGGAAAGCAGGCTTTGCCTTTTCAGTGGAGAACTTTCAAAGCAGTGGAGTGACTTGGCTAGATTTGTGTTGTAGAAAGATCAGTCTGATGGCAGTGTGGAAGATAGATTAGACCTGAGAGAGATTAGCTGCAGTGAGACCGAGAGAGAGAGATTAGCAGGCTATTGCAGTAGGCTGTGTGACAAATGATGATGGCCTGAACTGAAGCCGTGGAATGGGATCGAGTGAAGAGATTGGCCTATGGTTAAGTGAAGGGAGTAAGTGGACTTGGTGGCATAATTGACTGCATTTAAAGATGTTGGGAACTGCAAAATCAAATGCTGACATCCACAGTGTTTGCTGTTAAGAGAGCCCAGGGCACCCAAGGGCAGCCCCACAGTTGGCATCAGCCTCAGTCCATGGATGTTCTTTTACCACTGTAATTAACCACTTAAACTTTTCTGAGTTTTTCTCCCTGATCACTTGTGATCCTCTAGTTACTTTTTGGCCATTCATTCTTTATTTTGCCTCAATTTCTATGTCATATATGTACTTGGACTTTCTTAACTTTGACTCAGGATGTTGTTTTCAGTTTTCTTGAAGCCACCCAATCTTTCCTTCTTGACAGTCTAGTGATGGGGCCATTGCTTTCACCATAGCTTCTAGAACTCATCCCCTAATATAAAGAAAGCTTATCTATGCAGACAGAATTATGGGAAGCTTTGAGAGCTGGATTAACAGAGATCCTTTACATGGAGGAAAACACAGTTGCAGACCTCTAGTACCAGTTGTAGATTTTTTTTTTCCCTGGGAGCTCAAAAACAAATAGAGGAAAAAAATGCAAATAGTAGTGTTCTCACATTTGATACTTAGCCACTGACATCTTGAGCATGAATATAATAACTTGGGAGAGTAATAGATTGAATAAGAGAAAATTGAAGATATTAGAAACGGAGCATTTTAGGACTAAACAAAGAGGTGTGGTAAAATGAAGGAAAATGAGGAAATCTGTAATAGAATTATGAAGAGATTACATAGAGGACACGAGGAGAAGGAAATCTTTAAAAGACAAAAGTGGACTATAATTTTAATGATCTGTGATTATTTTAAATTTACTGGATATGAGTGAAGTGGGCATCCTTTCATCTGATTATTATTTACCGCCCTCATCTATATTCCAAGTGAAGTATGGAGCTTTGAGTTTTTACTTGATTAACTCTCTGTTTAGTGGAGTATTAAGACTTTGACTATAATGTAAATTAAATGTTATTTCAAAAATTGAAAAGAAAGAGAGAAAGAAAAACGAAGAAATGAAAGGGGAAGGAGAGAAGGAAGAAGTGTATGTTTTGTGTTCTATTCAATACTCTTTCCACCAAAAATTGTTAATTAAAAATTAAGACTTATTTTAAATAATGGAGCTAGATGAAGTGAAAAAAATGGTGAAATATAGATAGGATCAACATATAGAAGAAAGTATAGAACAAAAGAGCAATTTAATTTTATTGATTAATACTTGGTACTTAGAAAGTTCTTGCAAAATGAAATTAAAAGATAAATTTATTTAATAACTGCAGAAGATATGAAGTTTTAATATTTTTGCCACTATGTACAGCATTTGAATAAGAATCACTTTGAATAATCAGGTGGCACAAAAACAAGTTCATAGGAGATTGCTTAGCACACATATACAAGGGCACTGGGATGTATGATGTCTTCAGAAAGATAGATTTAACTTGATGCAAACAATTTTTGACATCTGTGCATATGAGGAGCCTTCAATAAGTTCATGGGAAATACATATTATAAAAAGCTATGCATTGATTTCAACATTTTTTGCTTCAGAATAATCTTGTTTTCATCCCATGGGTATTTTTTCCTTGTATATTTGGTGTATTTGAATTATAGCCATAGAGGATGTAAAAGATTAGAAGCCTGTAGCTAGAAAATGGGGCTGGGGGATTTTAAAGATGAAGAGTGTCCAGTGATAATGGGAGTCTTAAGAACCCACCCTTAATATAAAAATAAATTGTGTTGGGTTAAGAGGTCAGGAAACATTGGCATTGGACATCAGTGGAGTTAATCTGTTGACCATGCAGAGTTGAAATTGTCCTAATGATGGAAGGAGCAATGTTGGCAAAGAAGCAGATGCTCCTTATGAATTAGGCACCTGAGTAACAAAAGCACAGTCCTCACTCTGTCACTTTCAGATATTTGGGGAGTTAATCTTACTCTCTCAGTGTTGAAAAATGAGAGCACTTGCCAGTGCCATGGCTCACTTGGCAAATCCTCCGCCTGTGGTGCAGGCACCCTGGGTTCTAGTCCCAGTTGGGGCGCCAGTTACTAGTCCCGGTTTTTCCTCTTCCAGTCCAGCTCTCTGCTGTGGCCCAGGAGGGCAGCGGAGGATGGCCCAAGTGCTTGGGTCCTTGCACACTCATGGGAGACTGGGAAGAAGCACCCGGCTCCTGGCTTCAGATGGGCGGAGTGCCGGCTGTAGCGGCCATTAGGGGAGTGAACCAATGGAAAGAAGACCTTTCTCTCTGTCTCTTTGTCACTGTCTGTAACTCTACCTGTCTAATAAAAAAGAAAATAAAAATGAGAGCACCAAGAATAGCAGAGAAGAAAGTTTTCATTTTATATTTTGTGCTTTTAATCAAATTTAAGATTTAATCAAATTACTATTACCAGTTAATCTTTCACTAAACTTTTTTTTTTTGCAATTCTTTAATAAGTTCTATATAAACCTGGAAACATACATTTCCTGCATTTGTAAGTGATTTGCAGCTCTCTTAATTTCACTTTGGGTTACAATGGTTGCAATGATTAAACCAGGATGGTTTACCTTAGTGGAAGGTTGGAAAATCTTCTCACTCTATTTTTGTTGCCCATCCCCTGTTTATTTTGAAGTACAGACTAATAAAATAGATTAATATTGCTCATGTTGTAATGGATCATTATTAACCAAGGCGCTGTGTTAAAGCAGTTACAATCACGTTTTAACATACCTTCAATTAGTGGTTTTACAATCAGGAATTTACGCTAAGTCCAATTACTGTAAACGAATACAGTTTCTGTAGTTTTAATTACAGTGCCTTCTACTATTATCAGAGAAGAAGATGTGATTTCTCTAGTGGATGACAGGAACATAAATGCATTTTTTATTTTTTCTGTAATGGTATCAAAAAAGGAAAATGCTGAAACCAGTAACAAAAATCCATGAGTGGCCCTAAATGGAGTACCCTATATTGCAAAAGAGTGAATTCCAAATGATCTGCTGCTGCAGTCTGTGTTATAGATCAGCCAGTCACTTCCTATTGTGTGCTATTGTTTAGAACTGGAAAAGCAATTTTAAATCGTTACTTTTTCCTCCTCCTAGTCCTCTTTCTTGTTCTTCTTGTTCTTCTTCTTCATCATCATGATCATCATCATCATCTGTTAATTTCTTCTGGAAGTCATTTCCTGACAGAGGAACTAATATTAACACTAATAGCAAGAAATAGCATATTAAAATTTGATTTGGCAAGTAGCACTTATAATAGGAGCAAAGTTTTATCTTTTACAGTCGGGAACACAATAATAACACTTTTCCTTGAGCAAAGAAGATGCTCTTAATCTCCAACTTATTGACGCTCCTGATGTTGCCCTTTGAGTTCATTTTGTCTTTGGAGTTCATCCTTGCTATTGTTTTCATTTTTAAAATTCAATCCTATTCAATATATTTTTGCAAAGGTATTATGTGGATCATTTTTATAACCACTCTTGAATATATTGTTTATTCAATTTTTTTAAAAGTCTCTGCCATTATTGACTGAGTTGTATGAAAATGAAGCCAGTTCATGAATTAACAAAAATAAGGGTAAGTTTACAGAGTTCCATTTTTATCATATTATTTCAAAAGGAAACAGGGATAAAAGCATATTTGGGCTTGATAAGTGAATGTAATAAAATGTCAATTTCAAATCCACATAACACCTTTTCAAATCCATATAACACCCAAGGGTGAGAGTGGCAATAATTAATCCTGGTCAGCAGGGTTAAACCAGTACTGTCCTAGTCACCCTGCTTTTCTGCTGATTACCCCATCTCATGTTATTTTACAGTTGTTTATGAAATTGTCTTTTCTGTTTTTGGTGGATGGCAAATTGTAAATAACTTGAAAGTGCTGTTATTCTACTCTCTTTGTATCTTACATAGTGATTTTCATGTAATACACGGTGAGCAAATCTTTTCTTAATAAATGATGAATGTTTGAAACGGTTATCACCATCCTCTACCAGTATGTAATCAATATGGCACCTTCAGATTCACACGGGTTAGAGGAGACTCTTTTAATAGCTGTGCTATTTTTGGTGAATGATAATTATTTCAGAAATCCAATGACCCCCAGAACTCTGTCCTAATTCTTTATCTCAAGTTCATTTAAAAATAATATTTCTGTGTTTTTATGTGGCCTGTAATTAGATATTTGTGGAAGTTGACTTATAGTTTTAAAGTATATGAGTCACATCCCAACTCACCAGTTTACACAAAATCAGTCTTTGTAATCTCTGAGAGATTTTCATTATCTTCTTTCACCTATAACTAATTCAATTAGCAGAAAAATTACAAGTGAAGAAAAACTTATTTTTTAATTACCTCAGGATATTTCATGGAAACCTAATATTTTCAAAGGAAGCTATATTTTATATATTACTTAAGTCAACATTTTGGATGAGTAATCTAAGATAGTAAAAGTTAGAATTACCATTTGGCTCACCTCGCGTTCCAACGCTGGTGCGTAGATTCTGCCACTGGTGTCCCGAGCTGTGGGCTCCCATGCCCTCCACGCAGGTCCACTGTGAATCAGTAGTTCCGGAAGAGTTTCCTCTGCTGTTTCTTCCCTAAATCTTCCTTGAACCTGCAGTATCTCCACTTTTATTAAACTGTCTCTTCCCAGACTATCAGTGTGCTCCTTCCTATTCCACCATCTTGACACTGAGTTTAGATTTCCTTGCATTGCATTAGGGAGGAGGTATTTTCATATCAAAGTTGTTCCTGAAAGCACAGAAAGCAAGAAGTGAGCCTTAGTTAGGTGACGTGTGTCTTTGGTTTCTGGAGTCATAAGTTCCAGATCAACATCCAAGCACTATAGTTACTGTAATATGACCTTAGTCAAGTGTCTCCAACTAGTGTTTCAGAGGTGAAAATGGATTGCCCTGAATGTTGACCATTAGTATGTTTGAGATGTCATTATTATGAATTGTCAATGGGTACATGTCCTGTACTATTAGATTTTTACCAGTAAAAGCTTAAAAGAAGCAAGTTGTGAAATAAGTGTTTAAATTCCTTTAATATACAGATGTGTATGAATCCTGAACTTAATTTACACCTGCTTCCTACACTGCCTCTGATGAAGTCACTTAACCCCACGGATTCTGCCTCCTCAATAGAGCCATAGAGGTAAAATGCTTCCTATTATTTAATCTCAAGAAAGACGTGATAAATTAAGAATAAATGAAAGGAAAAATCTATTGGTATACTCTAAGCATCACAGAAAAGTATGTTTAAAGGAGTGACATAAGACAGTGCAGCAGGAGATATCAGTTTTGTCCCTACAAACAAATTATACAGTTTTCTGTAAATGAAAATAGTCCAGGGAAAATCAAGACTCCAATAAGGAACATAAAACAACACAGCAGAACCAAAGGGACAGAACTTATCTGTACTTATCCCAGGGTCTGCATTGACAGACAACTGGAGTCAGCACATAGGCCAGGAATCCAGGCCAGACAGTCTAATGTGAAATCTGTGTATCTTACCTGCTAGAATAAACATCTATTTCTAATTCCATTTTCCAAGAATTATCAAAAATACTGTCATAGGAACAGTGCCAGCTCCAGTACTAATTTTCTGCATTAACTGCTCACTACTACTACAAAGTACTTGAGGTGGGTTACATTTATAAAGAAAAGAGGTTTATAGAAACAAACCTGGCCAAATAGAGGTGGTTAGCATTCATCTCCTCTACCACACAGAAGAACCAAAGTAGCAAATAAATAATTCTTTTTTGGGATGAGTGTCCAAGGGAGAACATGAGAACACAGTTAGACAGACATGGGGACCAGACAGGACACAAGACCTTAGATGGCAGCATAAAGAAAGGAACATTGCTAACTGACAACTGCAAGGCAGCCCCAGAGCAGAGAGCTCTTCATTGCAGAGGAAGCAGGTCTTGGCAAAACCTAATCAAACTCTCCCATCCCTAGGGATGATGGATCTTGGCAATCGTAGCTTTGGAGGGAAACACAGTTGTCACAGGCTTGGAAACTATCAAGAGGACTATCTAAGACTGCTTTACTTTAGAGGAGGGACTCTTGTTGTCTTCCTACTTGTACCCTGCACGCAGGCAGTGGCAGTATGATTGCAACTTGTGGATGAGGATAATGTTGAATCCGTACTGCCTGGGAGATAGAAACCTCTGCATGCCTCCGTCCTTGTGGTGCAATGTCTGTGTTGCACCACCACAACAAAGATGACTTCTGTCTCACAACGCCATCTGAATACAGGAGCAACAGTAATACAAGAACCTCGGTCCAATGTCCTAAATCACACAGAACAAACAGTACAGCAAAGCAGGGAAGATCCTGCTCCCAGATGCTAAGAAGTCTGGGTGCTTTTCTCTGCATACTTCAGGCCTCTTCCCACACTCTCATCTTCCCCAAAGGCAGCACACACCAGCCACAGCTTAGTGCCACCGCCACTGCGGCTCCCTTCCTGAGCTCAGTCTGGCATTTGTGGGTTGTACACACTTATCTAGGCTATCAGACACCTTTTCCAGCATACAGTAGCTTTCTTTGGTGAACTAGCCAAACTTGACCTGAGCCTGGCCCAGTTCTGTTACGCAAAACTAGATATGCAGTCCCATGTAGGAGGCACATTTCCCTTCTGCAACCTGCCTCAGCTTTGGTGGGCACCCTGGACACTGGTCCAATGGTGGCCTGAATGCACTCTAGCTTTGGTGGGCACCCTGGACACTGGTCCAATGGTGGTCTGAATGCACTCTAGCTTTGGTGGGCACCCTGGACACTGGTCCAATGGTGGCCTGAATGCACTCTAGCTTTGGTGGGCACCCTGGACACTGGTCCAATGGTGGCCTGAATGCACTCTAGCTTTGGTGGGCACCCTGGACACTGGTCCAATGGTGGCCTGAATGCACTCTAGCTTTGGTGGGCACCCTGGACACTGGTCCAATGGTGGCCTGAATGCACTCTAGCTTTGGTGGGCACCCTGGACGCTGGTCCAATGATGGCCTAGATCCACTATAGTTTTGGTGGGCACCCTGGATGCTGGTCCAGTGATGGCCTGGATGCACTCCAGCTTTAGTGTGCACCCTGGACACCAATCTGATGATGGCCTGAATCCACTCTAGCTTTGGTGGCTGTGAGAGACAACACATACATGTCAAGCTTTGGGCCTGACATTGCTACCATCCATGTCACCAGAACTCAAGTGCTTCTTGAACACCCCTGCTTAAACTGAGATTGAGAGGAAGCTTGTTTGCCCTTATTAATATTGCCATCATTAACAATGAAGGCGATATGGTGAGACTATTTCTCAGTGCCCAACCGGAACTAAAATTCAAGTAGTCTCCCAAACTGACACCCACAGAAACATCTTCAGTGTAAAATCCTTCAATTGCTTAAAGCCTTTTGTAGAAGAGGAAACTAAGACTAAAAAAAGAAAAGCAATTCACCTTAAGTCACACAAATAGTACATAGTGGGGTCAGAGTTTAAACTCATATCTGGATAGGCTCAAAATTTTTGGAGAAAATGATTGCATTGTTCTGCCTGTTCTGTCATTTAGAATGTTTTTTCAAACAACCATCCAAATTTTTAGAGATGAAACACTTCCACAATACATTCCTTAGATATGAACATTCTTTCTTCATAGTTCTGGTTAAGTATGCCAATCACATAAAACCATCTGCATGTGGCAAACTTGGATCTTGATAGATATTAGAAAGCAGTGTGATGGGGTCAGCATTGTGGCACAGCGGGTTAAACTGCTGCCTCTGATGCCTATGGTCAGTATCCCACATCAGAGTCCCATCTGCTCTGCTTCGGATCTTGCTCCCTGTTAATGCACCTGGGAAATCAGAGAAAAATGCCCAATTATCTGGACCTCTGCCACTTATATGTGAGACCTGTTGTGGCCATTTGGGGAGCAAACCAGTAGATGAAAGATTCTCTTTCTTTCTCCCTCTCTATGTCTCTCTTTCTCTCTCTGCCTTTCAAATAAATAAGTGAATGTAAAAAACAAGAAAGGAAAAAAGAAAGCAGCTTTGGTCAACTTATAGACTGATCTAACAGCATTTGAGGTATATGCTGCTAGGAACTTTGAGAGCTAACCTCAACCACTAGGAAACACTCTTTTCACAGAAAGATCCTTGGTGTGAGGCCAGCATAACACCTGTTAACAGCAGAGTGATTTGGTATTTGCAGCACCCACAAGCAGAGGAGCATGGTGAAGGCAAAAGGATGGAGGTGCTAAGGACTGACAAGAATCCCACAGCATTCTCCTGTTGTTGTTTCACGAAAGACAGCACTGATCATCACCCCAGCAAAACACTTTTAATTAGGGACCCACAAATCCTCAATATCTGACAATCTGCAAACCATTCCAACTTGCACTTAACTAAAAATAAACCCAATCTTCTCAGCCTGTGAATCCTCTCAACTGACTCAGGGCTGATGAAGATTACCCATTAGCTGTTGCAGCTAGTGTCTAAGGCAAAAGATAGACATTTCCCTGTATTTTAAATCCATAATGGTTTCTAATTTGGGCTTCTAAAATATCCTCTGAAGAGCTATGACTGTCTCCTGATGTACAGAGCCCTGATGTTTTGATTAACTAGTCCCACAAAGGGCAGTAGAAAGCAGCAGGTGAGCTGCTGTGTGCCAAATCCCCAAAGCAATTTGCATCATATTTGAGGCTATCTGGCTGCACTAGGGAAAGTGATGCTCCAAAAGGATTTCTGAGCCTCTGACATTTCAGAAGCTGTGGAACCACTGAAGGCTGGTGTTTCGTTAACAAGGGAGATTTGTCCAGGTTAACCCGTCCTCCTATTCTACTCAGCTTAATTGGCGTGTCAGAGTATGGATGTTCCTGTGATAAAAAGCCAAACGTCTGCTGACTCTCCCAACCTGACTGGGGAGTTTGAAGGGACTATAGAGTTGCTTGTAGACAATGAGATCATTCAGTGAACCTTGCAACTGAAGGTGAAGAAGAGTCAGGCTAAGTGTAGGGAAGAGAGCACATGTTCTAGCTTCAGATATACCTGTCAATGGAGAGTTGAAGGAAGTGGAGGCAACTGCGTTATGTAACATCTGCTCCCTCTCTGTCTCTTCCTTTCCTTTCCTTTCCTTTCCCTTCCCTTCCTGTCCCTTTATCTTCTCCCTGTTTCTCTCTCCTTCTGATCGTCCTTTCTTGGACAGAGAAGACAAATTTAACAATAAAATATGAACATACTTGAACAAGGAGAGATCTAAGGTTATGAAATAGGGAGAAGTTTTGAGAAAGAAGGAAAATATAGTTTTGTAGCTATAGAGAAACAATAGAGTATTTCTGAATCAGGTTTTCATTTCTGTTGTGTTTCTCTTTGGCCATGCTAATAATCCCTCAGGACGCATGCTTTTTCTGTTGCACAGGTTCTATAATTGCTGTTGAATCTCATGTGGCCTGGTAAACTATTTTGACCTGGAATATCTGTCACAAGATGTTTAAGTGATGTTACTAGACTGTGGAAAAAAAGCAATAGTAAGTATCTAAAGTAGGGTGTTAAATAGACCTCCTATCATTGTTAGAAGGACCTTTTAGGAAATGTACAAGACAGTAAAGACAGCAGGAACTGTTGGAAACACGAGAGGCGTCAGAAATATGTGTATCCTTGATGCTTGATCAACTGCATAAAGGTATTTGAAACCCCGCTGTGAGTTCAGATCATTGAAGGGAAGGTTGAGCAGTGGACAGGATCACTGTGGACACAACACTGCCATCCCTTAGAAGAGCACTGATCTAGTCACCCCTCCCATATCGAGGACTGTGTCATCCTGCAGAAGTCTCTGGGCGTAGTCATGCTTCCATGACCCTTTTGAGAAATATTGAATTGTTGCTTATCCAATGAAGCTCCTATCTGTTGTCTTTCAGCATTGTTTCTTATGACTCCCTTTAATGTCTTAACCACCAGTCAATCCAAGTTCTAGATTGCTATCTGAACACATTATCAGTTTCAATACCTTCTGTCTTGCTGTTTTATTGGCCAGCATACCCATCTCCCATGTTATTTCATCCACCAACCCGTGGTTGCACAGTCGTCTTTCTTCTGATGTTTCCAGCCAACAAAATATTTCTCTTCCATTAGGTTCTCCTCTGTTTCAGTATCTCTGATGGAATTGATATTTTACCTCATATCATCGTTGCCTTTGTCTATATATCCCTGCATTGTAGAAAATCTCCTCAAATGTCGTATGTTAATATTAAACTTCATTTTGTTAAGTAGTTATATTAATTTCTATCTTATCAAAAACATTGTGAGAAGAGTGAAAAGTGATTTTAAGATGTTAATTTACTCAATGTTTTTATAATACATTGAAAAATTCTGTAAAGACATATTTTACATCAGAACGCTTATAAATTGACAAGACAAAAATTTTAATGTAGTAATACAAAAATTCCCCATATACCCCTCGCCCTCTTCCCTTATTACTGTGTCATATTATTATATTCGTCACAATTAATGATCCACATGAAGTCCACCCTCCACCTCCTTTTAAAATCCAAACTCCTTATGGAACTAATCTGGCCCCTTCATCCTCTCTGCCCCTGCTGTGGGATGCAATTCCTGGTTCCAACATGAGTTCCCACAGGTGTCATCTGCCAGGTGCGACATGGCAGAGAGAGGGCTTTTACAAGAACTGAGCCCACACCAGCATTGTACCCTGGAACCTCCAAAGCTGTTACCTAAACGGGCTTCCTCTTCTTCTTCGTAAGTAGCCTATGTCAGGTATTTTTATATTGACAATAGGTGAATAATACGAGGGTTCTGCTGGAAGCACTTTCCAAACCTTCTCCTTATAACTCACTGGCCAGTGGATTAATCTTATGCTAGCCTCCCTCCACAGGGCATCCTGGTGTATTTGGTTTCCCATTACCCACGTTAATACTGTAACAAATTTAGCTTTACATTCATGAAAATAAAGGTAGAATGGCTATTCAGTGGGCAGTTAGCAGACCCTAAAAACCCCGAAACCATTGCAGATGCAGTTAGTTCAGTAATCTGTTATTATTTTGTGGTTGCAAATTGATTTAACTCAGTCCCAAAAAAGAATTCGTAGCCCACAGCTGTGGTGTCTAACTTCTCAGTTTATTCCTCTTCTGTCTCCTACTCAGTTGCCTTAAATTTATGGCAACCATATGCAGAAGAGCATGGTCATTTTATTTTACTCACAACTTTATTTTTGGCTCAAATAAGCTATGTATATTTCAGCAAAATCAAGGGCAAACAAATCAAGACATCAGGGAAGATGCACTAGTGGTGCTAGAGGCAGAAGCAACTTAGAAAAAATAAAAGAAAGAAAAAAAAACGATAAAGCAGTCTACATGAAATTTAAATAAAAGCCAACAATAGGAAATCCTTTTCATCTAGTTGAAGTGCTGAAGTCACTAAGAAGAATTAGAGAAGTACTTTTTAATCCATGTATTAGGTTATTCACCTGCTCTTTTTTAATACAGAGGTAAAGAAAGATTGTGGCATTTTCTGTATTATTCATCATTTTAGGGAAATTTGTTGACTTAGAATAAATTTTTTTCATTAAAAGAAAGTTCTTTTCAAAAGTGAGTGTCATAATAGCAATTTAGAGAACAGGATGTTTGAAGGTATTTACTGTCTCATAGATGTTTGAGTTAATATCATTCAGCCTCTGCTTCCCTTTGTTTTGAGGAAATCTGGAAGCTCACAGATTTAAAAGATTCAGGAGAAAATACAGAACTGAAAGACAAGATGTGCTGATCCTTAACAGCCAGCATTGCTGTGTGTTTGTGTGTGTGTGTGTCTGGTTTACAAGGAGCTTGGTTAATCTGGTGACTAGTGTTCTTCAAGCCTTGCTAATTAGCTAATAAAGTATCCATCACTTCTAATTGTCTTGATAAGAGACAGTTACTGCAAAAATGAAATAGTTGCTGCTGAACAGAAATTCAGTATTTTTAAAAATAGCAGCAAGTGGAAAAAGTAAGCAAATTTATGTAAAAACTTAGAATAGCTAGCTAATCTTTATAAATTTAGTCAAAGAATTAGTGACATTGATAGAATGACATGGGTTATATGTACCATATACATAATGTTTACTTTTGCAGGCTTATTCATACTGATACTATTATAGTTGATTACTTGATTGTTAAATTAAATATATCATGTCAACATCAAAGAAAGAGACATCGATGGCTTCTGAACAGATGATATAAAAATATACACCAAATTAATGTAACTTAAAGTAATTGCTGGGATGGGTGTTATCCTAGCATTTAAGAAATCCATCTTGCATCAGAACACCTAGCATTTAAGAAATCCATCTTGCATCAGAGCACCTTGGTGTGATTCCTACCTTTGCTCCCTGACTCCAACTTCCTACCAGTATACCTCCCTGGAAGCAGCAGTGATGGCTTAAGTAATTGAGTTCTTGCCAACCACTTGAGATTCCTGGATTCAGTTCCAGGTTCCTGGCTTTGGCTTTGGCCAAGTCTTGTCTTTTGTGTGCAGCTGGGGAGTGAACCATCAAATGAAAGCTCTCCTCTCTCTGTCTCTCACTCTCTCTCTATCAAATAAATGGCTAAATTTTTTAAAAAAATTATGAAAAAGAAAAGCTAAAGCTAATTGGATGACCTAATTTTTAATTAAAATATTCCATAAATATGCATACCCTTGATCATTATTGCTGTTAAATCTGTTTTATTCTAAGCCAATATTAAAAGGAAATTAGGTAACTTTCATAACTTACTCTGCCCATAAATTTCATATCAATTCATTGTTTTAGGAAAGACACAATTATAATTAATCCTGAACTCAGACATGGATTCTTCTAGAGGATTCTTATGTAGTATTATATATAATAAATTGAACAGCATCATTTTTGACATATTTTTAGAATATTTTGAAATCAAGAATCATTTTCTGATGAGATCTAATTACAATACTATTCAATAATCTAGAATTAATCTGATGTTTGTGTATCAGCTCTCCACATAATTAACTGAATCCAGAGGTGCATTTTTGAACTACTTGGGTAATGAAAAAACTGTATCCACTGAAGATTATCTTCCCAGAGATAATGGTCTTCTTGTTCTATGTATGTCTTTAGAGAAACTTGACCAAAGCAGGTACTGACGATCTGAAAATGGACACTACCCTGTGTATACTAAATGAATTAGTAGCATTTTATTTGAGTTGACAACTTTATTTCCAGCCCACAGCATATTTTTTTTACTGACTTCTTAAGCTTCCTTTTGAGTAGAGAAACAAAACTGACCTTTGGATAGAAAGAGATGAGCAAAGTACATGTTAATGAACAACTACTAAAAACAAGTCCTCAGCTAAGTCATACACATCTTAAAAGTAAAGGAAAAATTCAAGTACAGCATACTAATTTTTATTGTTAAAATATATTAGGGTACTTCCAAAGAGATCTAATGCCCTGTCCACATGAACCTTTGAAGATTCCTCATACTTGCAGTATGAGTTACTACAGTAACTTCACATCCCACTTAGATGCAGTTCTACTATTATCCTCAATTACTTTGCTTCACGTCCAACTAGTCCATGGGCAACTTGAGTTTAAATGAATTAAGAGATGAATACCATCCACATATGAAATAACTAAATGCATTAATATTCACTGATTATTTCAAATAGAATCTATGAATATATAAATTTCTTACTATGTGTCTATTAACTAGTATTTGCATTGATCAATCAGTCAAGACAAGTGTGACTTAAGATTTGCCAACAGGAGTCCACACATAAACTTTGAACAGAACTAGATATCCTCACACTCCGATATGATTCTCATAAAATACATTACTTTATGTTTTACAAAGTTCTGTCCAGTTTGCAATGATAGAAAAGTATCCAAAATGCTTGAAGATAAATTTCACATTTACTTGATTGAAAAATTCAGAGATAAAGCCAAATTCAAGTATTTATGGATTCAGATGCTCAAGCAGAGAGCATCAGTCCATGACTTAATCCTGCTTGCCTTTGATTGGAATTATTATTTTTTTGTTTTTCTATTTATTTATTTGAGAGGTAGAGTTACAGACAGTGAGAGGGAGAGACAGGGAGAGAAAGATCTTCCTTCTGTTGGTTCACTCCCCAGATGGCTAAGATGGCTGGATCTGAGCTGAAGCCAGGAGCAGGAGTTTCTTCCAGGTCTCCCACACAGGTGCAGAGGCCCAAGCACTTGGGCCATCTTCTACTGGTTTCCCAGACCACAACAGAGAGCTTGATTGGAAGAGGGGCAGCTGGGACTAGAACTAGTGCCAATATGGGATGCATGGGCAGCAGGCAGAGGATTAACCTACAGTGCTGGCCCCTTTTGTTTGAATTTTTTCTCATTCATCTAATGCAAGTGCAAGCATGTCCCTTAGTGCTTCAGGATAGTATTCAACCTTTCTGGAATTTCCAGTGTGTTGACAGTGTCTTTTAAATATTATACTTTCTAAATAATTTCTGCAAGATTTCTAAATTTTAGCCCTACTGCCCTGAGTCAGCTTGCATTTACATTCTTTCAAGGATTCCCATTACCAGAAGAATAGAGTTGCAAATTGATCTTAGCCAATGTGGTCATGCACAACTACTGGGTTCCATTCCCATAGATCAGTATCTTCCTCCAGAGGTCAGTGATGGCTTTGGGTTCTCCCCAGCAACTGTGTAGCATATATTAAAGAAAGCATCTGAGACATAATCATGATGCAAATGCAAGTTGGCACAAAGCTTTTAGACAACCTGCACTGAGGACTCAGTAATGTCCAGCTTGGTTTTGATCTTTCTAATGTGATATTAATATGCTGAAAATATTCACTTTACCAGACTTCTGGGAGTCAGGCAGGTAACAGCATTCTGGGATGGGGAGGTGGACAAAGGACCATTCAGGAATGAAGCTGAGCCCAACATTTCAAAGAGCTCAGCTTTCTTTGCCTGCTTTCTTTGTGTGCCCAGTTTATTCAGTATTTAAATATTAGGAGGACTCTAGCTTGATTATCTTTTTTTTTGTTAATGTTTTGATTTCTTTGCTTGTTATGTGCCTGGTTAGAATTTTTTATATATTCTAGATTTATTCTTGGTAGGTTTTATATATCTAGAAATTTATTCATTACTTTGTGGATTCTCAATCTGTTAGCATATAGTTGTTCATAGTAGTTTCTTATGATCCTTTGTATTTCAGCTGTGTTGGTTGCAATGTCTCATTTATCATGTGGAATTTTATTTATTTACTTCAGGTTTTTTTTCTTTTTCTTTGTTAGTCTGGCTGAAGGATTTTTTTTTTTAATCTCAAAAAATCAGCTTTTTGTTTAGTTGGTAATTTGTAGTGTTTTAAGTTTTACATTAATTTACTTCTGCTCAGATCTTTAGTATTTCTTGCCCCCTGCTAATTTTCAATTTGGTATGTTATTGTTTTTCTAAGTCCTTAATGTGGATCATTGGACTATTTATTTGAGATCTTTCTATTTTAATGTAAGCACTGACGCTATAAACTTTTTGCCTATTACTGCTTTTGCACAGATTTTGATATGTTGTGTTTTTATTTTCATTTATTTCAAAAATAATTTTGATGTTTTTTCAATTTCTTCAGTGGCCAATTGATCAACCAGTGACATATTGTTTAATTTCCTCATATTTATAAATGTTCTGTTTTTCTTCCTGTTGATTTCCAGTTCTATTCTTTGGAGTCTAAGAGGAGAGACGATATGACTTCAACTTTTTAAAATACTCTCTTACATGGTTTGTGACCTGACATGTGGTGTACTCTGGAGGAAGTTCCATATGCTGAGAGGAATATGTATTCTAAAGCTGTTGGGAGAAATGTTCTGTTGATGTTTGTTGGGGCCATTTGTTCAACAGTATGTTCAACTCTGATGTATTTGCTTATTTTCTCCCTGGATGATCTGCTCCTTGTTGGCAATTGGGTGTTGAAATCCCCCAGTTTCATTGTATTGGCTTCTGTCTCTCCCACTAGGTCTAATTGCGTCTGATGTCTGTATCTGGGTGGTCTTGTGTTGAGTGAATATATATTTACAATTGCTATGTCTTTTTTTTTGGGGGGGGGGTAGACTTACAGATAGTGAGAGACAGAGACAGAGAGAAAGATCTTCCTTCCATTGGTTCACTCCCCAAATGGCCGATGCAGCCTGAGCTGCACCAATCCAAAGCCAAGAGCCAGGTGCTTCTTCCCAGTCTCCCACGCGGGTGCAGGGGCCCACACACTTGGGCCATCCTCCACTGCTTTCCCAGGCCACAGCAGAGAACTGGACTAAAAGAGGAGCAACCAGGACTAGAACTGGCACCCATATGGAATGCCAGCACCGAAGGTGGGGGATTAACCAAGTGAGCCACGGCAACAGTCCCATTATGTCTTCTTAATGAATCTATCCTTTTATTAAATATAATGTCATTTGTCTTGGCAGTTTTGATTTTAAATCTGTTTTATCTGATATGAGTGTGGCTATTCCTGCTTCTGTTGGTTTCCATTTGCCTGATATATCTTCCCCAGCCCTTCACTTTCAGTCTGTGTATTTTTACTTGTGAATTGTTTCATTTTGTTTCTTTTCTTTTCTTTCCTTCCTTCCTTCCTTCCTCCCTCCCTCCCTCCCTCCCTCCGTCTCTCTCTCTCTCTCTCTCTCTCTCTCTCTCTCTCTCTCTCTCTCTCTTTCTCTCTCTCTCTCTTTCTTTGTTTCCAGACATCATATTGTCAGGTATTTTTTTAAATCCATTTAACCAAACTGAATCTTCTGTTTGGGGGTTTTAATTGATTTACATTCAAAGATAGCATTAAGAGATAAGAACTAATACCTGTCACTTTTTTGACTGATTACTGATTGTTCTGTTAGTCAATATAGTAGTGTCATGTGTTTTCATGATGCTTGCTTCTAATTAAGGACTCCTTTCAGAATTTCTTGTACTGTGGGTCTGGTGGTAATGAATTGTCTGCTTCTGTTTATATATTAAAACATGTATTTTTCCTTCACTTCTAAAGAATTACTTTGCTGGATATAATACCCTTGGTTGGAAGTTTTTTTAATTATTTTTTAAGATTTTGGATATATTACCCCACTCTCTTCTGGCCTTGTTGGGTTTATGCAGAGCAAACTGCTTTTAGTCTAATTGATTTTCATTTATATATAACTTGGTGCTTTTCCTTACTGTTGTTAGGTTTCTCCACTTGTATTTATCTTTTGAAAATTTGACTAAAATATGTCTTAGGTAAGGTCCTTTTTGGTTGAATCTATGTGTGGTTCTCTAAGATTCCTGTATCTATATGTCCATGTCTCTCTCAGGACCTGAAAAGTTTTAATTATTATCTCACTTAGTTTGTTTTCTATGCCCTTTTCCTTCTCCTTCAGCAATCCATACAATATGGATATGTGGTTGTGTAATGCTATCCAATATTTTGAGTAGGTTTTCTTCATTCTTTTTTATTCTTTTCTCTTTATTTTTGTCTTGCTGAATTATTTCAAAAGGCTTGTCCTCCAGATCAGCAATGCTTTGCCCTACTTGATTTATTCTGCTGTTGAAGCTCTCAAATATATTTTTATTTCATTGATTGAAGTTTCATTTCCCAAATTTCTGTTTGGTTTTTTTAGTGACTTTTGTCTCGTTAGTGAGTCCCTCATTCATTATTTTCCTTAATTAGTTAAACTCTATCTGTATTCTCTTGCATCACATAAAGTTTCCTCACAATCACTATTTTGAATTCTGTTTCTTGAACTTCTAGGGATCCCTTGAGCAAGGATCTATTTTTGGGGACCCACTGTGCTCTTTTGGTGATTTCATGTTACTTTGTTTCTTCGTGTTCCTTATGTCCCTACATGGATGTCTGCATCTCTAGTGTGTTAGTCCTTTTTTTATGGAGCAGGTTGTGTCAGAAAAGAGGTTATTATTTAGATGGAATGCAGGGTATCACCTGGCTTGTTGCTCCGGTTTTGTTCTAAGTGAGCCCGGAAGTGCGTTCTCAATGATTTCTTTTGTTATAATCAATGTCAGTAATGATTATAAGTAACAAATTCATGTAGCCTGCAGTGATTCATGGGGATTGTAGTGCAACGTTGAGAGCTATGTGGGCTTTGTAGAGTTTGTGAATTTACTTCCATGTGAGTTAGGTATCAATCATAGTAGGGGTTTATGGCAACCAGAGCCTCATTCTTGATGCTGAGGAACACCAGATGGGCTGTCCCCTTTTCCCACTGCTAAGACTGAGTGATTCTGGGGTTTGTGGCACCAACAGCTGTGGCTTTATGACTGTGTGATGTGGATGGAAACTTCTCCAGGTCCTGCTTTGGGACTGTGACAGTGCTGGGGCTTACAGCACTGAAAGTCCTAGTGTCGGAGCTAGGGCATGTGAAGGGGATTCTGCTCCAGACACACAGGGCAACTACAAGATATGTAGGAGATTTTGCTCTGTTAGGTATGGGCTCAGAGAGGTAGACTACAAGATCTTATTCCCTAGATCCCACCAATTAGATATTGGTTTGGTTTGGTTTTGAAATGTAGAGTAACAGGGAAGGAAGGAGAGAGGGAGGGAGGGAGGGAGGGAGAGAGGGAAGAGGGGAGGAAGGAAGAGAGAGAGAGAGAGAGAGAGAGAGAGAGAGAGAGAGAGAGAGAAATCTTCCATTTACCAGTTCACTCCCCAGATGGCTGCTAAACCAGGTCTGGGCCCAGTGAAGCAAGAGACAGAAACTCCATCCTGATCTCCCATGTGGTTGACATTGTCTCAGGCTCTTGGGTTATCATCCTCTTCCTTCCCAGGAGCATTAGCAGAGTGGCTAATCCAGGCACAGTAGCCAAGACTTGCACTCTCTGGTGGTATGGGATGCTGGTGTCACAAGGAGCAGCCTAACCTGCTAGCCACAATGCTAGCCCCTAGTAGCACTTGGTAAAGCTCCCTGAGTGGCTCTGCTGTGCAGTGCATTTAAGAATCACACCTTCACAACTTCACCATCTTACAGTGAGGTCTGAAGAGAGTGTTCTCTCTCACCTGCCCGGTACACCCTGCTCTAAGTGCACCTGTGTACACTCACGAGTTATGTTCTCTCTCTACAGACGCTTCTGCTCTGTCCCCTTCCCTGAGCCTGGTGGTCATGGCTCTGAGCACCAGTCCACGTGGAGTGTTCCTTTTAGATGAATGCATCAGATACAGCTTCTCCAGGGTGTGCTGCTTCCTTCAGATCTGAACTATTGATAAGTGCCTGTGCTTGGCGCTGGAAGCAGATTTTGATGAAGCGGCACAGACACCATCAGAGCTTGTGCAAGGAAAGACCTGTCTGTGGCGTTTCCCTCAGAAGCCTTGAAGCACAGAGGGTATTTAAACTAGTCTCATGATGTCTCCCTTAAAATGCATGAGCACCCTTCTCAAATTGTGTCTCCTCTTAGGACATATTTTTAGCTTCCCCAGCTAGTCCAACAAGGTACATTGTACTGCAGTCCATTTCAGTGTCATTTGACTTTTCTTCCAGTGGATTATAATCTTGGTGTGAAGGGTGTTTTCTTTTTACTCTCCTACCTGTCTATATAAAACCCCTCAGTGTTTACAGAGTCGTTGACTCCCACCCAGCATGTTCTGTAAAATGTGTTCTCTTAAATAAATGTCAGTTGGATGCAGTAATGGAATATGTTCACCATGAGTATAGACCACTGATGAAAAAAGTAACCAAGCATTACAATTAAAACTTGTATTCATGTCTTTTTAATTTTGTTGGAGGTGAGCACAGGATGTCAGGCATGTGAGAGTCAGCTACTGTCTTCAACGTGTAAGTTACCTCACCTGGGAACTTCCGACAAAGCCAAATTCTTTGGTCCCATCCCAGTCCTACATCTGAATGTGCGTTTAATGAGATCCCAGGTGATTTATATGCACTTTAAGGCTCAAGAAACACTGATTAAAAAGTTGTAAATCTCAAATGTGTCATTTTGACTAGAAACATTGGTTTCTATATATATTCACAGAGGTAGGAATACATATATATATATATTCTAATGTCCTATTCTAATCAGTGTTATTACATTGGATTTGAATTTTTCTTTAATTATGATAAAACCAATAAAATTATGATAAGATTATGAGAAAATCAATAAAAATACCAAGGAAAAGGCATTTGGTGCAATGCTAAGATAGCACTTGGAATGCCTGCCTCCCATACTGGTGTGCTTGGGTTCAAGTCCTCATTCCTCCACTCCTGACTCCCATTTCCTCTTCATGTGCACACTAGGAGGCAGCAGGTGATGGCTGAAGCTGTTTGGTTTCTGCCACTCACATGGGAAACCTGGGTTGAATCCCTGTTCCTGGCCCAGGGAGCTGTCTTTCCCAGGCAGCTGCCGAAGACGGCGGAGGGGCAGGTCCTGGTGCTGTACGGCCGAGGCCACCTCTCGGGCCGCCTGGCGGCCACTGTGGCCAACCAGGTGCTGCTGGGCCGCAAGGTGGTGGTCGTGCGTTGCGAGGGCTTCAACATTTCCAGCAACTTCTGCAGGAACAAGCTGAAGGACCTGGCCTTCCTCTGCAAGCGGATGAACACCAACTCTCCGGGGGCCCCTACCACTTCGGGGCGCCCAGCCGCATCTGCTGGCGGACCCTGCGAGGCATGCTGTAAGACCAGGCCGCGCTGGACCGCCTCGAGGTGTTGGACGGGGTCCCGCCGCGGATGGTGGTGCCCGCCGCGCTGAAGGTCTGCGGCTGAAGCCCGCGCGGAGGTTTGCCTACCTGGGGCGCTGGCCCATGAGGTGGGCTGGAAGTGCCAGGCCGTGAGGGCCTCGCTGGAGAAGAAGAGGAAGGAGAAGGCCAAGATGCACTACCGGGAGAAGAAGCGATCATGAGGCTCCGGGAGCAGGCCGAGAAGAAGATCAGCAAGTTCACACACAGACGTCCTCAAGACCCACGGGCTCCTGGGCTGAGCACAATAAAGACTTGGTTCCTCACAAAAAAAAAAAAAAAAAAAAAAATCCTGTTCCTGGCCCAGTCTTTGAGAAGTTAGCCAGAGGATGAGAGACCTTTGTCTATCTGCCTTTCAAATAAATAATATATATTATTATATAATATGTATATAAATAATATATATAAATAAATATCATATATATTTATACACAAAAATTAAAAAAACCTGAATTTAATAAATGCAGTGCATTTGATGTCTGGCCATGCTTTTCCATTTAATAAAATTTTCCATGTTTTGCTCCCTTGTTTCATACTTGCCGCTTCCATGAAACTTAAGTATCTCATGAGACCCCCCCATCTCAGTTTAAAAACCTTCTTCTACTATAACTAGTACTCCAACAGTATTTTTCACTTTGTGTTGCTATGCGGGGGCAAACTGTTGAAATCTTTACGTAATATGTACTAAACTGATTTTCTGTATATAAAGAGAATTGAAAAGGAATCTTGATGTGAATGGAAGGGGAGAGGGAGCAGGAAAGGGGAGGGTTGCGGGTGGGAGGGAAGTTATGGGGTGGGGGAAGCCATTGTAATCCATAAGCTGTACTTTGGAAATTTATATTCTTTAAATAAAAGCTTTAACAAAATTAAAAAAAAAAACTTCAGGTTTTGCCTATAGAGAAAAGACTTCATCCTGGTGCCCAAAAGCCACTTGGCTCTATTGCTGTCTCCACAAGGCGAGGCTCAAGGGAAGTCATGCCCAGGTCTTGGGGGAGGTACTGTGGTCCTCCTCCAAAAGGACAGATAGGCATCTTAAGAAACGAGAGAGAGAGAGAGAGAGAGAGAGAGAGAGAGAAGCTCCCATTCACTGGTCTATGCCTCAGTTTCCTCAACCAGGGTCCAGAAATGAAACCCAGGTCTCCCACGTGTTGGCAGGAGCCCAGTTGCTTGAGCCATCACCATTGCCTACTGTGGTCCATATTCACAGGATACGGCCAGGGACAGGATCAGACCCAAGCACTCTACTATTAGAAGTAGGCATCTTAAGTGCCAGGATATACACCCATCCACTCCCAGATGAGCATCCTTGGTGGGCTTTCACCAGCTGTCTCTTCCTAGGGGCGACTTCCTTCCTTATAGGAGGGTACAGTTGTCCACGTGGAGTTGACTCTCCCCGCATTATTTATTAGGCCCCTCTGGTTTGGAGTCACCTTACAGAGTGAGAACCTGGCACCATGTTGATGATGCTATCCTGTCTCAGCTGTCAGTCAGTGGAGGCAGCTGTGTCTTTCACATTATCTCTGGCAGCCCAGCGTTAAGGCTCCTGAACTTGACCACATGACTACGTCTCAGTGCCTCCATGGCGGAACCTCGCATATTTTACAGATCGTGAAAAGCGATCTCCAGATACGTCTTTTCTGCCACCACTGTCTCCTCAAAATAGGAAATAAGGCAGCATTCCTGGGGATTTTATATAAATCATGAAAGGTACGGGTGTTTGTCTGATTGGGCAAGACTGATTTCAACTTTAGATTAACATAGATTTTCAGTTACCAAAGTCAGAAAATGGTCACATCTTCATACTATGGGAGTTATTATTGGAAACTTTTCATAACAAAACCAGAAAGGAAATTTGGTGTTTTTTTCCTCCTTAATTCCTTTTTCTCTGTGCTTAGCCTCCTGAGCACATCTTCTCTCTATTTCTTTAGAATCAGTGAAGATTGATCTGATATTAAACACAATATTAAGATACGCGAGACTGACATGGCTGGTGTGCTCAGCTACCCAAAGGTATGTGTAATTTAATAAAGGATAAAAGTCCAAAGCAAGAAAATTGTAGATTCTTTGAAAGATGCTACAGTGAAAAGAAAATGAAAATTTGGGCAAAATCATCCCCAACAAAACTACTTTCATCTGACTTATTAGTGTCCTTTCTTGATCCATCAGCATTCATTTGTGTGGTTTTAATGGATTACACAGTATTCATAGTCTAATTTTAACTTAATCTCCTGACATTTTACATTTCTATGTCAACCCTATAAAATGACTAAAATTTAGGTTGTATGTTTATATACACTTGCATTTTCATATGTTTAGTTACTGGCTAATTATTATATATAACACGAATATATTAATAATATTTTTCTCTCTAATCATGTTTTATTTTTCGACTGTGAAATTATTTCCTTGGACTTAATTCATGGAGAAGGTGAAGTGGATGTTAGGTCTGAATATCAGTTCTGGTTCCACCACTGACAGCCTGTGTGGCCATGGCACACCTCATCTCATCCATCAAATTAAAGCAATATGAAAGCAGCCACTTCATTGGGCTTATGGATTTATATGAACTATACTAGACAAATCTTATATAGCACTCTGCAATAGCAAATGTAGAGTGTCAATTAGATATGGCTGTTATTATTTTTACCCCAGTCTACAAATGTTTTTATTTACAATATATCATTTAAATTCAACTTAATACTTACTGTTTGACCTCAATCACATGCACACGGAGAATCAGCATTTTAAAACACATTCACAGACACAAAGAAATTTTGATAGCTTAGCATTTGTATGATGCTTTACCTTGTTTTAATGTCATTTTCCTTAGCAAGAGAAAACTAATTATTATTAATGTATATTATCCTTACATTTCTTCTTCTGTGGATTACTATTTCATTGGCTGATTTTATTTACTCAAGTGTTAATGTTTAAAAGATTTATTTATTTGAAAGTCAGAGTTACAAAAAGAGGGAGAGACAGAAAAAGAGAGAGATCTTCCATCTACTGTTTCACTTCCTAGATGGCTGCAATGGTTAGGGTTGGACCAGGCCAAAGCTAGGAGCCAGGAACTTCATCTAGGTCTCCTACATGGCAGGCAGGGCTCAAGTACTTGGGCCATGTTCTGCTGCTTTCCCCAGCACTGGATCAGAAATGAAGCAACTATGACAAAATTGGCTCCCATATGGAATGCCTGTTTAGCAGGTGGAGGCTTTACTTACTATGCTACAATACTGACCACTGAAGCCTCGATATTTTCTTACAAATTGGAAAATGTTTTATCTGTCCTATTCAATGATCTCATTGAATTAATTTTATCGTCTTTTCATTATACCCTCACTCTTTTTTTTAATATTTATTTGCAATGCAGAGTGACAGAGACAGAGAGACAGGGAGAAAAGAGATCTTCCATTTGCTAGTTCAATCACAAATGGCTGCAATGGCCATAGCTGGGTCAGGCCAAAGCCAGGAGCCAGGCGCTCCAGCCAGGTCTCCCACATACCACTTAGACCATCTTCCACTGCTCTCTCAAGTGCATTAGAAAGGATTGGGATCCAAAGCAGAGCAACCAGCAAGACTCCAACCACTGCTGTGATATGGGATGCCAGCTTTGCAGGAAGCAGCTTAACCGGCTGCACCACAATGCGGGCTCCATTCTTTTTTGGCTTTAAAGATTTATTTTATTTATTTGAAATTACAGAGAGGCAGAGGAAGAGAAGAGCGAAATCTTCCATCTGCTGGTTCACTTCCCAAATGACCACGAAGGCCAGAGCTGGGCTAATCCGAAGCCAGGAGCCAGGAGCTTCTTCTGATTCTCCCACGCGGGTGCAGGGGCCCAAGGACTTGGGCCGTCTTCTACTGCTTTTCCAGGCCATAGCAGAGAGCTGGATCAGAAGTGGAGCACCCGGGATTCAAACCGGCACCTATTTGGTATGCTGGCACTGCAGGTGGCGGCTTTACCTGCTAAGCCACAGAGTGGACACCCCCCCTTTATTTTTTAATATAATAATATAATTTAGCAAGTGATTTTTCCCCTAATACTTGATTTCTCATTAGCCTTTGAACAATTCATTTCAAGTATAAACATATCAAACCTTAATGCCTGTACTGTAGTGTTTTGCATTTTTGAAGGCAATAACAAGCCAAATAATCCTTGCTGTGTTTAGGTACTTGGAGGGCTCATGCATGGAGAGACAAAGGTGTCATCCCCGAGCATAAAAAGGGGAAAATGAGCATCAGCTTAGAAGGGAAAATTCAGCTGAGTCTCCCCCCCACGCTGCCCCTTTTTGGAATTATCAGTCCATGCTTTCTGGTCAATGAAAGTCACTGCCATAAGCTGGACTATCTCTGAACAAAGAGACTAGAGAGTAGACTGAAGCATCAGACTTTTTGTTTCTGGAATGTGGTCTAACACAGACATTTTATGGCTTGGGTATAATAGTAATGATATTGTTTATATTATCAGGTCGTACTCATTAGCTTTCTCTTAAATTCTCTCACTTCTTTGTCCGCATATAGGATTCTGCATAGCATTTGTGATTGTTGGTTTTTGGTGTGGTATTTTCACCTTGCCTGTGAGGTACTTAAGTAAGACAACATATAATAGTAGGGTCCTTTGTGTCTTTAGTATGTAGTATACACCTAATATGTAATAAATAATATGTGAATACTTGTGGAAAGATGAGAAGAAAAAATACAAACAAGAAGTAGAGAAAACATGGAAAAGTGTGTATATTCTTGGAGCAAAATAATCGTTGTGGCTGCTCAGAAATTTCGCAAACTAATGATGCCTTAGAAATAAAAAGCATCTTGCTTTTCGTAAAGAGAAATTTGTTTCTGATATATATCCTATGTTATCAAACATATAAAAATTCAATCTGTAGAATAAAGTGTTCTGTACCTGACAAACCCCATGTGGTTCAGTTTATTTTAAGAAAAGGCTTTTGGAACAATGAACCATTCTTTTTCTCATTGACATCAGGAACAGGAAATAGCATCTCTCAGATAATGAACATGGGGGCATTTTGCCAAGGTATAGTCTCCAATATTGTAAAATCCTACTTATATAGAAACTTCAATGCACAACCAAAAATAGAGGATTCGGTTTTAAAGTGTCCTACTTTAGAAGTTGCTGATCGTAGAGTGTTAAGAAAACACTGTTGAATAAGTCCCAGAAAAAGCTATGTGCATAGAAGGATCTGACATATGTGCAGATCTCTTCGGCGAGGGGCTGGTTTTCTCATCTGTAGAAAGCTGTGTAGCCCTATGTCATGCTTCGTCCACTGCAGCTCACATTAATGTCACATCTTTCAGGGACTTCAAAGAACTGATCGCTCATCCGGACCAGGAGCTGCCCTGGGTTTCCAGCCCTGAAACTTTGTGTGGGGTTAGCCGATGCTTTAAAGCTTAACTTCTCTCCCTGTTTAACATCATTTTTTTTCTTCCCACCTCATATTTAGCAACATACACATGGAACTCCTTCTCAGAGGATGCATGTAGAAACATTACTGTTTTCATAGAAAACATTGCAAATCCAAAAATACAGCTTGAGACAACACTATAGATTCCATTCACCTTACAACTCCATTAACAAATACTAGCAAGACAAATTAAATAGCCTATTAAAAAGATTATACACCATGAGAAGTGGGATCTTTTTTCATGGAATGCAGGGCAGATTCTCCATAGAAAAGCCAGTCCATATAATATACCATATTGAAGGAATGAGGGAAAAATAGTAACACAGAATTATCCCAACTGATGTAGAAAAATACAGTGGACAAAATTCAATGTATTTTCATGGAAAAATGCACAACATACTAGATGTAGAAGACTGTCTCAGTATAACAAAAATAGAAAAGACCACAGATAACATAATACTCAATGATGAAAATTTGGAAGTGTTCACTTAATGATCAAGAACAAGGCAAGGAGATCCACTTTTTACTACGTCTGTTAAAGTTGGGAGAAATCTTAGAACAATAAGGACAGCAAAAGAAAGGAAAATAAATAAAATTGGAAAGGAAGAAGAAATTTTTTTTCTTTTTGTAGATGATATGATTTTATCTTTTAAAAAATTAAAATGTTCACAAGAAAAACAGAACAAAGAAACAAATTTAGTAATACTGCAGGCTATAAAATCAACATGCAAATATTACTTTAATTTCTATAAAATAAACAACGGGGGCTGACGTTGTGGAATAGTGAGTAAGGCTGCCACCTGCAGTGCCTGCATCCTATATGGGTGCCAGTTCAAGTCCTGGCTGCTCCGCTTCCGATCCAGCTCTCTGCTATGGCCTGGGAAAGCAGTGGAAGATGGCCTAAGTCCCTGGGCTCCTGCACCCGGGTGGGAAGACTCAGAGGAAGCTCCTGACTCCGGGCTTCAGTTTGGTGCAGCTCTGGCTGTCGCGTCCAATTGGGGAGTGATCCAATTGGAGAGCGTGTCCTATTGGGAGCAGATGGAAGACCTCTCTCTCTCTCTCTGTAACTCTCTTTCTCTGTAACTCTGACTTTCAAATAAATAAAAAAATAAATATTTTAAAAAAATGAGCAATTCAACAATAATTAAGAAAACAATTTTGGTTAAAATAACATTTAGAAGAATAAAATATTTAGGAATGAGCTTGCCAGAGGAGACGAAGCCTTGTAGAATGAAAACGACAAAACTGCTGAAAAAAGGTAAAAAATGCACAATATCAACGGAGAGACATCTTGTATTCATAGATTAGAAGATTTATTACCATCAACATTATCAAAACGATCTATAGATTCAATACGAGCTCTATCAAAACTCCAATGAATCTTCTGTAACAATCAAAAAATCCATCATAAAATTCATATGGGATCTCAAGGGACCATACATTACAAAAATTGTCTTGAAAAAGGACAACAGCAAATCAAAATGTTGGAGGCTTAACACTTCTTGATTTCACAATTTGCTACAAACCTACTACCATTCAAATAGTGTGATAATGACCAATGGAACCTAACAGAAGCCAGAAATAAGCTATCACATGTATGGGCAAATTTCTTTTGACAGGGGTGCTAGGACCATTCAGTGGGGGAAAGGATAGTCTTACCGACCACTAATGTTTCAAAAACTAGATACGCAAAATATGAAGTTCCTGCCTACTTTATATTACAAACACTAAATAAACTACATATAACCCAAGATGATTAGCAGACCTTAATGTAAGAGCTAAAACTACAAAACTATTGAAATAGAACATGGGGAAAATGATTTGCTTGATATGATACCAAAATTAAAGGAAAAATAGGAAAATTTTATGAAAATTACATTTTTTGCCCCTGAAAGGACACCATCAACAAAATGAAAGGCAATCCATGGAATTATTTATTGCAATATATCCTCTAAATCTTGATGTGTGATGCAGAATTTGGGATTATATGGACTGTATTGAGAGACAAGTTTAATTACCTTATGGATCTCACTTTAAAGTCATGTCACGTATGGTATTGTCTACCTTTCGTTAGCTTTTTTTTTAAAAAAAATTTATTTAATGAATATAAATTTCCAAAGTACAGCTTATGGATTACAATGGCTCCCCCCATAACTTCCTTCTCACCCACAACCCTCCTCTCTCCCGATCCCTCTCCCCTTCCATTCTTATAAGGTTTTTGAAAAATATTGACTAATGTATTACCAAATAGTACATTTATTTAAATCTATCCAAAATACATATATGGTAGAAAACATATTTTTAAGATATTGGAAATCACAAACAATGGACCAGACCTGGAATTAGAAGCCCTGGGGCCTCCACCAACTGTGCCACCACAGTGGATACAACCTAGTACACTGTGCTTCTGCAGGGGCTCCCTCTGCTCGTGGGTGAAAGAGAGTTTGAAGCAGAATGTGATGTCTCCTGCTCTGTGACTCCCTTCCATCTCCAGAGTTAACCTCACTGCAGCTGTGACTGCTCGGTCTAGGTGCAAATTCCCCGCACTGGGTTTTGAGGAAGCTCTGTGAGCCGTCTCTGCTTTCCCAGCCTGTCCACCTACATTTCCACTAGCCTTGGTTAAAATCTCTCTCTCTCTCTCTAAAGCAATGTCAATTCCCCTTAAGCTCGCCATTGACTGCTCATTCTCCTACTTGTACTGATTCACTCTGATTCATGCAACAGTGCTGAATAAATGCTTGTGTGATTGCTGAGGCTATGGCCACAAAGAGATGACTCACAGGCCAAAGATAGCATAAAAGTGTATTTTCTGGTCCATGGTTTGCTGACATTTAAAATAATGCAAACCCAAATGTTTTAATTACATTCCAATATCAAAAATTTTGGAGACGTTCATTTAAGAGTTAGAATGTCCATCTTCTGTCTTTGAAATTGGAAGGCTGGTGGAAGATCACCCATGTTTGTATACAGAAACAATGGCTTGCAATGCATCGTGGCTGTCTTCTTTCATGAAGATTTTCATTATCCACTTCCCTTCATTCTGTGCCGGTCCCTCTTCTGTCTGTGTGTCTCTTCTGGATAGCCAGTTCCTGTTTGCCAACTTACAGTTTTCTAGTTTTCATTCATGGAAACATATCTCCAGGACCTGTGGTCATTTGAATTTCAAATTATGTCCCAAATCTTTTTACTCAGTACCACCACAGTCCATGAAATTGCCACCTGCACTGTTCAAGTTAGAATCTCATAACTCTTACCTAGTAATTACTAAAATAATTTATATATTGCTGGTATATCCTATATTTATTATTATTAGCTAAGCTTGCTTTTTATGAATGTGTTCTTTGAAGAGTTTATTCATTTGGGTTTTAATTGATGGTTCCCTACAGAGGATGAATGTATTCTGCAAAGGATTTTAGGATGCTGCTCTGCCTTGTGAATCTAGAAAGAGAAGTAGTTTGCTGAGTTTCATTACTTTGTTAAACCATAAGAAACGTTGACTTCATTTTGCATGAATTCTTGTCACAGGGAACAGGTTTGAGGTCATGCCATCTGACTCCTCATTTTATAAGTGAGGAACCTGAGGTCTGACAGGTGTATCAGAAGTCTTACCAAGCTTGTATTTGTGGTGACCTTGACTCCATTTTTGATGACCTCTCTGTTTCATGCTCTTCATCTAATGCAATCTCGCTCTTGCTCATTGCCCATTTTCACCCAATGTATCAGCCTCATTAGGAAGTGAAGACTTCCTTCACTTGTAACTGTGGTTGGCTGGGGACAGTTCCTTTAACAACTTTCTATTTCACACATTTGAGGGCTGATTTTCCAGTATTAATTTTTCAGCTAGTGTGGACTGATGAGAGAGAAGGGTTGTTAACATAATCAAGAATCACCTGGAGGGGTGGATATTTGGTCTAGTGGCTAAGACATTGCACAGCTTATCAGGGTACCTGAATTTGATGCCCTGCTCTGCCTGACTCCAGCTGTTAATGCAGACGCTGGAAGGCAACAGTGGTGATGTAAGTAATCGGTCCCTGCCACCCACATGGAGATCAGGAGTTTGCAGTTGCTTGGCATCTGGGGGGCAACCCAGTAGTTGAGAGCTCCCTATCTAACTTGTTCTCAAAAAAGTTGACAAGTCACCTGGAGAATCTGGGAGCTTTACAAAATACACTTAGTTAACCCATGAATCTTCTGAAAGGCAATTCATGGATCTGGTGTTCCTTTTAGGGGTAGGTAACAATAAACATGTTTGTTTATTCTTTAAATGTTTACTATACATAGCATGTTTTGTCTAAAGCTTCATTAAATAGAGATATCCAGTTCCATTTGTTTTTGGAAGAAGGGGAATTAAATCAAATTTTTACTTTTAATAAAACATAGTCTGGCAGACAGCAGGTGGATGGACTTTGGATGTAACCATTCAGAAGAATCAGCATTCATACTGAAGGTGATTTGTGTGTGACATTAGGACTTAGACTAGGCTACTAAACTAGTTTTACTCTTTGGGGGATGTATTTCACAATTCACAGTTGTGTTTTAAGGATTCCAACAGAAAACATATGTAAAACACTGTTTGTTGTGGTTCCTTTCTTAGTGCTACTCCTGTCTCTTACCAGAGAATGATTGATGAGAACTGCCATGGTTAGTTTCCTTCTGGGAGGAAGAGGTTGAAGATTAGGGCAGTTCTTTCCAGGGAAAGTGTTGCCCTGTTCTTGGATGAGGAGTTACTTGTCCTGCAAATGATGACTTGTAGCTTTCAGCTGTTCTGTGGGGAAGAGGAGGGCTGTGTCCCCTCAGCAGGGTGTATCAATCCGCAGGTCTGGGTGACAGAATGTTGTGGAACATAAATATTGCAGAGTGGGTGTTGCTGTATTATTTACTCCTTCTGAAGAGAAACATTGATCAAATGCAGCATATCTGTACTGGTGATTTATTATTCCATTTTATTCTCTTACAAGAGGATTAATGAATGAGGTAAAGCCTGCTGCACTATTAGAGAAATAAAAATATGTTAGACTTGGTTATTTTATTACATGAAACAAATTTTAAAACTTTAACGTTATATTGGGCTTATGATGCTTTTAAGCAGAAAGTTCCAGATTTTCTTGTGTATTGCCTGAAAGCATCTTTTCTATTTTTTTTTTTTGGTAATCATGTTATAATGAATGATCTGAGGTCTAAACTTCAGTGCTGATGTTCAAAATTTATAAATAAGTCAAAACTTATAAATAAGTAGTCTTGTGCATAAATGCTCTGGGACTCCGATCTTCTAAAATGAATGAACTCTTCCCACATGGGGAAAAAGAATATTAGAAAACCTGGGAAAACCAAAATCTACCCAATGGACAGGCACTGGCACAGTGGTTAAGATGCTCTTTGGGATACCTGTACCCGTCATCAGACAGTCTTGGTCTAAGCCTTGCTCTGCTTCCAATCCAGCTTCCTGTTAATGTGCATTCTGGAAGGCAGCAGTAATGGCTCTTGCTGTTGGTTCCCTGTCACCATAATTGAGACATGGATTGAATTCCTGACTTCTGACTTTGGTCTATTTTTTTGAGGAGTGAATCAACAGATGGAAGGTCTCTCCACCTTTCTCGCTCTCTCTCTCTCTCTCTCTCTCTCTCCTTTTCAAATACAACTAAAATAAATTTTAAAAGTCTACATGGAAAATAGTGTAGCAAACACCTCCTGTCCTTTGGGTTCTTACCTTTTGCTCAGCAGTTGGTGGGTCTCCAATATGTCTTTTACTTTAGATGTAGCTCAGACTGCCTCTAGGGTAGGACTCTAACATTGACCAGAGCCACCCCTTTTACTGTTGCCCCTATACCTATTCCGTGGTCCTAGCATTGTTTGAATGCTCCATTTCCTACCATATCTATTGACCATGCTCTTGTTTCCTTCATCATCTGTTGTATTCTAGACTTAATATTTAGTCTTTTGAGGTATACTGTCACCAACATCTTTATTCCTTTGTCTCTCTACCTTTCTTTCTTAGTGCTGTGTCTCCTTTTCTGTTTCAACACTTGAATTTTTGTGAGTTATTGCAAAAAATAAACAACAAAAGCATATAAGCAAGCAAACATCACCATTTTATGTGCTGAAGCTAAGAATTATCCATGTCTTTCAGCTTCGCCTGGCACCAGCACTGACTCTGTGTCACTTTCTGTGGACAGGGATGGCCATTTTTCTTAATAATGCTATGGACCTCACCATGCTCTCTATTCACCCGCCTTGTGCCAGCCTCATACTCCATGCAGCTCGAATGCTGTAGGACCACAACTTGGTCTCACACAACACAGCAGAGGGTTCAGCCTACTGCTGAGCAGCAAAGAGATGACTCAAGTCCTATGGATATAAACTTAAAGCATGCAAGAGCATTTTTGAAAATAGATCAACAAAATTCATAAAAGTAGTATAAAATGCTGTTCAGGTATTCCTATGAAACATTTACTTTCTCTTCTGTGAAAGATAGAAAACTCCATCTCTACCTTCTTCCACTGCTAAAACAAAAATAGATTCCCTTGTCTTGTGTCATTTCTGTGTTATCACTTTTCACTCCTTTCATATACAAAGATAAATAATTAAGGTTTTTTTGCTGCATCCCTCAGAAGAGTCTTGCTTAAGTCATCTATCATTGTTAGTTACCATCTAAATCCTCTTTTTTGTATTATCCAAACTTTTTTGAAAAGTTTTGGCACTCATTTGGCACTTTCATTATAATTAGTCTTTTGTTTTTAGCACAAATTTCTCTTCCCTAACTCACCAATAATTTATAGATTGCTAAGTCCAAAGGACAGCTGTCATATTTGAGACTCAATCACATTATCCATGATTAGACTCGAATAATAATTAACATTTTGTGATATACTTTAATTATATTGTGCCCTGATTTAGATACACAATATAGTTTGAAAGACACTGATCTGTTTTATTGATTGATTTTTAAGTAAATGGTGTCCCTTTTAAAATATTTATTTTTATTTATTTGAAAGGCAGAACTTCAGAGAGATATACACACAGAGAGATCTTCCATTCACTAGTTTATTCCCCAAATGCCTGCAACAGCCAGTTCTGGACCATGAACTCAGAACTCAATCCCAGTCTCCCATGTTAGTGGCAGTGACTAAAGTTATTGAGCCATTTTGAAGTATCACTATACTTCAATAAAGTTATTGAGTTATCTGCTACCTAATAGGGCATGCATTAGCAGAAAACTGAATCCAAAGCAGAGTGGAGACTTTTACCATTTACTGCAGTATGGAAGGTTGGCATCTCAAGTGAGGTCTTAACCTCTGTACCAAATGAACCAGTGAGTTGTCACAAGTCTGCACCATTTTTTTTTGACCGTTTGGTTGAATTTCTTACAACATGTTACGGGACATTAGCTTTGGCTACAATGGCAGGGGCTGGACCAATGTGAAGCTAGGAACCAGGGGCTTCTTCTGCATCTCCCCTGTGGGTACAGGGCCCAAGTACGTGGGACATCTTCCACTGCTTTCCTAGGCTCATTAGCAGGAATCTGGATCAGAAGTGGGTCAGCCAGGACTTGAACTGGCTCCCATATGGGATACCAGCACTCGGGTGGATATTTAACCTTTTGTGCCACAGTTCCAGCCCCAGCCTTAGTACTTCTGATCAACATTCCAACACCCAGCAGGATGGGAGTACCATTCAAATCCTAGGCTACATGACCAGAGGCCTAATTTCATGTATACCTCTTGGGAAACTCTGAGAATTCCACCGCAAAACTATTGGTTTTTGTGAGATCAGGGCACTATAAATTGCTTCAACTCTTACATCGTATTGAACTTAAATGACGATATTCCCCATCACATTGCTGCAAGCCAAAACCAAATTTGATTAGCCTAAACATTATTCAGAAATTTACTGATTTCCTTTCAAGGGTTAGATTTTTATTTGGATAAGTTTTCTACATTGGGTCAGGAAAGACCTGTCTTAGGCACCTCTCCACTAAAGTAGGCAGCACTTTTTCTGTCAGAGTCCATTTAAATATTTATAACGTCATACAAAATTATCAACTTAAACAGTAGTTGGCTATAGATTTATTGAATTTAGAGTCCCACCTATAGTTGCATTGGTAGGGCCAGACCAAATGATTTCATGGGCTTTATGTGGCCCGAGGCCAGGTGTTTCCCAATACTGCTAGACCATTCAACAATGTTCCCAATGGTCTTGAACAAGCTGCAGGTATGACCAGGTAAAAATTCTTCTTATTCTTAATTTTTATTTATTGCTTTGAAAGGTGGCACACATGCGTGTGTGCTCACATGTGTACATACACAGACAGAGATAGAGAGAGAGAGAGAGAGAGAGAGAGAGAGAGAGAGAGACTGTTCACTCCCAAATGCACACAGTAGTCATGGCAGAGGCCAGGAGCCCAGAACACATCCAGATCTCCATGTGAGTGACAGCAACCCAAACTTGAGTTATGCCTGCTGCCTCCATCTCTCAGGTTCGCATTAACAGAAAGCTGGAATGGAAAGTGGAATCAGGACTTGAACCCAGGCATTCTGATAAGGATGCCAGTGTCCCAGACAGCATCCTAGCTCCTGTATGAAACTCCTGTCCCAGACAAGTTCTGGTGAAGTAGACAAATAGAGTTTAAAACTGAGGCTGACAAAAGGTCATGGCAGAACTATATGTGATGTTGAGGGAACACACAGAAAACCTTTCATTTTGTGACCAGGATGGTGTTAGGAACATATTCCTTAATTAAGTGCATTTAGATATGAGCCTAATTTCAGAAATGGGGAGATTTTATTTTCAGAAAAAATTGAATCATGGCAGAAGTGTTACATTTTTTTTTCTTAAAGAAGAGTTGACTGTTGTATTGTCATTTTCTTTAAAACTTTGATATTTATTTATTATGCATCTAAGTTTCAAAGAATGCCTAATGTGGTTAACAAATGGAACAACTTCAGGAACACTGTGAAAATATATTCCGTTGTATTTGAACTTGTTGATCACCATCATCTTAATAATTATAATGTCATTTATGTTGAATGTGACATGAAATAACACCCCCTGGAAATGGGGAAAGAGAGTAGTCTCAAAAAACATACTTAAAGAACGTCAGGTTTATAGCCAATCCTGAGTGGGGTCCCCTGTGGCTTTGGAGATTGGAGAGCATAATATATCTACTTTCCTGAATTAAGAATTTTAAATCTGACATAGACAATGCACTGCATTATTTAAATAGATACTATATTATTAAGGGTAATGGAAATCGCTGGAAGGCAGATGTCAATGTAAGTTAGAATATTCTAGCAAGTCTTTTGAAAGCAGAGTTTGAATTATCAGGGAAATAGACAAGTAATATACCACAAAATATGGCATGTATAAGACAGTGCACAAATAACACTGACAATGGAGAGGAGTCAGAATATCTTTCAAATTGTATTTGTAGTCCGCAGAGGATGCTGAAAAACAATCTCTACACTAACTGAGGCTAATGAGATAAGGGTCTTGTTTTTCTTTCAGTGTCTAATAACTTAGTGTCTCAGACACAGTATCCAGGTTTTGATAAAGAACCAACACCCACAGGCATCAAGACAAACCAAGTAAATGTTTATAAGCAGCAGTTATTCCCTTTCTTCCTGGCCTTGATTTTATTTACTCAATTAATTATTTAATCTTAACAAGGAACATAACCTCTCTGAGTTCTCTTCATCCCATTGAAGCAATCAACAGTTCAGGGAGGCAATGCAGGCGATGGACTCTGCATGGAGGGGAAAGAGAATCAGGATAATGGTTATTTTAAGTACCAAGAATATGATAGCAGCAGCTCAGTAAGAGTAATAAAAAAGCAATTTATATTAAGCACATCTTATGAAAGGTTATTATATAGAGAATGGTGACTGTTTGTTCTCCATCATAAGTAGGCACAGGGCGATGATCTGGGTTTAAATATTTGTAGGTGATACTATGAAAGATATAGTCACAGTTTCCAATTAATCTTCAACATAGATAAGAATGAATATCATTGCTTGAGAACATTCATATTCATGTCCATGTGTAGTTATACAGATGCAATCAAAGCTATTTTCCACAAATATTGTCAGTAGTATAGTGATACTTCAAAAAAGTTTAAAAAATGAAATTAAAAGATAAGGTGATTTGGGGACAAAATTTTACAGACAGTGTATAAATTTCTTTTTTTAAAGATTTGTTTATTTATTTGAAAGTCAGAGTTATACAGAGAGAGGAGAGGCAGAGAGAGAGAGAGAGAGAGAGAGAGAGAGAGAGGTCTTCCATCCGCTGGCTCACTCTCCAATTGGCTGCAACGGCAGGAGCTGCGCCGATCCAAAGCCAGGTGCTGGGAGCTACCTTTAGGTCTCTCATGCATGTGCAGGGGCCTAAGGACTTTGGCCATCTTCTACTGCTTTCCCAGGCCATAGCAGAGAGCTGGATCAGAAGTGGAACAGCTGGGTCTCAAACCAGTGCCCATGTGGGATGCCGGCACCTCAGGCCAGAGCATTAACTTGCTGCGCCACAGCGCCGGTCCCTAGATTTCTTATAACATGCATTTTATGTGAACTTTTAGAGAATCCTTACATATATGTATGCAATTTTTACAATGCTTAATCCTAGAAAATTGATAATTGGAATAATATCTCATGTTGTTTAGAGAGTGCTTTTCATCATTATTTTGTTTCATTTTGGAACTGTTTACTTGACTCCCATTTTCAAGTGTACTAAATGCATGCTAACTAATTCAAAGACTTAGTCAATGTTACACAGCAAATTGATAATGGTAGACACAATGGTGACACAATATCAAGGATTACATGCACCCTTTCCAAGAAGTGTCCTTGAATAATATTCGGTAATGACTCTCAAGTTATAAAACAAGAATTTGATGCCACAATCATTAAAATGACAGAAATTTCAGTGGAATGGCATTTGGATCTCCTGTCTTGCACACAGTATGCTTCCTTCTAAACTATAACTCTGTTGACCTTTCTACTTACGCAGAGTAGTGCGACTGATTGTTTACGCATCTATGGTCACTTGCATACCCAATCAGCAGCAAGGAAACAAAAGTCCACTTTAAAAATATTTAAGTCAAAGAATTGGTAATGCTAGCCCCTATCTACTACTTTAACAATTTGTGTGTGTGTGTGTGTGTGTGTGTTGTGAATCTACCAGGTTTTTGCCAACAGTACTAATGAGATCACTGGAGATTTAGAAGAAATCAAAAATGAGGAAAAAAACAGTGAAAAGATAGGAGGAAGGCTGCTGGTGGATGCAGTAGTGAAACATGGGGCGGGGTAGAAGAAATGAGGAACAGATAATTCTGTAATAACTCTGTGGCAAAAGAAGCTTCCGGAAGAAAGATCAAGAGAAATTTTAGGAAATCTTGTTGTCTGTGAAGGTCAGTTTCTCACCTTTCTTCCATTGCAGTAGAATTCAGAAATCCTGCATTAACTCTGATACTTCCAATCAGAAGTGAATTTTTGTTCATGAGAGAATGTTTCCACAGCCATGCCGTGTGAGCAGGAAAGCTCAATGTTTGTCTTGCTCTTCTTACACTTTTAATTACTTCTCTCCTGCCTAATTTAGACAATTTGATGCAGTGTAATAAGGAGTGTAGTAATGTTTCATTCATTTAAGTTTTTATTTTAGGAAAGGAAAGGACTATGTTTATTTACTTTTAAAATAGATTTATTCATTCATTTATTTAAAGTCAGAGTGTGTGTGTGTGTGTGTGAGAGAGAGAGAGAGAGAGAGAGAGAGAGAGAGAGAGAGAGAGCGCTTCCATCCACTGGTTCACTCCCCAAATGCCCACAGCAGTCAAGGCTAGGATTTTCTAAACCAGGAGACCTGAACATGGGTCTCCCATGTGGGTAACAGAGTTTCTAGTAGTTAAGCCATTATCTGCCCCCTCCCTGGTGCAGTAGCAGAAATCTGGGTCAGAAGTGGAGGCAGAGCTGGACCCCAGGAACTCTCATATGAGATGTGGGCAACTCCTGTGGCAGCTTAACACTTTGTGCCACAATGCCTACCCAAGAGCCTACTTTATTTTTTTTTTTCCATTTTCCTTCCTTCTTGCCTTCCTCCTCCTCCTCCTCTTCCTCATTTTTTGGTTAGAAAAGGATTTTATGATTTCTCTTTCTTCAATACCTTCCTTATTCTAGTCAGTATTTCTGTACCAAATCAAGTAAATTTCTGATTTTGCCTTTTCATGAATAAAAGCTACCTTCAGAATAATCTATATTTTTTCTCGGCATATAAATGCCATTGGTATTGGGACATAGCACTATGGTTCTGGGGCTTAAACTTTTTTTGATGCTGCCATCCAATGTTGGAATGCTGTTTCTGAGTCCTGGATGTTCCATTTCTAAACCAGCTTCCTGCTACTGCCACTGGGAAGGCAGCAAAAGATGCTAAAACCTGGATATTGGTCTCAGAGTGCTGGCTCATCCTTGGTTATTGTGGTCATTTGGGGAGTGAATCAGCAAATATAAGATCTCTCTCTCTCTCTCTCTCTCTCTCTCTCTCTCTGTTATTCTGCCTTTCAAATAAAATAAATGAACAATTTTTTATTAAAAAAAAACATAGTATCTAGATACAGTCCAACCATTCATGTCTCCTACTATTGGACCTGTGTCTAGTGTTTGATACATTATATCATTTTGAGTTCCTGAAGCAGACTTCTGTTCTATCTTATTTGTGATCTTTCCATATATTATCTCTGTACCTTTCCTTCTCAATGTTTTGTTCTGATGGATGTAAACTTCAAAATGCAGTTTAAATATCATCTATTTGGCCTTATTATATTCCCAGTACTCAGATATCTACTATTTTCCTTGTGTAGTCTAAGGATTTGTGATATGACATCATGGAAAATATCACAGTTTTGAGCAGCGATTATTTTCATACTTATTTGCTATTGGTTTTGAGGCCCTAATCACATGTATAGGCTTAAACTACATAGGTGCTAATTGAAAATTTGCTGAATTAAATTGAATGTGACTAGAAAGGTAAAGAAATTTCTCAGCTATATATTTCTGTGTAAGTTAAATCAGGGAAATAAAGAAGCATCACGGATTAAAACCCCTTCGGGGAAGTTTTGCTCCATTCTTTCATTTACGCAAATGAGAACAGAGAAGGAAAGGGAGCAGGAAGTCCCTGGGTGATGGAGTACTGGATACCACAGGGGTTATGAAGAAAATGGATGTAAAGAAATGACCACCATCTGTATAATTCATATAGGTTCTGAAATTCTTCTTGCTCTGTGATCTAGGGGGAATGGTCTATGGGAAATGGTGCCACATATTTTAGCCTCTACTATCTAAAATTTTTAAAGAGTCAAGGACTTGTTAATACAATTTAAAGGGGGCAGATGGGGATGTCATCACCTATGTGTGCTGTCTCCATGGTGCTCAGCTGCAGCAAATGTGTGCCAAATCCCCTTCCTTTCCTAGGATTCTGCTTTACCACAGTGCCCTGACAAGTTTTCCAGGGTTCTCTTAAAATATTTATTTTAAAAAATAGATTTTTTGTGGCATTTTAGACCCCCCCAAAAAGAGGATGGGGTGGGAAGAATTATACCTTATCTTCACTGCTGACCTACCAGTTTTGCAAGTCTGAAGTTAGAAAGCAGCAAGGAGTGGGAAAACACTTTCTCCATTCTGTTCTACATCATCTCCAGCAGAACATTGCACTTTCTGAAGGTAACCAAATTCCTATTTATAATATAAAAGACACTGCAGCATGAACCTGACAGCTGTTATGAAGGAACAAACAGCCACCGAGGAGCCATTTGCTACGAAAGTTTCTATTTTTCTATAGTCACTGCTTTGGTCAATATCATGTGCTCTGCAATTTCCCTTCACTGCTCGGAGGAATCCTTTGTTGTAAATGTCCTACAAGCTGACACATTCCATCCCAAAGGCTTGTACCTTTCATGTGAGATATTTTGTCTGATAGTATAGTGGCCTATTTTTATAGTTATTTTTACTTTGGCCTCATAGCAGACCTCTGTCTTTCAGTGTAATATAATTGGAGTTGAGATTAGTTGTGTACAGACGCCAGCAAACCTTGCCACGTGTTGCCAAAGAATAAATTCCAACTTCAATTTGAAAGCACCTTTCACATCCCTGCCCCAAATTGCTTAACGTAATGCATCATCAATATTTCACAACAGAGCAGCATTGAGCAGTATAGTCAATGATTCAGTCATCACTTTGAATAATCTAGAGCAACAAGAACAGAAGAAAGCAATTTTTTTTTTACTATAAGTAATAAAAATTTAATATTTTCCAAGTTGTTTACCTTTAAAATGTTTTTGGAGTAGCCTAGCTGTAAAGTGCAAAACTGCACCAGGGGCACTATTTACATTTGTAGTAATGAATCTAAATCAAATAAATTAAACATCTGCTGTATGTGTATATTTATGATATCTGAATATAGTTTATGAAACATTTTTGTATGATGGAATCATTCTAATTGAAAAAACTAATTCATAAGAAAAATGCCCAAATTACTACAATGCTATGAATGGAATACAATTTTTCCACATTAAGAATAAGACAAGCCACACTGGAATGTTTCATTTGACTAGAAATGCCCACTAGTGTTTCAGTCAATGCCTTTCTGTCACGTCCAATACCTGCCTCAGTGTCTCTAATTCAAATTATTCCTTACCACTTATTGTCATAGACAATTCTCCTTCCCTTTTTATTTGAATTATTTCAGCATTCATGTGACTGTTTATTTTGAATCTAGTTTATCTTGATTGCCCCACCTTACCACCCGACATATTCCTTATGACAAAAGCCAGAGTGGTGGGCAGGTGTTTGGTGGAGCATTTAACATGTGGTGTGGGATGCCCACATCCAATATCCCGGGGGATAGGGTCTCAGCTCCAGTTCAGACTCCAAAATTCTGCTAAGGCACAGCCAGGAAAGCAACCAGTGATGGACCAAGTGCTTAGGTCCCTACTGTTAGTGAAATGGTGCTGTCTTATCTGAGGCACCATCTTAAGCCCTGTACACCATCTTAGTCTATGGCCCAGTTACCATCTTATACAATAAGTTTGGCCTCCCCAGCATCCAGCCTTGCTTACTGGGAGTCAGGGGACCAAATGGCCAACCACAAACGTCAACTCCACCCCACTCTAATGGGGTTTTTCTGCTCCTACCCCCTCATCCATGCAAGGTTATTACAAGATCTGCTTTCCTACATAGGCTCTCTCTTTTCTCTCTTCACTCTCTCCCTCCAGCCTGTTGGGTTCCTCACCCTTTGACAATAAACCTTTTCCCTTACTCCAGTGTTTGGTGTGCTTTGGCCATTTCACCTACCACTCACAAAGTAGACCTGGATGGAGTTTTGAGATCCTTGTTTGGCCTAGTCCGGTTAAGCTGTTGTGGACATTGGCAAAGTGAATCAGAAGATGGGTACTCTCTGTCTGTCTGTCTGTCGCTCACTCTGTCTCTCTTCTCCTTTCAAGTAAACGACTAAATAAGTAATTTTAAATTCCAGAGTGAAGTTTCCATAGTGGGCATGGACAATGTTTCTCCTCAACTAAAGACAACCTCCAAAGACTTCAATAGATTGACTAGATTTCAGAATGCTTGAAATTCTTGGCCCAGCACACAAGGTCTTTCATGAAGTAATCCCGCCTACATCTCTTTTTATTTACAATGTGAGCACCCTTCCTTTCCCTACACATCGATCTCTGTATTTTTACAGACATGATGGTTAATTTTGGCTGTCAACTTGAGTGGATTAAGAACTGCCTAGAGAACTGTTGAGGCCCAGTTCTAGGCGTGTTTATGAGGGTGTTTTCAGAAGGCTGTAGAGGGTGAGTTGGTACAGTGAGGCAGGTAGCTGCACCTTCAGTGTAAGCAGAACCCATCCAATTTTCCAGGGGATACAGATAGATCGAAAAATGCTGAAGCTAAGCTAGTTCTTTCTCTCCTCTGTACCCCTGGAACTGGGACTCTTTTCTTCTGCCTCTGGACATCAGAAATCCAGGATTTCTGGCCTTTGGACTCCGAGATGTATGTCAGGGCTTTGCTCCCTTTGATATGAAGGTATTTGATCTCAAGCTGAGCATTACACAATTGGATTTTCTGGTTCTAAGGCTTTCAGACTTGGAATGTGTCATATCACTGGCATTCCAGCTTCTGAGTAGCCAGCCATAGGATGCCACGGACGCTACAACTGTAGAAGTCAATTTCCTAGTAAATATTCTCCTATCTATCTATTATCTATCTATCTATCTATCTATCTATCATCTATCATCTGTCTATACCTATATCTATATTCATATCTATGTGTCATCTATCATATATCTATCTCTCTCCTGTTGTTTCTGTTTTTCTGTTGAACCTTGACCAACAGAATGGATGTGCTACATTTTCTATTGTCTTTAGGTTTTTAGAAAAATTGTAATTTTTTGAACACTGTATGATCACTTGCTCATGTAGTTCTCTCACTAATGCAAGATATGTTGCATTCAATCTTTAATGTCTGATACCTTATACGTAACATCCTATTTCTGAACTGAATATAATTTAATAGGAAGCAATAAAACCTCCATGCCATTCACAACTTCTCCTTACTGTACACAGCTAGACATAGACTAAAACATCAAAAACTGTAATCATTAAAATTTTATAAAAGTTGTGAACCTCTTTTGGACTTTATTGAAAGTATGCAGCCTCTTAGGAGAAGAAAAGGAAGGCAGCTTGCATACACAGTTTTCCATGGAGTTTCAGGAGCTCCATACATTCCTGAAGGCACTCTTGGGATCTGAAGCTACAAACGCTTGCTCTAAGACATTCTCACGCTGGCTCACACACACCATCGGGGACTTTGTTTATTTGTGTTGGCTTGCTTTGCCTCATTGTGATTTAAATAATCATAGGTGTTCTGTGTGGTATGTCCTCTGCACATTGTTTAGTCTAATTTTGTATCTAACATATGAAGCATCTCTACAAAGTTTACATCACATTATTTTCCTATTTTGTTACACATTTTTATTCAGTGAGTGTGAAGATACTACCACTGGAACTTGATCATACCTACTTTAAGAGATCGTGATCCATGAAAAGTTATTGGAGACTTTTGGTTTAAGCTCAGACATAAAAAGAACTTGGAAGTCATCAGTTTAATATGTAAAATAAGAAATATCTGGCGATGGACATTTAACATAGCAATTAAGTCGCCGCTCGCAGTGAGTGCATCTCATTTGGGAGTATCTGGGTTCCAGTCTCAGCTCCACCTCCTGCAATTGGGCAAACTTAAGGGTAGCAGGTGGTGACTCAACTTCTTGAGTCCCTGATATCCATGTGAGACACAGAGTTTTTGGCTTCTAACTTTAGCTTGCTACAATCCTGACTGTTGTGGGCATTTAGGATCTGAACCAATGGATGCATGATCTCTGTCTATCTCTGTCTCTTTGCCTTGCAAATAAATACAAACAAAAAATAAGATCAAAAGATAAACCAGACAACTAAATACCAATGACTTTGCTTAGACTCATCAGAGAATTGAGATTGTAGGGCAATCTGCCATGCTGACATCTGTAGGGACAGGAGCATCAGATCTTTAGGGCTGAGCTCTAGTTACTCATGGCAGCAGCTGTGGAGGCTGTAAACTAATGGAGACCCTTAGATATAATTTTGATGAATTCCTGGAGTTCAAAAGTAGGCTAACATGAAACAGAAATTCCCGGATGCTGCAAACCCTGAGGGTGGCTCATATTTTCTTGAGCTTAACCTCTAGGAATCACAAAAGTCTCATGGTAAAGCTCTGAGGGAGATCCCCTTATAGCTCTCTTTGGCTAGGAGAGAGAAGAATATCACTGTGAAATAGGCCTGCAGCATTCTTCATAACCAGGGCTTACTCTGCAGGAGGGGAAATAATCCTTACCACAGGGCCATCCTATTTGGAGAAGGGCAATGCTACCACTCCAGTCTCTCTGACTTTCCCACCTTAACAAAGAAGGGAACGTAGCCTCAAGAGGAGTTAGCGATGCAAGGAAATAGGTGGAATTCACCAAGGCATGGCAGGGCAGCAGCGGGCAAAGAGTTATTCTATCAGAGAAACAATTGTGAAGGCCACAGCTCAGACATATAGGTGACTATGACTGAGGTTTAATCGGAAAATTATAGAATGTTCCCCTCTCTGCATATTGTTACCACTGATGGAACAAGGTCATAAGCCTCAGCCATTTTAGGTTCTTGTTACCCCTGCTTTCTTTCAAGAGACCAGTTCAGTCTCACATAATGTATTATTCTCCACCCAACCCCTGCGTTCTTCCCAGGTTTGGAAGCCACTGAGCTAAACCTGAAGAAACTGTGTAGAGAAGCTCATCGCTGCCTACTGTCCCCCACCCCCATCCATAGCCCGCCTAAGATATAAAAACCCCAGCCTTCTGGAATCTGGGTCCTCTGCCACATGATCCTTTGGTCTGTGCACACTCTGGCAGTTGGTTGACCTCTGCGAGTTTACTTTCTTTGAATAGATTCAGTCTGGCTGTGAGTTCCCATTCTGCCTCTTCTCTGGTCTGCACCCCCTTTCCTTACATTTGATGCCCCATGTGAAGAGGGGAGCAGAGGACCCAGTCTCTGGGTAAGAGCTGTAGCCCCCCATGCTTCCTCTGAACTTCCTTCTCTTTCCCGAACCCCTTCCCCTTTTTACTGCCTCTGCCCATCCCTTCCTTCTCTTTCATACAGTCTCCTCTTTCCCTAATGACCTGGATGGCTCTGAAAGATACCTCTCAGAACACTATCTCACTCCCACTTGAACTTCTCATTTCCCAGTGAATTCCCACCCAGAACCTTTGCCAGATCTCATGGCTACATGCCCACATTGGATCTAATTCTCAACCTGTCATCAGATCGGTAAGAGAGGTCTCTGTTGCCTCAAGCATGTTGGGGCAATGCTTGTGTGGTTCATCCTCCATTTTAGGGCCTGGGGTGCTTGGTCAGTTTCTCTTGCTCTCTCCTCTAAGAGGACTCAGAACTTAGGTTCTTGGTTAGTGGGATTCTTTCCCAAGGATGCCCTGTGAAAGGACCCACTTCCCCCAGACTATATTTTACTTCATCCATTGGTTCCAGATTTTGACTCCCCTGGAAAGATTGCACAAGCTGGGCCTGAAGAGGAGATAAAGCAGAAGTGATTGATCCACCTCTGCACTAATTTGACATTTTTTGTCTCAAAAGTCTCTAAGATTTTAATAAATTTACATAGAGAAATGGCCAATGATCAGAGGTCCCCTACATCCCAAACTTTGTCCTCCTCCGAGGTCAACTTTCCTCATTCCAAGCACTTGGGCAGGAGAAAGACTTGGAGCCTCCTCTCGAACCCTTGACTGTCCCTTCTTCCACTCTTGCTCTTCCCTCAAAGATGCTGCCATCTCTGGAACAGGACCCTCTACTCACCCTGCCCCAAGTCTGGCTCTTCCCACTCTCCCTCATCGGCAGCTGAAACTGCCCGTCTCCTCCTTCTGACCCCTCCTCTGTCCCACTACTCTCTGCCTGGGTGCAGAAACATAGTGTGAAGGCTAGCAGAATGTTTGTTGCCCTGGAAACTCCCACACTTGGGACATTCACCCAGGAGCCTTTCTCACATCTTCCTCCCGCCTCATCAGAGTCCATGCTGTGTTCTACACCTCCCCATCAAGCAGCTCCATAAGAACTCTGCCTGTTCTTTAAATGCAATGAAGCCTGACTTCAACACCACCCCACTCCCACCCTCTGTCTGGGTGAGCTTAGCCCCTACTCTCCCCTTACCCCCATTCCATCTTCCATAAAATAAAGTCTTCTTTAACTAGCCCCCTCCTCTTCCACGATCACTAAAATCCTAAAACCTAACATAATGGAGCCATATCTCACATGAAGCTCAAACCATTGTTTCAGCCATCTCCAGTAATATATTTGGCTGGGCTAGGAAAGAAAAACCCCAGAACAGTGGTAAGTCCTGAGCAAGTTCACTCCAAAGAGTGCTCCATGCCTAGCCTTCTTCTATCTTTTCTTCGGCTTTGCCTAGTGACAGCCAAAAAATCTCTTTGCAAATAACTGAAAGTGTTTTGTTGTTCTCTCATATAATGTATTATTTGTGTATACATACTGTATATGTACATGGGAAAATTTGTGAATAGCTCTGTTTTAATTGGCTAACACTTATGTAAGGTAACCAAGAAATATTTCCAACTACAAGTACTCTTAAAATGTAGACTAAGTTTTCACTTGATATTAAGCAATCTGGGAAGCCCGATTTGTTCTCTAGTTTCTCTGTTCCCTTCAAGATGGAGAACTGATTCTATTCTGTATGACTCTCCGTCAGGATATACAATTTGATTTTTTGACCTTATATAAGACAGTTCGGGTATGGTAGTCTTAATGTTTGATCTTACCTAGAAGGACATAGCTTTCCTTATGGACATCATCTTATCTAACAGGAATGATATTATTTTAACATGCCTGTGACTACAAATTTCTAGCTCAGGCCACCAAAGACTAGGAACTGAATTGAACACCCCCATGGCTGACATTCCTGGAGACTGCCTCTGTGGTCTGCTTTTAACAGAGACCAGGAGAAAGCAGAATGAAGCAGCAGGAGCAATGTAAGGATAGTTGGAGGCCAATTAATGGCTGTTTTACATGGTGATCTGCCAACAAGCAGACTCAACAAGGCCAGTCCACCTCCAAATGGCACCTGTTTTCAATCTGAGGAGTTGGGGCATTGAGCAGGCAGATGTCAGCTCTGTCAGCTCTGCCAAGAGCCAGGTCACTGGAAACAGAACTGCCCCAGGATTGAAGGACTCCTGGGTCAGAACTGAAGACCCTGTTGGCCCCAAGCTGAACACCCCTTCACTCTGCCCAGCTTCCAAAGTAACCAGCATCCTCAATGGGACAGCCTGGGGTCAGCAACAATCCAGGCAGAGCTGGAGATTTGCTCTTAGAGATGGTGCCTATTCAATACTAACCTCCTATGCAGGCCAGCTCTCCTCCCAGGTTACCTAGGTAATGGAAGTCAGCAAGGTGTCTTACCCAAGGAGGTTCATACCTCTCTTATGATGTCTCCTCCAGTACTCCATGTGAAGAGATAGATGGATATGGACCTAACATGTACCCGGCCAGGCCTTAATGCCCACCTGATTATTATTGAGCTCCCCCTGTCAGTTTCTGTTTTGCCTCTTAATGGAAAAGCTCCACTGGTTTTGACAACATCTTTCTTAGGTCCTCTGATAATCACTCTGTCCTTAGTTTTAGACAGTTTCTGTGAGCTAGTGCTGCAACCCTCTCAGGAGGCCACCTGTTGGAACCCTGTCTGGACCATCGGTCCCTATTCTGCCCCTACTCAGCTTGAAGAACTCGGCTTCAGTCCTCTCCCAAACCCCTGACAGCAGTCAGGGTTTCTATAAGCAGAGGGAGAAAATGAGGGAGTCCAGGACTAGAAGCAGGACAGCCTAACTCCATCTCACAGCTCCTCGCCAGCACATACACTAACAATACGGGAGCATTCTCTCTTTCACAACCAGCTTACGGACAGCACTCTTGCCTTCCTATTTCCCCTTTAGTGGCCGTGTTTTCCATCATGGGAAATGTTTCTAATTTATTCTTTTATCCTCATAATCATAGTGCTCCTTTTCCAACCATGTATAATTAACATATTTCATAAGTCCTTACAGGAGGTGTAACTGCTATATCCCAAGCCATCACACAGGAACAACACAAGACTGCTCTTCAATCCATCTGATCCCATGTGTAGATACCCTGTGCCATGTCTCAGCCCCGGATCAGCAGGAAGTAACCAGAAAGAAACCAGTGCCCCATCTCCCTGTCTATACTCAGAGTCAGGATTGATGGAACAAGGACATAAGCCTCAGCCATTTTAGATTCTTGTTACCCCTACCTTCTTTCAAGAGACCAGTTCATTCAGTCTCACATCCTGTGTTGTTCCCCACCCACCCCTGCATTTTCCCCAGGTTTGGAAACCACTGGGCCAAACCTGAAGAACCAATACGGAGGAGCTCATCTCTGCCTACTGTCCCCCACCCTCAGCCCTAACCCACCTAAGATATAAAAGGGCACAGCCTGCTGGGTCTAGGCCCTCTGCCACATGTTCTTTCAGTCTGTGTACATGCTGGCAATCGGCTGAACACTGAGAATTTACTTTCTCTGAATAGATTCGGTCTGGCTGTGAGTTCCCACTCTGCCTCCTCTCTGTTCTGCACCCCCTTTCCATATATTTGGTGCCCAATGTGAAGAGGCATCATGCACTCTTTTCATTACAACCACACTAGCATTCCCCTGTGTGAGAAATGCCAGAGCTGCAAGATATGTGCTCTCTCTCTGAAATAAATATTTACAGTGCCAAGAGGGAGAAAAAAATTTGAGGATAGCAAATGAAACGGAAGTCTTAAACAGTTAACATTATAGTAAATATTAAACATTACACAACTTCTAGTCAAATTCACATACATACTTAAGCTGAAGACCTATTTATCTCAGGTCCCATTGTCAAATACATTTCTGGCATCAATAAATTATTACAAGATATGTCACAATGGGGCAGGAAATAGAATCTGAAGAGTGAAAGCAAACATTGGAATAACACAGATGTGACACAAATGTTGGAATTGTCAAAAAAGGGAATAAAAGTTAACAATGGTTAACATGTTAAAGAATCTAATTGTCAAATAGGTGATATAGAAGGACAGATGGATAATGTAAGCAAAGAGAGAGAAACTTTAAGGAAGAATCAAAAGAAAATATTAGAGTTCAGACATTACAACAGAAATGAAGAGTGTCTTCAATGGCATCGTAAGTATACTAAACTCTGAAGAAAGAATAAGTGAGCTTGGAAACTGGTGAATAGAACTATTTAATTGATTTTGCAAAGGGAAAGAGAGAGCACCATCCAAAGCAAACTGCTAGAACAAAGCATCCAACAATTTCAAAAATGTAGCATACATGTAGCTAGAACACTAAAATGAGCAAAGAGAAAGACTGGAACAAAGAACTATTTGAAGTAATCATGGCTTAGACAGACACCAAATGACACCAAATGGCAGATCCAGAGTGCTCAGAAAATTTTACATAAAACAAACACAAGAAAAACCCAATAGTTCAAATTTCAGTAAACCCAAAACAAAGGAAAGTTTTTAAAAGAATCCAAACAGAAAAAAAAATTACTTTGGCTGAAATAATTCTTGAAACCCATGCGTAATTTTTTCATAATACACACTTTTATAAACTTTTTGAAGCCCTTTGTGTCTAAGAACAAGTTGGAATTATCACAAGTCTCAGGTGAACATGAAGAGTGTAGAGAAGTATTGAAAGTGTTGAAAGAATAAAGATAATAATCTAGAATTTTATATTCAAGGAAATTAGCCTTCATTATAAAAGAAAAATAAGATTTAATCAGAAAAAGAAAAACCAAGGGAAGTTATTGCCAGGAGATTTGCCCTAAAAGAAACCATGAGACAATGTAGGTCAGAAGCTTCAATCTACTTGTAGAAATGAAGAGAATTAGACACTGAAGAAATGAAGGTAAGGTAAATGTATTTTTTAATTCTCAATTAATCTAAAATATGTGTTCAAAGAACTAATAGTGACAATATGCTTTCTAATAGAGTATTGATAGGTTATTGTAAAATATCAATGACTGAGGTTTTCCAATATCAATAGGTAAAATGAAGAACATCAGTTATGTAAGAGATGAAATTATTGTACAGTTTCTGAACTACATGTCAAAATACACTGTTATTTAAAGATGAATTTTAATTAGTTTAAAATGCAATTTTTAGGGGGCCGGCATCGAGGAACAGCAGGATAAACCGCTGCTATGACACCTTCATCTCATGTTAGAGTGCTTGTTCCAGTCTTGCATGGTCCAGCTTCCTGTAATGTGCATAGGAAGGAAACGGAATATAAACCAGGTGATTGGTCCCTGTCATTCGTGTGGGAGACCAGGAGGGAGTACCTGGATCCTGGCTGCAACTTGGTCCAAACATTGCTGTTGCAGCCATTTGGGAAGTGAAACAAAAAACAGATTCTCTCCCCCATTCTCTGTCCCTTTTCCTTTCAAATAAATATTAAAATAAATCTTGAAAAATTTCACTAATTTTTAAAACTGTATGATTGGCCAGTGCTGTGGCTCACTAGGCTAATCCTGTGCCTGCAGCGCTGGCACTCCGGGTTCTAGTCCCTGTCGGGGTGCCCGATTATGTCCTGGTTGCTCCTCTTCCAGTCCAGCTCTCTCCAGTGAGAGAAAGAGATAGACAGAGAGAAAGGTCTTCCCTCCATTGGTTCACCCCACAAATTGCTGCTATGGCCGGTGTGCTGCGCCAATCTGAAGCCAGGAACCAGGTGCTTCCTCCTGGTCTCCCATCCAGGTGCAGGGCCCAAACACTTGGGGCATCCTCCACTGCACTCCTGGGCCACAGCAGAGAGCTGGACTGGAAGAGGGGCAACCGGGACAGAATCTGGCACCCCAATCGGGACTAGAATACGGGGTGCTGGCACCACAGCTGGAGGTTTAACCTAATGAGCCACGGCGCCGGCCAAAAATAATTATAATCTTAAACACATATGAACCTGTTATCTAAGTAAAAAAATGCCCAAGACAAAATGTGATAAAATTGAAATGAGAAACAATGTTGAAGATGCTAATCAGTGACTGACAGATTATCCAAGTGGAAGATCATACAACTACATGCATGACATGAACTAGACTACCAAATATCTTTTTCTGACTGACACAGAATATTATACACAACAACATCATAATCCACATCTCTCTCAAGCTCACATGGAACATTGAACTATATCCTGGGCCGTACAAGATTTCCTGACAAATCGAAAGTGTAAAAACATTTCAAGTATGTTCCTTGTTCACAAAGGACTTATACTAAAAATTAACAGAATAAAAGTCACTTGAAAATGGCCAAATACATGTAAATTAAGTAACAAACTTCTAAATAACACTTAGGTAGAAGGAGAAGTATCAAGATAAATTTAAATATGTTGAACTAAATAAAAAATACAACAAAATTGAGACAGTATATTGAAGTAGTACTTAGAGGAAAATTTAATAACATTAAATAAGTATATAAGATGAAAGAAGGTGAAAATCAATAACCTGTTTTTCCTCTAGGAAAAACAGAGAACAAAGAGCAATGGAAGCCAATATCAAGCATAGGAAACAAGTAATAAGAAGTAGAACAGAAGGAAATGAAATTTAAAATAGAGAAAATCAATGAAACCCCCAAAAAGGCTTGAATACATCAATAAAACTGATAAATCTGGACACAATTTGCCAAATTGGAATAGAAAGCAGTCATCTCTAGTGATTACATGAAAGCAAAGGAAAAGAGCATTCCCAACAACATTTGCCCAAAAAATACATAATGTGTATGAAATATGACAATTTCTTGAAAAATATAATTCACCACAGCTCTCATAGAGATATAGTTAATATTAGTAGAACATTATATTAAAGTAATTGAAAAAATCAATAAAATTATCAAAGCAAAACGCTAGGTTTCTTTGAGGAAAAAAATCAAATTTTCATAATCTATTCCAGAAAGTGAAGTGGGAAAATACTTCCTAACTCATTCTTTGTGGAAATTGGTGTTCCAATACTAATGATAGCTCAGGAATTATAAGACCAATGAGGTACCAATACTCTGACAAACAATGATGCAAATACTTCACAAAATTTTATCAAATTCAGTTTCTAAAATATTGTATAAGTCAAAATTTTCCCCCGTGTGCAGATATGGTTCAACATTCTAAAAACTATCAATAAAATTCATTATATTCATAGGCTAAGGAATAAAGTGAAATTATTTGTTGTGTTTATTGACACTCAAAAAGCATTTGACAAAATTGAGAATGCATTTGGAATCAAAACAATCAACATAGCAAGAACAGAGAGATGCAGCCTTAATTAAAAAAAAAAAAATGAGCATCTGTAAAAATCCTACAGGTGAAATAATGCATGGTGTAAGAAACTAGAAGTCTTTTTACCTATGGGAAGAAGTCAAGGATTCTCTATCAACCATACTTATACAAGATATTCCCAACTAATGTAAGGAGACAAGGAAAAAGAAATAAAAAGTACAGTTAGCGGAAGAAAAAAATAAAGATGTTTGTATTTAGAGCATGATCAGAATCTAAATATTTTTAATATTTTTTTTTATTTATTTGAAAGTCAGAGTTACACAGAAAGAGAAAAAGAGGCAGAAGAGAGAGAGGTCTTTCAACCGCTGGATCACTCTCCAATTGGCCACAAAGGCTGTAGCTGTGCCAATCCGAAGCCAGGGGCTAGGAACTTCTTCCAGGTCTCCCATGTGGGTGCAGTAGCCCAAGGACTTGGGTCATCTTCCACTGCTTTCCCAGGCCATAGCAGAGAGCTGGATTCGAAGTAGAGCAGCCAGGACTTGATCTGCCGCCCATATGGGATGCCAACACTGCAGGCGTCAGCTTTACCTGCTATGCCACAGCATGGGCCCCCAAGAAAATAAAAACTAATACATAACAGATTTTGGCTTTATTCCCTGGCAATGATTGATTTGAAATTTAACACAAACAACAGAAGCTGTTCACACTGTGGTTTTAAAAAGGAAGTACATAGTGTTTCAGATTATTTCAAGGTGTGGGATGGACAACCACATAAAATTTGTTTTGGATGTTAAGACTGGTATCACAAACAAACCGATATGAAAAAGGTTTATTGCTCGCACAGTGAGACTTTTTATAGAGAACAGTGTAGGTGTCCTAAAAAACTTAAAAAGTGCCTGAGGATGTGGGAAAGGAGATTGAACCATGAACCTCTCACCATGTTGCTCTTTAAGTTCAAAGACCATCTGCAGACAGAGCTGCTTCTCCGTGAGAGAGATCTGGCTTTTTCTGATGGAGTCTACAGCTGAATAGATCAGTCCTACATACACCAGGGAAAGAAATATGCATTACTCCAACTCCACTGATTTTTAATATCTTTTACAAATAGCTTCACGTAAACATTTTAAATAATATTTGAACTAATCTCTGGGTACTGTGGCCTGGTCAAGTTGGTACATAAAATTAACCATCCAAAAGGCTGAATATAAGGCATAGATCAGTGGACTGGCATAGAGAGCACACAACTAGACCCACACATATTTGTTCTACTGTTTTTTGACAACGCTGAAAAGTAATTTGATAACAGAAGACAGTGCTACCAATAAATTATGCTGAACCATTGGATGCTCTTATGAAAAATGCAATGAACTTGAACAACAACAAAAAAAACTCAAAGTTGATCACAGGCCTAAATTTAAAGTGCAAAACCATAAATTGTATAGCAGTAAACAGAAGAAAATTGAGCAGACCTCAGGTTTACAATTAAGTTTTTAGATACATGTAGAATAATCATTTCTCTCTTTTTATTTCTTAAAGACAAATTGATAAACTCAATTAAAATTAAAATATTCTGCTATATAAAATGATGTTGACATAATAAAAATACAAAGTATTTGCAAAGTACATGATTGCAAAAGGAACCATTTGCACATGGAATGCTTACTGCAGCTAAGGAAACTTGTGCAAGTGTATGACACAACTCGCTGAAAGTGGCTGGGGCTGAGAGGCTGAGCTAGCTAACTTTGGAAATGAGTGCTATTTGCAAAACTATGGGTCACGTACTGCAGTTGCTAAAATTGTTTCCCACGGACCTCTATGTTAACAAGTTAATTAAGTAAATGGATGATGGCAGCCAAGTGTCCATTTGCTGGAACATGGATTAGAAATAAGCCAGTGAGGAGGCTCGGATGACCCAGGTCAGGGTAGAACTGTAACCTGAGTATTGTAGAAGTTTTGGCTTAGGATAGATAAGGACAATTTTATCCAGAAACATCCACTGATACTCTTAGAAACCCAGTTTGGCTGGCGCCGTGGCTCAATAGGCTAATCCTCCACCTTACGGCATCGGCACACCGGGTTCTAGTTGGGGCATCAGATTCTGTCCCGGTTGCCCCTCTTCCAGGCCAGCTCTCTGCTGTGGCCCGGGAGTGCAGTGGAGGATGGCCCAAGTGCTTGGGCCCTGCACCCCATGGGAGACCAGGAGAAGCACCTGGCACCTGGCTGCTGCCATCGGATGAGTGCGGTGCGCCAGGTGCAGCACGCCGGCCGCGGCGGCCATTGGAGGGTGAACCAACGGCAAAGGAAGACCTTTCTCTCTGTCTCTCTCTCTCACTGTCCACTCTGCCTGTCAAAAATAAAAAAAAAAAAAAAGAAAGAAAGAAACCCAGTTTGATTTACTCATGTGTTTCCTTGCTCTTGTAGCGGGAGGCTGTGGAAGCAGCAATACCCTGGTAAAGGTGAGGTCACACAGCATTTAGATTCTGATTTTCAATATCATTCCCCATTGTCGCACCAGAAAGTAAGAACATTCACATGCACACACATGTCCACCATAATGGAAAACGTCAAAGGGATATGTCAAAGTGTAACCCATAGCATAAAATAAATACTCATATTTCTATACTTAAATGAATGGTTAAAAGTTATCAAAGGAATACCTGAGAAACTATAATAGTCAAGAGATATCTAAGATTTCACAAATCAATGTACAACTGTTTTAATAGCTGAAAATTTGGAAAAGAAAACAGATATTTAGGTAAAAAGCAAAGGAATTTAAAATAAATTATGAGCTTTTATAAATAATAATAATAATTTGTGTAATTGTGAGTTTTAAGATGTCCAAAAGGAAGAAGTTCAGTGTTGGATATATGTGAGCCTCCTGTATCATTTCTCTAAACTTTCCATAAATGTAAACCTATTCTAAATTTTAAAATTATTTGACAATTATCTATAATGATAGATTTGAAGATGCAATTCTATGGTTGAGTTCATGTTATATACACTCTGCTAGTTACAATTAAAGTCAGAGTAAGCAGTTTTCCTCAATGCCCTTTGCAATCTGTTGGGAGATGAACTTGGCTGAAAGATTAATGCTATTTTTCTTTTGTTTATTGGATGATCTGCTTTTAGCGGAATTAAAATTAGATATCTGTAGTGCCTGTCCTTTTTATGTCCTGAAGTAGTGCCAGTTTTGTGATTTTTATATTAAAAACAATTTGTGGTTCTGCATTCTCTATCATGTTAGGTAATTTATTGCCTTTTCTCACACTAGCTCAGGTTTAGGTTCATATATTCAGTCATTTCAGGCACTTAATTTTTCCTCTCCTTTCTGTTAGGATTCAGTTTCTATCTCTATTAAGTTGTTTACAAAAGTGTATGAGTGTCATATTTTATAATGAAATTTCTGAAGACATCTCTTCAGTTAGCTATTACAAAAATTGCATACAACAAACTCTGAATTCAGTTGCATACACACAAAAAAACCACATTTATTTATTTATTTCTAAAACCATGAGTTGACTAGTGATCAACTGATTTAACTCAAGCTTAGCTGGAAGTCCATTGTCTCCACGTCTTTTGTCTCCTAATGGAATCAGGAAACTAGTCCAGATAAGTTCTTATTGTTTTCATCAGAGGTGAAAGAGAAAGAGCAGCCAGAAAGGTTCTGTGGTTGCAAAGGAAAGTCCTGACTTTCTGTAACACCCATCCTGTCCTGTTTCTATCGGTCAGATTCAAACACATGACCATATTCAGAACCAAGAGCCAAGGGATTATCCTCCATCCACAGTGGACGAGCATTTTAAATGTCTCAAAGGATATGGTAAAAAAAAAAAAAAATGGAGGAAACTCGGAGTAGAACAACATAGGAACACAATAATTGTGTGTACTTTATACATTTTTCCATCCCTCGTTCCAGTGTTTGATACAGAGTTGATGCTAAGTAACTTTTTATTGGATAAATGGATTAGTGAATGTCTGGCTACATGGATAAATACGTCACTGTCTGTGGCTCTTTTGTACACAGAAATGCAAGTTTTTTTTTCTTTTCATCAATTTTCATGTCAAACTTTCAATGACAAGGATGTCCTAATCTTGTCATATTGTCATCACGATCTCCAATCAAATAAGTGTGACAAATCCAAAATAAATCACATTTCAAGCGTTGGGTTCTTTCTCTGTATATAAGCATACAGTTACTATATATATAATTTTTTTCTGATCTTCTTTTCTAATGACATTTGTGTGACTTCTCTTCATGTTTCACGACCTGTTTTCAGGAAATCATCTCATGACTAATTAATTAGAATTCTTTTTTAAAAGACTTTTAAAAACTTTTATTTAGTAAATATAAATTTCCAAAGTACAGTTTATGGATTACAATGGCTTTCCCCCCCATAACCTCCCTCCCAACCACAACCATCCCGTCTCCCATTCCCTCTCCAATCCCATTCACATCAAGATTCATTTTTGATTCTCTTTATATACAGAAGATCAATTTACTATATATTAAGTAAAGATTTCATCAGTTTGCACCCACACAGAAACACAAAGTGTAAAATACTGTTTCAGTACTAGTTATAGCATTACTTCACATTGGATAACACATTAAGGACAGATCCCACATGAGGAGTAAGTACAGAGTGACTCCGGATGTTGACTTAACAATTTGACACTCTTGTTTATGGCGTCAGAAATCTCCCTAGGCTCTAGAATTCTTATATTGATTTTTGTTTAAAATTATTTATCAAGGTTTTGATTATTTCTTTTTTTTTTTTTTTTCAGTTCAGGAAATAGAAGCTCTGTTTGAAATGCTATGCATCACATTTTCTCTGAATTGTATTTTGAGATTTTGGATAGAAAAAGTTCATAGAAATCCAGTCTATACATAGAAATACCATGACACCTCTCAGAGTGACAAAGATAAAAGTGGAGTGGAGCCCATCATTATTTAGGGCTTCCCATGAGAGGAGGTTGGACACTCAACCCACGGGACTTTTGCGTTCCATGTTGCGTTCAGGACAGAAGCCATTCTTGCTGGTTATCGGCTGATGGTCCACGCACGCCTTCCTTTCTGGGTTTCTCCTTTCTGTGAGCAGCTACCTCGCCAAGTGTCCTTTCTGCCTCAGGGTGAAGTGGGCAGACATACAGGTTAAAATTGCTCAGATTTGTGAACTGGAAGACCACACCCCTGTGCGACCTCCTTCCTACCCCTACCTGATGCCTTTGCCACGCCCCTGTGTGGCCTCATCCCTACCTGGCCACACCTGGGGTGCCCACCAGCCAATCAGGTTAATTAACCACTCCCCTTTGGAGTGAGTTAAAAGTCTAGAGCACAGTGTGCTCTGCTGCTTTTTCTGGCCCTGCGCTTCTTCCCTGGCCTCTAGCCAGGGCAGGGCTTGCTGTAGCCCTGCGCCTCCAGGGCGCGTGGCCTTCGGGCCATGTGCTCTAGGCTTCCTGGCCTAGATGCTCATCCACGTGGCTGGTTCCTGGTGCTCGGTATGAACCCCCATTCACTTCTCTCTCCTAAATACTCTCTTATGCACCTTTCTTACTAAATAAAAGCTTAAAACGTACCATGCTGCGTCGTTTATCTGTGCCGGTATTTAGAATTCTTCTCTAAATATTAGGCAAGAACCCTCTCGGGCTTATTGATATCGGGGATTTAGTAAGAAGCCCGTGGTGAAATCGTAAGGCACCCCAAATTCCAGTAGCACATGTGGCACCCAGGAGAGCATTTTTAGGGAACTCTAAGGGGCCACACTCAGGGTAAATTTTAGGGGGTCTTTTCCTGTTTCAAGGGGAGCCCTGCCTGAGTGACTGTTTCACGCCCCCAGCTCTCATCAGCGATGGTCTGAGGGCCATCCCAGCTGCAATGCTGCCTGCAACACTAGCTGAAGCCTTTTCAGGGTTTGCAGTTCAAGTTCATGTGCATCTCAGTCCAGATCCCTTCTCCTCCGGCGTTGTTTTCCAAGCCATTCCTCAGGCAACTTCCACCGCTCAAATCTTTATCATGGCGTTGGCTTCCAGGGAACCCGGATAAGAATGAAAACCGTCTTGGGGGGCAACATTGTTGTGTCACAGGTTAGGGTGCCACTTGAAGCACCAGTGTCACATACGGGCACTTATTGGAGTCCTGGCTGCTCCACTTCCCACCCAGCTCCAGCTAATACAGAAAGCAGAGGAAGATGGCCCAAGAGCTTAGGATCCTGCACCCAAGTTGGAGACCTGGGAGAAGCTGGCGACTCCTGGATTCAGCCTGGCCCAGCTCCAGTTGTAGCAGCCACTGGGGACAGAACCAGGGGATGGGAGACTCTCTGTGTCTCGCTTTCTCTCTCTACCTTTCAAATAAAAAAAAAAGTCTCTAAAAATGCAGAATTGCAAAAACAATTGACAGAGAATTTGAGTTATTTACTATGATACCTAGAAATTATCAGTTTTGAATTGAGATATATTTCTTTTTTTTTTTTTTTTTTTGACAGGCAGAGTGGACAGTGAGAGAGAGAGAGACAGACAGAAAGGTCTTCCTTTTGCCGTTGGTTCACCCTCCAATGGCCGCCGCGGACGGCGTGCTGCGGCCGGCGCACCGCGCTCGTCCAATGGCAGGAGCCAGGAGCCAGGTGCTTTTCCTGGTCTCCCCATGGGGTGCAGGGCCCAAGCACCTGGGCCATCCTCCACTGCACTCCCGGGCCACAGCAGAGGGCTGGCCTGGAAGAGGGGCAACCAGGACAGAATCCGGCGCCCCGACCGGGACTAGAACCCGGTGTGCCGGCGCCGCAAGGCGGAGGATTAGCCTGTTGAGCCACGGCGCCGGCCTTGAGATATATTTCTAACTATGTTTTTCTTCAGCTGAATATCTTATCAATAATTACAGCATATTTGCCTCATCAGCAAAAAAGAGAAATAAGCATTTTTCAGGGAAAAAAAGTCCTTTAAGGTGTGAAAATAATAATGCTTATGTAAATGTGCTTCAGTCTGAAAAACATGGCATTGTTCAAAGTAGTGAACACAGCTTCCAGAGTACCAGAACAATTACCAAAATGAACTTTTAATCTTGCAGAATCTAGTTCAATAAATATGTTTTTTCCATATTAAAGTATATTTGGCTTTTTGATATAACCTTGTAAACTGCTGGGAAAAAAACACACTCTTTCATTATTTGAATATGACTATATGATTTTATTTAGCACTTAAAACTGTGCTTTATATGTATCAACTTTTATTACAGAGCTATTATATTTTACTGTTTAAATATTGTATTCGCAAAGGAATACTTAGAAACTTCTAGTTTAATTGGCTTATCCATATACACACATTTACACACATAGTTACCTAGGCCTAGTTACGTGTGAGCATGTATGTATGTGTATAGTAGTATTAGGGGTGGCTGTGTGTGTGTGTGATGCTGAGCAATCAATCACCCTATTCCAGAGCACTAGAAAAATTCCCATATTATAGTTGAGGATTAAATTTTGATTTCCCTAGGAGACAGTGAATTAGAGAAAATGACTGGCTGTTCTGTTATTAAAGTGTGCGTACTAGGGGCTGGCATTGTGTTGTAGAGGGTTAAGCTGCTACTTTCAGTGACAACATCCCTTATGGTCACTGGTTTGAGTCCTGGCTGCACCATTTCTGATTTAGCTCCCTGCTAATGTGTGTGGGAAAGCAGCAGAAAATGGTCCTAGTGCTTGGGCCCCTGCACCAACAAGGGGCACCTAGATGGAGTTCAGGTTGCTGGCCATAGCCTGGACCTGTCCTGGCTGTTGTGACTACTTGGGGACTGAAAGAATGGATGGAAGATCTTTCTACTCTCTGTCTCTTCTTCTCTATGCACCTTTGCCTTTCAAACAAATAAATAAATCTTCGAAAAATATAGTAGAAGTATTGTCATCAAGCTATCAAATGTTTTCATTATAGGTATTTCTATGTGGGTTTCTATACAAAAACCATCCTCTAAATAGGAAAAGAGATACATTCTGTCCATCAAGGATTCATATTCTACTATAAAAAGTGCCGAGTTAAAAGTAGCCTGATTTAGATCATATTGATTAACTTAAAGTTAACAAAATGAATTTTGCGGATTCCTCAATCCAAACTTTGCCACACAGCCACTGGAAAAATATTTGAAGACAACACACGGATTAACCATTTCTTTCAGAAGCTGCCAGCATTCATTCCGTCAAAACAGTGAAGAATTCCTCCTACCATCTGCCTGACCCTTTGTGTGTTCTGATCCCTGTACTAATCACATGCAACTACTAATAGAATGGTTTGATTCTCCCTATGTCTTCTCCTTGCCTGTCAGCTGCTCTCCACCTATCTCTCCCCTCTCCACCTGCTCCTCTATCCTCACTCCATTCATCTCTCTAAAATAACTTCAATATAATTTTTCCTGTGTCTGAATTTGGGGAATATTTTTTATAAATTTATCAACTTACTGAATATTCCAAAGGGTATTAATGACACAAACTCTCAGAAATCAGGACCTGGAACATGACACTGCAAATCTCTTGACTCTATCTCTTGGAAAGTTGACAATACTGAAAGTCCTCTGAGGTCACCTACCATCTATCGGGTCTTCTGGGGTGTGGTGCCAAAGTTACATCCATATAAATGCTACCAGCTAACCTCACTGCGTCTCATTTTCTCTTTCAGCGTCCATTTGAAACATAAAATGCTTCAATCATACTTCATCAGAAGCAGAGTAGTTGGGACTCAAATTGGTACTCCTATATGGAGAGCATCCCAAACAGGTAGCTTCATCCACTGCTCTATGGCAACCATCCTGATTTTTATGTCTTTTTTTAAAAATATTGACTTGCCAACTTAGAAACTCTCCTACCTGCAAGGATAACACTCTCTTTTACTATTCTTTCTTTAATAGGCAAGTGGACTGCCTCCCAAGTCAACAGTTTCACAAAGGTTTCATGCTTGATTGAGTAGTAATTATCTTTTATGTCACCTATATCATTTTCCTCAATGACATTGCCCAACCATTAGGCTAATGCTACCTATTTCGTACTTCATTTATAACAGAACCCCTGCTTATATGAGGTTATTGGTATATTTTTGTTTCATTTTCTCAACACTTTGAATATGTAAGCTTCCTGGATGTATACATCAATTTTGAAAGTTTATAGCAATTACATTTTCAAATGCTTTGTCAGCTACTTCTCCCCTCCTGATTCCCCCATTGTGTATTTGTTAGTGTCCCACAAGTCTCACCTCTATTTTGCATTCCTTTTCTTTTGTGTCTTCAAGATCGCATTATTTCTACAAATCTATTCTCAGATTTTCTGTTCTTTCATCTGCTCACTTAAATATGCTTTTGTGTTCTTCTAGTTTATTTTTCATTTTGGTTATCTTACTTTTCAACTTCAAGAGGTCCATTTGGTTATTTTTTGCATTTTATTTCTCTTTTTGAACTTACATATTTGATGAGACACTATCCTCTTTTTTTTTCTCAAAATTCATCTACTAAGGTTTCCTTTAGTTCATTTAACATATTTACAACGTTATTTTGAAGTCCACATGTGCTAAATCCAACATCTAGGCCACCTGAAAAGCTGTTTCTATCATATATTTATGTATTTCACATTTTTATTGAAATTTTGACATTTTAGATAGCATATTGCAACAATTCTGAATACCAACTGCCTCTCCAATTTTCTCTGGCACTTGTTTGTTTAGCAAACGTGGCTGGACTTGTTCAGTGAACTCTATTATCCTCTCAGAGTGCTGCCCTCGATGTCTCAACTCACACACTCTATTCTGTCTTTAGCCTGGATTCTTAGCAATTACCTGTAAAGTCATTATGACTTAGGAATCAGTTACTGGTAGTCAGCAATGTACCTGAACCACTGTGGTTTCATCTTTTACCATTGGATTTCTGTGAGGGTTGGAAACCACCTTTACTTTTCAGGAGTTGACAAGGTTTGCCTTTGTTCAGTCAGGTACTTGCAGTTCAGCTTTCCTCCTGTTGTTGGTCCTCAAAGGGCTTGCCTTCCTGTTTCTGAATATGAGAGTGACTTTGGTTTCGGCAAGGCTTCCTTTGACCAAGTCTTTCCCTGATCTTTCCATTGAGATTACTGCTGGTCTATCTTACTGGTGAGGCACCCATTTGTTCGCCATCACTAATTACTCATTGATTGCTCTATGCCTTTCAATCATGCTCTGGAAGTCAGGTTTTGTAACAGTATGATCCAAATAAATTTATATTCCTTGGAGGGAAGAGGATGTTGCCATCCTCTTTGAGGCTTCTCTACTCTGCTACAGGATTGCTTCAGCAGATTGGTGCAGATTAGTTCAGCACTTCCACAGAGTGTAGATCTCATACGACCCAAAGCTAGGGGGATGGGAACTGTCAATACTATCTGTCTTGTCTGCACAAGATAGGTCTTTCTCTCCAGGAAACTGAGAAAACGGAATTTTCTGTTTGGCTGCTGAGCCCAAGAGAACACTTTCCCCTAATACACAACTTTAAGGAAGTAGGGGTTCATGTGCACTTTTTAATCCATGGTTTCCTACGCATCTTTTCTATAGCACATTTTATTAAAACTCCGATTCTCTATTATTAGTGTTATTCAATGACATACATCTGCATCCAGCAACAAATTCTGTAAGATTTGCTTGATTTTCTAGGTTCTGTTCACCTCCATATCCAATTAATGACTAATTTCTTCCACTTTTACCTCAGACATGTGCCAAATCTCTGTTCCTCTCAGCTGCTGTTATCCCCATTATATTTAAGACTATCATAAACTGTCTCCAGGCATTTGTTCTTGGCCACCTTAAATCTTTCCTTCCCTCTCCATTCAGAATGACAATGTAAGCTCTGAATTGTTCTAACAACATGCTGAACAGGCTTCACTGAATTTCCCCTGTCTGTAGAATGGATTACTAATTATGGTTTTATGGTACTGTATCTAAACATCTTATGCAATGCTATGTCTTTTCATATTTTGCACTGTCTAAGTCTTCCACTTACTCCATTATTTCATTTATTTTCATTTATTTCACATTTAATTTTAATACATATATTGTTCCTTTGCCTGTAATTCTTATCCGTCTTCTTTTCTCTCACTAATTTTTACTAATTCTCTAAATTTCAGTCTCTGTTAGATATATATTCCTCCAGAAAGATTTCCAGGATCCCATGATGAGTTAACTCTCCCAAACCCAATTTGTGCTCTCTGTAATTGCATTTTATGATCTGTGAAAATTCTTCTTGAGACTGGGACTAGTTTTCTGGCTTTGTCCCCTCAATGGTTTCTCATAATTCTGAGGATAGATAATGATATTCTTAAAGGTTTCTAGGAGATTCTCAATAGTTCATATTTTCTCTTTTTCTCAGGCTTTTGCAGATGTGGGTCTTTGGTTTAGAATAGTTTCCCATACTCTGTGTTCCCATGCCTTACACATACGTTCCTTGTCAATATGAACTGTCTTGAAAGTTCACTTCATCAGTGATGGCTTTTCTGAACCTAAATTAGATTAACTTTTTAGCTTAGATTTCTTTAGAAAGCTTTTTTATGGTTTACTTAATTCAGTTTGTAATTATACATTTACTGATTATTTGTTTAATGACTGTCAGAGCTGCCCGGGAGGTGTTAACATTCTGCTATCCAGAACAGTGATTGGTCCTTTTTTTTTTTTTTCACTAAAGCATTGCACAGTTTTTGGCACTTAGAACACATTCAGTAAATATAAAATGATTGAAAAGGCATTTGAATAGCTAATTGACTTTTCATATGACACCCCCAGTGCTCAATTCAAGCAGGCTGGCATTTAATAGGCATTAAACTGTGCCTTCTGAACAGAAATTAATGTTGCAAAAGATTGATATTCATGAAATTCTAATAGTGAAAAATGAAATTATCATGAAATACACAAAAACAAGTCATGTTTGCAATTTAGGATTCTACTAATGTTGTTCATAACAAGTTGTATTTTATCTATCCAGTGTATTGGGCCTGTCAAATAGGCTAGGGGTCTTAGAAGCCTAGATTTATGGACCTATCTATCTTCCTTTGGCTCACCAGGAAGTCTTCTGTGAAGTCTTAGTTGGGGCTTTCTTCTGCGACCTGCTGCATTCTGCGTAATTCAGCCCTCTCAAAGAGCTCCCTTTCTGTGTAGAACCAGTCATTATCATGTGTCTCACCTGGTCCCTTAGATTATTTGTTTGCATACCTGTGTCCTGCACTGGAATGTGCACTCTTTGGGGGAAACAGCTCTGTCATTTTAATTTTACACTTGTCATCTCCCGTGGCGTCTAGCACGAGTAGGTTTTCAGTTAATGTTTGTACAACAAACAAATGAGTCAATTAATGAATGTCTTAGAATCACTAAATGCTTTCATAATAGACGGTATAATAAATGGTCTAGCCTAGAATTATTTCTTATGAGAAAAAGCCCTTTTCCTTATAATAAATAGGCTGAAAAATTAATATATTTGCTAAATTTTCTTCCTGCTTGACATATTTAATGCTTCTTGTTTTAATCTATTTGCTATTTATGTTATCTTTTTAATGGGAATGTTTCACTAATTGTTGCGAGAAACTCAAAGTCTAAAATTAATTACTAGTAAAATTACAAAAGTGTAGTTCAAATTATATTACCAGAATAAGAATAACTGTTCTTGGATTTTCATCCAAATTTTTTGAAATCTTCAAAATACTTAAAAAGGAGAACAAGAAATTATCATTTTTGTGATATAATGCTTGAAGTGGTATTTCATTGAAAAAATAAATTGTAATGAAATATTAAAATATAATTGAAATTGACAACCACAAACAGTTGTAAATATGCTTAGTTAAAAATTCTATCAGTAGTCTAACATTGCATTTGTTTTTTTTTTTTGAGTTTTCACATTTTTATTTAAGCTTTTGTTTTCTTATTCATACAAAAATTTTGAGTTAACTAATTCTGCTTGTTTTGTTACAAAAAATAGTTATTCCTCACCCTTCTCTCTATATTTTACAAAACCCATCTTAATTGGTTTCTCCTTTTAGGTCATTATTTTGGAATTTACCTGTAGGTTTCTAAATAAATCATATTTTATTCTTGCTTTTTAAACCTCAATTATATCCTACTGTGTATCGTGAGAATTTTGTTTTGTTTTCTCCTTAATCCTATTACAAATCAAGACTCTTCTCAACATCCTTCTAATATGATGATATTGTAGTTTGAGTTATGTCATTAGTAGTGTTCACAGTTACAGCCATGTACACAGTGTTCACTGCTGAGCCACATAGGAAGTGAGTACTTTTCCTTCTCTATTTTCCGTTTAAATTTTATTTAGGTTTTGTCGTACCTTTCATTAATTCAACTGCGACCTTGCCATTCAATTTCTAAATCTCACAAGATGCACTAGGAATTTGTATCTAATATTGACCCTTAGAAGTGAATTGTTTTATTCATTTACTTTTTGGGTAATGTGTAATCTTCTTGCCCCCAATTTCCTGATTTTCACAGTGATGTACCATTTTAGGGTTTTCCAGAGAAACCAAACCATCTAATATACTGGTACACAAAGAGATTTTTAAAATAAGGTGTTGGCAGGGGAGGCATTTAGTATAATGAAGATGTCGCTGCTTGGGACATTCACATCCCATAACTGAAGTGCCTGGGTTTGAGTCCTGGCTCTGCTCCTTACTCCAGGTTCCTGCTCATGCACACCCTGAAAGGCAGCAGAGGGTGGGTCCCTGCCACCCACATGGGAGACCCACATAGAGCTCCTGCCCCCTAGCTTCAGCCTGGCCCAGTCCCAGCTGTTGCAGGCATTTGGGGGGTAAAATATTTGTATGTAGTTGGCAAGTCCATGCTTAGAGATTGTCATCTGTTCTTCTTTACTAGGCTGGGCTATGGACTATCTATCAGCAGGTCTGTGCTTGTCCTGTGTTTATCATCAGTATAACCCCCATTTAATGTGCTAATATGCTTGTGTGCTTTACGCTAACCTTGCAATGCTGTTGGGGCACATGACGAATGCAGGACTCTTAGCCTTAGGTTCTAGGACACCCTCTAAGGCCCTGAAATCAACCCAACAATGTGTTTTTGGCATTGCCATCTCTTGGGGGAACAGTGGTCTCATACTAAAGTATAGTAGTCCCCATATTCATGATCGGTTCTTGCTACTAACTAGGCAAATACAAGAGTTAAAATAACCGATCCCAAATCTAGGACTGCCTTGGTTTAGCTAACTCCTACTACACTTTCCATTGACGTAATGATTTCTTTTTTGCTCAAATTCTGTATGTTAGAGAATTTAAAAATTCTTTCCTTTAAAGGCAAATTTTCAAGATCCATAGAGTGCCTTTGTCTTTATTGACCATATATTTGCTTTTTATTTCTCAGTAAATAAGTAAAAAGCTGGCTGATTCAATACGGTCTGATTAGTGAGCGGTTTTCTTATAAATAGAGTGTTGTCAGGTGCCAGAGAGCTAACCCAGAGACTGGAAGACAATGAGAGGTCACTAATTGTGCTACCCTGCAAGCCCACTAGAGTAAAAAGCTCTTTTAGATTGAGTGTTAACTCTCATTTCCTCTGGCTTGTCGAGAGAGAAGTGTTCAGGAGCTATTAACAGTGTTAGAACATTACATAAGGAAAAAAATAAACACCACTAAGGTGAAAAGGGTAAAAAGAACACGTCTTAGCAGCTGCTTTCTTCTGTGTAACCAATTGCAGAGGCTGTTGGAGAAAAAGCATGCAAAACAAAACCAAAACATGGCATTTTAATCATCTTCCCCCAAAGATTAGGTTGAATTCAAACAAGCAAACCAAAAGCAGTACAGGCAGAAGAACATAAAAAGCTTGCTTATGAAGCGAGTTCCATGCTCTGCTGGCTCACATTCTCATCCGTGGGGACCTGTCACATTGTGTCCTAAAGTAATGACATCTTTGATAACACGGACAAGCGCAAGCAGAAATAGAGCAGCAGCACACAGCTGATTGGCACAGCACATTCGGGCTCTGGGATTAACTTTGAATGTGGATTTTTGTTCCATCTAGGTCAAATGCCATTCCTAAAAGCACCCTCATTTGACCCTTTATGCTACCAGGAGGTGAACCTGATGTGCTCTGGATTTCAGTGACCGAGGCAGAATGGAGGCCGGACACTCCCCAATGTCAAAATGTGTTTTCTAGCTTTATGTCAGAGTCCTTTAGTGCTGCAACATTTGTAATTTCTGAACAATTCCCATAAAACATTGGGGTTGTTGACCTGAACTAAATTCCCTCTGGCCAGCAATGTCATTCTCTTTCTCTCGTTTCACTTTCCAGGTTGATAAAAATCAATACTTCCTTTCACAGATTTCTGACTTCCCGAGCAACATTCACGTCCATGTGAAATATGTGGAGCAGAGACAAGAACAGGAGCTAAGGAGCTGATTTATCTTCCCGAGTTGTTTCTTGTATTCACCTGGAGAGGATAATGCTGGAAATATTATAAGAAGCAATTACTTTGAAATCAATTTGTTTTGCCATTTTAAATAGAGTTAGTGTCATTTTCGAAAATAGTTCAGTATTTCATTAACATCTAGTTTCTTTCAAACTACTGTTACAATAAAAATATTTAAGCCTGATGCCCATTATTAATTCCCATGTCTATTTGATTTCACTTACTGCTGCCTTATTCATAAAGAAAATTAAGTTCATAGGTCTTGCATGCTTGAAATTAGGAACAAACAAAAAGAGTAAAAAGAGCATAGAGCTGTTACTTCTCTCTTGGTTTTATTCTGCATTCTCACGACAAGGGGGGAAACATGATTTGCGAGAGACCCCCCCCCCCTCTTTCCTTTCAGAAGAAGCTCTTTGTGCTGGGTAGCTTTCCCACAAGCAGAGCAACTAGACATTACAAAAATGGTTATATTTCCCACTATCTGGATTGGCAAAAGACCATTCAACCCCTCCACAGGAGGAGTCAAGCAAGTCCGGTGATTCTGAGTGTACATCATTGCTGCAAGACTGGACTTTCTTCAGAATTGTCTTGCAAGCTTCCTAGATGAGAGAGACAGTAGTGTTCACTTTCCCCGATAACTTAGGAAATATTCTTAAGTATTTACAGCAGTCTCTTTACCTGATACTCAGCCACACATACGAGGTTTTAACCAGTTGTGGTGCTGGAAACCTTTCTCTAGTAATAGTGTTATCAGGGTGCACACGCACAGAACACCCCACAATTTTTTATATATGAAATTATTTGTAAAATATAAGTCTCTGCAAGGTATGCTTATAATTAATTGATATAGATCTATACATTATATATTATTTATGGGATTTTTTAGGAATTTATATGTTCTGTAATCTAGGCCTGAAATTTTGCTTATGAAACTTATATGCTCATTGATTGTTTCAGCTTATTTATTTTATGTATCAGTTTTCTATTGTGTGTAATACTTGTGTTTTTTATGAGTTTCCTATCTTGTGTTGATTTTCAAAATTGGAAAAAAAAATATACAGACTTAACTGTTATAATGAGCAAGTTTTAAAAAAAGACAAGTAACTTTGCTGGTATATATCATGTGGTTAAGGTATTATATAATAGTAGGTGTGCTTAGCATTTCAGGATATCTAAAACAAACAATAGATCATGTTTAAAGTTTAATAATGTGCTCAGAGATGCTTTGATTTTTATATTAGCCTAATTAATACTTATAAGAGGAGTCTTCAAAAAGTTCATGAGAAATCATGTTTCAAAAAATCGTGCATGCATTTCAAAATTTTTGCATCCAAATAAACTTGTACTAACACATAGCATGTCTGAACAGGATCTATTTTAAGACACTGAGATGCATAAGATATCAGTCTGAAAAAAATCTCCTACCAAAGCAACAAGACTCATGCTAAAATTGAAGCAAAAGCAAACCTCAGTTTGATGAAAACAATTGGTGGAAGAATTGTGAAACCGCTGATGTCTTATAAAGAGTTATGGGGATAATGATCCAAAGAAATCAGCTGTTGATTTCAGGAGGGATGAGGCATCATTGAAGTCAAAACCTCCAATAACAAAAAACCCACATCAACTTTTGAGTAAAATTTGAAGAGGACTGATGATTGACAGCAGAAACAGTAGCCAACAGTGTAGACATCTTGACTGGTTCAGTTTACACTATTTTTTTTTTTTTTTACAGGCAGAGTGGACAGTGAGTGAGAGAGACGGAGAGAAAGGTCTTCCTTTTCTGGTGGTTCACCCTCCAATGGCTGCCACGGCTGGAGCACCGTGCTGATCCGAAGCCAGGAGCCAGGTGCTTCTCCTGGTCTCCCATGCGGGTGCAGGGCCCAAGCACTTGGGCCATCCTCTACTGCACTCCCGGGCCATAGCAGAGAGCTGGCCTGGAAGAGGGGCAACCAGGACAGAATCCGGCGCCCTGACCAAGACTAGAATCTGGTGTGCTGCGCCACAGGTAGAGGATTAGCCTATTGAACCACAGCGCTTTCCACAGTTTACACTATTCTTACTTAAACAGTAGAGCAAATTTTATGCATGGTGGATGTAAAAACTATAATGCCCCAAATCAGCTATGGACAAGAGTAGAACTTTCAAGAGAAATTTTAAATAAGTCAGATCAAGAACTTGGAACATTTTTCCACATAATTGTAATGGGAGATGAAACAGTATGATCCTAAAAACAAAGCATAATCAAAGCAATAAGTATCAAGAGTTATGGCCCAGTCAAAACTAAAGCAAAAACCCAGGAAAACAAAGTCCGCTGTGCAGAAAGCCAACTGGTGTTTTCTCCCTGCTGCTGGCTTCCAGCATTGGACAATTCCCTGTTCTTTCCTGCCCTGACATACCAGAGACAGATACGGGGTTCTCCTGCCTCTTAGTTGAAGGCTCACTAGAATCTCTCTCAATGCTACCTCTTGATCTCTTCTGACTGCGCAGTTGGTCCCGCGGAAAGCTTCATCTCACTCATTCCTTTATCCTGTCTCTGGTGGCTGCCTTCCTGATCAGCCCTGGTGGCTGGACAGAGGCATTTTGCCCCATTCTCCTGTTTGCTTGCCTTTCAATGAGCTTGCTGGGCATCAGTCTTTCCTGGTCTTGAACGATTGGATGGGAGAGGTTGTTCGTGCCTTCTGCTTTTTCACTTTCCCCTTGTTCTAAGGACCTGCTGCTGCAAGCCCGGAGATGTGTTCATATTTGTCCCAGTCTCCGGGTAGCAGCACCCCAATCTGCGTGCACAACTTGTACTGCAGATGTTAGTTGCAGGGTGGGGAGGTTGGGATGGGAAAAGACTGTTTTCAGTGACGAGGACAGAATGATTCCTCTTGAACTATAAAAACAAAACAACAAGCAAACGAAACAAAAGCAGATCTGGTTAGCGGTAAGTCATGGCAATGAGTTTTTGTGCTATTGAGTCATTTTGTCAAAATCGCTAGAGGGCCAAAGAACAACGCATCTGCTTATTAGAATGCTGTTTGGAAGAAGCTTTAGCAAAAAAAAAAATGCCCAGGAATCTTTCCCCGCAACACTGCTCCTGATCATTCTTATATCAAAGAAGGGAAACTGTGTGTGTTTCCATAGGAAATCATTAGGTATTTACCTCACAGAGCTGATTTGACTTTTCCTGACTTCTTCTTTGTCCCTCTTAAGCATGACAAAATTCAAAATGTATCCATTTTTCTGTGGTTAGAAATGTGAAGCAGACTACACATTGGGGTGGTTAAACTTCTAGGACCACCTTATTTAGGTGTAGACTAAGAGGCTGGCACCAGTGCTTACAAAGAGATAATCACCTGGACTCCACGGGACTTACATCAAAAAACAAAGTTTGTATTTTTTATCTTCTTGTTCCATTTTTCCATGACTTTCCCCTCTCTGGCACTAACTTTTTGATGCAGGGAATGTTAGCCACTTTCCGTCAACCCTGTTTCTTGCATATAGGAATAGAGAATTCCCAAGCTCTGAAGTTTACCAAGTCCGTTCAGCCAGCACTCCATAGAGGTCAGGTTGTTAATATCTACTCCATACCTTGTTTTTCCTATTAGGGAAGAAGAGTGAATGAAATAAAAAAAAAAATACTGACAGTATAATATAGTTCAGGGAAAATGGAAAAATAGTACTAAACATTGCATTATTGGATAGCTTATTGATTAAAAAGCATTTTAAGAATCTATACAAATGCAATAAAGGGATTCTTAGTGTTAATCTGGATTCCTGGCAAGTTTGATATAATAACTCCCTGAAGAAGAGCTATTTAGAAAACATTTTCAAAGAATCCAGATATCAGAAATCAAGCAGATGAAGTGATGTGGGAAAAATACATGAAAAACAATCTGTCACTGAGGAGACTCACTTAATGTGATTTCAACTGTATCAGGACTGTTAGTTCTACGGTGAGGATGCTTGAATGAACTGGGATCCTTTAACAATGTGAATACCAAGTTCTAAATAAACATTTTGAGATTCTTAAGGTTTTAGGGGACTCCCTGAGGGTAAGGTGATGCAAATACTGTGGTTTGCACCAGTGTGCACAAGAAGGACTCAGCCTACAGCTGCCTGTGGAGTGATGAAGAGAGAAGGCAGGTGGAAGGCAAACCTGGCATTAGCACAAGACAGCAAAACACAGCAACTCCTACGGGCTGGGACCCAGTTCCAGGAGGCATTTCCCACGGGAGCTGAAGTCTGCAAGCTTACTCATTACATTTCTCTTCACTGTGTATTGCCACCATGCCTGGCTCCAGATAAGATAGCTGCAAAGTAAGTGTTGACTGACTGACGCCCTGACTCAGGACCCGGTGACAACTCGGGCAGAACTCATAATAGATCTGGGGGTGGGGAATCATAGGCTTGGCTGGTTGTGCATCTGCGACATGAACTTTAGCAATGACAAAGCTATCACAGCGGTACATTTCCCCCTGTGTGATGCATTTACGCTTACAGTACCCAAGAGTTATTACCCCACCGTTTATGGCACTTACCTCACGCAACTCCAAATTCCAGAGAGTTGTATGAGCTTCACTTGTCTTGGGGTACAACTTCTTTCACTGGCATTTTATCCTGTTTGTTTATCATTGGGTACCAGAATGGTTGTGTTAATGTTGAATGATTATATATATACAGAGATGTCACAAATACACATACCACACATACACACATGTGTGCACACACACACATGTATGAGCTATTTTATTTCTAGTTAAATAATTAGCCTTATACTACCAAAGTTATAAAGAAAGCATCACCTATAAAATAGAGAAAAGAATATAAAATAAAGACCTATTCTTCTGCAAAAATATGGTATGTGGTAAATCTACTTTAATGCACATGTTACAAGTATCAACTTCAAAAAACACACAGGCCAGAGTGCTATTTAGGACATCTGCCATTCTATGAGTCTGCTGTGTATCCTGCTTCTCATGTTGGATCATTCTCTCCCTTTTTCATTCTATCAGTTAGTATTAGCAGACACTAGTCTTGTTTGTGTGATCCCTTTGACTCTTAGACCTATCAGTGTGATCAATTGTGAGCTGAAATTGATCACTTGGACTAATGAGATGGCCTTGGTACATGCCACCTTGTTGGGATTGTATTGGAAACCCCTGGCACAATTCTAACTCCATCATTTGGGGCCATTCCGATTGAGCATGTCCCAAGTTTTACATCTCCTCCCTCTCTTATTCCCACTCTTATATTTCACAGAGATCACTTTTCAGTTAAAATTTAAACATCTAAGAATAATTGTGTGTTAATTACAGAGTTCAACCACTAGTACTAGGATAAAGAAAAAAAAAAATACTACCATGGATAAAGTATTACATTGTACAACAACAGTCAGCACAAGAGCTGATCGAGTCACTGTTTCTCATAGTGTCCATTTCACTTCTACAGGTTTCCCCTTTGGTGCTCAGTTAGTCATCACCAATCAAGGGAAACAAATGATATTTGTCTCTTTGGGACTGACTTAATTCACTGAGCATGATGTTTTCCAGATTCCTCCATTTTGTTGCAAGTGACCGGATTTCATTGTTTTTGACTGCTGTATAGTATTCTGTAGAGTACATGTCCCATAATTTCCTAATCCAGTCTACTGTTGATGGGCAGCCCTTAAGGCATTCGGATCTGGCTCAAGAGCCCATGAGAATATTTTAGGCATGGAAAGCTAAGACACTCTGGAAAAAACAGAAGACCTAAATGAAAGATCTCTGGGAGTGAGATCCCAGTGGAAAGAACGGGGCCATCAAAGAAGGAGGTACCTTTCTCTGAAGGGAGGAGAGAACTTCCACTTTGACTATGGCCCTGTGGGAATAAGATCGAAGTCGGCTAACCCTAAAGGCTTCCATAGCCTCGGCAACTCATGACCAGAGCCTAGGGAGATTACTGACGCCATAAACAAGAGTGTCAAATTGTTAAATCAACATCAGGAGTCACTGTGTACTTACGTCTCATGAGGGATCTGTCCTTAATGTGTTATCCAATGTGAAGTGATGCTATTACTAGTACTGAAACAGTATTTTTACACTTTGTGTTTCTGAGTGGGTGCAAACTGATGAAATCCTTTCATAGTATATATTGAATCGATCTTCTTTATATAAAGATAATTGCAAATGATTAAAAAATCTTGGTGTTAAACTGGAAATTGCATAGACAATTAATCAATTTTAAAAAAAAAAATCATGTAGGATCTATGTCCTTAATGTGCTGTACATTGTGAATTAATACTATAACTAGTACTCCAACAGTATTATCATTTTGTGTCTCTATGCGAGGGCAAACCGTTGAAATCTTTACGTAATATGTACTAAATTGATCTTCTGTGTATAAAGAGAATTGAAAATGAATCTTGATGTGAACAGAAGGGGAGAGGGAGCGGGAAAGGGGAGGGTGGGGGGAGGGAGGGAAGTTGTGTGGGGGGGAGCCATTGTGGTCCATGAGCTGTTCTTTGGAAATTTATATCCTTTAAATAAAAGCTTTATATATAAAAAAAAAAAAAAAAAAAAAAAAAAAAAAAAAACAAAAAACACACAGCTCTGTAAGCATGCAAAAGAATTACTTTGGTGGTTGCTCAAAGCAAATATGAAGAGGAGGGAAAAATTACACCCTTTTAAAGTCTAGTTTTTTTTTTTCTAAAAAGTTGAAGATAATAAAAGGTTGTAATTTAAAGGGCACTAAAATCTGAAAAAAGTGATCTTTTGAGAAAGTTTATCATATATTTCTTTTTCTTTCTTTCTTTCTTTTGACAGGCAGAGTTAGACAGAGAGAGAGAGAGAGAGAGACGGAGAAAGGTCTTCCATTCACTGGTTTACCACCCATATGGCTGCTACAGCCTGCGTGCTGTGCCTATCCGAAGCCAAGATCCAGGTGCTTCCTCCTGCTCTCCCATGCGGGTGCAGGGCCCAAGGACCTGGGCCATCCTCCACTGCACTCCCAGGCCACAGCAGAGAGCTGGATTGGAAGAGGAGCAACAGGGACAGAACCGGCGCCCCAACTGGGACTAGCACCCGGAGTGCCGGCGCCATAGGTGGAGGATTAGCCTTTGAGCCGCAGCGCCGGCCTATCATATATTTCTTGATGTTGTTTTTAAGCTCTGAACTGAGTCTCACTAAATAGAAGAGAAGTACGTGTTCTATCATCACAGAACTTAGACTTCTGTTAGTTCCTTTACTCCTCTGCCTACCAGAAGGCAGAAAATGAGAAAAACTGGAGTACCAATTGCATGTGTGAATACCATGTAAGTTATTTTTTCGTATACATGCATGTATGTGTATATGTCAGAGTATTTTTTGTTGTTGTTATTTACTAGATTGGATAGATCTGTAGAATTAAGCCCAAATACGGGAGCCAGCACTGTGGCATAGTGGATAAGCAGGACCAGTATCCCATATGGGTGCCGGTTCGAGTCCTGGCTGTTCCACTTCTGCTATGGCCTGGGAATATAATAGAAGACAGCCTAAGTCCTTGGGCATCTGCACCCGCTTGGGAAGATCCAGAGGAAGCTCCTGGCTCCTGGCTTCAGATCGGCACAGCTTTGGCCATTGAGGCCAACTGGGGTGTGAATCAGCAGATGGAAGACCTCTCTCTCTCTCTCTCTCTCTCTCTCTCTCTCTCTCTGTGTGTGTGTGTGTGTGTGTGTCTCCTTCTTTCTCTGTTTAACTCTGACTTTCAAATAAATAAATAAATCTTTAAACAAAAGTCCAGGCTGGTGCCTTGGCTCAATAGGTTAATCCTCTGCCTGCGGCGCTGGCACCCTGGGTTCTAGTCCTAGTCGGGGTGCCAGATTCTGTTCCGGTTGCTCCTCTTCCAGTCCAGCTCTCTGCTGTGGCCTGAGAGTGCAGCAGAAGATGGCCCAAGTGCTTGGGCCCTGCACCCACATGGAAACCAGGAGAAACACCTGGCTCCTGCCTTCAGATCAGCGCGGTGCGCCGGCCACAGTGTGCCAGTCGCATTGGCCATTGGAGGATGAACCACCAGAAAAGGAAGACCTTTCTCTCTGTCTCTCTCTCTCATTGTCCACTCTGCTGGTCAAAAAAAGAAAAAAAGAAAAAGAAAACAAAAGTCCAAATATACAGCATCTTTCTTTACTTACCTTTGGGACAAATAGTGATAGAATGTATATCCAACTTCTTCCCCTTGACTGTTTTGTCTGTTTCACTTTATGTATACCAAAGATTACCCAGAGAAGTAAACAGAGACATTCTCATTCTGTTTCAGAGCTCTGCAGCATTCCACAGGGTCCAGATCCAATAGTTTCTTCAACATGTGGAGTTTACAAATGGTGCCTTGCACATACATTTTTTCACATCCTTGCCAATGTGTGTTTTATATATAAAGCTGAAAATGGAATTGCAGGCTCAATAGATAGAGTAAATATGTTCATTTTGCCAAACCAGCTACATCTGAGAATGTTTGCTTTCTCACAGTCTCATCAAAAGTCTATGCTGTTGAGCTTTCACATTTTTCCATTCTGAAAAGAGAGAAATGGGTATTTACAGATAACTTTAGTGTGCAATTCTCTAGTTATGAGAAGACTAAGCATTTTTTCTTGAGTTTGGACTCCATTTCCATGGAGTCCTTGTTAACTTTTGTACTTGTTTTGCTTTCCAAAGCTCTAAATGCATCAAGGATACCAACTCTTTGTGATATGTTGCCATTATTTCAATTTTTCACTTATCTTTTACTTTATGTATGTTTTACCCAACAAAAAATTTATTTTTACACTTTTATGTCGTTAAAATTAATTTTTCATTGTGGATTTTGAAATTTATGTCACAATTTGTAAAAATTTCATCTACTCCCAAATTATAGTTACTCATATTTCCTGTGCCAAATAATAGTTTTGATTCTTATAGAGCTTACACATTATAATTAATAAAATTTTAATTTCATAAGGATCTCCAGTTTTATCAATATCACCTATTAAAAAGAGTACTATTGCCCATAGATTTAAGATGCTCCCATTATTTTATTTTTAATTTCATACACAATCAAATTATTCTGTTTCATACATTTGTTTCTCTGTTCATAAACTGACATCAATTTTTTCCTAGAAGTCTTTTATTTAAGTTATATAAATTTCATGCACTTCATATATATAAATTAAGGAACATAGTGATTTTCCCACCCAAACCTCCCTCTCACATGTGCCCACACTCATGTTCCTCCTCTCTCCTATTTCCATTCTTATTTTATACAAAGATCTATTTTCAAACACTCTATATACATCAAATTAACCCTATGCCAAGTAAAGAGTTCAGCAAATAATGTCAAAAAAAGTAAAACTGTTCCTCAACAGTGGAGGGAGGGACTATTCAAAATCATCAATTTCAAAGTGTCAATTTCACTTCTGTAGATTACGTTTTAGGTACTCCATTGTTACCACAGATCAGGAAGAACATGTGATATTTTGCTTTTTGGGAATGACTTATTTCATTAACTATAAGGTTTCCAGGTGCATCCATATTGTTGCAAATTACAGATTTCTTTTTTCTCTTTTTAACCACTGTTTAGTATTCCATGGTATACATGTATCATGATGATTTTATCCACTTTTCAGTTGATTGATATCTGGATTGATTCTAGATCTTTCCTATTGTGAACTGAGCTGCAAAAAACACAGAGGTACAGATAACTCTTTCATATACTGATTTCATTTTTTTGGGTAAATTCCCAGGAGATGCTTGGGTCATATGCTAAGTGTATATTCAGATTTCTAGGTATTTCCATGCTGTTTTCCACAGTGACTGTACCAGTTTATATTCTCACCAACAGTGGATTGGGTTATCTTCTTTTTCCCACATCCTCGCCAGCATTTATTGTTTGTTCAAATCTGTATGAAAGATATTCTAACTGGGGTGATGTGAAGCCTCATTGTGGTTTCGATTTGCATTTCCCTGATGGCTAGTGATCCTGATCATTTTTTCAAGCATCTGTTGGCCATATGAGTTTCCTCTTAAAAACAAACAAACAAACAAACAAACAAAAAACCTGTTTGAGTCCTTTGCCTGTTTTTAAAATGGATTGTTTGTTTTGTTGTTGCTGATTTTCTTGAGCACTTTGCAGATTCTGGATACTAATACTCTATCAGTTACATTCTTTGCAAATGTTTTCTCTCATTCTGTTTGTTGCCTCTTCACTTTGCTGATTGTGTCCTTTGCAGAGCAGAAACTTCTCAATCTGATGGGATCTCATTTATCAATCTTGGCTTTGATTGCGTATGCTTCTAGGGACTTTTCAAAAAGTCTTTGCTTATGTCAATATCTTGCAGAGTTTCACCAATGTTCTCCTCTAGTAATTTGATACTATCAGGTCATAGATTATATCCTGGGAACATTTTGAGTTGATTTTTGTAAGGTGTACGGCAAGAGTCTTGCTTAATATTTCTGAATGTGGAGATCCAATTTTCCCAGCTCCATTTTTTGAAGGGGCGCTTTGTAAAAAATAAGTTGGTGGTAGATGTGTGGATTGGTTTCTGGAGTTTCTATTCTGTTCCATTAGTCTGTAGGTCTGTTTGTGTCCCACTATGAGACTGTTTTATTTATAACTGCCATGTAGTATATCTTGAAATCTGGTATTGTGAGGCCTCTGGTTTGTTTTTGTTGTATAATATTTCTTTAACTATTAGGGATCTCTTGTGTTTCCATATGAGTTTCAGCATCATTTATCAAGATGAGAGATGTATATTCTAGGTGTTTCACACTTGAGCTCAGCCAAAAGGCCGAGAAGTAATGTTGTAGATATTATAATTGGAATCACATTGAGTCTGTAAATTGCTTTAGATAATATGGGCATTTTGATGATATTGATTCTTCCAATCTATGAACATTGAATATTTTTATTTATTTTTTGTATCTTCTATTTCTTTCTTTAATGTCTTGTAATTTTCATCATAGAGATTTTTTATGTCATTTGTTAAATTTATTCTAAGGTATGTCATTTTTTGTAACTATTGTGCATGAGATTGATCATAGAACTTCTTAATTGGCCATGGCATTGTTTGTCTATAAAAAGGCTATTGAATTCCACATGTTAATTTTATATATTGACTTTTTCAAAACTCTTTCATGAGTTCCAATAGTCTCTCAGTGGAGTTTTTTGTATCTGCTCTATATAGAATCATGTCATCCGCAAATAAGAATAGCTTGAATTTCTGCTTCCCAATTCATATTCCTTAGATTTCTTGATCTTGTCTAATGGCTTTGACTAAAACTTACAGGACTGTATTGAATAGATCTGTTGCAGTTGATTTCTCAACAATGTTGCAGTGGATTCGTTTCTGAGAGGAGCAGTGTGGTGGGGGCAAGAGGCGCAGAGTCGCCACACAGACCCCGGGAGTCGGGTGAAAGCAGGCTTGAGGCGAGCAGCCCGCAGACTCCTTTATTACAGTTGGTACAACTTCTTATATAGCCAAGACCAGCCAATCTGGTCAAGGGGCGGTCTATGCCCCAACCAATCACAGCCTGTTGCCAGGCAGGCTCCATTGCCAGGTGGGTTCCAAAGCCGTTCCTGAGTAACTGACACTTGTTTGCCAGTGGCCACCTTGGCATGGCCTTCTCATTCCACCACAGTAATGGTGAGAGGGGGCATGCTGGCCATGGGTTTATTGATTGCCTTGATTGTGTTAAGGAACATTCCTTGTATAACCAATTTGCTTAAGGTTTTCATCATGAAAATATGTTGTATTTTATCAAATGTTTTTTATGCATTGATTGAGATCATCATTTGGTACGTTCTTCAGTTTGTTAATGTTATGTATCATATTTATTGATTTGCTAATGTTAAGCCATCCTTACAAACCAGAGATAAATCCCATTTGGTCCAGCCGAATTATCTTTCTGATGTATTGTGGGATTCAATTGGCTAGTAGTTTGTTCAATAGTTTTGCATCTATGTTTGTTAGGGAAATTGGTCTATAGTTCTCTTTTTCTGTTGTATCGTTTTCTGACTTATGAAATAAGGTGATGCTGAATTCACAGAATGATTTTGGAAGAATTACTTCCCTTTGAACTATCTTGAATAGCTTGAGAAGAATTGGAATTAGTTCTTCTTTAAATGTCCAGTAACATTCAGCTGTGAAGCCATCTGGTCCTGGGCTTTTTGTTGTTGTTGGTGGTGGAGGTCTTTATTTCTGATTCATTCTCTGTCTTGGTTATTGGTCTATTTTGGTTTTCTATGTCTTCATGACAATTTCATTGGGTGGGTTGTATGCATCCAGGAATCTATCCAGTTCTTTGGGGGTAATTTCTGATGATTGCTTTTATTTTCTGTGGTGTCTGTTGTTACATTTCCTTTTTCATCTCTGATTTTATTTGAGTCTTCTCCATTTTTGGTGGAAGTTGAGCCAAGGGTGTATCAATGTTTTTATTTTATTGAAAAACCAGCTCCTCATATCACTGATCTTTTGTATTTTTGTGTCATTATTGTTTATTTCTTCTCTAATTTTACTTATTTCTTTTATACTACTCATTCAGGGATTGGTTTGTTGTTTTTATACATTCTTGAGATGCATTGATAGCTCATTTATTTGGTACCTTTTCAATTTCCTGAGGTACGCACCAATTGCTTTAAACTTTCCTTTTAACATAGCTTTGACTGTATTCCATAAGTTTTGAAGTGTTGTATTGTTGTCTTCATTCATTTCCAGGAACCTTTTTATTGCCTTTTTGATTTATTCAATGAGCCACTATTGAGTCAGATGCATGCTGTTCACTGTTCACGTGTTTGTATATGTTCTAGAGATTCTTAAGTTGTTGATTTTCAGCTTCATTCCATTGTGGCCAGAGAAGATGCATGATATAAATTTGATTTTTTTTTTTAATTTGCAGACTTCCTTTCTGGCCTAGCATGTGGTCTATCCTGGAGAAAACTCCATGCACTGGTGAGAATATGTATCCTGCAACTGTAGGATGAGAAGTTCTGTAGATATCCATTAGGTCCATTTGGTTTATAGTGTCAATTAAATTTGTTGTTTCTTTGCTGCTTTTCTGTTTGTTTGATCTGTCCTTTACTACAAGTTGGGTAGGGTGTTGAATTCCCCCATTACTATTGTCTATGTCTCAATTGAAGTAAATTAATATATCTTTAAATATCCCGGTTCCCTGTAATTGACTACATAAATGTTTATTATAATCACATATTTCTGTTGAATTGATCCCTTAACCATTACATAGTGCCCTTCTTTGTCTCCTAACATTTTTTCTTAAAATTTTTTCTTAAAAATGTTAATTTTTTATTCAAAAGTATATTTTCCCGATATCAAGATGGCTACACCTGTTTTTTTTTTCTGTTAGTATGGAATATCTTTTTCCATCCTTTCACTTTCAGTTTGAAGGTGTCTTTTGTTGATATAGATGGGTCTTATTGCTTAATCCATTCAGCCAGTCTGTATCTTTTATCCAGAAAATTGAGGCCATTCACATTCAAGGTTACTACTGATAGGTAAGGACTTGGATCTTCCTTTTTTGCATAAATATTCCTAGTGTTTTCTTTGTATTTCCTTTGTACTTTCACTGGGAGATTTTCTACTTTCAAATTCTTTCATAATGATGACTGTGTTTCTGTGTGTAACTCATCCTTAAGCATCTTTTGTAAGGCTGGATGGGTGGTGACAAGTTCTTTCAATTTCTGTTTGTTACCGAAGATCTCTTATCACCTGCATTCATAAAAGAGATCTTTATGCAATATAATATTCTGGGTTGACAGTTTCTTTTTTTATTAAGACTTGCACTATGTCTATTCTCTCCTAGCCTATAGTACTTCTGATGAGAAGTCAGCTGTGAGTCTAATTGGAGGTCCTCTGAAAGTAATTTAGCATTTTTCTTGTGTACATTTTAGAATATTTTCTTTATGTTTTATTGTGGAGAGTTTGACTATAATGTGTCATGGTGAAGATCTTTTCTGGTCATGTCTATTAGGTGATCTATGTGCTTCCTGTACTTGGACGTCACTTTCTTTCTCCAAATTAGGGAACTTTTTGGTAATTATTTCACTAAAAAGGCCTTCTGATCTATTCTTTCTTTCCACACCTTCAGGAACTCCTAAGATCTATATGTTGGTTCCTTTGATAGTAACCCCAAAATCTCCAACATTGGTTTTATTTTTTTAAATTTTTCTAAATTCTTTTTTTTTTCTTTCTGACTGTAAAATTACCAGAGAATTGTCTTCTAACTTGGATATTCTTTCTTCTGCCTCACCAAGTCTGTTGTTACGGCTTTCCACAGCATTTTTAATATCATTTATGGAAATCTTCATTTATAATATGTCATTTTGATTTCTCTTTAAAATTCCAATTTTATGGGAAAAATTTTCATTGAAGTCATGTATGGATTTCTTTAATGTGTGAATTTGCTTCTGGTGGCATCTGAGTAATCTTATGATTAATCTTTTGAATTCCATTTCCCACATTTCATCAATTTTTTCATCTACATATTCTAGTTTTGAAGTGTTGTTGTGTTCCTTTGGGGGTGTCATATTATCTGCGTTATTCTTGTTTCTTAAATTTCTGCATATATTTTTAAGCATTTGTGGAGATACTAATTGGTTTTATTGCCTTTGATGGCATTTATATTTGGACTATGCCTCTGTGGCTTAATGGAATGTGTGCCCTTTTAGTGATTACCCAGATGTGTGTGCTGAGCACAGACACGGAGCTCTGCTCAGTATCCAGGGTGATACCAAAGTTGGGCGTGGATCTCTCTCTCTCTCTCTCTCTCTCTCTCTCTCTCTCTCTCTCTCATGCTTGGTAGCATGTTCTCACCCTCAACTCCTGTCATTCAAGGTGGGTAATGATGTGGTCCTAGCCCCAGTGGGTGCAGTATTCATATCCGTGCTGCCAAAGAACCACACAAAAGATCCATGCAATCCTCAGTGTGAGCATGGATCTCACCCCAGTGATCAACCCCAGGCAGTCAGGGAGCATCAAGTGTGTTGAGTGCCCACAATGACTGCCTGGAGACCAGCCACACCTTGTACCCTACCACAGAGCCAGAGTGTTTCCACAGTCCCAGTACACAAGCCTCACAATCTTGGAGTGCTGAGGATCCACTCTGCCCTGCCAGTCATCCTGTCCACAGAGATCCTGAGACGATTTCAAGACAGGTACCTGCAGATGCTCTACCTACACATATTGAACCCCAGGGCCTGTGATATATTGGGAGGCTAGGGACACCTCCTAGTCCTACATGAGTGCCAGCGCCCTGCCAATCCTCCTAGAAGATTAGGAGTCTCTTCTCAGAGGATTCCTGGGTGATCAGACATAAGCTGGTGCAGCTGTGTCCAAAATGGAACAAACCCTCTCTCAGCCAATTGTAGGGTGCCACTCTTAGGCAGACAGGTAGAGAGAAACGAAACTTTTTTTCCATCTAATTCGGCCAGTACCATTTTCTCCATAGGGCTCCTGGCCAGCCTCTTGCCACAGTCCTGCATCTATATTACCAGTGATTTGGGCTGCTGCAATCTGGTCTCACCCTACTCTCCATAGCTGGTGCTGAGGCTCTGGGATGCTGGGGTCCTGTGTTGTTTCTGTGCTAGTGTCATGCGTCTACACCTCCACGTAGAGCCACAACATCCCTCTTCCATCCATGGAGTTCCCACTGTAGTTTTCTTTCTAACTCTTCCCTGAGTTTGTACTCTTTCTACTTTTTTTTTACTATCTTCCCCTAGCCTAGAGCAGTTAGCTCCCTCCCTAAGCAGCTGTCTTGGAATCCCCATTTTTTTGAAGTTTATAGTGTTTCAGTGTTTAATGTTAGTCTTGCCTTGTAGCTTTCCCAAATGAATTTTATAAGCACTTTAATTCCAACTTTACAAAGATTCAGCAACAAAACTGAAAAATTAGGATTATACTGATTATTAATAGGGAAGACCAGTATCTTTGTAATATTTAGTCTACCTGTCCAACAGTATGATATGTTTTAATTTCACTTAAAACTATTTTATGCCTTTAAGGACAGTTATGTGTTTGTAAAAAATAGGTTTTATACATTTATTATATTTACACTTAAGTATTTCTGTGTTTACTGTTTTAAATGGCAGCTTATACAATTTACAAAGTACAAATATGTAGATAGGTGATAGATAAACAGTCTCATCATTTTTAAGTATAATTGGTCCCCTTGCTTTCTTTAAATTCTTACACCTCCTATTGATTTCTCTTTTATTTCATTTTTTTAAGATTTATTTGAAAGGCAGAGTTACAGAGACACAGAGTCAGAGAGAAAGAGAGACAGAGAGACAGAGAGACAGCAAGTGAGAGAAAGAAAGTGAGAGAGAGAGAGAAAGAGAGAGAGGTCTTCCATATGTTAGTTCACTCCCCAGATGGCCTCAAGGGCTGGAGCTGTGCCAATCTGAAGCCAGGAGCCAGGAGCTTCTTCCAGGTCTCCCACAAGGGTGCAAGAGCCCAAGCACTTGGGCCATCCTCCATTTTCTTCCCAGTCCTTAGCAGAGAGCTGGATCAGAAGTGGAGCAGCCGTGACTTGAACTGGCATCCATAAGGGATGCTGACATTGCTGGCGGTGACCCCACCTGCTATACCACAGTGCTGACCCCTGCTTTCTCTTTTATTACATGCATGGGCTAACATTCTAGAACTATTTCAAATAATAATGACAATAATAAGCATCCTTTACCACAATGTCTTCAGTGATAAAGTTGCTGTTGTTTTGTTTAAGTAGGATTCTGTTTATTAGATCTATGTATGCACATTTTTGTTGTATACCTCTTTATATGAATGTGCTACCCATAAATTTCTACTTTAAGAATTTTTAAATGAACAGGTATCATATTTTATAACTACCCTTTTCTCTAAACTTTTCTCAAAGTATTATTTTTGTTTAACTTCCAGAACCTGCAATATTTATTTTCCTACTGTTCTGGTCATTCCTTCACAGCCCTGCACTCTCTCATTTTCACAGTTTGGATGGCTCGGGGCTCAGTCTTCTGTAATCTTTCCTATTTGTACTCACTCTTTATGTGACCACATACAGGCTTCTCACTTTACAAAAGTTTAATGCATTGATAACTCAAAAATTCATATCTGTAGTCTTAACTCTTCCTCCAAATACTAGATGAAAATACCCATCTGATTCCACATCTTCTTCTCTTGAATAGCGAATGGCCATTTTAAGCTGGACTGAATTCTTGACAATCCATTTCAAAACTGTTTTTAAACCAGTATCTGTCTCAGATCATTTTTTTAAAACAAAGACTTAAATGGGGTATATACTATGTGTTTTATAAATATGAACTCATTTTCACATTCATAATTAAGCATCCCAGTTATTATTTCACTTTTTATCAATGATGTGACTGAAACGTGGATAACTTAAATGGGATGTCTTATAGTTCAGTTATCAACTACAGGCTCTAAAGTTAACCCTGGACAATTTGCTGCAGAATCTATGCTTTTCACCATCTCATATTTTGAATTTATCTGCTTTCCCAGGCCAATAATCTTATAGTTATCCTGGGCCTATTGTAATTTATTTAAATCCCATAAACATGCTACAAAACCCTAATGATTTTTCCATCAAGCTATAACCAATATCTAACAACTTCACCTTACCCATTCTACTCTGACTTAAACCACCACATTTTTTCACGTCATTGAATTAGACTCCAAGCTGTTTTTTTTTACCTTTAAGTCTATTGCTGTTACATTATTTGCTCCATATAACCTCTATTGCCCCATTTCTGAAATCATTCCATTGTTTGCCAAATTGTTTAGTGGAAGGCCATAGTTATTAGAAGAACCCAGTTGCACTGACCTCCTCATTCTATTTCAGCCAGAATGACATCCTTGTCGTACATTAAGTCGAATGTTAAATCAGCTAAACTCACCCTCACCACATGGCTTTTGCATTTGTTTCCCACCTCTGACAAGTCAACTCTTCCCTTAGATATCTCCATGTTGCTTTTTCATGCTCATTCAGTTCCTAACTCATCAATAATCTGCTGAAAAATAGCTTTCTTTTTATTAAAAAAAGTTTATTTTCATTTTGCTGGAAAGTCAGAGAGATATATTCTATTGCTGATTCATTCCTTTAATGCAGAAACAGCAAGGGGTGGGCCATGCCAAAGCCTGGTCGGGACTCAGCTTGGGTCTCTGAAACAGGTGGCTGGCACCCAAGTCAGTGGAACAAAGCCAGCTTCTCCCAGCTTCTCCACATTAGCACTGGATCACAAGTGGAGTTGTCAAGACTTACATTAGCCTCTGAAATACGGGATGTGGACAATGCAAGTGGTGACTTAACTGCTGTGTCAAATGCCCACCCCTGAAAATACATTTCTTGAGGCTGTTGTGTGAAATAGAAATTCCATATATCTCTGTATTCTGCTTTTTTAATGTGACTTATTCTCATCTCAACTCTATGCGTATTTGTTTTGTCATTGTTTATTTTCCACATACTCCACTTAGGGAAATTCATGTTTCAGTGCTAGATTTCTGGCACCTGCAAGGGCCATTGACACTACTGTGGTACCAAAGTCGCTGGATAAATGAAGAAACAAATCATGTGCATGAATCTTAGCCTGATCACAATTTTTTGAGCATTGTTCCATGGAATACCATTGAGGGAACTGAGTTAGATACTCGGCAATGATACCATTACCTAAACTTGATGGCAAACTTATCAATTTTTGTTTTACTTTGGTTTTTGGCTAGCCAAGGGAAAAGTGGCATTGAAATTGCTGAATGCATTGATATGTGTTGAATTCAGCTTTTTTTTCCTTGCCTCTGTTAACTTACGCCCCAGCTCCATCCGTCGGGACTGTCCAAAATGTATATTTTAATCGTTATCCAAGCTCAGAAGCGGTATGTTATCTAGAGGAGGTTTCCCTCAATTATAGGTCTACTTTCCTTTTCCTTTTTTAACATGTTCAGCAGGGTTGGCTAATAGATTTAATTTTGTAATTCAACTCCAGGGCTCATTTGCAACTGCGGAGAACTGATGTGGTGAGAGAGTATAGATGCTTCAGTCAAGGCTCAAGGGAAAGGGTATCTTTGATAAATCATGATTGACAAGGGCCAGAAAGAGTGAGTGACAACATTTTTAAATCTTGACTTATAAGATATGTTTCTTGAGAGCAAATAATTTTTTATTTTAATCAGCTCACAATCTAAAATAGAACATTGAGTATTGCACAAAATGGACACTCCATTAATACCTGTTGTTTGCATGGTTTTTCTATGAATACTAAAGAAACACTTATTTGTTCCCTAAGCATGAAACTCATGCCTCTGTTTCCTAGGCAACACTTACCTCTATATAAGTAAAAGATCATTACTCTCTAATATATTGCTGGGTGAATCTTTCTGTAACACCCAAATGTCACTTGTTTATATATCATAAAATAGAGTCCTGGAAGTTACCATAGGAAGGAACAGCATCTCTTTCACCCAGGCATCTTCCGTGCAAGCAATAAAAAGAATTTATTTTCTTCCAGAGGTTAATAGGTGCCAGACGGCTCCTCAAAATAATTCATAAAACGCTGATAAAATCTGGTAGCTCAGTGGAAGCTTGTTGAACTCAGTGTAAGTCCACGTAACATTTTCCTAACTGATCAAATCATACAGGGATGTAAAGAGTTAGAAAGAACGGGAATCCACAACTGGTTGCTTTTCAAAGGAGTGTTCCCCAATGGGTTATTACATTTTCAAAACAAAAGCACAATATACCAAAGAATACAGGTGCATGTTGCTATTTCATTATATTTCCAATATGCAGTTCACAATCTCCAGGGTAGTGATTTGGAGTATAAGTGTGAAACAGTCACTCTCAAAGCATTTACCAAAAAACAAACAAAAGAAAAACTTTAATATGAACTCAGATTTTGTGACTATGTGGGCAAATGTTTCTTTGAGTTCTCAAACTAATTGTTGTTTTCTGTGACTTTTATCAAATTCTGTGCAATTCACAGTAGCCTATTTACGGATGTGGTTTCTATAATATCTATGAGTAGTTGTCTTTGCCTCAAAAAGAAAAAAAAATGCAGTCAAAAGAGTCAGTTGATGCCTGGACCCTCAGTTAGTAACTGTAGGTTTATCATTTCTCCATCTTTATTAACGAACTTCACTCTAATCCATCAAATATGTCAGCTAAGTCTCTCTAAGACTCCATCCTAAATTCTGTCTTATCTCTAAATAAGAAATGTCAAGTGTATGGTAGCATTCAGCAGGCAGCATGCAAGCCCAAGTCGGTGGTAAGGGAATCATAAGGAATTTGGTGTCAGCCACATTCAAAGACCAAAGTTAAAACCCAAGCTTTGTTATTTATTAAGTGACTCACTTTTCTCAACTCTGTTTCTTCATCTACACCATGGAGGGAAAGCTAACCAGCTAGCCACAGAATGGTTATTTCCTAAAGAAATCCTTGACTTTTAAGAAGAAAATCAATAGAGATGTCAATTAAGTCTACATTTGAATCCATATCATTGCTGTTGTTTTAATTTAAAATTATCTTAGTTATTTCAAGTCATACCCTCTAGAGGCATACATAAGACTCTATGCATGAAGTGAGTCAGGAATGCTTAGAGGGACCATCACAACACCATTGTTGTTTTCTTTTTTCTTTTTAAGGATTTATTTTATTTATTTGAAAGACAGAGTTACAGAGAGAGGTAGAGACAGAGTGTGAGGTCTTCCATCCGATGGACCAGGGCCATCTTGTACTGCTTTCCCAGGCCATAGCAGGGAGCTAGATTGCAAGTGGAGCAGCTGGGTCTCGAACCAGTGCCCATATGGGATGCCGGCGATTCAGGCCAGGATGATAACCCACCGTGCCACAGCACTGACCCCTACCATTGCTGTTTTCTAAATGATTTTCCACATGTCTGTGGGGTCATCCTGCAAGGCCTGTGCGCTGTCAGTATGGGTGGGGCACCAGCACTCTTTGGCAAGAAGCACAGCAGACAAGCTTCGGTGAACATGTCCACGTTATGAACAACCATGCACATTTTTAAAGGGGCATAACTAACTCAGGGTGACACTAATTCTGCAGCATAGAACCAATATTGGGGCTGCTATGCTTCTCCAAACAACTTGAAGGGCACATAGGCTATGGTAAGTTTCCTGATGGGCCTGGGCCACACCCGGGAGCAGTTTATCTGATTGGCATAGGTGGGGGAAACATGTCAGGGGCTCCCAGCTCCTGCCAGCAGCCATGCTACGGGGTACCTCCTGGGAGGCATAGCATGGCATGCCTTCTCAACCTCCTACATGGACAAGGCAGGAAGTCTCATGGGATCACCCACCCAAGTCATCTAAATATTGTTTCACAAAGGCACATTACATATTTGCTTACATTTATTCATTGGGTCCCATTCCCCTACCTTAAGGATAAAGCATATCCTTGCTGACAATCTATTAATCTCTCATTTCAACATACTAATCCAGCAATACTGAATCACGGCGGATCCTTAGCACTATGATGCTACTTGATTATTGAATTGATGCCTGCTTTTTTCATTGTTAAGAAGGCCTTTCTCCCACTCACCTCCGGATGTACTTACCCTACTTCAAATGCAAATCTCCATGACATTTTCACTGAAATACCAGGGAACTCTCAGTTCTTTCACACTCTTGTCCATTAAATCAACAGAATACAATATGTACAAGTGCAGGAATTATGACCTAAGACTCGAAAGTGAGATGGCTACAGCTGCAACCTACAGAACTTATCTAACTTGCATGTGCATCAAGCCCCGGCCTGGTGGATGGCGTTTCCAGAATTCACCATGCTGCATTCATCACACCAAAGGAAGAGAAGTCCCTTTGTGCAGATGGTTTGCACATAACGAATCATATGGCCAATCTGGGAAACAGCTTGTCGAGATTATTTTTTACCTTCCTTTTCTTTTTGGCTTCATTTGAGAGGAAAGAAGGGGAGAGAGAGAGAGAGAGAGAGAGCCCTTTCATTTCCTAATTTACTTTCCAGATATTCCCAATGGCTGGTGCTGGGTCAGGCCAAAGCTCAGAGCTCAAACTCATTCTGAGTATCTCATTTGAGATGCAAGGACTCCTGTAACTAAGCTCTCACCTGTGGCCTTCCAGGGTCTGTTTCAACAAAAATCTGTAACAAGAACTGGGACCAAGACTCTAACCCAGGCACTCTCATATAGTATAAAGGCATCTAGATCTGCATTTTAGCCACTAAGTCAAATGCTGATCCTCATAAAGTATTAGAGGTATTAATTTCGGGTGGGAGGGAAGTTATGGGGGGGAAGCCATTGTAATCTATAAGCTGTATTTTGGAAATTTATATTCTTTAAATAAAAGCGTTATTAAAAAAAAAGAAAAAAAAATTTTGTGTTGGGGGGGTATATGCCAGCACAGAAATTGATTTAGACCTATAAGCAGACAATAAATACATACTAGAGAATGAATGGATACTTGATTTACTTGTGACATGAAACATATCCTAACACAAATATTAAAAAATACATAAGAAAAAATATGATGTTTGAGTTGTCTCTAAATAATCTATTTCTTCAATAAAATATTTATTGCTTATTTTTTCATAAGGCAGAATTGGAGGAGCAGGGGAGGGGGAGGGAGAGGGAGAGAGAGAAAAGAGAGAGAGGGAGAGATCCTTCATCTGTTCGTTCATTCCTGAAATGGCCACACTAGCCAGAGCTAGGCCGAGCTGATGGCAGAAACCAGGAACTTCACCTGGGTCTCCCATGTGGGCGCAGGGGTCCAGTCATTTGTGTCATCTGCTGCTGCTTTTCCAGTCGCCTTAGCAGAAAGATGGATCAGAAGTGGAGCAACTGGGGCTCTTACATGTTTGAAATGTGAAAAGACCTTTACCTAATCTTTGAGTTAGGACTACTTAACTGAAAAAAAAATAAAGAAAAAGAGACAAATTATGCACTAGGTGACTGTCACTAAAGAAAAAATACAGCAAAACAAGTTACACATCATGGTAGAACAAGAACCACAAGGCCATCATCTTGAAGACTGTCTTCTTGATAATGAAATCAGATTTCATATAACATGAACTTGAGCCCCATTTATCTAGAGATGTGACTTCAATGTAATTTTCCATCACAAGAAATTCTGGATTTCCAGTTTGATCCAATAGCAGATCTCTATTTCAATTTTTCTTTCCCTTTTTCCAAGGATTTGTATTCCAGCTCAGATATTGTTTCTTCTGCCTTACCAAGTCTGTTTCTTTTTTATTTTATTTTATTTATTTCTTTTGACAGTCAGAGTTATACAGTGAGAGAGAGAGAGAGACAGAGAGAAAGGTGCCGGTGCGCTGCACTGATCTGAAGCCAGTAGCCACGTGCTTCATCCTGGTCTCCCATGCAGGTGCAGGGCCCAAGCACTTGGGCCATCCTCCACTGCCTTCCCAGACCACAGCAAAGAGCTGGACTGGAAGAGGAGCAACTGGGACAGAACCAGCACCCCAACTGGGACTAGAACCTGGAGTGCTGGCGCCGCAAGCGGAAGATTAGCCTAGTGAGCTGCATCACTGGCCTCACCAAGTCTGTTTCTAAGGCTTTCCACTATATCTTTTATTCAAGATATTGTATTCTTCATTTCTAATACTTCAGTTTTATTTCTTCTTAAAATCTCAATCTCATGGGAAATTTTTTCCTCCATGTCATCAATTATTTTTTTTAACTTGTAAATTTGCTTGTCATTGTTTCTAACAAATCCTATGACATTCTTTTGGGTTCCTTTTCAGACATTTCATCAATCTCTGTCTTCACATTCTAATATTGAAGTGTCGCTGTGTCCTTTGGGGGAGACATGTTGTCCTCTTTATTCTTGTTTCTTGAATTTCTACTTTTATTTTTAGGCTTTTGTGGAAATACTTGTTTTTCTCCTCTAATGAATTTTATCTTTGAACCAAACTTCTGTGGCTTAGTGGAGTGTCTGCTCTTTCAGTGAATACCCAGTGATGTTTGCTGGATGTGACCAGGGATGCGGTCAGTGCTCCATGGTGGGGCAATTATCCAGGATGACACCCAAATTAGGCATTTTAGATCTACAATATTGTTCCCAGGAGGAGGGTATGTTCATCGCTTTGGTGTAATCACTCCCTCACTTCCTCTCCTCAAAATTGATCAACGACCGGGTTTAGCTTGGTGTGGGTGCAACACTGACTCATGCTGCTGCACGAACCACATAAAAGATCTGTACAGTGCTCAGTGTGAGCATGGATCCCACTGTTATGAACCGCCTCAGATCATCATGGCGCTCTGAGCCTCTTGCAGCAGATACAGTGATTGCCCAGAGGCTCAATTGCATCCTGGTCCCTAAAGTACAGTAAAGGGTTCCCACAGTCTCAGTACAAAGGTCCCCACAGTCATTGGGTACAAAGGAACTGCCCTGCCAAAGTAGCCTATACTATCCACATAGAGAGCAGAGATGTTCCCAGAACTGGCTGCCTGTGAGTACTCCTTCTTGGCAGTTGTGCCCCAGAGTGTGTGATATTTTAAGGGGCTGGGAGCACCTCACAATCCTATGTGGGTTCCCAGCCCCTGTCAACCTTCCCATGCAGACTCAGACTCAAACTGTGGGGGAATGTGGATTTTTCCTTCTAGTAAAATCCCTGATCACATGTGCATAAAAGAGCTGCCACAGCCACTACTGGTGTCAAAAAATGTGCATTCTCCCCACAGATTGCTGGATGCATTTGTGGGGAGGGATGAGTAGAAAGAAACGTGCTTCTCTTTCACTGCATTAGAGAAACCCTGTCCCCAGTTAGGACTCCAGGTGGTCCACAAGCCTCTCTCTTCGGCAATGTCACCAATGGCCTGGGCTGCTGCTGTCTGCTTTCAACTTGCTCCTCAATGCTGGTGTATCCTCCAGCTATGGGTTGAGAGAATTGTGTGCGGTGTCCACATTCCAAGCTCCCTGTCTGCATCTTCCATGTTGATCCATGGCATCCCTCTTCCTTCTGTAGAAATTCTACCGCAAATTTCTCTTCAACTCTCCCTTGGAGTGCAATTCTTTGCTTTTTTTCCCCTAGTGTTTTCTCCTTGTCTACAGCACTATGTCTTTTCCCTATTCACCCATTTTGGAATCTGGAGCTCATATTTCATGTAGCATAGCAGTCTGTTCCACAGAATGCAGATCAATACCTGATTGAAATACATAACCAGTAGTTCCAGAGGGAGAGTCATTACTCTAAACGTAATATTCAACATCACTCATGCTGGAATTAAAATATAGGATTTTCTTAAGTTTTTTTTTTTTTAAGATTACTTATTTTCAAAAGAGTTACAGAGAGAGAGGAGAGGGAAGAGAGAGAGAGCGAGTCTTCCATCTGCTGGTTCACTCCCCAGTTGGCCCCAATGGCTGGAGCTACACAGATCTGAAGCCAGGAGCCAGGAGCTTCTTATGGGTCTCCCACATGAGTGCAGGGGCCCAAGGACTTGGGCCATCTTCCACTGCTTTCCCAGGCCATAGCAGAGAGCTGGATCGGAAATGGGGCAGCCGGGTCTTGAACCAATGCCCATATGGGATGCCTGCGCTTCAGGCCAGGGCATTAACCTGCTGTGCCATGGCGTTGGCCCCTTAGGTTTTTAAACATATGTGATGACTTACTATTAACTATTGAGATACTCAGATAGTTAGAGGCTATGGTATGTGACTTGGCTTAGCTTTAAGGGCTTCCATCAAATACCCTGTACCTAAACATCAGTTACTGAAATTTGGACCGTAGCTTAATACACCTAAATGGAGATTAGTTAGGAGAGGTAAGATCACAATAGCAGAGCACATATGCTTACCCTGAGGAAGCAGCAGATCTCAAAGAGCATGCCAGCAGGTAGGCAACAGCTCCAAGACATGCTTCTCAGCAGGCAGAAGAAACAATTGCCCAGTCAAAAGGATGAGCAAAGAGGCTCACGGGTGGTAGAGGCTGTATTTTGACTAGCCTGCTCATCACACCAGCTATTTGATGTTGATACCCATGGAGTACAGCATCAACCCTACTTTCTCAAACTGGTCGAGCTGCCAGGAGAGATGATGCCGTGAATGCATCAAGAGGCTATAGATAGGTTTGCTTCTCAGAAATTGGAGTTATCTGGGGAGGGGTCAGTGTAAGTATCCAAGTTGGTCAGGATAACTTGAGCCAAGTAAAAGGGAATGGCTTTGGCTTGTATTCAGGTTTAAGAGGCAGACTAGTGGGAGGTATTTACATGTTGGCCAGGGTTTACACAGCTGTAGTTACCAGGGGTGCTACGGGAGGGAAGACCTGCATTTATTCCTGGGACATGACTGGATTAAGGAGAGGTTCCTTAAGGTTTTAAGAGATCAAACATCAAAGTGAACCAGACACCTCAGTGCCTGAGATGACCCTTTAATGAAACCTTGGATTTTTGACATTTTCTCAGGTTGCCTACCAATCATTTTCTCCTTTCCTTTTCTCTTGTTCAAACTCAAAAGGTGTCAGATAAAAGACAGCTATATACTTCTCTTTCTCTACAGTTCTCGTGTTTCATGTAAGAATTAAACCCGTGTCCCAACTCTTACAATTCTTTGCTGAGTAGTTTCTTCATTCCTCAATGATAAGTTTTCAGAAGATAGAGACAGTTTTGTTCTGTGGACTCCTGCCTGGCATATGGCAGACATCTAAAACAGACCAGCTAAATGAGTTATAGATATTGTACCTTTTCAGTATTCATTCTGTAAAAAAACATTCTGAAGTTGGCTTGACACAGAGAAAACAGTGCTGTTAAAAGTAACGTGCAAAACAAAATCAAAACCCACAGATTTTCTGCTTATATCCTTTGTTGTATATGACAAAGTGTGTAACATCTTTGGGTCTCATTTTCCTAATATGAAAATTGAGAAAATGGGAAAGTTCTTTCCCTATAAGATAATGAACTTCTTTTCAAAGACACCTATATCAGTAAGGGGGAGTGTAAATTACAGACTTTCATTCCTTCATCCACAGAAGTCATAGTCCTTTCACAAGTCATGGAAACAACTTGAAGGTGTCAAGGCTCATAGGTTGGATGTGTAAGACACTTGAGGAGGGGACCAGAATGTCATTCCCCTAAATTGGGCTATGTCCACTTAAATGAGAGGTTCTCTATGCCTTTTAAATTACACTTCAGAACCATCACTTACGCACATCAACAAACATCACAGAATAATTAGGTAAAGTAGAAATCACTATAATGTCAGCCCTTCCTATTATTGAATTGTAACCACTCGATATGGAGCTGCCTAGAGCAATTGCAGAGTGCAATAGATCCAACTGTATCTCCTTTGGAGCCCATGCAACCACCCTGCTGTTGCCTGCAGGTTCCACACAGGGCCTTTCCCTCAATTAGGATTTAATCACCTTGGAGAGCAGCTGAGAATTTCAATCATTATTTTTTTCCAAGGCCCCATCAATCTTGTCTATAAAAGTAATTTGATTTTTTTTTCTTCCCCTACAAGAATAGTAAATCTTCTTAGTGGAGAAAAATGATGGAGGGAAACAAAGTGGAAGAAACTCAATTTTAAGGGATATTTAAATGAAACTTCTAAAAAAAATTCTGTTTGTTTTTTAAGATCTATTTATTTGAAAGTCAGAGATACAGAGGAAGAGGGAGAGGCAGAGGGAGACTGATTCTATTCACTGGTTCACACCCCAAATGTCTGCAGTGTCCGGGATTTGGGCAGGCTGAAGCCAGGAGCCAGGAGCTTCTTCCAGGTTTTCCATGTGGGTACAGGGGCCCAGGCACTTGGGTCATCCTCCACTGTTTTTCCCAGGCCATCAGCAATGACCTGAGTCAGAAGTGTAGCAGGTAGGATACAAACCAACACCTTGATGGGATGCTGGTGCTGCTAGCAGTCCCTTTACCCACTGTGCCACAATGCTGGACCCTGGAATTCCTGTTTTTAAACCAGTGATTATACCCATACCAGAAAATCCTGAGGACAGTATGGAGAGTGTCTGAGCATCACATTTGTTATTGCAGCAACTTGGGTCAAGTTTACTCTTCAGATTGGAGGCAACATGTCCTGTGGCTGAGACATGGTATCTTGTGTTGAGAGCCAGGGTTTGAGACTGATGGTTCTGTTTTCAGTCTCTGCTCCATGAATGACAAGCCACAACACCTTGATTCATTTGCCATGCTTGAGACTCAATTTCATTTACCTAAGAGGGGAAAATGATACTCCCTACTTCAAATGAAGACTGTGAAAATTAAGTGCAGTAAGTCACCTTCAGTAACAAGAACTATTTCTGATATATAACATTATTCTATAATTGTAGCTATACTCATTTCCATCTATTATGCTCTATTACCTTGATACATGCATTTTCAGTCTCTTGTGGTACAACTTTGATCAGCATGAAATAAGGTGGCTTTATGAAGAAGAAGATTATGATGGGAGTATCTAGAGTAAGTTATCATTCTGAGTTCTTGAATCAGAGTTCAGTACCATATGTAATCAACACCAAAGAAGGAGAGCAATACTGTTGCTCTTTGCATTTATTTTATTTTTGTATATTTTGAAGCTAAAATTTAGCTGATTATTCACAGCATGTATTAGCATGAATTGATTATTATTCAGTATCTTATTGAATTAAAACATCCTTTTGTTTTATCTAAGCTTGTATTCTTTGACAGTACTGTAGGAAGATAATGTAAGGTAAAGTTTTTCTACTAAGCCGAAACATTATACCTTTTTAATTTTAAAGGCAAGCTGCATTACTCTTAGACAATTTTTCTTTAATTTTCTGTGACAATTTGTTCTTACTTTGACAAGAACTCTAATTCCATTATCTTGAAATTATGTGATTCTCTATCTTTCTTTATGTCTGCATTATGATCTCCTCAATGATTAGAACCTCAGGATTCATTTTCGTATCAGACAAGACCGCAAACAGAACCCATTGTAGATGCTTAATTGCCCTTTATTGAATAAAGAAACAAACGCATGTGTGAACAGGCAACCCCCATGGTCAGGTCAGGTCAGAACTTTATCCTTGGGGTCAGAAGATTCTAGATCCTTGTTATTTTCAGGATTACTGGAGAGGAGCTTTTCACAAGACACTCCCACAACGTTCCATTTTTATTTTTGTCAGGATTTTTTTTCTACCAGGATTTGCACATGCTGCAGTTTTAACACATTTACTTGAACTTTAGCTTCAGGTTAGGAGCACAGAAGCTATGTTGGTAGAAGAATAGCTCACGTGTATTTCAGAGTATTTATTCGGCTTATTCTCCAACAAAATACACAGAGTTATATCTGTCATTTTTTTCTTACAGCACCATTTCCTCTTACTTATCAAGCTATTGATATTAGTAATAATTATTATTACGGGTAACGTATACTATTGACACGTGCTAGACACTTTTCACGCATTTAACATGTATTAAAGATTACAGTTAATGTAGAGATGACATAGTGCATGATGTGCATATGTGTAGGTTCTATGAGAATAAAATGTCATTTTATATAAGAACTGGAATAGCCATAGATTTTGGTATCTGTGGAGCATCCTGGAGCCGATTGGCCTTCCACACCAAGGAGTAACCGTAAATGATTGGGAGTTCCACTGTTGTCTTGTGCCAGAGATGGTAGAAGGAAGAGAAGTTCCATATTAGAATAGTTTCTATGGACCACATTGGGTCTGTCCTCTTTCAACAATTCTCTCAATGAGAACTGATGAGAATTATGGTGTAGTATTTATCATGCATTTGCTGAGATCCCAAGAATCTAATGTATTAACAAAGTCCTTAAAATAAATAAGCAAAAAACCCTCTTTCCAGCAAAGTTCATTAACTTTAAAAACATGAGTAATCTGGAGCTGGCACTGCGGCATAGCAGGTGAAGCCGCACTTGCAGTGCTGGCACCCCAGATGGGCGCCGGTTCAAGTCCCCGCTGCTCCACTTCTGATCCAGCTCTTTGCTGGAAAGCAGTAGAAGATGGCCAAGTCCTTGGACCTTGTACCCAAGTGGGAGACCTGGAAGAAGCTCCTGGCTTCTGGCACGGATTGGCCTAGCAGTGACCATTGCGGCCATTTGAGGAGTGAACCAAGCTGATGGAAGATTCCTTTCTCTCTCTGTCTCTGCCTGTCTGTGACTCTACCTTTTAAATAAATTTTAAAAATCTTTAAAAAATGAGAGGTCTTAAAAAAGTTCATGGATAAAATATATTATTAAAAGATGACACATTGATTTAAAAAAATTGCACCAAAATAAAAATTCTTTTCCTTCCATTTTCCACAATGTTGTTTAAGAACACTAATGTGAGATACTCTTTCTTCTTGAAATTGTTACTTTATTGCAGCTGAGTAACTGTATACAAGTAACTAGAGAAACTTAGACTTCTACATGTGTATACACTTATTTGGTCATGATTTATTCCACCAATGTTTATTTTAAAAAGGAATTTTAAAAATAGTGTTGACAAGAATTATGATTTCTCCAAATGAGGCTCATGCTTGTTTATTTTTTAAACAGAGGCCATGGTATTTAAGTTGTTAAATTATATCTCTGCAATTTGATGATGCACAATATACCCTATTTAATAGATTATATTTTCTTTTTTGTAAGATTTACTTATTTATTTTGAAAGTCAGAGTTATGGGGGTGGGGGAGGGATAGAGAGAGAGATAGAGAGACCAAAGGAGAGAGAGAATGAGAGAGAGACACACCTTCCATCTGCTGGTTACTCCCCAGGTGGTTGCAACAGCAACAGTTATATATCCAAACAGTTATATATCCAAAAGACTTGAACAGAATGTGTCAAGTAGATACCTGTACCACCATGTTTATCACAGCACTGTTCACAATAGCCAAAATTTGAAATCAAACGGAGTGTTCATCATCAGATGAACGGATAAAGAAGATGTGGTATATTTATGTAATGGAATATTATTCAGCTATAAAAATGAAATTCTACCATTTGCTGCAAAATGAGCACAACTATAAGACATCATCTATGAAACAGCTCAGATTCAGGAAGACAAATACCACATGTTCTCGCTTATACATGGGTGCTAACACTTGAAAAAAGCAAACAAAAATAAATGTTTGTGTGCATCTGTATTGCTGCAAAATCGTTTTATTAAACTTTTTTTTTATACCTTTACCAAACAAATGGCTAAGAGTTTGATGTTACTATAGTTTTATTTAATTTTATGAAATTTAATGAAATTTATGTAGTAAATTTCAAATTTAATACAGGTGAGTGAAATGGTCATTTTTCATCCAGTTATTGTTTATAGCCATTGTCTATACTGCCACTAAATAAGGGTTTTTCTGCTATTTGTTGAACTTCTTATTCCATGAACTATTAAGCCTTTTTACTGTCCTGTAAATATAAAATATGTTATCTCAAAAACTATATAAAGAAAGAGAGAAAGTAAGGGAAAATGAATGGGGGTGGGAAGGAAGAAGGAAATATCAGTATGGTCTCAGAATTTTATCTACAGATTACATTGAATCTGTTAAAAATGAATTAAAATTTAAAATTAAAAAGTTAAAAAGCAAAAAATATTGTTGGATAAAATTATATTAAATCAGAAAAATATAATTTCATGTTATAGTTTCCATGTTAATAGAACTTTGAATATAACTTAATGCTTCCCTCTGATTTCTTCCTGCCATTGACAACTACAATTTGCATCCCACATGTCTTTACTGAAGGAACACAAAGTAGAAATCATCTAATTTAAGGATGCTAATTATCCAGTATGTACTAAAGCTATGTAACTGAAAGCTGCTTTTTTTTCTCATCATTTTCCACACTACCCTTATTATTAACTCCAATGGGCTAAATTTAATTTCTCAAATTGGACACTCATAAATACTTGGCATATTAATTTTCAGATATCAAACCAACAATGAAATAAATATGCTTTGGAAATTTGTAAAAGATGAAGTGTTGACAGCATCAAAGACATGACAGTTCTCCCAACCTCTAAGCTCTTTCACCTTTTCAGCATGGCTACGTAGACAGCATCATGCCTTGCAGCTCCTTAAGGAGCTTGTTCCGGTGGAGGTTTCATTTATCAGCTTGCTTGCAAGTACGGGAATATTGGCAGGTAAAGCACCAAAGCATTTTATTGTGTCATATAAATTGGGAGCATGTTAGTAAAATATCATGAGACAGTAAAATGCGATTCAAATGTCTGCGTGTATGAGTGACAATTGTTTGAATGTGGAGTGAAATGTCGTCTCCACTCAGTTTCACTTGGTTGCTCAGCAGTATGATTAAGAAGACTGTCAGATGAAATGTATTTAGAGAGTGTCCAGACTATTATTTAAATTGAAACAATAGTATTGAAATAAAAAAAAATAGGGCCAAGGCAAAGAAAGAGTGAACTGTGAAAAATACTAATATTTGTAGTGATGTGAACAGGAAGATGCTTTCCTGACTACTACAGTCTAGGTTCTAAGGCCCTATGATTCTACACACTCTGAAAAGTGATGATGAGTCATTTTCTAATAATGACACAAATCCAATCCATCAAGACTGGCTATTCATCAAAGCTTCCTTTGTGATGTTTTGATTGATAGAATGAGAAGAAGGAAATCACTCACAATTTCAGCTAAAGAGCAAAGGGAGAGATTCACTTTAAAAATTGCACTCTGCTTTCAAGATAAAAATAAATATCTCTTAGTCAAATGGACACTATCAAATAAATAGCTGCCTTGTAATAAGTAATAAGAGATCCTTAGGTCTTGGCATAGCAGTGAATAGTATCATAAAAACAGGCACACACCAGTGCCACCTCTTAGCCCTCTTTTATTTTTAAAACATTTATCATTTACTTATCGGGAGGTAGAGAGCTAGAGAACTAGAGAACTAGAGAGCTAGGGAGAGACAGAGAGAGAAAGAGAGAGAGAGAGAATCTTCCAGTGTGGGTTCACTCCCCAAATGCCTGCAGCTGCTTGGGCTGGGCCAAGCTGAGACCAGAAGAGGGAACACACCTTCCTGGTCTGGCCCACAGGTAGCTAGGGCCCAAGTCCTTGAGCCATCTTCTTTTGCCTTCATAGGTGCATTGGCAGAAAGTTGGCTTGGATTTGGGATGTTGGTGTTGCAAGTGTGGATTAACACTCTGTATCATCACACCAGCCCTACCACCCAACCCCTCTTAACTGATGAGTGTGTCAAGAGTGACTCAGGGGCGGATCTTGTGTAGCATGTTCACACAGTCTTTTTTTTTTTTTTTTTTTTTTTGGACAGGCCGAGTGGTCAGTGAGTGAGAGAGACAGAGAGAAAGGTCTTCCTTTGCCGTTGGTTCACCCTCCAATGGCCACCGCGGCTGGTGCGCTGCGGCCGGCGCACCATGCTGATCCTATGGTAGGAGCCAGGTGCTTCTCCTGGTCTCCCATGGGGTGCAGGGCCCAAGCACTTAGACTATCCTCCACTGCACTCCCTGGCCACAGCAGAGAGCTGGCCTGGAAGAGGGGCAACCGGGACAGAATCCAGCTCCCTGACCGGGACTAGAACCCAGTGTGCCGGCGCCGCAGGCAGAGGATTAGCCTATTGAGCCGCAGCGCCGGCCCACATTCACACAGTCTTGACAAAATCAGCCAGGAGTGATGTGAGGAGGTAAATGGGTTATGTAAGTTAAGTAAATCAAAGGTGAGCTTGACTGGGGTAAAATGAGGGTGGGGAGATGCAGTAGGATAGGAATGAGAGGCAGGGGTTGGAAAGTTCCATGTAAAGTGAGCAGGAGGAAATGGACAGTGTGTGGGTGTTTATTAACTCAGTGTCATTACCTGGAGGAGAAACACATTTCCAGAGAAAGGATGATTCCATGGGACTAATACATCCACTGGAAGAGAAGATCAAACAGTTGCTGGTGATGTATTCGCCTTCCTGTTCAGCGATTTCAGAGTAAATGAACATTGTAACTGGGAGTCATACGTAAACATTGTGCCTAATAGAATCACACAGGCACTTTTCTGCTTCATGTTATTTAGAATTAGATTATCCTAGGACACACAAAATGAGAACTTAATTTAAATGTAGCAGATAAAGCAGTTGGTATTTAGTGCAGGGGTTAAAACACCCGCATGCTACATCAGCATGCCTGTTTTAATTCCTGGTTCTGGCTCCGTACGTTAGCTTTCTGGCAATATAGACCATGACAGGCAGTGATGGTGGCTCAAGTAACAGAGTTCCTAAAACGCAGACAGGATAACTGGATTTCATTCTCAGCTCCTCACTCTGGTCCTGGCCGGGCGACAGCTGTTGCAGGCAATTTGGGGGAGCTAACCAATGGATAAGAGTTCTCTATCAGGCTATCTCTCTAATTCTCTTTCAAATAAGTAATTTAAAAGTTTAAAAAAAAAAAAAAACAAGAAATCACACCTTAACGGGTTTCAAAGCTAGAAAATTTGATTGAATTGGCAGCATTAAATAAACCTTGTATTCCAAAATGAAGAGCAGGTACAAAATTCAAATTTAAAACTTTACATCCATGGCCCCTTGCTGGAATTGAGAGCATAATGGATCAGCTCATTGGAGAATAAGAAACAGTTTTCCTGAAAATGCAGTTCTGTGGGTTCAACCTTCTATTTCAAATATAGAAGGAAAGTCTGTGTTGTGTCTTCTGCTATAGATGAGAGGATACCACAGATGGTTTCTCATCAACCAGATACTTAAATGGTTAAGAGTGAAGTGACTGTGGTATAGGCATATATTCCCAAGCACATAAAATCCAAATAGGTGGGAACCTATCCTTTGAATATTATGGGTCAATGGTAAAATCGAACTTGAGCAAATTCTCTCAAGTCCTGTCAAAGATGTTTGCTAGAAGAGCAAACACATTGAATTGCCAGATTTTAATGAGTCGAGAAAGATGAAGCAATAGGGTGAGTTTATGGCTCTACTCAAAAACACTGAATGTGAAAATCCTTAGAAATCGAGGTAAGAGCAACAAATACGCTCGTATATGAAGTCAGCTTTGCATGGAGTTCAAGTCCAGAGAGTACAGAGCCAGCTATGAAGGTAACAACCACATATCAACATTCCCCTCTACTTGACTTTTCTCCCTCCTCATTCTCCAACTTCAGAGGTTTCAGAAACCATGTCCGCAATACAGTGGAAGAATGTAGGGAGCAAAAAGTCTAAACATGTCTTCTTCCTTTGTTCATTTGTCTTTCTCTGTAGGCTCCAGCAGGGAGTAGGCTAATTATAATAGAATGAAAGTAGAAGATTGAATTATTAGGTTACTCTGGACATTCTAACAAATGAATCAAATCTATATATTTGCTGCTTTAATGAAACTTGATATTGACATTTTCTGCACTAAGCAGCTTTCCCCACAGGGGTAGGAAAAGTTAGATTCTCTGCAAAAGTTAAACAAACAGGAAAGAAGACAATAAAGTTGCTTTGGGATTGGATTCTACTGGTTCAACTTGTTCAATATACTGGTTAAGTAATATGTCAGGCTTGCTTAGGATTTTAACAATCAATGTACATTACTGCATATACATGCTAGAATTCATAAAACATTTAGATTTAAAAGTAGAAACAGAAACCAAGGATATTTAAATAAAGATCAGAATTTTAATTTCTCCACACACTGTGTTTATTGATACAAAATAACCAGGCCTGTTACCTAAGAGCCACCACAGAAATTCTGGCAGTGCTTTGAGTTTCCATGCAAGAGTAGAAGAACTTACCCAGGTAAGTGAATTTCACAGAGAATTTGGGAGGTAAATGAAGCATTATCAGGATTATATACCATGAGTCAAGAATGTAAGACTTACCGATTAACATAAGAAAAAATAACACATACAAATTCACCTCTCAAAAGTGCTGAGTTTATGCCCACCACGTGGTTTGGGCTCTGAAAGTTTATCGTCTTCTTCTCTAAAATCATTAATAAGCCCCTTGATGCTAAAAATAGCTGTTTACAAAAGGATATTGATGTGGGTAAAAGTCCAATTGACATTGAAAAGTGTGTGCTTATTCATTGCTGTATTTCTTTTTCTATATCTCCAGGTACACCTTTAGACTCAGTACAACGCTATCTAAGCTTTTTGGGGACAACACAGAGCCTACTTGGGATATGAAGAAAGCTTTTAACACTTCCTTCCGCTCAAAAACAGGTGCACACACACTTAAGGACCGAATCGTGCTTTTGTGACCAGCACAACTCCCTAAGTAGCTTCTCTCAAGTATTTTAGTTAGAGTGATGAAAAGTGGGTTAACAAAGAGCTCTTCTTTTTCTTGGAAGAATCTGTTTCACTGTGATGCATCTGGAGCTGACCCTACCCAAAAATCACCTGCTTGAAGCCTGCCGCTCAGCTCTGCCATGCTCTCACCACACTGTTTTCTTCAGACACAGGTGCATGTCCTCCACCAGACCAGGGGCAGGCTTTCCTGGACAGCTCTCCTGAAGCCCCGGGGAGGGCCTCTCCTTCCTGAAAATTCTCAGCTAAGACCCCTGAGTGAATGGAAGTCGTCATATATTTATATGTCTCAAGGGTCTAAATGGCACATCAAAATAAGACAAAGCTCCGATATCCTTTGATCCTCTGATGAAAGCATTTTTATGAAGCTTATTTTGTCCATTGACTTTTTGGTAACATGACCTGAGAAATCCTCATTTAACTTACTTTACATTTGGTTCCCATTTTTTCCTCTAGCATATGCTCTACGTTGCCAAATTTACTTACAATTCAATAGGTTCCTTAATAAAAGAAATTAATTCACCTCCTAATCCAAGTTAAGAAAGTGTCTCTTGGTATGGATTCTTTTCCACTATGATAGCTTTGCCAGGTGAAATTTTTAAATTTTTTTTTCTGTGATTTAGAAATGATCTTATTTTCCATTTCTGACTTCTTGAGCTATGATAAGCCCTCAATTGAACACTTCGGTCTTGAACATGATGCTGCCTTCTTAAGTCTAACTCAAATCATCTTTTTACAGGGACACTGCAACCACCTCTCGTTGGTCTCCTATCTGTACTATGCTTCCCAATCTTTTCTCCACAGGTTAGCCAGAGTGAGCCTGTTAAAATGAAAACAACACCTTGTTCTCCCTGTGTCTGAACTCTGGGATGAGCCAAGCCTTTCTATAACTTATTTATTTATTTTTTTGGACAAGCAGAATGGACAGTGAGAGAGATAGAGACAGAGAGAAAGGTCTTCCTTTTCCATTGGTTCACCCCCTCAATGACCGCTGCGGCCGGTGCACTGTGCCAATCCAAAGCCAGGAGCCAGGTGCTTCTCCTGGTCTCCGATGCGGGCGCAGGGCCCAAGGACTTGGGCTATACTCCACTGCCTTCCCGGGCCACAGCAGAGAGCTGGCCTGGAAGAGGAGCAACCGGGACAGAATCCGGCACCCCGACTGGGACTAGAACCTGGTGTGCTGGTGCCACAGGCAGAGGATTAGCCTGTTGAGCTGTGGCGCCAGCAAGTCCAGGCCTTTCTAAGGCCTATATTCCTACACTTTGTAGGAGTATTATTTGGTTGCCTGCTAATTCCCTGGCTTCTAGTATTTTCCGTTTGTTCCAGCTCTCTCCTATGCTAAATTTACTGGCCTCTGCTAATTTATTCTCTGCATGGACACCTTTTACCCCAGGTAGCCACATGACCTGTGCCATTCTTACAGTCACTTTTATAAACTTCCCCCTATTGTCACTCCCTGTTCTGTTATCCTTTGTTCACTCGACCTTGTGTTTATGTATTTGTTACTGCCAATCTGCCTTACTTGAGTTTAAACTCCAGGAAGACAGCATTTCATTTGGCTTACATATATATTCCCAATTCTTGGAAGAGTGAACACACATAATAAAATTCTGTTAAATTCATGAATCTTCTGAGTGTAAGTAACATGTACAGACTTCCTAGTATGAGTATCTAGGAATTACAGGAAGATTAAAATATCTGTGTCTAACTTCTACTCATGTACCTGAGAGAGACTTCAAGGGGTTTATCAAAGATTAAAATGATAGAATCGAGGCTAGAGACTCTGTCTTAAAAATTATTTTCTATTCTTCTTACATTTTGTAAAGGCGAATCAGCTGGATGTACTTCCCAAGGTGAAATCAGTGAAGAGTCTGACACCTGACCCAGGGGCGGAGCGGCAAGCCATCTTATTTATAAGAAGGTGTGCGCGGAGAAGAAAACTCCATGCAGTGGAGACTAACTGAAGAGTAGTGTTGGGGAGCTTGGAGGATCTGCCACAGCAGACTCAGAACTCAGCCGTCAAGCCTCTTCCTGAATGTCAGGAGGCACGAGGCACTGTTCAGAGCTGCCAGCTCCTTCCCTGGAGGAGATGCGATCCTGGTGACGGGTGAAATCATTTTGTCTGCTGATCTGCAAAGTTTCTTCAGCCCTCGAGTTCCTTTGAATATAAATTCTTGATGGGATGTGTGTGAAATGTTAAAAACAATAGCTAGTTATTCATGTCATTTAAAAATAACTTGTGGGGGAAACCTGACTTCTTTTCTGAAGTGGATCATTAAGGGGCCAACTTAAATACCAGTAGTAAAATATAGACTGCACTAAACATGTGATCACAGATTAGTTTGTAATTACTAACATCTTTTCAGGATACAGCAGAGTAAAGAGGGTCGGGGTTCATCACGTGTGCTCCAGACCCTCACTAACTCTTTCTCTTCTACCATTGTCATCTCCTGTAAACCATTGGAGTTCTCTCTCAGGAAGACCAGTAAAAGTTAGATATGGATATTTTAATAATGTTTAAATTCAATGCATAAAATGAAGTCTTTTATTTAAATAAGATATTTCATTTTGATTAGTGTAAAGAGATCAGATTTATTGTAGTTCCTGGATACAGTTCTTGGAATATAAGGATCCCTCCCTCCCTCCCTCCCTCCTTCCCTCCCTCCTTCCTTCCTTCCTTCTTTCCATCTTTCCTTCCTTTTTTCTTCTTAGATTTTTTAAATAACATTTTAATTTACATTATAGTCAAAGGCTTACTGCTTGGAAGTGCAGACAGGAGGGAGGATAGGGTGAGAAGAATCACTGTTTTCTAAATTTGTATACATGAAGTTTGTCTACTTTAAATAGAAGGTTTCTAGATGTAAAAAAAAAATGTTTTCTAGGGGCCTCTAGAGAAAGCATGACTCTGCTGACAACTAAATTTGGCTGGCTCAGGGATGGTCACTCGGGACTTCCTACTTTCAGAACTGTTAAATCATAAATTTGTCTTTTTTGAGCCACTAAGTTTGCAATAATTTGTTATAACAACAATGGGAAGCTAGTTGACAATACTACAGCATATTTTCTTTAACATGATATCATTATGGTGAAAAATGTTCTCACAGGAAAAAATACTTGGAGAATATACATAGAAGAGTGCAATATCAATCAATGTGCATGGTACTGCTTGTGCTACTTTCTACTTCTTCTAAAATAAATGAATTTGTAAAGAGAAATAAAAGTTTATCAAGTAAAAAGCAAAAAGAGCTCTGTTTACCAGGAATATAGAAAGGGACTATAAATAATAATTAAATAAAAAGCCCATTTTATCATATACAATGTTTTTTTAAATATTCCCTCTATATATCAAATACCATAAACCAGAGAAAACACGATATGTCTCCTTTTTGTGTCTGGAACCCATGAGGAGAACTGGAAGAAGTTACTGGTTCCTGGCTACGGATCACCACAGCTCCAGCCATTGTGGCCATCTAGGGAGTGAACCAGAAGACGGAAGACCTCTCTCTCCCTCTCTGTCTCTCTCTCCCTCTGTCTGTCTCTCTAACTCTGCCTTTCAAATAAGTAAATAAGTCTCTTTAAAAAAACAAGTCAAAAGTTTCTTTAATTTCTTAGTGGAAAGTGTGTAGGAAGAATTAAAATTGAACACAGCAGAGTAGGTAACGTGACTACAGGAGAGAATTAGTGATGGCTTTGGCTGGTAGGTTTGGGCTGGAGAGAACTTGACGACGTGAAGAAATGTTACAAAGTGGCTTCAATGCAAAGACATGCAAAGGCATTTGTGTGGCAAGGTGAATCAGTTGCAAACCTGAATTATATAGATGCAAAATTAAGACTGATTGATAATTGACATGCTGCTTACAAGAAGAGGGGTAGAATGCTTGAAATAAGGTATGTCTCAGAAATGGGGAGATTTAGTGACCACCTACATAGGCTTCTTGGTGTATATAATGTGCCTGATGATGGTTTCCACACAGACTTCTCCGTCTGTACAAATCTAATGGCTGCAAATATAAATACACTCTACTTTTGGCTAGTAAATGCTAACTACTTCCATTGTAATATCCTGATTGCTCATTTGATTCTTTGAATCCAAGTATCAATTTATTTCTCAGCACCAGTCCTATCTACTGGTATCTAATGATTTGAAATCATTAAATTATTAGACTTTCTGTTTATTTATAAATTTTTAAAAAGCAGCAATTAAGTGTAAACTGTTCGAATATTCTTTTTCTAAAAACGTACAGTAAATCAGCATAGATCTCGCTCTAATGCACACATGTGAAAAAACAGCAGGCTAGGAATGTAGTTTTGCATAAAAGATTGACATTTTCCTCTACCACAATGGAAGAATTCCAAATCCATTTAAGTAAAGACTGTTCTATGGGAATTAAAATCACATATTAAATAATTTAGAGAAAATCATGGGCATTACTGAAATGGAATAAGGATTTGCAATTTAAAATTGTGCAAATTAAAAACTGCCACATTTAGTGAATTATTTAATCTCATTAATGTCTGGTGGTTGAGTCAAGTTCCATATTTCAAAAATATACATTTTTAAAAAAGTTAAACTAATAACAAAGGAATGATTGGCAGTTTATTCATGACTAATAAAGTGTTTTCTTCATAATTAAATTTCCAACATCCTAAACTAATTGAATCATTTAGATTAAGAATTGGCTCTATTAAAAATCCCATTGTGCTAAAAGTTGAACAATTAAAGAGGCCCACCACTGGGTTCCATCTTATTAGGAGATTTTTATTGCATATCTTACATCTTGTTCCTTTAAAGTGAACTTGAATATTTTGAAAATTCACTTTATCCTCAGGTCTGTGATATCAGTATAGTACATCATCCAATATTACAAAGACAAAGAATTAGTGGGGATAAATCAGAAAGAAGAATATTCACTTGATCATGCAGTTTTGCCCTCACTCAACTTCACGTCCTAGCTGGGTCATTCCTTTACCCATCACTGAGTAAACACACAACGTGTGTTTCAAGAGATACATGCACAAATGTTACTCCTGGGGAGCACATTGTCATATGGAAAAGAATAGAACCTAGACATCAGTTGAGGGAAAATTCCAGAGGAGTGAGTTGGGTTTTGTGTCATGACTAGGAGACATCTATTTGGATTGGGGAGAAGAAGCATTTCTGATAAATGAAAAGGCATTTATAAAGATGAAGAAGAGGGCATAAACTGGAAACACTGGCAATCAGTTCTGAATGATCCTTATACAAGGGCAAGCATTGTACTGTTGTGGGTAAAGACGCTGCCTGAGATACTGCAATTCCATCTGAGCTCTTTCGTGTTCTGGCTGTTCTACTTCTGATCCAGCTGCCTGCTAATGGCCTGGGAAAGCAGCAGCAGATCGAGTGCATGGGCCCCAGGCTGCTGGCTTCAGCTTGACGCAGCGCTGCCATTGTGGCTATCTGGGGGAATGAACCAGCAGATGTACAATCTCTCTCTCTCTCTCTCTCTCTCTCTCTGACTCTTCCTGTCTTTGTGTAATTCTGATTTTCAAAATAAATAAAGAAAACTTAAAAAATAAACAATGCTACTTCAGAACAGCTTTAAATTCCTATGTTGTGAGTAGCATGAATTGTGTAAATGATGCTGTTTCTTTTTTGACTAGTTGAGAAGGCTGAGTTAACTCAGAATTTTTTCCATAACAAAAGGGAAGATAGTGATGTCATACGTATTGAATCTCATTGCTGGTTTTACAATACCCCCACTGTATTCATTTTTATCTATTACTTTATTATAGCAGCATGTTTTCTTTTGGTTATCATTTTGAGTGTGATTACACTATAATTTATACAATATTAATAAATACACTTTATACATTTTAATTAAGTACAGATAAGTTGTAGCATTGACTGAATAACCACAGTTTATCAGGCATTGTTAATGATGCTTTTTTCCTGAAATCAACATCTGTGCAGTAGGTATGATCATAATCCCCATTTTGCAGATGTAGAAACTGAGGTAGAGAAAGCTACTTGTTTTCCTCTAGCACTATTTCTCAGCCATAAAGTGGCAAAGGTATGAAAGCTGCTTTTAATTTGAAATATATGCATTGATTTCACATAGTGTATATCTTCCATGAATTTTGGATATCCCTTGTATACATGAATTTCTAATTTTTTACACCAAAATAAATGTATCTTTATTCTTATGAATTTTGGGGTATCTTGCATGCAATTCAAGAGTATTTGTTAATAAGCTATGATATCTTCCGGTGCACTTTAAGTCTTCTTAGGTTACACCTACTGTCTAATGCAATATAAGTGATTATCTAAATGGTTGTTATATTATTTAGGGAACAATGAAAAAAGGAGACTACATATGTTCAGTATAGACACTTTTTTCTGAATATTTTCATTCTATAGTATATATTACTAATTTTCAAAGGAACTATTGTATAAACTTTTTGACTGATTTTTGTTGCCAGATTTACCATATAATTTCTAGTGTGTGTGTGTGTGTGTGTGTGTGTGTGTTTATTAAGCCATTTTGGAGGGGAGTAATTTTCATTTTAGCTGCCTGGTAATTATTATATTCTTTTACATTTTATTGTTTCACATTTTTTATATGTTATTTAAATATTTTGTTACTGATTTCTTTAGATAGCATGAGAATACATAATCATGGTGACATCATTCATTCACTTTTTATGGGAATTAATGCTTCAATTTTAATTATAATAATGGCTCTTTAACATCAGTCACAGTGTTAACATGGTATAAAGTAAAAGTCTTCCAATGTTGTCCAACATAACATCATGGAATTAGTAGATGGCATGGTGGTTCTTTGACCTGTATCTGCCTAACTCTGAATGTCGTGTTTTGAAATAGTGCTCTATACTGCATCCAAGAATTTTCAGTACTAGTGTTGTTTTGCATCTATTCAGTGCTTTATACTCTTTTCAGTGAAAGTAAAAGATGAATTAAAGACATAACATGGCAAGCATTTTAGTGTTTATTTTTCACTCATAGTTTTATGATTTTGTGGTGATAATATTAGGCTTATTTCTACTACACCACATGTATGTTTTACTGCCATATGCTGTATAACATTATTGCATTACAGTTTTGTAAGGTTTATTAAACAGTTGACTAAGTCTGAAGGAGAACTCTGAGATGAATCTACTATTCTTTCCTACCCACCTCCTTGGATAGGAATAAATTAAAGTGAACATTGTTGCATCCTTGTTATGTGCTTTGATCTCTCTTAAACCCATGTCATAGCATCATAGAACTGCTGATATTAGCAAGTTATTATTATTAATATGTACACAAGTACACAAATATGAAGCAATATATGTAGGTAATTCAGTGTGTGTCAAATAATAGGGCAGGCTTTAGGCAGTATAGACTCTTTTTTATTTTTTGACAGGCAGAGTGGACAGTGAGAGAGAGAGACAGACAGAAAGGTCTTCGTTTGCCGGTGGTTCACCCTCCAATGGCCTCCACGGCCTCCGCGCTGCGGCTGGCGCACCGCACTGATCAGAAGCCAGGAGCTAGGTGCTTCTCCTGGTCTCCCACATGGGTGCAGGACCCAAGCACTTGGGCCATCCTCCACTGCACTCCCAGGCCATAGCAGAGAGCTGGCCTGGAAGAGGGGCAACCAAGACAGAATCCGGTGCCCCGACCGGGACTAGAACCCATTGTGCCAGCGCCGCAAGGCGGAGGATTAGCCTGTTGAGCCATGGCTCCAGATCTCTTGACATCACTATTTGCTCATTATTTGTCCATCTTCAACCTGTAATTCAAGACCAGCCTAAGATTCATCTCCTCTAAAAGGCTTTCTCCTGTCCACTGAGACTTTCCCATTCACTCCTGTAATTCTTTTCACATATTACATTAATCTTTCATGTTTTAAATTATCTGCAAGTATCAAATGTGTGTTTCTCTGTATTTCCTATAAAATGTAGGTAGTGTTTATATATAGTAGATTTTAATTTTTTGTTTATTGTTTGGCTTATTGTTTAAATAAAAGCAACACAAGTGTTATTTCCTGAACTTTAAGAGTTTACAATACATTTATATTATTCCTAGAAGATTATCAAAGGATTTTGAAGTGTTCTTAAATCAAATTTAACAAGAACGACTCATGTACACAGCTCAAAAATATTTTCCATGAAATGATGGTGTTGTTTTTTAGTGTCCATTTGAATCTCTCATATTTTCCTTTTCTGTTTAGTGTCAAGTCAAACAAGAAATGCATTAACCTTGAACAAATTGGGCTTCTGTTTCCTGAGATCTTGAGGAATTCAAGATATCATAATAGCGGACATTTGGTGAAGTGGTTGTCAGAGTGGCTGGGTTTGAGACTTGACTCCACGCTTGATTCCAGATTCCTATCCTGGCTCCGGGCAAAGGCCCAACCCTGGTGGTTTCAGGCATTTGAGGAGTGAATCAATGGAAAGTATTCTTATTCTCTCTCTCTCTCTCTCTCTCTCTCCCCCCCTCTCTTTCTCAACTAAAGTAAAACAATAAATATTTTTAAAAATATAGAAGGACACAGAGCAAAATGAAGGGGACTTATGTAGTAGAATCTTCACAATAAATATCTGAGAGAAAAATCACAATTTGTCTATATTTAGGACATTATAAAGAAAATAACTGGATGTTGACTCATGCTTCTTCAGTTGGTGTGATGGGACAGGTGGCTGGAGGAGCTGCATTAGGACAGATCCATATACTGTGTCTGTCAAATGCATGCAAAGGGAAGCTACTCAAGTTGTAAAACCAAAGCTATAAAAGGGAAAGCTTCCTTACAGGTCCTAATGCTGCTGTCACTTAAGAAAAATAGCTTCAGACATTGCTGCATGTCTCTCTGCTTTATTTATGCATGTCCTATTATATGCATTGGGCTGCAATTGAAACAGTCACATTGCCTTCCTCTTTCTGTAAGTTCTCCAACTTACTTTAAAAAAAAAATATGTTGTTTTAGAAAGTACACAATGTGTCAAGGGAGCTCTGAACATGACTTCAGCTGCAGAACAATGATTTCAAATATTTTATATTTTATTTTACCTGTATCAGCAACACAGCTAGAGAAAATTACTGCAGAGACAAGGTGAGCACAGAGAATGATCTGAGACTGAATGCTCAATAGGTCATGCAAGTTGTATCAGCTACGCACTGTAAAGAATAATATATTTGAAAGCTGACAGAATCGTTTATCCATTTTGATGAACAATGAAATACTTAGATGTTGGATCTATCAGGAATGAGTAGAGATGGAAGCATAGAGTTTGCCTCATAAAGCAGTTTACTGACTGGAGAAGAATGAAAATATTGAATGAGCAACAAGTTTTACTTTTGCAAGTCCTAAATAGCAATATAGCCAATCAACACAATTCAAATGTGTCACAACTTTATTACCATAGAAAGAAATGGAAGATTAATACTTTCTTGTAAACAAGTGTGTGCTAATTAAGAAGTAAATATCTCTACACTCATGTAAGGCCTGGGGAGGCTTAGTGCTTCTCAGTTTGCCATAAGTGATATTTAGAAAGAAATTCTCTTTGAACAAAGAAGATGTAATTGCGAATTTTGTTCACGTGCTTAAGCATGTCCCTCTTAGATCTACCTGCTTTCTCTACACAGTTATTTACAGCATCCAAGTACAGTAAATGTCTGCAAATTTTGCAGGGCCTTAAGACTTTTGCTGATTGCCAGATCATTAATGGTCTATGAATTATGCAGTAAACTTCTCTACACCAATAAAGAAGCAGCTAGCAATGAAGTCTGATCTGAGAATAGATGAAATGCAACACTAAAAGACATAACCATATTTTTTTTCATTTAGGAGTTCTATTAAGAATTAGAAATAATTCATTTTCAGATGGTTTTGCACAGTAGAAATGCTGCAACGAGTAAGTTTGAAGACTTTAAAAATTGAAGAAATGAAAGGGGATTGTTGAACTAGAAACAGAAGATGTGTATTTCCTTCTCCCTATTCAAGGCTGAGGCTGGGACAAATCACTTTTATAATCATGAGATCCTGAGCTCATATACAATTTCCTAGGTGGTTATTTTTCTAGGAAAAACCACTTGCTTTTTAAAGCACTTCCATGTCATGCCATTTTAAATTCATGTTAAAGATCTAAAAGTGCATTTTGCGTCTGAAGCTAGTCCCAAAGATTGTAGAGCTCTTTCTGAGACTGAGTGAAAGCATGTGAGGTGCACAGCACTTATTCCTTAGCAAAATACCAAGTTGGGATGCTTTAATCTGGAGTTGCAGTTGGTTTTGAGTGAGTCTACCATTATGTTAAATTTTGTCAGTTGACTTTTAAGTTTCTTCATCATAGAAAAAGTACTTGAAATAAATCTCTATAGTTCTTAAAAGCATGAGGTACATGTGGTTGGTGTACTCTGTTTCTTTCATTGAAGTAACTTGTACTTGGGACAAATGAGTAATTCTACTTGTTACAAGTAGATTAGTGTATCCCTAAATCATCATTGAAGTCTTAAACCATGGTACCTACTTGACTTGGAAACACTGTGACTAAAGTTGAAATTAGTTGATATGAATATTTTGGATTCTAATCCAGTATGGATGACGGCCTTTCAAAAAATGGATATTTGGAAACAGAAACAATGTTTACAAAGTAAAACAAAATCTCTAGAACTCACAAGCTTCTACACCAATGTGGTCAGGAAAGGAAAGAAAAGAGCTTTACCCTCGAAGCATTAAACCAGAATGTGAAGGGCATTGCAGGCAATCTCCTGAGAGATTTCACCTTCTTACAGAGACAACCAGATATAAACTCATTTTGTAGAAGCTCACATGGTCAACCAAACCAGTACACAGTAAGGGGACCTAGCAATTTTATTAGTTACCCATAATCGATGCTACTATATCTGGTAATCGGGGCGATCACCTGTGTTGGCTCTATCTGAGAAAAAAAAAAAAAAAAACAAGCTTCTCACATTTTTATGACAAGGATGGGCTTTGTAAAAGTGGACCTAGGTTGTTTATATTTCAAAGAGAGGACACAGTACTTATAATTACAAATTTCTGAGGCCAGAGTGCTATTTAGGACATCTGGCATTCTATGAGTCTGCTGTGTATCTCGCTTCCCATGTTGGATCATTCTCTCCCTTTTTCATTCTATCAGTTAGTATTAGCAGACACTAGTCTTGTTTGTGTGTTCCCTTTGACTCTTAGACCTATCAGTGTGATCAATTGTGAACTGAAATTGATCACTTGGACTAGTGAGATGGCCTTGGTACATGCCACCTTGATGGGATTGTATTGGAATCCCCTGGCACAATTCTAACTCCATCATTTGGGGCAGGTCCGATTGAGCATGGCCCAAATTGTACATCTCCTCTCTCTCTCTTATTCCCACTCTTATATTTCACAGGGATCACTTTTCAGTTAAAATTTAGGTTAAAATTAGGTTAAAATTTCAGTTAAATTTTAAATGCCTTAAGGCATTGGGATCTGGCTCAAGAACCCATGAGAATATTTTAGGCATGGAAAGCTAAGACACTCTGAAAAAAAAAAAAAGAAGACCTAAATGAAAGATCTCTGTGAGTGAGATCCTACTGGAAAGAACGGGGCCATCAAAGAAGGAGGTACCTTTCTCTGAAGGGAGGAGAGAACTTCCAATTTGACTATGACCCTGTCGGAAAAAGATCGAAGTCGATATTTTGACTGCTGTATAGTATTCTGTAGAGTACATGTCCCATAATTTCCTAATCCAGTCTACTGTTAATGGGCATTTGGGTTGGTTCCAAGTCTTAGCTATTGTGAATTGAGCCGCAATAAACATTACTGTGCAGATGGCTTTTTTGTTTGCCAATTTAATTTCCTTTGGGTAAATTCCAAGGAGTGGGATGGCTGGGTTGAATGGTAGGGTTATATTCAGGTTTCTGAGGAATCTCCAGACTGACTTCCATAGTGGTTTAACCAGTTTGCATTCCCAACAACAGTGGATTAGTGTCCCTTTTTCCCCACATCCTCTCCAGCATCTATTGTTGGTGGATTTCTGAATGTGAGCCATTCTAACCGGGGTGAGGTGAAACCTCATTGTGGTTTTGATAATTGGAAATGATTAACAAATCTTGGTGTTAAATTGGAAATTGCATAGATAATTAATCAATTCTTTAAAAAAAATCATGTAGGATCTCTGTCCTTAATGTTCTGTACATTGTGAATTAATACTATAACTAGTACTCCAACAGTATTTTTCACTTTGTGTCTCTATGTGAGGGAAAACTGTTGAAATCTTTACATAATATGTACTAAACTGATCTTCTGTGTATAAAGAGAATTGAAAATGAATCTTGAGGTGAATGGAAGGGGAGAGGGAGAGGGAAAGGGGAGGGTAGCGGGAAGGAGGGAAGTTCTGGGGGGGGACCATTGTAATCCATAAGCTGTACTTTGGAAATTTATATTCTTTAAATAAAAGCTATAAGAAAAAAAAGATCGAAGTCTGCGAACCCTAGAGGCTTCCATAGCCTCAGCAATTCATGACTAGAGCCTAGGGAGATTACTGACGCCATAAACAAGAGTGTCAAATTGTTAAATCAACATCAGGAATCATTGTGTACTTACGTCTCATGAGGGATCTGTCCTTAATGTGTTATCCAATGTGAAGTAATGCTATAACTAGTACTGAAACAGTATTTTTACACTTTGTGTTTCTGTGTGGGTGCAAACTGATGAAATCTTTACATAGTATATACCGAACCGATCTTCTGTATATAAAGATAATTGAAAATGATTAAAAAATCTTGATGTTAAATTGAAAATTGCATAGATAATTAATCAATTTTTTAAAAAATGCATCATGTAGGATCTCTGTCCTTAATGTTCTGTACATTGTGAATTAATACTATAACTAGTACTCCAACAGTATTTTTCACTTTGTGTTGCTATGTGAGGGCAAACTGTTGAAATCTTTACGTAATATGTACTAAACTGGTCTTCTGTGTATAAAGAGAATTGAAAATGAATCTTGATGTGAATGCCAGGGGGAGGAAGCGGGAAAGGGGAGGGTAGTGGGTGGGAGGGAAGTTGTAGGGGGGAGCCATTGTAATCCATAATCTGTACTTTGGAAATTTATATTCTTTAAACAAAAGCTTTATATATATATATATAAATAATTACAAATTTCTATGGTAAATGCCCCATATGGGTGACAGGAGCCCACTTCTTCAGCCATCACCTGTTGCCTCCCAGGATGCACATTGGTAGGAAGCCGGAATTGCGAGTGAAGTGAGGACTTGAACTCAAGTATCCTTAATGAGAAGCAAATGTCTTAATTAGTTTATTAACCAATGAAATAAATGCCCAACCCAAACCTTTTCTTTTCAACTTGCATGTGTATTTACAATATCCACCGAGAGAGAAAGCTATCATGTGAGTTTGAAAGCAAATGGAGAGTCAAATCTGTAAAAATTCATCATTTACCACCTGACTCTTTGAGAGAGTCATGGGCCAGATTCTCCCCCAATAACCCTCAGAAGGAACCAATACTGCCATCACCTTAATCTCAAACTTCTAGCTTCTACAACCATGAGACTGTAATGTGCTATTGTTCAAGCCACCAAGTTTTAGTTAGTTTGTCAAGGTAGTCCTGGAAAACTAATGTTGTCTTTATGCATCAATGTCCTCTTGCAGTGGGTGGGATTTAAGAAGCCACGAGAAGTATACAAAAGGCATGATAACCAATCTCCACTGGGAAGTTGTTCATAAAGTTAAATAAGTTAAAATCCTTAAAATGCTTCTCAAAGTTGCTGGTGCATGATACTACTACACATCTGACCTTTTAGTATTTTTCTTCCCTTGAGGACATTGCATTGTCTTCCTCGATATAAAATCAGGGGATTAGATAAAAATCCTCTTATATCCTTTGAGTGACCGACATTCAATTATTCTGATTTTTCCATCTTAACATTGTAAGTGCTTTTGTTCACTTCACTACAAATCAATTAACACCAGTATATTAACTATGACTTATTCAGTTCAACAACGTGTCATTGAATAGTTCCTATGGAATATGTATTTGAAAAATCAATTAGATAGAGTGGTAATATAAGTGATATATTGGAAACAGAAAGTGATGAGGAGGAAGCACAGAGGAAGGAGAAGTCCAAAGTGAAAACGAGGGGGCTGAGTGAAGACCACAGCCAAGATGATGGCTGGGGTGGAACTTGGAGGTTGAGCTCCTCCCAAGGAAAGAGTAAATGTGACCATTCCAAGTTTAGGGGGCAGAGAAGTCTTAAAAGATGCTAACAACATAGAACATTGGTTAACGCTACAGTTTTTTTCTGGAATCCAAAATAATAGCGGGAACCAGGTGCAATATGGCTAAAAGGAAAGATGTGGAAAGGTTATGCTGGAACAAATGGAATGTGTCCAGGTAGAGGTGGACACTTTAAAATAGAATTGATACAGAAATTTCATAGGTAGCAGGATATTGAATACTAACTATGTCTAATATGTAATGAGGACAACTCGTTACGCTAGGGCCTATTCTCAACTCCTTAATGCATATTAACAAATTTAATACCAGGGAGACACAGGTTTATATGATTTTATTTTAATTTTACAGACAAAGAAATTCAGATGCTGAGAACTATGACCATCTGCACTAGTCACAGAACTAGAAATTTAAACCATGTGATTTTGGTTCGAGAAAAGAAAAAAGAAGTTCCCAACCATTATGCTATCACCAAGATTCTCAGGTGCCGTAGGAGGACTTGATGGGGGAGGTAGACCAGACAAGGTTCTAATCTTCACACATGAGTCCCTCCTGTTTTTCATGGCGCAGGTCAAATGTCATTTTTTTTTACAAAATTTCTCCAAATATTCTTACCAGAAGTTATTTGCCCTGTTGGACATCTACCCAGTAATTTTTTATGGTAGATAATATGTGACTTATAACACTTCTTAAATTTGTGTCAAAGTGGATTTAATGAATCCAGCATCTTTTTGTGAATTCCCACTTCACTACTAAGACCTGTATTGAGACAGAGTTTGAAATTGGAGGTACATGATAAGTATCAGATGAATGAATGATTAGAAGAAAAGAAGTAAGACAACAGTGATATATTTTTGGAAGCAAGTAGGTGGTCAAAACTGAATACTCTGAATAAGTGGGGAAAACTGGAAACTGACCTGATTCCTGATTCTCTAAACACTCAGAAACTGGAAGCACTGGGTTTTGGGATTATAAAAGAGTAGTTGCAATAGACAGGGAAGGTAGAGTAAAAAGCTCGATAATTTAGGTCTGAAAATATGATGCTCGACTTAACACAGAAAGAGAGAAACCCCAGGGACAGGAAAGGGTACAAGACTCATTACTTGGCTGGTGCAGTGGCTCAACAGGCTAATCCTCTGCCTTGCAGCGCCCGGTTCTAGTCCTGGTTGGGGCGCCGGATTCTGTCCCGGTTGCTCCTCTTCCTGTCCAGCTTTCTGCTGTGGCACGGGAGGGCAGTGGAGGATGGCCCAAGTGCTTGGGCCCTGCACCCCATGGGAGACCAGGAGAAGCACCTGGCTCCTGGCTTCAGATTAGCGTGGTGTGCTGGCCTCAGCGTGCCAGCAGCAGCGGCCATTGGAGGGTGAGGCAATGGCAAAAGGAAGACCTTTCTCCCTGTCTCTCTCTCTCACTGTCCACTCTGCCTGTCAAAAAAAAAAAAAAAAAGACTTATTACTTAGAAAAGCAGCAAGTGTCTCTGACTGACCTTATAAAGGAGGGGAGGAGTGAAGTGGCACCGGATACAATGGGTTGGCAACGGAGTGGTCAGAGAAGTGTTTGTCTAAGTTCTTCAGCGGGTGGAGCGTGTGAGGCTCAGCTGTGAGGCATGGCCCCAAGTTCTCAGTGAATGCCTCCTTGACTGGCAGGCTAACCTGAACACTCTTCTGAAAGGTCACAGACTTAGCCATCAGCCAGAGAGAACAAGACAACGTGGAAGCACTTCCCGGCCTTCTGTAGAAAACATGGAATGTTCTTTTGTGCTGGCAACCTCCTGCTGACATTCCAGTAGCACGTTTTCTGGGGCTTCCCTCTTTAGCTTCCTCCAGCCAAGATCCCTCACAGACACAGTCTAAGTCCCGACCCTCCTGCCTCCCGAACCTCTGGCCTCTGCTACCCTTGCTGGGTCTGTGAGACATTACTTCTGGTGATCTGGCTGCTTTCTGGGACGTGTCCTGGTTTGTGAGAGCAAATCCTGTATGTGAGGTGACACTGGCGAAATGTGCATCGTGGCAAGAAGCAGCTCCAGGTGCTTCTGCAGCGAGAGATTTGCTCACACTGATCTGCGCCTTGTTTTACAAGCTAATGTTAATGAGCTGATGTAGGAGTCTTTGAGGAAATCTATGGAGGGCCGCTTTCACGATTAAATGGAATATCCTGTCAGAGCTGCATCCTCAGTGGACGCTTAAAACACATCCCTTAACTAGGCGGCTTTATTCTTTAGCTCTTCCTTAGTTACAACTGAAACAAGTTCCCTAGTGGTCTCACATTTCATTCCTACGTTTTCTTATTTCTGAAGGCTTTCTCCCCTTGGTTGTTATTTGTTTTACTTGAAAACATAATGAGCATACGAAAGAAAAGATGCACATATATCACCTTCGGAATCAAGCCATTATTTTCAAGATGTTTAAAATACAAACTTACACAAAGGAAAGATATAAAATCCACCATTTTCAGGGAGTTATGCTAGCTACATTATGACTTTAAAGAACCAGATCAATATCTCTATAAGTAGCTGTCTACTTTCAGATTTACAGGTAAGAGTCTTGAGAGTCACATAGAATAAGTGTGTATCCTATTCAAAGTCATGGATGTCAGTGGTGTAGATTTGATTGGAACCAAGTTGTGCCTCACTTCAAGGTTTTATTTCTAGTATACCACCTTACTTTTTGTCTTCATGAAGAGTAATGGCTGTGTCTGTACGTACGGTTACACAAAAGAGTTAGTTAGCAGTTGTATCCAAAAGTTTTGCAAATTAGTGAAAAGGTCATGAACTAACCAAGCTATTGTAATAAAATGTGAAATATTTAAAAATCTTACTGATTACTACTTTTATTTATAAGGTATATAGTGTTCAACTGACTATGAAACATATGATTTTAAACCACTCATTCTATCTTTTAGTACTACTCCCTATAGTTTGGAAATATTAGGGTAAGTGTTTTATTGTATATTGAATTATTAATTTTGAATGTATATCTTCTTTTATGAGCTCAATACAATTAAAAGTTTAATGTTCTCAACATTTTGTAATTCATTTGTGCAGCTCAAGTTCAAGAAAATTTAAATTTACAAAAAATGTTTTTAAATTTTCTATGGATTTACATAATTTCTATAAAGAAGGAAAAAAAGGATGAGTATAGTACATGAACATGTATATTTGTGTAGTATCAGAGAAGTAGAAAATGGGATGGGATTTGGATCATTCTATAAATGAACATCTGTTCCTTAGAGAAAAGCATTTACTCTAGGTTTTTATTGTTTTATTTGTGCTCTGCTTTATTGTTGTCAGTAATCAAATTATTTGTTATTAAAACAAGAATTAGCCGGCGCCGTGGCTCAACAGGCTAATCCTCCGCCTTGTGGCGCCGGCACACCGGGTTCTAGTCCCGGTTGGGGCGCCGGATTCTGTCCCGGTTGCCCCTCTGCCAGGCCAGCCCTCTGCTGTGGCCCGGGAGTGCAGTGGAGGATGGCCCAAGTGCTTGGGCCCTGCACCCCATGGGAGACCAGGAGAAGCACCTAGCACCTGGCTCCTGCCATCGGATGAGCGCGGTGTGCCGGCCTCAGCGCGCCGTCCACGGCAGCCATTGGAGGGTGAACCAATGGCAAAGGAAGACCTTTCTCTCTGTCTCTCTCTCACTGTCCACTCTGCCTGTCAAAAAAAAAAAAAAAAAGAAGTAAAACAAGAATTATATTCTTTGATCATTATATTTTCTTCACTTTCTGAATACAACAACCCACAAGAAATCTGGATTAAGGATATTTTGAGAATATAAGACCCACCAACTTACAGAAAATGATTCATAGATTTAAATTGCTTTCATATATAAATATTAGTTTTACAGATGTGATTCTTAAAGATATTTGTGAGATTTTACAACCTATATCATTGCATCTCTCTTTTTGCAATGTCTGCTTCAAGGTTAAGAAACATGACCTAGAGCTTAAAGTTCAAGTCTCAAAGATCTGTCACTGTTAGTGTGCAATTGCCTACATCACTCCCTGACACATGAGAGGTCTTGATCAAGTTCAGTAGACTCTCTCTTCCAGGAGAAGTTTCAAAAAATTTATACCAACAGGAGAGTTCCATCTTTTAAATTTAGCAAATTTAGGTAATTGATGTGTAAAATACATTTTAATGAATATAATAAAGGCAGTTTTGTTGAATGATCGTGTATTAGCGACTGATTTATCCAGTCTTTTAGGGTCAGGTATTGGCCAAGACTTAACTCCTAATGGTTAGAGATTTCTAACTACTTCTCATGGTTAAATGAGCATCAATTTTATCAGTAGAGGAGAAATCACCATTGGAAAATCATCTCTAAAATTAAGTGGAAATGGAATGAATGAAGAAGGTTATTGGTTTCTATCAAATTCAATGTGATGCTTACAACTATCAGGGGAACACAGGAATAATGCCATGTTTTAAAGTATTTTTTTTTTATTTTAACTAAATCTTTGTACTACCAGGAGCTAATATGGTTTGGTGATAACATTTTCCAAATAAGCTCATTCCTTTGATTCTGCCAGCTGTTTGACTTATACTCTTGGGTTTCATTCTAGCACACAATATAGGTTGTATCAACACTGGTTTTGAATATATTCTCTGTTCTGAGGTCATCAATGCATTCTGTGAATTTCAATTACATTTAGAAAGAATTAGCATTTTATGTATAAGGCAAAGCATCTTTCAAGGGAAAGATGGAATGCAAGCAAAAACAATGAGAGGTAGGATTATAAAAATCTGTGTGTTTTATGGATATAACACAAGGCATAATGACAAAGTGCAACACAAACGGTGCTTGTTGAAACTCTGCTTTCTGAAACCCTTATTCTTATATTGACTGCCTCATTAGTGCTAATAGTGACTTATGGAAAATGAGAAAGTTTCCTGGGAAATATAATTATTGTTCACGTTATATATATATATATATATATATATATATATATATATATCTGCATTACACTAGGATCAGAATAATTTTCTAGATTCATGGGACTGGAAAAATGGAAAGAATTACCTCCTGGGTCTAGTTTTAGTATTATGGAAAACTATTCAAAATAATGTTTTTTTTTTTTAAAATCATATTTGTTTAAACTAAATCTAGAAACTATAGAATTCTCATGTTTATTTTTTTAATTTGCCATCAGTCGTTGGGCTTTTTATGATGACTCTGTGATAAAATACAAAAAAAAATCTTCCTAGATCTGGTTTATTAATGATCTTGCAGAGTTGTTTTCCTAAAGAGTTGAATACTTTTGCCAATGCCCATTTCAGTTTGATGTATCTCTTAGATTTTTATCCAAATACCACATTTGTGAATTTTATATTATACTGTAAAGTTTCTGTTTCCTAAAGTTCACTGGTACCATGGGATCTGTATATATATTTTCTAAAAAAAAAAAAAAAAGAAAGAAAGAAAGAAAGAAATCATCCTGGGGGGACACTAAGAGCAACATGTCCAGTTTTCTAAACCCATATAATTTTTTTCACCTACAAAGACTCTTTCAACCCATTAGCATGGAAAAGTCCTGTTTTAAAAAAAAGATTTATTTTAATTTAAAGGGCAGAGTGGCATGGCGGGGGGAAGGGGGAGACTGAAACAGTGAGAGAGAGAGATCTTCTGTCTGCTGTTCATTCCTCAAATAGCTACAATGTCTAAGGCTGCAGCAGGTGGAAGCAAGAAGCCAGGAACTCCATCTGGATCTCCCACACAGATGACAGGGCCCAAGCACCATGGTCATCTGCTGCTGCTGCTTTTCCCAGGTATATTATTAGGGATCTGGGTCAGAAGCAGAGCAGTGAGGTCTCAAACCAGCCCTGCAGTGTAGAATACTGACGTCTCAGGTTGTGGCCCAACTCACTGAGCCACAATGCAAATCAAAGGGAAATTCTTGAGATGGCTTGATAGTGTGAATTTTGGTGTAATCATTTAAGAAACTTAAGTCAAAGAGCAAGATGGTGGCTCAGTAATGTGCTCCAAAAAATACCCCACCAAGAAACCGATGCTAATAGCTTTATGAATTGATTCACTTTTGCGAGAGACAAGGAAGCCAGGTGAGAGATCACAATGCCTGGACTTATTATATATCATATATTTTATTATAAAATGTATTTATTTAATGTATAATATTTAACTATATATTATTGTATAATTATATATTTATTATAATAATGTGAAAAGGCACATTGAAGATGACAGAGAGACAAGAGTCACTACATCACCTCTCTCTCAGCTTCATGTAGTGCATTGTGGAAAAATCCTTGGAAGACAAAGAAGGAATAAAGTTCAGATGTTAAACTTAAAACTAAGCACCACAGTGTTAAGTTTTTTTTATGTTTTTTTTTTTTTTATTTGACAGGTAGAGTTATAGACAGTGAGAGAGAGACAGAAAGAAAGGTCTTCCTTCCATTGGTTCACTCCCCAAATGGCCGCTACGGCTGGTGCTGCGCTGATCTGAAGCCAGGGGCCAGGTGATTTTTCTGGTCTCCCATGCAGGTTCAGGGGCCCAAGCACTTGATCCATCTTCCACTGGTTTCCCCGGGCCACAGCAGAGAGCTAGACTGGAAGAGGAGCAACCAGGACTAGAACCCATCACCCATACGGGATGTTGACACCACAGGCAGAGGATAAACTAAGTGAGCCATGGCACCAGCCCAGACCATTAAGTTTAAAAATTTGAAAGTATACTATGGTGAAACCTGGAGTTGGATAAAGCCCCACAGCCTCTGCCCCCACATCAGTACTGACAAATTAAGCCTTTGGCCAAGAGGCTATCTCCATCACCACTCTCCCAACCTGTGCCAGACAGTGGAGTGAAATACCCACCACTGAAATGTAGGTTGACTAAATGAACTCAGGGATTTGCCTTGAAGCTTATCGCTAGACTAGCAATGGTGAATCTTCAGACCAGATTAATCCCAAAGAACTCTATCTCTCATCCAGTGCTCACAGATGCATTCTATAGATCAACTCTGGCATCAGGGTGATGGATGAGTCTTTTAACTTACATCATCCCCAGATCCTTGTGGATTTACGGTACACCTGGAAGAAATGACAGAGTCTTGTAACCTTAAGATTTAGGTGCTTTGTATCAGCCTGAAGACAAAAAGGTGCCCTCACTATCTCTCCCCCAACCATGGATAACAGCAAGGAGCAAGACAGTAACCACTGGAGAACAGCATAATAATGTGTCTTGGTTTTGATACAGCCATCTCTGGGAAGATAATGCTGGCTGCTGTCCCTAGGCCAGTGCCTGTGAACAGAGACCCTGAACTTATCTTCGTCTCAAGGGATCCATACACCAAGTCGCTTGGAGTTATACCACATCAGCATCACCTCTGGTTGGTTGCAGCATCCTCAGTTAATAAGCATATCTCCGAAGCAAGCAGATTACAGCACAATGGTTTTGGTCATACTCTACGATGTGCCACCCTTGGAGAGCTGCAGGTTCAGTGTGTGACCTACCATGTAGTATAGATATCCACTGGACAGAACATTCTACTCCTACCCGACATCAGACAGTATAACAAGGAAAGAGTAATTGCCTGGGGAAAGAAGAGGTAGGTAAACACCAAGGAACTGCACTGAAAAATGAGAGTGACTTGTGCACCCCTGCTGAAATTTAGGCAAGTGCTGGCCACCCCCACGTCAATGCTGATACCTGAAGACCCCGTCAGGATTCCAGGTTGATGCTTCCATAGCCACAGACACAGCAAACTCAGGTCTGGTACCCTTGACACTCTGTGCTGCACCCTCTGGGCTGCTACTGAGACCCTGTTTGGAGTGAGAGGAGCACCCCACATCTTCACTGCTATGCTGCCAACTACCGTGGAGGAAGATATGGGAAGACTATGGTGTTTTCTACTGAAAACAAAGAAAGGTAGATAGCCCACAAACCAACACCTGCAGATATATCTTCAGGAAAAAGCCCTTTACTCTAACTACCACTAATTAAAAGTGATAGAAACAACTAATCCATCAAATGCACAGTATCATTATAGGGACACAGGGAGTATGAAAAAAAGAAAAAGAGGCAACACAAAGCACCCAAATGAACACAATAATTCTTTAGTAACAGACTCCAAATAAAAGAGTGACAGTATATCTGATAAAGGATTCAAAAGAATGATTACAAAGGCTCTCAAAGAGAAACAAAAGAATATACACAGATGGTTGAATAAAATCACAAAAATATTCCATGATATAAATGAGAAATTCAGCAAAAAGATATGTATTTTGAAAAAGAACCAGACTTAATTTGTGTAAATGGAAAACTAAATAAGCCAAATAAAAATGCACTTGAAAGCATCAACAACAGATTGATCAGACTAAAGAAAACACATATCTGAACTTGAAGGCAAGTCATTTGAAATATACCACTCAGACATTACAAATAAGTAAATACACACATAAATACACATACATAAGTAAAATAATAAAATAAAAAGGAATGCTAACAACATACAAAACTTTTGGGACACCACGAAGTAAACAATATTGAAATTGCCAGGATACCTGAAGGTGACAAGAGAAGTAGGAGCAAAGAAAATCCAATCAAAAGATAGCTAAAAATTTCCCAAACTAGAATCAGCTATGGGTATGCAAGAGTGGGAGGTCATTAGGGCCCCAAATAGACATAATTAGAAAAGATACTCAACATGACACATTATAAACAAACTCTCAAAAGTGGAACACCAAATGAGAATTACAAAACTTTTTAAATTCCTGTTAGAATAACAGCATACTTTAAAAATCCATAAAAATAAATCTTTTTTAAAGGATGTATTTATTTGAAAGAGAGAGAGAGAGAGAGAGAGAGAGAGAGAGAGAGAGAGAGATGTTCCATCTACTGGTTCACTCCCCAAAAGGCTGAAGTGGTTAGGGTTTGGGGAAGCCAGGAACCAGGAGCATCTTCTGGGTCCCTTACATGGGGGGCAGGGACTCAAGTACTTGGGCCATCTCCAATTGCAGCACATTTTTTTTTTAACTTTCATTTAGCAAATATAAATTTCCAAAGTGCAGCTTATGGATTACAATGGCTTCCCGCCCCATAACTTCCCTACTGCCCACAACCCTCCCAACTCCCGCTCCCTCTCCTCTTCCATTCACATCAAGATTCATTTTCAATTCTCTTTATATACAGAAGATCAATTTAGTATATATTAAGTAAAGATTTCAACAGTTTGCACCCACACAGAACATAAAGTGTAAAATACCGTTTCAGTACTAGTTACAGCATTAATTCACATTGGACAACACATTAAGGACAGAGATCCTACATGAGGAGTAAGTGCACAGTGACTCCTGTTGTTGACTTAACAAATTGACACTCTTGTTTATGGCGTCAGTAATCTCCCTAGGTTCTAGTCATGAGTTGTCAAGGCTATGGAAGCATTTTGAGTTTGCCGACTTCGATCTTATTTAGGGTCGTAGTCAAAGTGGAGGTTCACTCCTCCCTTCAGAAAAAGGTATCTCCTTCTTTGGTGGTCTGTTCTTTCTACTGGGATCTCGGCAGCACATTTTTCAACAGAAGCCTTCTCAGTCTTGAGGGAATAGAATGATATATCCCAACTGCAAATCAAGAATACATCACCCAGTGAAGTTTTACTTTTTGTAAATGAAAGAGAAACTAAGGCTTTTCAAGACAAGCAAAAGCTGAAGGAATTCATCACTGCCATAACAGCCAAAGATGCTTAAAGGAGTCCTACACACAGATGAACAGGACGATGGCAACTATCACAAGAGCAGGTGAATGTAGAAAACAACCCCAAACACAGTATATTAAAAATGAACAGTAACTTTAAATAACAAGACTAAATTATTTCTTATCAATAATAGCTTTACATAGTAATGGACTGGGCCGGTGCTGCAGCTCAATAGGCTAATCCTCTGCCTTGCAGCACTGGCACACCATTTTCTAGTCCTGGTTGGGGCGCCAGATTCTGTCCCAGTTGCCCCTCTTCCTGGCCAGCTCTCTGCTATGTCCAGGGAGTGCAGTGGAGGATGGCCCAAGTGCTTGGGCCCTGCACCCGCATGGGAGACCAGGAGAAGCACCTGGCTCCTGCCACCAGATCAGTGCGGTGCGCCGGCTGCAGCGCGCCTGCCACGGCGGCCATTGGAGGGTGACCCAATGGCAAAGGAAGACCTTTCTCTCTGTCTCTCTCTCTCACTGTCCACTCTGCCTGTCAAAAAAAAAAAATGGACTGAATTCCCCAAACAGTGCAAACTGGCAGAATAAATTAAAAAACAGGACCTAGTGACGTAGTGACTACTAGAAACTCCACTTGCTGATAAAGAATCACACAGAGAAACTGTAAGTTGATGGGGAAGATATTCCATGCAAAATGGAAATTAAAAGCCAGCAAGTGTATTCATATCAGATAAAATAAAGATAAAACTATACAAGGAAACAAGGTTGCTTGTCTATGATCAAAAAACAATTCCCCAAGAACACGACAATTTAAGTGCATATCCACCTAATGCCAGAGATTTCAATTTTATAAAAACAAACAACATTATTAGATCTAAGGGAAGAGATAAACTACAGTCGAATAATAGTGGAGGACTTCAAACTCCCACTATCATCAATAGGTTGACAAACTATCAACAAACACACACTAGGGTTAAACTACACTGTAAAGCAAATTGACCAGCCGGCGCCATGATTCACTAGGTGAATCCTCTGCCTGCTGTGCCTGCACCCCATGTTCTAGTCCTGGTTGGGGTGTTGGATACTGTCCCGGTTGCTCCTCTTCCAGTGCAGCTCTCTGCTGTGGCCCGAGAAGGCAGTGGAAGATGAACCAAGTCCTTGGGCCCTGCACCTGGATGGGAGACCAGAAGGAAGCACCTGGCTCCTGGCTTTGGATTGGCGCAGCGTGCCAGCAGTTGCGGCCATTTGGGGGTGAACCAATGGAAGGAAGACCTTTCTCTCTGTCTCTCTCTCTCATTGTCTAACTCTGCCTGTCAAAAAAAATTGCCCTAACAGGAATTACAGATTCTTCCATCCAATGCCCGAGAACACATTTCCTTTCATTAGCACACATAGAAATTTCTCTGGGATAGACTATATTATTGGGTCTAAAATTTTATCAAATTAAAAAATGAAATCTTATGTATCTTTCTGTATACAGGAGGCTCAAACTAGAAATCAACAGCAGAAGAATCTCTCAAAATTTTGCAAATCATGGTCTTGAATCAACAATGGTACACCGAAAAAAATAAAAGGAATATTTAAAAATGTGTTGCAGGGACTGGTGCTGTGGTGCCATGGGCTAAAACCCTGACCTGAAGCACTGGCATGCCATATGAGCACCAGTTCTAGTCCCAGCTACTCCTCTTCTGATCTAGCTCTCTGCTATGGCCTGGGATAGCAGTAGAAGATGGCCCAAGTCCTTGGGCCCCTGCACCCACCTGGGAGACCTGGAAGAAGCTTCTGGCTCCGGGCTTTGGATAGGCATATCTCCAGCTGTTGTGGCCATCTGGGGAGTGAACCAGCGGATGGAAGACCTCCCTCTGTCTCTACCTCTCTCTGTAACTCTGGCTTTCAAATAAATAGAATAAATCTTTAAAGAATAAAATAAAAATGTGTTGGAACAGATGGAAATTGCAATTCAGCATGTCCCAACTGATGGGATACGGCAAAGGCATTAATCATAAGTAAATGTATGGCAATAAGAATGTATATCAAAATACAAGAAAGATGTCAAATGAGAAACTAAATATTACATGCCAAGGACCTGGAAATACAAGAAAAACTGGACAGGAGAAGGCAAGAAATAACAAAGATCAGACCAGGAATAAATGGAATGGAAACTAATAAGCAAATACAAAAGATCAATGAAATGAAGAGCTGGTTATTTTATGAGAAACAAAATTAATAAACATTTGGTTATATTAACACAAGGAAAAGGAGAGAAGTCTCAAATCAATGCAATCAAAGAATTTAAAAAATTGAAATACTGCAACTAATATCTTATTACTACATAAGATAATCTGGAATCTTATGAGCAACTATATGGCAGCACACTAGAAGAAATGGGTAAATAATTTAACATATAATTTATTAAAATTAAACAATGAAAGCATAGAAAAGCTGAGCAGACCAAAAACAAGTAATAGGATTGAATAAAAAAAAAAAAAACTTCCCAACAAATAAAAGCCTCTGACCAGATGACTTCAACATTAAAATCTACCAAATTGTTAAGGATTGACTAACACCAATTCCTTTAAAAAATGTTTCAAAAAAATTGGAAGGAAGACAATGCCAGTAAGTTGAGTTGGAGAGAATCCTTTTTAAAAACAAAAAATTATGTTGATGTGGATTCATTCTGAGAGGAGGTGTGTGGTGAAGGCAAGAGGTGTGGAGTCACCACACAGACCCTGGGAGTAGGGTTAAAGCAGGCCAGGCGCAAGCAGCCCGCAGACTCGTTTATTTCAGTTGGTACAGCAGCTTAAATAGCCAAGGCAGCCAATCCGGTCAAGGGGCAGTTTATGCCCTAACCAATCACAGCCTGTTGCCAGGCTGTTTCTGAAGCCATCCAATCACAGCCTGTTGCCAGGCAGGCTCCGTTGCCAGGTGGGTTTCAAAGCCATTCCTGAGTAACTGACAGTTGCTTGCCAGCGGGCACCTTGGCATGGCCTTCTTACTCCACCACAGGTGACCAGTGTTATGCCGTAGTGGATAAAACTGCTGCCTGCAATGCTAGCATCCCAGGTGGGCTCTGGTAGATGTCCAGGCTGTTCCACTTCTGATCCACCCCTTGTTAATAGCAAGAGGAAAGCAATGGAGGATGGCCCAAGTACTTGGGTCCCTGTCACTCACATGGGACAACCAAAGCAAGTCCTTGGTTCTAGCTTTAGCCTGATCCAGCCCCAGCCATTGCGGCCATCTGGAGAGTGAACAAGCTGATGGAAGATTTCTCTTTATGTCTCCCTCTTTCTGTATCTCTGACTTTCAAATAAATAAATATTTCTTAAAAATAAGATAACAAATGATGATGGTTATTTGGAAAAAAGGGACCCTTTATATAATGTTGGTGGGAGTACATATATTATATGACCACTATGGAAAAAAATGTGGAGATTCCTTAAAAACCTGACCCAGTTGTCACTCTTCTGGGCTTATATATATGGGAAATGAAATCAGCATATCAAAGAGATGCCTGAACTGCCATGTTCATAGCAGAATTACCCACAATAATCAAGATATGAACTTAACATACTTACCTATCAATGGATAAATGGTTAAAGAGAATGTGATATGTAGGTGGATACAATGGAATAATATTCAAATATAAAAAGAATGGCACGCCATTTGCTGAGAAACTGTAAAACTGGAAATCATCATGTTATACCTACTACTGCTTTGACACACTGGCCATCTCTTTTCATAGAGGGGTTCATGACACGTGTCCCTTGAGCTCACTTTTGGAATGTTTTCTGGTGAGTAGTCTCACCTTACATGATGCATCTGTTCAGTCATGCCCACCCTCAGTCTTTTTACTGATTTTATATGATTTTAATATCATTTTCAATTCAGATCATTTGTGGCTTTCTGAATGTTTCACATTACATTTTCATTCCAGCAGTGAGATAGGCCAATTCCCTGGTTATCCTTGCAGGGTTTATTAAATGTTATATCTTGAGAAAATGCCCTGATCATTGAACTCTTATCCAATCCTATATTTCTGACAACTTAATCAAGCAGTCTATAATTTCAATCTTAAAAATACTTCCCTGGCTTCTAGTGTGCATGCTATTTAATTCTTGAAATGCCTTTGGTATAAAGTCTGCACCTTTCTTTATTAGTCCTAGAAAACTCCTAGCCAATTGTTATTGGAATTTAACATGTGTTATAGGTCCAACACCTTAGGTATCTCCTAAGGGGACACCAGCAGTCTTCCAGAGGAGAGACCTTTGTGGTGACTTGTAGCATAGTGGAAATAATGTAACTTACCTGGGAAGAGGGATCAGCTTTGCAAGCCATTAGAGTGCAGTATTGGAGGAACAAGACCTAGTATCTTCCGGGGAATCTGTGTGGCTAATCTCATCCCATGTCCGGGGTCCTGACATGTGCATAGCTGACCTGCCTTACCTGAACAGTTAGACATCTGGGACTTGTGATGCTAGCAATTATATCATTGACCTGTGGCTCAACTCTGCGGTACTTCTCCAGGAAAAGCAAAACTTTCTGCAGTGTTCATGCCTTCTGGCTCACACTGAATGGCTCCCTCCATGCTAAAGTCCATTGCCTGCCGTAAGTCAGTCCCACATCCCCATTCAATTGCCTGCCTTCTGTGATCATTCTGAGTCTGCTTTCAGTGGTCTGAGTTTGCAGAAGAACAGATTCCAAGATGGGAGCAGACATATGAGAGATTTATTAATGAATGTGCCAATGAAATAGGATAGGAAGTGAGCTAAGGGAGGCTGTAGAACCATCAGACTGCCAAGCATGTCTGGTCCTCATCAGAGAGAAAAGAAAGAATGAAAGGTTAGGAGGATATCGCCTAGACTTCAGCACAGTTCTAAGGAAGTTCCGTCAGCCCATGGGGACGCTGAGCCATAATCACTCTATTATTCCTGTCGTGCTCAGTTCTTGCCTAGGAGCAGCCTATACATCGTTTGGCCTTGGAGCAAATGCCGTGATGGATTTGAGAAGGTGGCACCTGGGCCATGAGTTAATTATACCAGTAAAGTCGGGGATGCGGTAAGTGCATTTTCAAGATTGGCACAGCATCAGCATTTTCTCAAATAAACAACCACAGAGTGATTGCACTTGAAAGTCATTTATTAGATGTGAGCCATTCAGTCACCTATTGTAATATACCACAATATACTGTATACCTTTAGAATGCAGCGTTATTCAGTATGGCTCATACCCAGCAAGCGATTTGGCTTCAATTTTAGGAAATCTAGTAATTATCTAAGAAGCTAATTCAAAATAAAAACCACATATGATTGCCAAAAATACTAAACATACATTGACTAATTTTTTGGCTATTTTAGATTTAAACATTATGAATAAAATAGATATATGTGAAACAGAACTTTTATCTGACTGTACATATATTTAGCATACTGTCTTATAGTGTGATACAAGAATATCAAAATTAAGAAAGCAAGGGTATTAAATTTTGTTTAGACTAAGTTAAAATTGCTTTATGATTACTGGTCTTATGATGTTATGAAAATAAATATTAAAAAATTTAAAAAATTATTATCGAAGATGTTATAATGGCAAAATCCAGAAAGTGAAATATAATAAGGCCATTAGTAACAGAAATGTTTAGTAATATAGACGTATCCAGTATGAAAGTATTTATGTATCTGTATGTGAAAAGTTCAATGAGAAAAATCTAATGAAAGTAAACATCTCTACCAGGCATATTATATGTAAAATACTTAGAAATTCACCTAACAAGAAATGTCCAAGACTTATGAAAAAGTTACAAAGCTGCCTAGAGCTATAAAATAGACACATAATCTGCTGCTGGATTTGGCAGTTTTATACTAATATGCTGCATCTCCAAAAATAATACATTAATTTAACAGGATGCTCTCTATCTGCTCCTTTAGTTGTTAATAAGATTATCTGAGTTTTAAATTATTGCACAAAAATTTGCCTAAATAGCCAAGATATTTCCTTTTAAAAATTAATTAACTTAATTTTTAGTTTTTAACAGATTCGAAATGGGTCATGGATACAATTCTAAGAATATAATGATATTCTCTTCCTCCCTCCCTCTGACTTCTTTCCTTCCTCCCTTCTTGCTCTCTTTCATTTTTAAGATAATATATTTTTAATTTACATTACAGTCAAGTGATTAATGCTCCACCAAATAAAGAGTTTAACAGGAAAAAGGAAAGGAAACGAAGGATCCCAGTTTAGTGAGAATACAGGCAAGTGGTCAAGAGAATTCTGATGAGGTAGAATAATACAGGCAGTAGCCATAGACTTACCAGCTTCTCCAAGATGTGATCCATATAATTATCAGTGAAAAAATTGACCCCGATGCCATTTCTACAGTTATAAAGGCCAGCTGCTCTGCTTTGACACTAGATGCTGAGAGTGATGCATAAAGACTTGTCACCGGCTCAAGTATGCAGGGACTTTATTCCACCTTTTATCCTGCCTTCAGCATTTACTGAATTCCAGTTTTGCTCCAGGTTCAATTCTGGATTCAGTGTATACAGGGCTATGAGTAAGACAGACAATTCTTTGCCCTCCTATTGTACTCACTCTAGTGGGTCGTATGCTATACTGCACAAGGTTGTGATTCAGAATGGCCCAGCACACAGAAGTGGCCTCCAACCAGTGTCCTGGAAGAACTGCAATGCTGTAGTCTCACACTGGTCAGTCTGCCCCCAAAAGGACCACAGCTGAGCGTCCTGGAGAACTGACCTGCTCTGTTGACCCACACTGTCCACCTGTAATGTTGCCTCTGTTCTGCACACCCAAAAGGTAATCTTTCATTTTCATTTGAGAATATTGCTGTCCCCTACCTCCTCCATGTAAAACCTACTGAGTTGATGCCTTCATATATTTTTTGTAACGCAGATACGAATTACTCAGATGCAGTATCATTTGCCTATTAAATCCCATTTTGGCAAGAAACTATACTTAATAAATGTTAAAATAAACTGTGGGGGCTAGTGCTCTGGCTTAGTAGGATAAACCTCTGCCTGAGGTGTCAGAATCCCATATGGTCACTGATTTGGGTCTCAGCTGCTCCTCTTCTGATCCAGGTCTCTGCTATGGCCTGGGGAAGCAGTGGAAGATAATCCAAGTGTGATGGACCCCGAACCCATCTGGGAGACCAGGAAGAAGCTCTTGACTTAGGATCAGACCAGCTCCAGACATTGTGACCATTTGGAGGGTGAACCAGTTGATGGAAGACGTCTCCCTTTGTCTCTTCCTCTCTGTGTCTGCAACTCTACATCTCAAATAAATAAATTTAAAAAATCTTATCTGTGAAGTAATACGACATAAAACACTATAATGCTGTTTCAAAAAAAAAAAAAAAGTAGTCCTTGTGGTCCAGTGGGTTCTGCATCCTCCATCAGAGTGCTGGTCCTGGCAGCTCTTCTTCTGATCCAGCTTCTTTCTTTTTTTTTTTTTTTATATAAAGCTTTTATTTAAAGAATATAAATTTCCAAAGAACAGCTTATGGATCACAATGGCTCCCCCCCCCACAACTTCTCTCCCTCCCCCTACCCTCCCCTTTCCCGCTCCCTCTCCCCTTCTGTTCACATCAAGATTCATTTTCAATTCTCTTTATACACAGAAGATCAATTTAGTACATATTACGTAAAGATTTCAATGGTTTGCCCTCGCATAGAGATACAAAATGATAATACTGTTGGAGTGCTAGTTATAGTATTAATTCACAATGTACAGCACATTAAGGACAGAGATCCTACATGATTTTTTTTAAAAAAAATTGATTAATTGTCTATGCAATTTCCAGTTTAACACCAAGATTTTTTAATCATTTGCAATTATCTTTATATAAAGAAGAATGATTCAGTATATACTATGTAAAGATTTCATCAGTTTGCACCCACTCAAAAACACAAAGTGTAAAAATACTGTTTCAGTACTAGTAATAGCATTATTTCACATTGGATAACACATTAAGGACAGATCCCTCATGAGACGTAAGTACACAGTGACTCCTGATGTTGATTTAACAATTTGACACTCTTGTTTATGGCCTCAGTAATCTCCCTAGGCTCTGGTCATGAGTTGCCGAGGCTATGGAAGCCTTTAGGGTTCGCTGACTTCGATCTTATTCCGACGGGGTCATAGTCAAAGTGGAAGTTCTCTCCTCCCTTCAGAGAAAGGTACCTCCTTCTTTGATGGCCCTGTTCTTTCCACTGGGATCTCACTCGCAGAGATCTTTCATTTAGGTCTTCTGTTTTTTCCAGAATGTCTTGGCTTTCCATGCCTAAACTATTCTCATGGGCTCTTCAGCCAGATCTGAATGCCTTAAGGGCTGATTCTGAGGCCAGAGTGCTATTTAGGACACCTGCCATTCTATGAGTCTGCTGTGTATCCTGCTTCCCATGTTGGATCATTCTCTCCCTTTTTCATTCTATCAGTTAGTATTAGCAGACACTAGTCTTGCTTGTGCGATCCCTTTGACTCTTAGACCTATCAGTGTGATCAATTGTGAGCTGAAATTGATCACTTGGACTAGCAGCAGATGATGGCCACCTATAGGGGGAGATGCGATTGTAGCTGCTGGCTGCTGGCTTTGTCCTGGTTCAGCACCAGGTGTTGCAGGCATTTGGGGTATGAACCAGCAAACAGAAGATCTCTCTCTCTCTCTCTCTCTCTCTCTCTCTCTCTCTCTATTTCTCTATCTCTCTCTGTGTGTCACTTTTACTCTGTCTTTCAAATACATAAATGTGTCTTAAAAATAAAAAGATAAATAAATGCAACAAAATGCAGCTTTAAAATCTATTTAAAATATAAAAATATATACTGCAAAGAACATTGATAATCAAAATGAATCAATTGATTCCAATTGCCAGAGGACATGAAACAGCCCATAGGAAAGCAACATAAGAAAACTGGGTTAATTTACTAATTGTTTCATGATAAATTTCCAATAACCAAACATTTTAATGTAAAATAAAAAACATTTGAAGTACAAGAAAAAAGGGAAATATATTGCACTCATATCTTTTTTTCTTTTCTTGTTTTTGACAGGCAGAGTGGACAGTGAGAGAGAGAGAGACAGAGAAAGTTTTCCTTTAACCGTTGGTTCAACCTCCAATGGCCTCTGCGGCTGGTGCGCTGTGGCTGGCGCACCACGCTCATCCGAAGCCAAGAGCCAGGTGCTTCTCCTGGTCTCCCACGCAGGTGAAGGGCCCAAGCACGTGGGCCATCCTCCACTGCACTCCCGGGCCACAGTAGAGAGCTGGACTGGAAGAGGGGCAACCAGGACAGAATCCGGCACCCTGACTAGAACCCGGTGTGCCGGCGCTGCAGGTGGAGGATTAGCCTAGTGAGCCGCGGCGCCGGCTGATTGCACCCATTTCTAAACATTGCACAAAACAACAGTAAAAATAATTGTTGATTTCAACTGCATAACAAAATTTCTTCACAGAAAAAATTCTTAACTGCAGTATAAATATAAGAAAAATTGAAGCACCAAAATTTGCAACATGTATTTTTAAAACCTGCTAAAATAAAACCTGATGATGGTTATTTCTGTTGTTTGTTTCCTTTACGGTAATAGCTTTGAATGTCATGGTTGTTCTTCGAGAGTTTTAGGTGTATTTTACTTTGTTCACTTTAATATTCTTAAAAATTACATGCTCTTATAGAGCATTTGCTTTCTCCCTTAAGTAATATAATGACAATAAATTCAACCCTTGTTAACATATGACTTTAGCCTTTAAAATTTTTTCAGAAGTTTGATTTAAAAGGTTAAGTATAAACCACTATTGCATATTTAAATAAAATATGTCAATGATGCATTAATATGTGACTCTATATAATATTCAATGATTCTCAGGAAAAGATAAATCTTCAATGAGAAACAGTATTCAAATTTATGTTATTTTAAATGTCAATTTTTTGTACACAAAGGGAAAATGTTTAGATTATTTAGAAAATTGAGCTATGCCATGTTATTTATTACATCATCTTCCTGTCCAATCAGTAGTGAATCAAAATGTCCATTTCTTTTGCATTAGCTGAGCATCCTTCATAAATTTATGGTTTTATATAAAAAAATCCAAGGTAGGAAGAGAAACTTGGAAATTAGGCAACAATAAACAAAGGTGTTTTTTATGATCACAAAAACAATACACCCTTTTCCATACTGAAAATGAAGATACTAGTAGTGTTGGCATGCCCAAACCAATGTATCCTGGACAGGAACAATGACTTGTGATTCAATAACAAGCCTATAACTTTTAAGACTTAGCGGTTTCACTTCTTATGTAACCATACCATCACTGATTCTTATTGACAATAATGTTTTGATGTACCTAAAACCTTAGTATCACTTTACATTGTCACAAATTGCATCCCATTATTAATAATTACAGGCTTTTCTAACCTGTTCCCAAGTAGTTAATGGTATTGCTTTGGGGAAAAGAAAGGTGAATATAAATATTAGAGAGTCTGACTTTTTCCTTTGCCATTCAGCAAAACACGTTTAAGTCATTTGAGTGACTTTGTTAACTAAAGAAGTATGTTGACGTATTTTTAGTGGTGACACATTTTACAGTGAAAGACTGCGTATAATCGTTTTAATTAGTAACTTCTTTATTAATTAATGCTGTCGATTCAGCATTCCAAATGATTTTTAAGAATGCCAACGGGTCCTGTTTTCTTCTCCTTCACACTTCGCTCTGTTGCTCGGTCCTCAGTACTCACTGACCTGCAGGATCCTTTCTGTTGCCTGCCCACTCCTGCTGCCTCTGCTGTCTTCTTCCCCATAGTCCTTAGTGCTGATGACACTGGTCTTCTTTTCTGATTCCTGGAAGTGACTTCAAATGCTCTGACCACAGGGTCCTCCTCCTATCCAGAATTCTCTTCGAAAGAACCTTAATCTTGGTTTTTCTTAAATAACTGTATGACATTTTAAAAACTCAAGGAAAAACTGGAATTGAGAGGGTTTTATTTTGGTGCAAACATTTTCTGAAACCTGTCATGGTGCTTTCCGCATATGCCTTCTGAAGACTTTCCACGTTGTCACCTGTCTGCTTCCCTGGACTTGAGAACTTGGAGTTGGATTCTTTGGCTTCTCTGACCTTCTCTGACCCCCTCGTCCTCTGGCACTCTAAGAATGCTTTTTCCTTCCTTCACCACCACTCTCCTCAACTGGCCCAGGATCTTGTTTTCTTTAATCATTTCTTTTTCTTACTTATTTATTTATTTAAATTTTTATTCATTTATAAAGTTGAACAAATTCCATGGATTTTATATATACATACTTAGGAGCATGGTGATCCTCCCAATCATTTTTTACAAACTTCTTCCTTGAACCGTCATCTTCAAGAGCTCTGGTTCCCTTCTATTCTGCATACCTAGGCAGACTTTTCCTCCCTCTTTATTGCTTTGATACAAAAATTCTCAGGAACTTAGAGAAAAAACTAAACACTTTAAAAAGCAAACATTCTCCAACTATATAATGTATCTTCCGCTATTTCTTGTTTATTCTGCAACTAGTCTTTTCTTAACTACCCTTTTTTATTTTAAGATTTTATTTATTTATTAGAAAATCAGAGTTTGGAGTTTCAGAGAGAAGGAGAGACAGAGAGAGATCTTCCATCTGCTGGTTCACTTTCCAGGGTGAGCCAAGGCCAAAGCCAGGAGCCAGGAGCTTCATCCAGGCCTTGAGTGCAGGGGCCCAAGGATTTGAGCCATCTTCCACTTCCTTCCCAGGTGCATTAGCAGGGAGCTGAGTTGGAAATGGAGCAACCAGGACATGAATTGACCTGCTTATGGGATGCTAGCATTGCAGGCTTAGCCAGCTGCTCAATAGCACTGGCCCCAACTATTCCTTTTTCACATTAACTCTTACTATGTATAAGCCCAAGAATACCTGGCTTTGTCCACTGAAAATTTCATATTTTGCTACTGATGTGGACTGGTAGGCAGTTGGTGAAGGAGGAGAGACTAAGGACTGCCAGCAGCCAAACTCCACAACCTTTCCCTGCTGTTTAAGGCCATTCACCATCATACCTGGACCTCACTTCCCATCATGCCCGAGATGCCATGACACTTTCCTAGAGATGACCACATGTGTGCTCCATTCCTTCACAGAGATGCCATCACACTTAAGAGATTACCATAAATAAGACACAGAAGCAGGCAGCTCTCAAAGCCCTGCTCAACCTCTGCCTCCTTTGAGTTTTTAATTAGGCCGTCCTCTGATCCTAGAAAAGGATAACTTCAGCTTTGTTGCAAGCAGCAGCCCTTCCTTGCTTGTGAAGAGAGATTGCCTGCACTCACGTCTGAGCGTGTACTGCCTTTTCCATCAGCCTTGCTTTCCTGCCCACCTGTGGGTCTCCTCCAAGATTTCTAATCTTACTTGGAGACAAGAAGTTGAAACACGCTCAGCCAGGAGTTAAGTCCCAGACACTGCCTCTCTGAAAACTGAGTAATGTCTAATCACAATGCACTGTGCCTTTGTGTTTAAATAGCATTTCATAGAATGACAACAAATTTTATTTCATAAATTTTGATTAATTATAATTCGGAACATGTGTTGAGGAAGTTGGAATGGGGGCCACTTCTGAGCCTAGGCCTTAGGACGTCACATATTTCTACTTGTTTTCTTCCACATATGCCCCCTCTATGGAGTAAACTGCTTTGGTTTGTCTTATACCTGTAGTGAGGGCCAGGGATGCCCAGTTTCTGAGGTCAGAAGCAAAGCTGCCCATCTGAGCACAGCACAGATGGCTTCTGAGTTTGGGGTGGTTTTTTATGCAGTGAGAGCAACCAGTCAATCCATGCTAACATATATTCTAATAAAAATTGTGTATTTTTAAAATTTTTTTTTAAATTACTCCCCCAATGACTGCAACAGCCAGGACTGGGCCAGGCTAAATTCAGGAGCCAGGAGCTTCTTTCCAGTCTCTAACATGGTTTTAGTGGCCCAAGATCTTGGGCCATTCCATTGCTTTCCCAGGCATATTGACAGGGAATTGGATCAGAACTGGAGCAGCAGGAATCTATTAAGTGCCTATGTTGGATGCTGGCATTGCAGCCAATGGTTTAAACCATTACACAGCACCAGCCCCTATATGTATTTAACTGATGCATAAAAATTATACCCATGGCTACATATCAGGTATTATATGTTGTGCACATGTGTACACTGTGTAATGTTCAATCAGGATAAACATATCTGTCTCCTCAGTTTTCAATTCTTTATGGTAAAGCATTCAAAATCCTCTCCATTTTTAGTAGCGTATACAGTGTATTAGCATCATCTGTAGTCATCTGTTGCTACACAGTAGAATGCTGGAACTTGCTGCAGTCTAACTGTAACTAAGCTACCATTCATCAGTCTTTCCACCTCCTTCCCTCCCCTCTGCTCTCCTAGGGTCTGCTGATCACCATTTGACTCAACTCCGATGAGATCTGTGTTACTGGTCTTCACATAGGAATGACATCGTGTAGCCTTCTTCCTGTGCCTTATTCCACTGAATACAGTGACCTCCAGTTCCATCTGCACTGTAACTGGCAGGGTTTCACCCCTTTGTGGCTGCGTAGTACTCCACTGTGTATAGCTACCACATTTTCTTTATCCGTTTTTAGTTTATTTTTATCTTATTGAAGATATTATCTTCCTCTGAATATTTTTGACATGAAATGATTCATTCAAAAATGTTTACTACAGGCTACATTTCTCATTTGAATGAAGGACTGTTTCATATATATCTTATTGTGTGCATATATCTCTAGATATGGATACTTAAACATTACTTATTGATTAAACTTCAGAAGTAAATCTTAGTTCAGTGTTAAGTTTTCACCGGGATAGGAGTCCTCTTTTAACCAGCTCTACATCTCAGCAAGCACTTACTACTCAAGGCACTGTACACAAAATAAGCATTCCTTAGTGATTGTGGAATGTATGAATTGATTTTAAACTTCTAATATTCCAAATGGCACTGTATGAGAAGCCAAATTTAACTTCTTTCTCTTTAGAGTTGTCTGGCTGGGTCTGAGAATGAATCTGACGAGAGAACCATCACAGGAGAAACACATGAGAGTTTGTTCATTGTACGTGACCTGGGAGACTTCATAAAGAATTGAAGACCCTACGAATGAGTCAGAGGGGAAAGTTAATATACTGAGTCTGTGAAAATGTGTAATTGTGGCAAGGCAAGGAGGCTCAAGCTGGAGAAGCCATTCATGGAGAAATGACTGGAAAGATAAAGGTTGGTTTAGCAATACTTGCACACATTTCTCTCCGGTTCAACTCTTCATCACTGGTCCTTCCTTCCTCCATGTGCAATGGGGACATCCTCCATTTGGAATTTTTATCTTCTGCTTTTAGGAAAGTTGCTTTGCCCTCCTAGTTTCTGCTATAGTGTGTGTGTGTGTGTGTGTGTGTGTTGTAACTACCTTTAACTCAAAGCAATGAACATGCTGACAGGGTATATTTTGAGGTAGTGTGTTCTGAAATCCTTCAGAGAAAACATGTATATAAATAAAACAATTTTTTGATAATTGGCTGATCTAAAACCTTCATAATTTCAATTTTTGTAATTGATTGATTTAGTCATTTTGTTTATATATGTTATGTAGCGATTTTTCGAGGTGTAACTTTTGAGCTTAAATAATGAAAGATTGCATCCAGGTTCATGGCAGAGTTATTCACAATAGCTACAAGGTGGAAACAGTCCAAGTGTGCTTTGGTGTATGACTGAATACGCAAAAGGTGGCATTTAATAGAGTCTAATGGTAGTGAGTAAACTCCCTTCCTAGTGACAGCCTTGACATGGAAGGAAATTATAATATATTCTACAGCAGAGATGGACCCTCAGGACATTATAATCAGTGAAATATGTCACTTACAAAAAGATAAACACCATGTGATTCTGCTTATGTAAGGCACCTAAATTAGACAAATTCATACAAACAAAAATAAGAATGATAGGTGCCAGGGACTGATGGAAAGTAGAAGGGGAAGTAGTTGTTTAAGGGACAGAGTGTCAGTTTTGTAGGATTAAAGAGTTGAGTGATAGTGAATGGTCCCAAGAACATGAATATACTTAATATCATTGAACTGCAAGTAACAGATTAAAATGATAAAGTTTTATAATGTGAATATCTTACCATGATAAAACATATATTGGGGAAATATTTTGTATGAGAAAAAATATCACTGGATACTTCTATATGTAAACAAAGATAAGAGAACCTTGATCAGATATTTAGGTCTTGACTTAAGTATTTTGGTCATGCTGACGTTTGTTTATCAAAGCGTCTCTGTGGTGAATGGGTAACAAGTTTTATTTGCTTACTTCTAGGAACGGCACATATTTGTGGTATAGCCTTCAAATTATGATTGGTATAGTGATCAATAAAGAAGCAGTCTAGTGGCATGATTAAGACATAAGCACTGAGTGCCAAGTAGGGGATTCTCATTGCAACCCCACAGCTGAGTGAACCTGGATAATGTGCTTATCCTCAGTTTCCTCATCTGCACTTCAAAGCTATGCTTAGAACATTGCCTGGCCCAGCACCAATGCGACAGTACTAACTGCACTATTTTGCCAAGAAATCTGGGGATGCTGTATCCAGGTTAGGCTGGAGCTTCTAAGTGCCTATCCTTTCAAGCCAATACACATTCACATGTCTGGGTCCCTTGGGTTCTAATTGAAATGTTCACAAATCTGTGAGTCAAGGAGTGTAGAATCTATTACCACGATATAGGTATTTTGGCCTGTATCTTTCTTTTTAAGTGCACTTCCCAGCAGTCATCTCTCCTCCTTATTCATTTAAATAATTGGCAATCTGCACAGCCCATAGCAGAAGGTGGGAGTTTATTTATGCTTCCTCTTTGTCTGCAAAGACAAAGGAGAGAAACAGATGAGATCAGATCAAGGAGCACTTTGTTTTATAATCTCTCTGGAGAAATCCAAGAGTTCCCTCCCTCCCAGCTCCTGTTTCTTGTTGTGAAGCGCTAATGAAGACACTGATTAGTTGTTCTGTGGCCTGGGCTTCCCTGGGATATGCTCAAGAGTTTCTCTCCTCATTTTGCATGAGCCTCTTCTGTATGTTTCATGTTGCTCATTCCTAGACGCTGTCTGTGAGAGGAAGGAGAAAACCAAATCCACAGCCAACCTCTTTCTTTTTAGAGGCAATATCTGTGTAAAAGTTTGTATTGAGTGTATGTCGAGGAAAATCACTCCACTCAGACAAAAGCTAAACTGGCCAAGACCTCAGGTAAAGGAAAGTACCAACACTAACAAGACAGCAAAGATATTAAGTCCAAATCATTTCCTGAAACGTGTTCTTGCTAGAATCTCTGTGCTTGTCATTAGCACACTGCCCTACTGAGAGCACAAACTGATATGAACAGAAAGTTATCGTTAATGAGTAATATTGAATATGTGATTCTCAACAGCTCTGATTTCAGTGATTCAAGCAATAATTATGGTATTTATTCTTTTAATGTAAATGCAAAAATGTCACAGAATGTGAAAGTCTATGAAATTCAAAGTAAAAGATATATCTATTGGGTGATAAAGTTAATGTCAAAATTAATTTGGAAGATTGGGTAAATGTATTCAAGGTAACAGTGGGAATATTGATATGAAAAAGATATAAAAGAGTCACAATAATATTGTATTGGAGCATACCTTAGGATTTTAGCTTAATTTACACTTAATTTGAGTCAACAAAATGAAGCACAGTTTGCAATCAATCAACAACAAAACAGGGGGGGAAATACAATAGCAAAAATCAAAAGGACCTCAGAATTCAGTAATAGAATTGTAGAATAGTATGCTTGTTAGGAAGCCTTAACATATTGGCATGTACTATAAAAGTAAAAATGGGGAATGAGGAACCTGAATCCCAGTTTGCAGTGAAAAACTCTTCACCATAAAAATCTGGAGTTAGCAGAACACAATCATTTCTGTATTGTAATTATTCTTTAAGGACCCATAGGTTATATATTTGTTAGTGTGTTTGTGCATTAATGTATGGTAATATTCATTCAAAAATATTAATTGGGCACATAAAAATTGTCCAATTTTTTAAATTATGTAATTTATACAGTTTTCATGCACTTTATATACACAGCTTTAGAATCATAGTGATACTTCTGACCCCACCGTTCCTCCAGCCATGCTCCAACATGTCTTCTTCGTCCCTCTCCCATTCCCACTCCTCATTTTTACAAAGATCTACTTTCCATTTAGTTAATGATCATAAGGTAACCCTACTCTAATAAGAGAGTTCAACAAATAGTATGAAGAAAATAAAAAATAAAAACAAACAAAAAAGGTATTTCTCAATAGAAGAGACAAGGGCTTTAAACAATCATTGATTCTCAAAATGTCCAATTCACTCCAGTACATTGCATTTTAGGCACTCTGTTACCTCAGATCAGGAAAACATATGGTATTTGTCTTTCAGGGGCTGGCTTATTTCACTAAATACCCTGCCTTTTAATGCACATTATTGCATCGATGAATAACAGAAGTAGTCTTTGCTCTATTTGAGATCACAGAATGAAAGGAGAATAGCCATTGGCCAATAAAAAGTCAACACAAAGCACTCCAGATCAAGGGAAAGAGAACTTTCTCTCAAGCAAAACAGCTCTCAAGCAAAATAGATTCCTTAGAGCTGACGTATTTCTGAAACTAGGAGCGTGATATGGACAAAATGGCCACTTGTTTGGGAATTTAAGTACTAAGCACTGCAACTTTTAAAAATAATATCCATTTCCCATGGCATTTTTGAAGATTTATCACTGCATGGTTTTCAAAATGTTTTGCAACAAAATAAACTTATCTTTAAATTTCATTTTCTATGAACTTTTAAAGTATTCCTCATATATTCTATCATTTCAGAGTTCTCAGAAAAATTATATCTGTAAAATTTCTGAACTATGGAGATGGATACTGAGTTTGTTGATATGGAATGAAGGAAAATGAAGATGAGAAATAAAGTTCCTCTTATTTTGTAGGCAGAATTTATTATAATGAATTATTCTGATGCAGTTTATGGAAATTTAAGACAAATTTGTCTAATATATAAGACATGCATTTGCTGGTGTCTTTGATTAATTCAAGTGGTAGGTAATGGCTGCAGGAATAAATGTGTACACTCTGCCAGTCATGGTATCAATATCCGCTCTTTCTCCATTTCTCAGCTCTGCTTCTGCCTTTGGTGACTTTAGCTCTGGCAGTCTCTCCACAGTGATGGCAAGAGATGTCCACGGGGCTTGAACTATCTGACTGAAGTAATTCCTCTTCCATGTAGTAGCCTTGCTGATTCCCCTACATGCTTCTGCTAGGCCCTCACTGGTTCATAGGTACACTTACATGCCTAACCTTATGATACAGAGTGTGGTAAAAATGGGAGCATAAACAATAATTTCATACTATAATAGAAGGATAATCCCCCAATAGATTGATGGCCAAGTGAAGAGACTCTGCTACGTGGGCATTAGAGGGACTATCTTGCTAGCATAACTAATTTTTGAATTGCATAACATGAGTGAATAAAGGTAACATCCACAGCAATCTTTTACCACGGTTGCAGAAATTTTACACAATGGTACTGCAAGCTTCATACTCTTCTCCATGATAAAAAAACAAGGGTTTCCCAGAATTACTAAGCTAATGAGCCAAGTGCAGTCGATTCACAAGAACTGTATCTTTCTATTCTCTCTAAACATCTTGTTCCACACCAACAGATTTCCATCTATCTGAATTAGACCCAATTATATCACCTGCAGTTCCATGCCCCGATATTGAATGACAGAACTTCACATTTATTACCTTTATTCATATAAAGATAGTATCTAATCTTTATAGAATCTTCCTGAAGATAATAGGCATTATCTTCATGCACTAGTAGGAGAATTGGATAGCTTTCAAATGACTTCAAATCACTTGTTAGCTGAGATCTAAGTACAGTAATTCTAACTAGCACTTCAATGTTCTATCTGCCAAATATAAAAGGCAAAATGTTATAAAATTTTCTTCTTTGATTTATTTCAAGTCGGCGTTATTAACCTGGTAGCGTCAGGAACCTACAATGTGTTTACTGTCATTCTAAATACTCTGGGGAATACACATAAGGTAAAATTCTTCAAGTGTTGCAGAATTTAATTAAAGTACAACACATAAAGTTAAAGAAGAGAGGCATAAAAATTTGAGTAAGTGTTTGCCAGAAAATTCTTAAAGCTAAAAGTGATAGAGATCATAATAAGTGTAATGATAGTTCAGGTATTACATAACAAAGCTTAATATTGAATCTCTAACATATGGACAGTGTTTATAACACAATTTCTAAATTTATTTTTGGAATTTAGCCACTTTAAATTGGTTTTTTGCATCGATGTTGAACCAGCCAAGATATTCAGAACTCTATGCACAGTGGTGACTAAAAAAGTAAATGTCAATCTGGTCCTCATGGAACTATATTTGGAGGAGGAGAAATATTAAAAAAAAAAAAACAGTAGTACAATACGTTGTATAAACTTTGAAGGGAAAACAACTTGATAGAGAAGGTCTAACAGGAAAACTGACTGGGGTTGGTAGAAGGGCATTAAGGAGGTTAAATTGAAGCACTTAAGCTCAGGCTTGAAGACTAAAGGTTAATCACCAGGGACTGAAGTGAGGGGCACCCTTGAAGAAGGAAGAATATGGAGATATTTACCTTAGACACCAGCTTACAAAACGTAAATGAAACACGGGGACTTATGCAGAAAACCAAATTAGTTTCCCATAGGTTCTTCAGAATGCCAGGTCAAATCGGGGTTAGGCATCTATGTCCATTTAGAATTTGTGTAAAACCAGGGAAGAACGAAAGTGAGGAAAAGTGCAAAGGGAGGAATATGCCTGTTTGAACATTGCTTTTGGCAAGAATGCTTGAGTCGGCTTGGATGAAATTTCGAGAAATCAGAACAAAGCAATTAGGGTTGTGTGTAGAGTTGGTGACCCAGTAAGGGGCTCTGAAGTGACTTGCATATGTTTTAGACTCCAAGGGCTTGAGAATGAAAATCCATCTTATCAACAGTCCTGGTGAGTTTCATGACAAATCTAAGAATGTTGTGTTCTCGAACTGGTGTTTAGAACATTACCTTATACAACATGGGGGTCCAGGTAAGTTTTGTGAACTTACTAGAACTGAGATTTCAGAGCACACATTTATTAATCCCGATCAAAACAGTTACAATGTTGCAGTAGGTATGTGCTGTACAAGGGTGGTTGTGATGATTTCTAAGGACTTGTTTGTAGTCTTCACCTCCAGAGGATCCTGTGCAGTAAAGCATCCATTCCTCTTTGGCAGAATGGGCTCAAGTGTCTGTATTGTGAACCTGGGCAGGGTCTGTGTGTGTGGTTCTTTGCTATTGATGACATTCACACAGCAGGGAAGAGGAAATGAGTGCTTTATATTTCTGGAATGAGTGACTAGATTATGTGAACAAATGAGTGAAATCCTGAAGATATCCGCTCATCTTAGATCATCACTGATCTAAAAACATAATTTGAAGGGAAGGCCATGGGAGAAGCACATTGGAAAACACAAACAAGGAGTCTGCAAAAAGTTCTCTAGAGACATATATTTTTAAAAAACTATGCATGGACTTCAAAAATATTTTCATCAAAATAAACTTATCCTTTAGTTCCATTTTTCAATAAACATTTTTGAAGTACTTTCAAATTAGTCACATAAGAAGTATGTGCTGAATAGATAAAGCTGCAATAAAAAATAACTGATAGAATTTGAGCACATTTGTGCTACGTATGTGAGAGTGGTGATGAATTGACATATGCAGGCTATTTCTATTTCAATGGTTTTTGAACTTTAATGTGCATAAGAATCACTTGAAAATTTTTTAATGACAAGTGTATACAATCTGTGAAGCTTCAATTCAGCAGATAAAACAACAGTATTACAGCTGATATCTGGCTTAGGTGATCCAAAACCAGCCTTAAAGAAATTCTGTGTTAGCTATAAATGGTGAGAATATTCACTTGATTTGAAAAAGTGAAAGACAAAGAATTTTGTCTCCTTTGATTTGATGAGAAAGCATTTAAAATAATTCACATATTCTGCTTTAATAATAACAATTGGTTGAAAAAATGAATCAATTTATGTTGTGAATGCCTCCCTTTGCTTCCTGAGCAAAGGAAGCCATTGTAAGTCCTGTGTGCTGCCCTTCAGCGTTCTTCATTGTTGAAAAGCCTGCATCCAAGCCTTTGGGTCTATCTCAGCAGCTTCTAAGCTCAACTTCTCTATAGAATCCTGGTGGGAGCATTTCCCACAGCTATAGCTTCACAATAAACTACTGTGTTCTGAATACCAGGCAGGGAGGGGACCGATCAGAGGGCAGGCCATAGCGACTCTGTAAGTAGCAAAGAAAAGTGTCTATCTATACTGCAAAGGCAGTATGTCAGAGAGTTTCCAGGAGTGTTCTGAGTCACCTTGGAAGGAGATAATAGGGCCAGTTAAAAAAAGGGTTGCAAATGTACTTGGCATTCATTCCTGTCTCTTCAGGGGAGCCAACTAAGGGATTTTAGTGAGGTTTCCGTGTTCTTGTAGGGCCCTTGTATCCTGGAAATAAGTTGAAAATGAAATTCCCCCAAACTATTAAGCCATGTCTTCGGAAATTTTTTTTAAGAAGTGACTATTATTACTAATGTTGGTATTATTCAAGAGTGAAAGAGACAGAGACTGACAGAGCTCCCATCTGCTGACCCACTCCCTGGATGCCCTCAACAGTTGTCGCTGGGTTGGCCTGAAGGACCTGGGAATCAATTCAGGTCTCTCATGTGATTGGCAGGGACCAGCTACTTGAGCCATCACCTGCTACCCCACCAACATCTGCATTGACAGGAAGCTAGAATCAAGAGTCAGACCAAGGCCAAGCCCAGGAACTCCAGTATGGTTTGTGGTTGTCTTCACCAGTACGTTAACCACCAGGCCCAATGCCTCACATCTTAGGACGTTTAAGCTAAGGAATAAGGAAATGTGTCCCCACCTGATGTCTTGTGTTAAGACAGGTGCACATGGGGCTGCTGTAGTATAGCAGGTTGAGCCTCCACCTGTGATGCCAGCCTCCCATGTAGGTGCCAGTCTGAGCCCTGGCTACCCCACCTCTGATCCAGCTCCTGGCTGGTGCACCTGGAATGGCAGTGGAACATGGCCCAAGTGCTTGGGCCCTGCACCCATGTGGCAGACCCAGATGAAGCTCTGGTTCCTGAATGGAAGATCTCTCCCTCTCTCTTTCTGTCTCCTCCTCTCTGTAATTCTGCCTTTTGAATAAATTTTAAAAAAATCTTTATTTTAAAAAACTTACACTGTACCTGTTTCTTTCTGCATCAAAGATTCGTTTTGTCAAACAAAACAAAACAAATGGGGCCAGCATTGTCGCCAACGCCTGCCATGCCAGCATCCCTTATGGGCACTTGTTGATGTTCTGTTGTTCAGCCTCTGCTCCAGCTCCCGCTATTGGCCTGGGAAAGCAACCACCGGGCTCCTGCAGCCACATTGGAGATCCGGAGGAAGCTACTAGCTATGGGCTTCAGCCCGGCACCACTGCACTTTGGGGAGTGAATCAACAGATAAAGGATCTCTGTTTCTCTCCCTCAGTCTCACTGTAACTCTGTCTTTCAAATAAATAGAATACATCATTCAAAAAACAGGAATAAATCTTAAAAAAAGATGAAGCCATGTGGTTTCTGGGTGGGTCAGGAGGAGGGTGGAGAGAAGAAGCAGTCGTGCAGGCCAGCTCCATGCTCCTGGTGACGCTGAAGCTGTTTACCTTTACGTTGACAGCAGATACTTTGCAATGATTCCCCAGTTTGTGGAAACCAATTTGCGGTGGATTTTTGACATTGCGATCAAGGACTATTAACAACTTTGGCTGTGAGGTTATCCTCAGTAACTCCATTAAGTTGGACCTATTGTGTGAATGGTGGAGAGTTAGCTCTTTAGAGGAGTAACTTCTTTTATTGTGAAACCAATTTAAAGCTCAGTATGACTGTGCATTCCAAAATAAGAGAATGTTCTCCAATAGAAACAAAAGAAAGAAAGCACCTTTCCCTCTGTTATGCCTGGCTCCCTTCTCCACGGTAACTTGTCAGGAAAGATAGCATTTATACAGTCTTCGGATATGGGGGATAAATACCACTTTCTTGTATTTTTTAAAAGATTTATTTATTTTATTTGAGAGACAAAGTTACAGAGACGCAGACACAGACAGAGAGAGTAAGGTCTCCATCTGCTGGTTCACTCCCCAGATGGCCACAACGGCCGGAGCTGCGCCACACTGATCCGAAGCCAGGGGCCAGGAGCCTCCTCCAGGTCTCTCACACTGGTGCAGGGGACCAAGGACTTGGGCCATCTTCTACTACTTTCCCAGGACATAGCAGAGAGCTATATCAGAAGTGGAGCAGCCAGGACTGGAACCGGTGCCCATATGGGATGCCGGTACTGCAGGCCGTGGCTCTACCTGTTACGCCACAGCGCCAGCCCTGACAATCACTTTATTTTCTTACATGGGTTTCTGGTGCACTTCACTATTCAAAAATTCTGCTCTTAATTTTAATGACTCTTGAGCAAGGTTTATTTAAATGCATGACTTATGATGCAGAGCTAATTTGCTTGAATCTTCTTTGGGATATGTATTATTAAGTCATTCGTGTTTTCCTTTCTCTGTAACAGATGGTCCAAAGCAATTTTTTTTTTCTAAATGGTGATACATAATCTGTTCAGTAAATTCTGAAATGTTTCTGAAGTTCAGTCATTCCAATATTATCATCTTAAATGCACTACTCACCCATCCCGTGGTCTGAGGTCTGTACCTCATGGTAGATGTCCCAGCTCCCTGTCACAGTGAGTGATGATTACCAACTTGTCATTGTCTGTCTGCTCTTCCTGTTGTTTCAAGACTTTTACTCCTGAGTCAAGATTTCTGTTTTCTCATGCATTCCTGTTCACTGCACTTTAGTAAGGAACTGGATTGGAAGCAGAGTAGCAAAGACTTGAACCAGTGCCCATATGGGATGCCAGTGCCTAGGTGGCAGCCTAACCCACTATGCCACAATGCCAGCCCCTTAAATTTTCTTAACTCTGCAACTTCAGCCACTGTTACGTTTTTGACATTCTGCTTTGAAGACCTAAGGTCACCTTCATCCTATTTTAAAAAGCGTAGGAGAAATAATGTGCCAGAAAACATCAGATTATGCAAGTTAGAGAGAAAAAAAAGCTTAGATTGCCGTCCACATTTTGTGAGGACAGGGACCTCATATTCTCTGTGGAATTTGTGTAAAACAACCCATAATACAAAATCACCAAGGAGAAGAACAATACTAATAGCCAAGTTTCTCAAAGAATGGAGAATTTGGCCATTCATCTGTGTTACTAGAATTCGACAATTGAAGGAAATGTATGGTAAAGGGAGGTGAACATGGGGCTAGAGCTGTGGTGCAGTGGGTTAATCCCTGTCCTAAAGCACCAGCATCCCTTATGGGCACCAGTTCTAGTCCCGGCTGCTCCTCTTCTGATCCAGCTCTGTGCTGTGGCCTGGGAAAGCAGTGGAAGACGGACCAAGTCCTTGGACCCCTACACTCACCTGGGAGACCCAGAAGAAGCTCCTGGATCCTGGTTTTGGATTGGAGCAGCTCTGGCCATTGTGGCCATCTGGAGAGTGACCCAGCAGATGGAAGACCTCTCTCTCTTTCTGTCTTTACCTCTCTCTCTAATTCTGTCTTTCAAATAAATATTTTTTTTTTTGAAAAAATAAAATAAAGTAATGAGATGTGAGTGGTACTTTAGATGAGAGAACTTGAGTAAGACTTGGCGTGCCTCCCTGGATGTCACTGCCTTGCTTGGATTATGTTACTATTTCTCAGAAAGGCAGACAAATGCCCTTCAAATCCTGGTAAAATGAATATGGGAGCTATACCTGAGAACACCTCCTACTCTTCTGGATTCTATGAGAGGGTCAAGAGCGAGATTTCCTCGATCAACTTCATTGCATGTGCACATATGTGATCTTAAGAATGCTAAGAATATGACTAAAGGCTTTTGGTGTTTCCTTCCAGATGTCAGAGCTGCCAGTTTCTTTCTTACACTGATCTCCAGGGTTGCTCCTGTCCAAATCCAGCACACAGAATGCAAGCAATTTCTCCTGCAAGTTATCAGAACTTCTAAAGGAATAAGATCTAATGACACATGAGATTTTACACCCAAGTTGTTGAGCAGTCTGCAAGTGAGGACTTGTTGCCTGTAATTCTTTTTTGGATATATTTTAAACTACAAACCTGTACTTATGTTCATCTTGTTATAAAGGTTTTGTCATTTTGGGAGTTGCTGAAGTTGCCATATATTTTTAATCCTCCTTCCCTTTCTTTCTTCCTGCCTCCCGCCTCTCTCTCTTTCTTTCTCTCTTTCTCTCTCTCTCTCTCCTTCTTTCTTTCTTTCTTTCTTTCCTTCTTTCTTTCTTTCTTTCTCTCTCTCTCTCTTTCTCTTTTTCTCTCTTTCTCTCTCTCTCTTCTTTTCCTTTCTTTCTTTCTTTCATTCGTTTGTTCGTTCTTATTTCTAGTATGAGAAGCCCATTGGACAACTGCCTCAACCAGCTTGTGAGTTCCTTGAAGGCAAACACTCGGTCCTTTATCCCCAGGGCACTGCATGGCAGGACCTCGCATTGGTTTAATGAATGGAACAATGAAGTAAACATAGTATCCCTAGTCACTTTTCCTTGGCTCATAGCCTTTCTGTTACCTTCAGATTACAAGTTAAGTATTAAAAAGGATTTTCCAAAGGTCTCAGTAACAGCTGATACATGCAACGCCATGTCTTTATGATTAAAATTTTAATGATTTTATGGATGCAAGACATTTAGACAGTCCTGACCCAATGAAAAAATATGATTGTTTCTATTTTAACTATTATTATTATAGTGTCTACGTACGATTTTTATTTATGTAAGTGATCCTGTGATCAATACAATACAGAAGGAAAACCAAAAATTTAAATAAGGAAACCAGTTGCTAAACATTTAAAGCTTTTTTGCTTGTGAGAGCATCCTTTCTCACTCCTGTTGTATATTATGAATCTATTCATGCTTACCTGATTAAAGAAACATCCCCTTCTGTTTCTGAACATGATGAATAGCTCCTGCTCACTTGAAAGGTGACAATAGAGCATTAGTTTGATTTTTGTGTAGGGCTGTAATGTTCTTTCCTAATGGCCTAAAGCAATAGATTCAGATAAAAAATTAAAATGTTTACTATCCTTGCTTTGTATTTTGTAAGAAGAGTTCCTCAGAGAACACCATTTTCGTTATTGAGGATGATGGATCCTTTTGTGATTTATTTTGCTGTGAAATTCAGAGGGCATAGCTTTCTATACAGCGTCATCTCTTCACGAGGCAGCAAGAAGTGAAATCGCCTCTCAGGAAACATTAAAAGCAGACACATTACATGAAACAGTTTGAACTACTCAACATCCACAGCTAATTCTGTCATGCTTTGCTAAAATAGTGCAGCATTTAAGTACTGAAGAAGCAATATGCTGATAATGAAATCATTTCCAGGCAAAGAACTTAGAACAGGTATTTAGTCTGGATAGTTTCATTATAGATGTCTATGCATTCTAAAAACATTTCAGGCTAATGCATTGCAAAGAAAAGGTATTTAGCAAGGAGGGACAGGAATATACCTATTTTAATCAGAACTTAGCACAGAAAGGACCTTTTCAAATGAGGTTTTCTTTTTTGATTATTAACACACACACACACGGGTAACACAACTGTCAACATTATTCATTTAATCCATAGTTATGAAACAACTTCTGCAAGCCAGAAGTTTCCTTAATACTAACAAATTCTAACTAACAAAGGCAGCACATGGGATAAGTTAGATGCATTCGTACACTAGACCCAGCAGATCAATAAAATATGCTCACTTGCCTCACTGCAATAAAAATTAAAATGTTAACTTTTTTTTTTTAATTTGACAGGTAGACTTATAGACAGTGAGAGAGAGAGAGAGAGAAAGGTCTTCCTTCCGTTGGTTCACTCCTCTAATGGCCACTATGGCCTGAGCTGCGCTGATCCAAAGGCAGGAGCCAGGTGCTTCTCCTGGTCTTCCATGCGGGTGCAGGGGCCCAAGCACTTGGGCCATCCTCCACTGCACTCCCGGGCCACAGCAGAGAGCTGGCCTGGAAGAGGAGCAACAGGAACTAGAATCCAGCACCCATAGGGGATGCTGGTGCCACAGGCTGAGGATTAACCAAGTGAGCCACAGTGTCGGCCCCAAAATGTTAACCTCTGATCGTAGCTTAATGTTTGTACTGGCTGCAACACAAATGAATTTTTGATTTAAAACACTCTCTTTTTTTTTTTTCTATGCATCTTATATAAGAATGATAAGTGTCTTATGTAAGAATGCTGTAAAACATATACTTGTTTTACAATGTCTTATTATATATGTATATAATAATACAGAGTGTCTCTGGTTAATTGCATACTTGCTGTAGAAATGTCTTTTATAAGAATGATGCACTGTTAGTTTGCAAGAAAGAAAGGACAGGAGGAAACAGCTCACATTTAAATCAATCAACTTTCACTAAATAGGTGGTGGAAGCAGTTTATTACTATAACCAAATCAAGAAAAACATTAGTTTAAAATCTTTTGTAGATTTTTTTTTCCTGGGGTAAGTTCTTTATTTCCTCTCTCTTTTCTGTTTCTCTCTCTCTCTCTCTCTCTCTCTCTCTCTCTCTCTCTCGGCAGTGGAGGAGTTTCTGGCAATTAAGCTTAAAAGTGAACATTTTTGTGTAGTTGACTTGTTTTGTTTATTAGTCTATAATCTTGAGATTAGTGGTTAAATCATCCATTGAGACTGAGAACAAATGAATTCCTAATGCTAAACTTTGTTTTCTTCCATTGCGCATGGAAATAATCAGAGAACACTAGTCCCTGGTCCATGGTGGGTATGCTCTGATGTCTGAACGTAAGATCTTCCTGAAATGTATAGGTAATATGCTTTTCCCTCTACAGATGCCCCTAAGCAAAGTGTTCACCTCTTCACTTAAGCACTGTGCTGCTTCTTTGTGTCCTGTGAGTTGCCAGCATCACTGCTCTGACACCTTGGGCCACCACAGGTAAAATGTGGATTACACGAACACAATCACTGTGGCACTGAGATGGTCAGTCTGATAACCAAGATGGCCACTAAGTGACCAATGGACAGGCAGTGCACACAGCGTGGATATTCTGGGCAAAGGGATGATTCATGTCCTCAGTTTGATGGAGCGCAACTATCAGATTTTGTCACACCGCTCAGAATGGTGCACAACTTAAAACTTATGAATTGTTTGCTTCTGGAATTTTTCAGATTTTAAATTTGAGCTGTTTTATCCTGTCTTTTCTTTCTTGCAAACTGATTCTGAACTGCAGTTGACCATGGGCACTGGAAATCACAGAAGGGGGACCTTTGGATTGGGAGAATACTATACTTATATTGTAGTGTGATAACTCAAATAACGCCAGTAAACTCTTAACACAAATATTTATTTAATTGTTTACTTAAAATTTTTGATATGAGAACTGCACATGATTAACTGAATTTTAGACAACTTTCACTGATACTAAACAGGCTACATCAGATCTATTAATAATTATACTGTTTTGAATTCTGTCCAATTCTTTTTTTAAAGATTTATTTGAAAGACAGAATTATGCAAAGAGAGAAGGAGAGGCAGAGTGAGAGAAAGAGAGAGAGAGAGAGAGAGAGAGAGAGAGAGAGAGAAAGATTGTCCATCTGCAGGTTCACTCCCCAATTGGCCGCAACAGCTGGACCTGTGCCAATCCGTAGCCAGGAGCCAGGAGCTTCCTCCGGGTCTCCAACATGGATGTAGGGGCCCAAGGACTTGGGCCATCTTGTATTGCTTTCCCAGGGCACATCAGACCAGGTTGGAAGTGTAGCAGCCAGGACTTGAACCGGAGCCCATATGGGTTTCTGGCACTGCAGGCTGCGGATTTAATCGCTATGCCACAGCACAGGTCCCTATTCAATTCTGTACATGAGGTATGTATGAGCAATTATAGGTAAAGACAGAAAGACTACATTCACTCTACTGTTGAAGTGGCAGGGACTACTCACTTAAGGTGAACTGTATGCTTTGCACAGAAATCCATAATGGACATGTGATTTATTAGGAAGCTCTACACTTCTTGGTAGATGGTATTTTTGCTCTTGAATTTCTGTTTGACATAGCTTGCTCAGGGAAGGAGGAGGAATGTGAAGGGAAGGCAAAAGACATCATATAAGTTCTTGTAAGTATCCTTAAGAAGGCCAAAGGTGAAGAAAATTTGAAATCAATGTCTGAAAGTTATGTGCATTATTAAAATTGTTTAAGTTAACCAATTTAATAAAGTTTTATGCATTTACGCAGAATCATGTGATATCTCATTACATGTATTCATTGTAAAATTCAAATCAGGGTAAACATCTTTTTCCTCAAACATATCATTTCTTTATAGGAAAAGTTTCAACATTGCCTCCTCTTGCTTTTTTGGGAAAAGATACATAATACATTATCACCATCAGTGGTTACCTCACTGTGCAGAATTTCTTCCTAATTTTAACTTAGTGCTCAGTAATCAAACTTTTCCCCATGTCTCCTTCCATCCTACTCTTCCTAACCTCTGGTAGCCAGGATTCTACCTTCAAGTTCTCAGCATCAACACTTTTATATTCTACATATGAATGACATCTTTTTTTTAACATTTATTGAATAAATATAAATTTCCAAGTGCAGCTTTTGGATTACAATGGTTTTCCCCCCCATAACCTCCCTCCCAACCACAACCATCCCGTCTCCCATTCCCTCTCCAATCCCATTCACATCAAGATTCATTTTCGACTCTCTTTATATACAGAGGATCAATTTAGTATATATTAAGTAAAGATTTCATCAGTTTGCACCCACACAAAAACACAAAGTGTAAAATACTGTTTGAGTACTAGTTATAGCATTAATTCACATTGGACAACACATTAAGGACAGAGATCCCACATGAGGAGTAAGTACACAGTGACTCCTGTTGTTGACTTGTTTATGATGTCAGCAATCACCTGAGGCTCTTGTCATGAGTTGCCAAGGCTATGGAAGCCTTTTGAGTTCTCTGACTCTGATCTTATTTAGACAAGGTCATAGTCAAAGTGGAAGTTCTCTCCTCCCTTCAGAGAAAGGCACCTCTTTCTTTGATGACCTGTTCTTTCTGCTGGGATCTCATGAGTGACATTTTTCTGTAGTTTTGTTTCTTTGCCCGGTTCATTCCACTTAGCATACAACACTGGCATAATGACCTCTAGCTTCGTCCATTTGCTGCAAATGACAGGATTTCATTTTTTTGTGGCTGAACAGTACTCCACTATATTATATATATATATATATATATATATATATATATCATATATGCCATATATATCCTATGACATATATCATATATTGTATATATAGTACATATATATCATATGACATATATATCATATACTGTCTATATATTATATGCTGGAGTATTATTTGTATATTTTACATATTGGAGTATATATCATATACTAGTGTGTTGTATATATATATTTATTTATTTATTCAGAAGAATCTTGAGCTCTTGAAGTTTCAATTTATAGAACCAGTCAAACTGCACATGGGCCTTTGTTTATAAATTCTGCATATGAGAAATACCCATTTGTAAAAATGGCTGTTCAATATTAATATGAAAGTTAAGGTGCATTTTGGCAATTGTGAGGGCACTTCAAAAATGTGTAAAATGAAATTAAAGGATAAATTCATTCAGATGCAAAAAGTTTTGAAATCCATGGACACAGGAATCTTTAAAAAGTTCATGGAACATGAATATTATGAAAAATCTATGCATGGATTTCAAAAACGCAACCCTGTATGAGTGAATTGCTAACAGGGTCTGTGTCCCCATAGTTCATGGCCCAAGAAGAATAATTTTTATTAGAGACATCAAAGACACAAGCCTGTTAGAACCTTCAATACAATTTGTGAAGGGCTGTAAACATCACATGATCAGGACTGTGAGGATGGGCTGGAGCTGTGGCAAACGGGATTAAGCTACTGTATGCAGTGACATCATCTCATTTAGATGCTGGTTCAAGTCTCAGCTGCTCCACTTCTAATCCAGCTCCCTGATAATGACCTGGGAAAGCAATAGAGGATGGCTTAATTGCTTGGGCCCCTACACCCACGTGGGAGACCTGGAGGAAGCTCTGGGCTCCTAACTTTGGCCTGGCCCATCCCCAACCATTGTGGCTATTTGGGAAGTAAACCAGGGGATGGAAGATATTATTCTCTCTCTTCTCTCTCTCTCTCCCTCTCTGTCTCTCTGTAAATCTGCCTTTAAAGAAATAAATCATTAAAAAGACTGTGAGGAATATGTTCTAGTATTTGAAGTCCTTATAGTAATGATTTGAGGATATAAAATTATATCATCTTTATTTAATAATATGTAACTAAAAATAATTTAATGAAAAGAAACAATAATGGTCAAATACTAAGACTCCAGGGCTAAATTTATATTCTTAGGAGAAATGAAAGTGTAAACATGAGTGCTCAACTGATAGATCGATGTTGAAACCAGTGTGGACACCAGAGAGGTAAGACATAATCCAAGACATGTGCACAGTGACCAATGGCTTTTCTCCTCACCAGGCCAGCAGGTGCTGTCTCTGGTCTGATCTGAGAGTGGAACTCACATTGTGGGGAACTCTGAAGTCTTTACTTACATGAAATTTGCTAGAGCCAAAGAAATGCTTGGTGCATTTAAAATCTGTTGGGTTGGGCACCTGTGACATGCCAACTAGGCTAAGTTCTTTCTGGTGCACTGAATGAGTAACTGTGAGATAAAGAGAAAAGGAAAATCTAGAATAATTTATTTCTCATTTCTACCAGTCCACATTTTGGTATATAGCATGGGCTACATAAAATACAGCCACTGAATATATGTCTATAAGCACAAACGCACATATACATCACATTTATTGATGGATATATTCTCACATATATCTCAAATTATAGATGACAGAAATTTCCTAACATTTAAAAATTTCTAGACTTGTCATATATATCTTTTTTCCTCCATGAGCAATAGGTTAGGGATGTATCACAGACATCTGCAAACACAAAATTAATCATACAGATTATTTACTGGATTGTGAACAAAACTCAAGCTTCAATAAAATAATGCAGAAAATATATGTATAAATTGAGTATAAACAATGCATTGTTCCTTTTCTAAGATCCTTTTACTCAGGGGCTGGTGCTCTGGCATAGTAGGCTAAGCCTGTCTGTTGGGTAGGCATCCCATATGGGCGCCAGTTCAAGTCCTGGCTGCTATAATTCCAATCCAGCTCTCTGATGTGGCCTGTGAAAGCAGTAGAAGATGGCCCAAGTGCTGGGCCACTGCACCCATGTTGAGAACTGGAGGAAGCCCCTGACTCCAGGCTTTGGATCAACTCAGCTCCAGCCTTTGCAACCATTTGGGGAGTGAACCAGCAGATGGAAGATCTCTCTCTCTCTCTCTCTCTCTCTCTCTCTGTGTGTGTGTGTGTGTCTGTAACTCTACCTCTCAAATAAAGAAATAAAATAATCTTTAAAAAAAAAAAAGATTCTTTTACTCATTAACCGAAAAAACAGAACTGAAATTCCTCATCTTGTCGGAAAAAAATAATGCAAACATAATCTAACCATTTATGTACTGTTTTCAGGTAACTTCCATATGTTTAAAAGTTGTGTTGCATTCTGTAACACCATCTTTATTTCAGAGGGCCTTGCTTGGCGTGGCAGTGATCTTGGCATGGAAGAGATGGGTTGCTGGGAAGCATGATGCTGGCTCTTCTGACTTTCAGGATCTATTTCTTATCTACTGCCTGGCTGGGTAGTCTGCTGGCCTCCGAGTCTGAGACCTATTGCAGGCCAATTCTTTTGGCTTGATGCCAATCCTGCAGCATCGTGGGGCTCAGCCGGTTCCACTTTCTCTCCAGCTAGGGTTGGGACCCCTTGAAAAAGTCTGGCTATGAATTTCATTTAGTCTTGAGGGAGGTTATCAGCTCTGAAAGCTCCCGGCACACAGCCATCGGCTCCTCGAGTCAGGCTTCCCACTGCTTCTGACCCCATTTAGACCTGGGCCAACTGGTGAAGTAGGAATGTAAAAACCCAGTGTTAGCCTAGATGCAAAGACCAGCCTGAAACAAGTAAACCAACAGGTCTGTGCCCCACCTGGGAGACAAGACAAGGATGTCTGAAACAGAATCTCTTGGGAGCTGCATGAGGATAGGGGGAGAGTGGGGGTTGCAGCAGCAGTGACAACTTTGTTCTGGGCATTTCGTACACTCACCCAATACAACTCACTGTCATGGTGCCAAAATCCTGCAATGGGGAACTCAGGAGATAAACAAATTACCACATGACCTTTCTTTCCCTATAAAACTCAAAAATTGAAGTGAATGGACCAAAGGTACATCCTAAACTTGAGATCTTTCTTAGGAGAAATCTATACACATAGGTCTTTTGGGCTTGATTGTTTAAATACTCAGAACAGACTAATGGAGCTCAGAACATTTTCTTCCATGACAGCCACCTGCATCATGGTATACCAGGCAGTGTTGGAGACAGCCCTGAGCCAAATGACTTGGCATTAACAACAGCCCTCCTTGCACTTCAGAAGAGCTAACTGGAGGCCTAGGAAAGACCCCAACGCATTATATTTTAGGTACTCTATCAGTTACCCCAGATTAGGGAAAACATATGGTATCTGTCATTTTGGGACTGCTTTATTTTGCTAAGTATAATAGTTTTCAGTTGTATCTATTTGCTGAAAATATAAGTACTTGTTTTTACAGATGCATATCACTCTTTTAGGTCCAGTATTGTAGCCTAGTGGGTAACGTTGCCACCTGTGACATCAGCATCCCATTTGGGCATTGGTTAGTGTCCTGTCGGCTTCACTTCCAATGCAGCTCCCTGCTAATGGCTTGGAGAAAGCAGCGGAAGATGATCCCAGTGTTTGGGCCCTTGCCACCAACATGGCAGACCACGATAAAGCTCCAGGCTTCCGACTTGGCCTGGCCCATGCTGTCTATTGTGGCCATCGGGGGAGTGGCTGACCCAGTAGATGAACAATCTCTCTCTTGTCTCCCCTTCTTTCTCTGTAACTCTGACTTTCAAAATAAATACATCTTTTTAAAAGAGTACATATTCCATATTATTTTCAAAAGTAAATATTTATTGTGTAACTGTGTATGAATGTAGGATCATGTGATAACCTGTAGGACACATCGCACTGTCACAGCAATGTCTAAAAAAGCCCATTATGAGGTTAACTAAATTATGAAAGTGACCTGGGAAGGCAAGTTATCACTGTGATAACCTTATCTCCATGAAAAGCATCTCCACTCTCCCAAATATAAAACATTTTGTGTTATTATTAATGCCACCTGGCCACTTCCAGAAAATGCTTCCAGTACATTCTTAATCATTTTTTCGCCCAGTATGTTTGTGTAGGGGAAGTTGTAGCTATTGTACAGGTTGTTCTCAACATATTCAACATTGTCAAGAATGAATTCACATCAGGAGACTAGAAAGCAGGGCTGTGCACATCCGGGGAGGAAGCCCTTGGGAGCTCAGCTCTGCTGGGGGAACTGCTGTCGCCAGAAGCTGAAAGGCCTTTCAGCTGTTTGTGGCATAAGAAGCCTTTTTCTGTGCAATGCTCTGTGTGTCAGGGTGCAATGGTAAGAGATACCCCCCTTCTTGTGAGCATACAGCAAGACTACTGTATCCAAGGATACAGGACAATGTCTGGACATTGCAGGTCTGCACCAGCAGGAGATGGAACAGTGAGGGTGCTTGAGAGAACATGAGATCCATGTGCTCTCCTAGGGCAGGAGTGGGGAGGGGAGCCAGACCTATGCTGACTGATTATTTTGTGAACAGCATCACTTGGACCAGGAGCTGTGGGAACAACTGTCATAGACCAGCGATGGGAGGTTGTATGTTACCTGGTTTGGAAAACAGAAGAGATTTCTCATGAAAATGTTCACATGCAACCTGAGGAGAGAAGAAATTTGTTTTTTCATTTGGTTTTGTTTTTGCTAACTTGTCCAAAAAGGGGTCTACAAACAAGTTGTGCACGGATTTCAGAATTATTTGCACCAAAATAAACTTATCTTTTCATTCTATTTTTCCCTACAAACCTTTAAATTACTCTCATATTGTCTTTACAAAGTGGTATGGGCGTAGTCTGTTATTTAGAATTTATATCAGCTCTGTGATTTTTTTTTCTGGAAGTGTGTTCCCATAGAAATCATCACCAAAGCTAGAGAGCTCATTGCCACCACTTGTCTGCGGTTTCTGAGTTCTCTTTACTCTCCTCTGCATCTGCTACTTGGGAAAACTCATTGCTGAGGGTCCCTGATGTGTAACTTTCCTTTATGAAATATCTGGGCTTCCTGAACTCCAGAGAAATGGGAGGAGAGAAAGCTGAGAGGAGTTGGAAGCAAGCGAGGAGGCAGGCTAGGAGGCCTTTGGACCTTAGATCTTCCCTTTGCTCCTCACAGTGACAACTCAGGGTGAATGTCAAGTATCCCAGTGTGGGTGAGTTGTGAGTTCATTTTCTGGATTAAACAGGAAGCAGTGGTAGAGACGGTTACAGCAGAAAGCAGAGAAGAAAGACGAAGTGAGATCAAGCTGTCCGGACCTGTGGAGGCAGTCAAAGAACCCGCAATGTGGTGAGGTCCCGGCAGCTCCTTATGTCTTAGCTCCTGAGTCTGGTCCTTACCCCATCCTCTTCATGCCCATATGATTTTTGATTATTTTGTTTTATTTATTTGGGAGGCAGAAATATAGGGGGAGAGAGAGAGAAAGAAAGAGAAAGAGAGAGGAAGAATAAAGGTGATACAAGAGAGGAGAGGAGAGGAGAGAGAGAAGCAAGAGAAAGAGGGAGAGAGAGAAAATCCCATCCATCGGTACACTGCCCAAATGCCCACAAAAACCCTTACTAGCACCTGCCAAAAACAGGAGCTGGGACCTGGAGCTCAATAGCCTTCTCCTGTGTTGGTGACAGGGACCCAGGTACTTGCTGCCTTTTCAGAGTGCACCTTAGCAAGAACATGAGCCAGGAGCAGACCTGGTGCTTGAACCCAGGCAGTCCAATATGGAATGCCTATGCCCCAAGATGCATTTTAACCTTTGTGTCAAAGGCTAACTCCAGTACTGAATTTTTCATTTCAAAGATTTAGAAATTTTAAGATTTTTTAAAAAGTATTTATTTTATTTGAAAGAGTTACAGAGAGGGAGAGGGAGAGGGAGAGGGAGAGGCAGAGGGAGAGGGAGAGGCAGAGGGAGAGGGAGAGGGAGAGGGAGAGGGAGAGGGAGAGGGAGAGGGAGAGGGAGAGGGAGAGGGAGAGGGAGAGGGAGAGGGAGAGGGAGAGGGAGAGGGAGAGGGAGAGGGAGAGAATCTTCTGTTTCTTGGTTCTCTCCACAGAAGTCCACAATGGCCAGGGCTGGACCTGGCTGAATCCAGGAGCCAGGATTTTCCTCTGGGTCTCCAACATGGGTTCAGTGGCCCAAGCACTTGTGTCACCCTTTGCTGCTTCCCAGGTGTATTAGCAGGGAGCTGGATTGGAAGTGGAGCAACTGGGAATCAGACTGGTGCCCACAGAGGACGCCTGAGTTGCAGGCGACAGCTTAATCTGCTTCAAGATAATGTCTGTAAAGATCTTTCAGTACTACCATTTCCTCTTTGTTCACTGAGGGCATTTTTATGGTTGAGATACATTATGATTTAAACAGTTAAAAAAAAATAACCCATGGGCATAGCTAGCAATGTATCACACCATTTCCATGAAGACATACATTCTAAGCTCCAATCAAATAACAGATATACAACTGCATCCCAGGACCTATAAATATGTTATTTTACAAGACAAAAGGAACTTTGAAGTTGTGATTTGGGTTAAGAAAAATGAGATGGGATGATTATTCTGTATTATATGAGTGGCCCAATTTAATCACAAACCAAAAATCTTTTCTGAGCTTAATCATAGATTGTTATCAGAGGGAGCCATGACATTGGAAGTGTCATTGAAAAGATACGATGTTCCTGTTTATAGACAGAGAAAAGGACCAGTTAGTCAAGGAATATGTGTGGACTCTGCAAACTAGAAAAGATAATGAAAACACTTCTTCCTTAAGGCATCCCACCTGTACCTGCTCTTAGTCCAGTGAGATGAGTGCTTGACTTGCAATGTATAGAGCTATAATAGAGTAAATCTGTGTTGTGTTAAGTCGCCAACTTTACAATGATTTGCCCCAGTGGCGCTAGGAAATCAACACAGCAGCCATGTTACAGAACATATCCAGTTACCAATCTGGAGATTATTTGCATTAATTGCTTTTTTGAGGTTTAGAAATGCAACGTTTTGGCCAACGCCATGGCTCACTAGGCCAATCCTCTGCCTGTGGCGCCAGCACTCCAGGTTCTAGTCCCAGTTGGGGCACCGGATTCTGTACTGGTTGCTCCTCTTCCAGTCCTGCTCTATGCTGTGGCCTGGGAAGGCAGTGGAGGATGGCCCAAGTGCTTGGGCCCTGCACCTGCATGGCAGTCCAGGAGGAAGCACTGGCTCCTGGCTTTGGATCGGCACAGCTCAGGCCATAGTGGCCTTTTGGGGGGTGAACCAACGGAAGGAAGGCCTTTCTCTCTCACTGTCTAACTCTGCCTGTCAAAAAAAAAAATGCAATGTTTCTTTTCACCATAGGCACAGTGCTAAGAGTTTAATGTCTGTTCTCGCCTTTAGTCATCACCTAACGCCGTTTCAGGTAGCAACTAGTGCAGCCCTTCCAGATGAAGATCCTGAAGTTTAACCAGGGTGATGGCTTCTTCAAGATTCTATGGCTGGTAAGTGAGGGACTGTTTTGAGCTTTGTTTGCCCTAAACAGGGCTTGGTTGCAGATGTCCTGTATATTTAAGTCCTAGTCTCCTCCAGTCTCCCAGTCTCCCACTCTCAGCTTAAAATTCCCTTGCTCTGTTTTTGTGGTTGTACATCAACTCCTACTGAAATCAGCTCAATGAATTGAGAGAAGACACCAGAGGGTCCTTGAATGACTCAGAGGTCATTTATCTCCTCTGTATACACAGTCTTTTTTTGAGACTGTATATAATTTTTATTTTTATTTTTTATTTTTAACTTTTATTTAATAAAGATAAATTTCCAAAGTACAACTTTTGAATTATAGCAGCTTTTCCCCCCATAACCTCCCTCCCAACCACAAGCATCCCATTTCCCACTCCCTTTCCTATCCCATTCTTCATCATGATTTATTTTCAATTATCTTTGGCCTCATCTTGAGGAGTCTCGTTTCCAGGAACCCCAAACCCCAAGTCAAAAGGATCCACCTTTTATCTGTGTGTAGACCCCAGGCCGACTGGAGTCCACTTTGTCATCATCAAAATTCCTGACAGAACATGATATTGCCAACCAGTAGAAGGAGGGCATGGCCACTATGGTAGACCAGAAACCTGGACATGAGCTGAATGTGCCCATCTCAATCCCAGGTTCAATCTGTAAGAACTCTGACCCCTAATCCCTTGCAAAGCCCAGTAATTAAGTGTTACTTGCCCCTCTTTTAGCTCTGCACTTTGCAGTAAATACCTGTTTTGTTCCACCACCCCAGATTCAATTATATATTTTATGTCAAGAATCTGGACCCCATTTAGCAGTTCTATAGCAATTCCTCCAATAAGTTTTCGGGTTGTTCTGTAACACAACTCCATATAAAACGTTCAAAAATGAAACTGTTTAGGGGTGCTATTTACACTTTATTTACATTTACTACATAAACCAAACTAAGCATAAATAACTAACAAGTGCACCTTTTGTATAAATGTTTTGCCAAAACATTACCTTATCAAACCAATTTGATATATCAGTTCCAAGTATTAGACATATTATAATATGATCAGTGTGCCTATTAAGGGGAAGATCTTAGACGCAAATAAATAAATCTTGTAAGACTTGTTCTAGGATCCTCTCTCACGAGAGTCACTTCAATTCTCATCGTTCCCATAATTCACACAGGACTGGGGGAGTTGATGCCTCACCTTGGAATTTCATGCCCACTGCTTTCTAGAGAAACATTTAGAAGTCAGGACCCTCAGCTAATGACTGCCTAACATTGGGTGCTTAAGAGGGAGACAGGAATCACAATTAAAATGGTAATAAAATAGAGACAGTAATTGCAGTGGAAATATTTCTGATCCTTGTCCAAGGCAGCGTGAAGGTATCATGGGAAGGATATTAATGGCAAAGGCTTGTGATGTATAACTCTGAAAGACTGAAATAGGAGGCCCTTGTTAGTACTTATAAGAGCACTGTACTTCCAAACTCACAGGAGAAAGAAAAATTGAGTCATTATCATTCTATAAATTAGTCATTTTGAGAACTACCTAGCTCTTTGATTGCCCTCTTTATAATAGAATCTTTTGCTACTACCTAATAAATCTTTATTTCAAGGCAAAACAATGTTCAGCTTGAGACTTCTGCTGTCAAGAAAAGAATATTCCATCAACGCAACAGGTCCCAAGGTTGTTTCAATTGAATCTGAAGAGAATATGGTTTAACCCAACGGAGTAGATATGATGTCTTTATTTGTCTGAAGTTGATTAAGGTAGACCAGTTGGTGCCTGTGGATTGCTGTGTATGAGCTAGAGGGTGAGCAGCACAGGGCTGGATGCTGTGTTTTGTCCCATGAGCTAATCCCCACTGATAAGATTAGGGGCTGGGGAGTGAATGAGGTATAAAAAATGATAAAAGAGTTTGTCATAAATGTAAAAGATTTTTTCCTCCTTTGGGGTTTAATTACAATTTGCTTAATAAATTCCTTCAAGATATTACACTTGGAAATTTATACTCTAATGAATCTTATCAGGGTAGTTGTCAAAGAATAAACATGAGAAAGTGTCTGGAGGAAAGTGAAAGCATTATGATTAACACAATACACTCAAATAAAGATGTATCTCTAGGGTCTGGGATTTATTGTTCTTTTAATTTTGAAAAATAGCTCTTATTGTTGGAGGTATTTCAAGAATTTTGCAAAGCATGTTATGGAAATAGACATAGAATATGGGAATTAAAGCACTTGAAGAAAACCAAATAGGTATAAAGGAATAATTTTTTTACCTAAGCATTCTTACTTGAATTTTATGTAACGTGGATTTTTTTTCTAGAAATAATTCCTGGTGACTGTTGACTGCATTTTGTACTGCTCATTTTGTGGGTGCATGTGTATTGGGTTATGTCAAGCTCCACATGATCAATATCCTTATTTGATTCATTGATTCATCAGTGTATCCCTTCGGTGTGCTGATCTGCAATGGTAGATACAGCTAATATAGAAAGCAACTCAGAATCAGCCGTTAAGGCATTCAGATCTGGCTGAAGAGCCCAAGAGAATATTTTAGGCATGGAAAGCCAAAACACTCTGGAAAAAAAAAAAAAAAAAGAAGACCTAAAAGAAAGATCTCTGCGAGAGAGATCCCAGTGGAAAGAACGGGGCCATCAAAGAAGGAGGTACCTTTCTCTGAAGGGAGGAGAGAACTTCCACTTCGACTATGGCCCTGTCGGAATAAGATCGAAGTCGCTGAACCCTAAAGGCTTCCATAGCCTCGGCAACTCATGACTAGACCCTAGGGAGATTACTGACGCCATAAACAAGAGTGTCAAATTGTTAAATCAACATCAGGATTCACCGTGTACTTACATCTCATGAGGGATCTGTCCTTAATGTGTTGTCCAATGTGAAGTAATGCTATAACTAGTACTGAAACAGTATTTTACACTTTGTGTTTCTGTGTGGGTGCAAACTGATGAAATCTTTACTTAGTATATACTGAATCGATCTTGTGTATATAAAGATAATTGAAAATGATTAAAAAAACTTGGTGTTAAATTGGAAATTGCATAGATAATTAATCAAAATTTTAAAAAAAATATGTGGGATCTCTGTCCTTAATGTGCTGTACATTGTGAATTAATACTATAACTAGTACTCCAACAGTATTTGCTATGTGAGGGCAAACTGTTGAAATCTTTACGTAATATGTACTAAACTGATCTTCTGTGTATAAAGAGAATTGAAAATGAATCTTGATGTGAATGGAAGGGGAGAGGGAGCGGGAAAGGGGAGGGTAACGGGTGGGAGGGAAGTTATGGGGGTGGGGAAGCCATTGTAATCCATAAGCTGTACTTTGGAAATTTATATTCTTTAAATAAAGCTTTATTAAAAAAAAAAAAAGAAAGCAACTAATTTTTGTAATAGTGAAAGAGTGGTGAAAGGCTGGGGCAATATCCCCCCCATGGCCCCATAGTCAATATGAGCCTATCTGTGGGATAAAAATGTTTTTTAATAAAAAGGTCAATCTTATTAGGAAGTATTTTAAGCAGCTAGCAGAGCACCTACGTGAAATGAAACCATGTTGTTACTGCATTGAAGCCTCTGTGTATTGAGTTTGGAATGTGACCTGCTCAGTGGCAGTATTTTCATTTACACTTCTCATTCATTTCTAATGTCCACTGACATTGTTCTCTGCATTGTGTCTACCAGAATGGATTGAGGCCATCCAGAATAAGACAGATATTAGAACCAGCAGAAAGTGATTGCAGGTGGCATCTGGCAGGAGTCATTTTCTCTTAAGGCTTTGACATGTCATTCCTGGCAAATCAGTTCTATTAGCTATCTAAAGTCACCAGATGTACCATAGGAGATTATGTCAATAAATCTTTTGTGTTTATATATATATATATATATATATATATATTAAGATTGCTGATTCATTGCAGTTCACACAAGCTCAACCATGTTTGTCTGGAAATGGATTCCAATTTAAGCTTCCCATATGCTTCCTCTGAATAAATGTTTCTGAAATTTATTCTTGTGTGATATTACCCCATAGCAGAGATAAATTCTTCTAACTGATATTGGAATATTGATAAGCTATTCCATCTGTTTCGCTTTAGATTTTTCAGTTGATTATTATCTTGGTGAATTCAATAAATATTGAAATACACTTTTAGTAATTATTTTTTCTAAGATCTAGCAGTCATTCATCTCAAAGGTGTGGAATGATTGCCTGATTTTCCAAATCATATAACAGTTGAGTGAATGTTTGGCCACGTGGAATTGTTTGAAGGTAGATGGGAGCACACTGGGCTCAGGCTGTGAGGCAGGCTGCATCTGCACTCATGGTTCACTTCTCTTCCCTTCCAGAGGATTAGCAATTTACCTCATGGGTCAACAAGTAGCTTGATATACAGCGTCATGTCTACTTTTGGCATCTGCTTACGTTTAACATATCATTCTAGGTTCAGTTGATGTTTGATTCTTGAAAATTCCTACTAATTTCTGGTAACCATTAGTCAGTTATCATGCTTACTGCAGCTTAGAGCCAGAAACAGCTATTTCACTTGGATTCTTTCTTCCTTAGAGCAGCTGAAATTCTGCTTAGGCCTCAAGAACCAGATCAAGCATTTCCTCTGACATATGTCATGATCTTTGTATTTGCCACACTCTTTTACTATTCTCTATTGTTTATTTTGCTCTCATCTTTTCTTTTCTGAACTACCTTGACCTTTGCTTCTCAATATAAAATATGAAAGAGGAAAATAAAAGGAAATAATTCATGCAAAACACTAAAATATATTAACATATTGAATGTTTTAAACATTTGCTTATGTCCTTCATTCAACCTTGCAGTTTTCAATGATTTTACAAATATTTATTAATGTATTACTGTCCTCATTTCTTCATTTGATGCCATGGAGGAGAGAACATTGTATTAAATAGATTATTTGCCTCAAAGGAATTTATTTCTATTTAGGAAGACAAAAGTTACATGCCTGAAAAACATCAACACTACACTATACAGAACCTGAGGTAAATGTCAGACTGAGTGATACAGCTAATTAATAAGTGGGATTTGGGGAAATGAAGAATTGTCTGAAACGGCAAAAACAATAAACTCAGATTGTGTGATTTGCGTAGAGTTTTCCTCTATGTAGATATCTTCAGTGCCAAAGAATTGAAGGCCTTCAGAGATCTAAAGTCAATGTTTATTTCCTGTCAATCCTTACATCAACTCTTCTGTACAGAATTCTTAGCTACTTACCTTTGTCTGAAAATTCTTCTTACTTTTTAAATTTTCCCATTGAACTTGAAAATATATTCTTCCATGAAGAATTAGATCATTAGACCTCATAAAACATCCCTATTGGACCAGACTGTCATTGTCACTGTTTATCCCTCAATTTGATCAGCACATGAAATATAATCCTCAAGAACCAGTGGATCCACTTGCTGAAAGCTGTCTCATTGGCAGTGAAGTAATTGTTTTTAAGGCTGACTTGCTCTTCCAAGCAAAGTCAGGAAAAATACCCAAACGTTATCACTATTACCTGCTCAAATGCTTTGTTACTTAAAAAAAATCAGTTCTCACTCTCATATTGTATACTTGTGAATTGCTGACACATGAATGAACTGGTAGATGATGGTTTTATCATGTCAGAGAAATTTTTGTATAACCAAACCAGACAGTATTAGCTTCCTTTCGATAATTTTGTCAAATGTTTTGTAATTCAATGTTGAATCAATTATAAATAATGAGTCAAGTATCAGTCTGCTTTCTTCTGATGTGTATGAGAGGTGTGGGAAGGATAAAGCTGATGAAATGTAACCTTAGACAAGCTCCATCTGTCACACTTAGGCAATACACACAGTCAGATCGTAGTGGTAGAAGCAGTAGATGCAAGCTCCTGTGCTGAGATCACACTGATTAAACAGATTCTCAGGGGAGCTCTGGTAAGTGTAAATTTAACCCAGGAAACCACTTCCAAACAAGTTTCTGCATTCAGAGACAATGTCATGTAGAAAAACAAAACAGATACAAGTCAGTTTATTTCAATATGCATAATTTTGATTTGAATGTTAATGCAATATTTTGGTGGTAATACTGCCTCCCCCCCTTTTTAAAGAAGATAATACTTAATATAAAACTGTATAACAAGATTCTCTAAAATATCAGGTATCTTTAAGCTGGGCCATGAGTTCATGGCTCAGTCAAGCTTCACAGACACGTTTCCAAAACATGGTCAGCAGTGGTTGAATGTGTTCTATCCAAATGGAAGCACACTATCCCACTCTATTTTTTTTCATGGCGGTCTCAATAGCTACATTAAAGCCATTAATGCTGCTGGGACCCCTGGGGTGAAGCAGAAAAATTCTAACACAACTAAAAATCATTGAATGATGACAGACTGCTTCCAGAAAAGGTTTCCTTATATATATATATATATATATATATATATATATATATATATATATAGCTTTTATTTAAAGAATATAAATTTCCAAAGTGCAGCTTTATGGATTACAATGGCTCCCCCCCCCATAACTTCCCTCCCACCCACTGCCCTCTCCTTTCCCACTCCCTCTCCCCTTGCGTTCACATCAAGATTCATTTTCAATTCTCTTTATACACAGAAGATCAGTTTAGTACATATTAAGTAAAGATTTCAATAGTTTGCCCTCACATAGAGACACAAAGTGAAAATACTGTTGGAGTACTAGTTATAGTATTAATTCACAATGTACAGCACATTAAGGACAGAGATCCTACATTATTTTTTCAAAAAATTGATTAATTATCTATGCAATTTCCAATTTAACACCAAGATTTTTTAATTGAGTTTATGAATTAAGTGAATAGTTCAAGGTTAGATTTTGTATTTTGCTTTACTCTTTATTTCTAGTTATTATTGAACCAGCTTATAGACTAGCTACCTTGGCAGTCTATAGAAGTAAAATCAGAAGCAATTTTGAGAGCATTGAAGATTTAAAAAGGTGGTTAAGTCCAAAGTAGGTGTGAATGATCTTGGAGTTACAAAATTAATCTTGATTATGGTATGCGTATAGTTGGTTTCTGGGGTGGCTGTTGATTTTAGCCTGCCTTTTCCACTTTACTACAACTTTGGTGTGTAAGAATATAAGTGTCTGTTTTATTCAATGTTCATAGTTCATTTTAATAATTATCAGGCAACATTTACTGAAGATGAACTGAATATTTGCTTTGCCTTGATTCCAAGAGAGGATTTTGCTGTGTGCAAAGAAACAATTCTTTCTTCTGGAATGGACTGCTTTCTAATAAATTGAATAACAGTTACACAAAATGCTAACCTAGTTACAGAAATGCAAGAAATGTTCATAAGCAGATATTTGGATGGGAAAAAAGAGATGCTTTTCTCTGAAGGGATGAGAGAACTTCCACTTTGCTTATGGCCTTGAGGGGCTACTGGATCCAAAAGGCTTTCATAGCCACGGAAGCTCATGTCAAGAGCATTGAGTGATCACTGATGTCATATATAAGAGTGTTATTTCTTAACTAAAAACAAGAATCACTGCACTAACTTCCCATGCAGGACCTCTCTTCATAAAAAGCTGTATCATGAGACTTAATAGTAAAACTTGTTCTCAAGAATCAATTCCTTTTAGTATATGAAAAGGAGGATATTATTATGTCTCATAAGTTATAGTCATGTCTAAGAGCTCACAAAGGATATTTCATCCTTTGGTTCTTCTTTAAAGACAATTAGTTTCAAAAAGCAAAAAAAAAAAAGGAGGGGAAGGAAAAGAAAATGAGGGGAAAAAACACCATTGAGAAGCAATAACAAAGAGCAGCCCTTGTTTAGACTGTTGAGGAATTGTTTTTGATTTTTTATTCCATCCTTTCATTTCTTCCTTTCTTTTTATTTCCTTTTCTTTCTTGGATCGAACATGAGAGGAGGGAGGAGGTGGATTGGGAGGGAGGAGAGGGGTGGTGGGAAGAATTACTATGATCCTATATTGTATTTGTGAGATACATACAGATAAGAAAAATTTAAAAAGAAAAGAGAGAGAAATTGTTGACTTATGGAGAAAAGCATTAAAATTGGAAAGGGGAAACAGTTGCAAAAAAAGTCTCTTCTGTTGAGGAACAGTGTTTCCTTCTTCATACTATTTGTTGAACTATTTTACTTAATAAAACGGTTAACTTTACAATCATTAAGTAAACTGTAAATAGATCTTTGTAAAAATTAAGAATGGGAATGGATGAGGGAGGAGGAAGAAGATTGGAGCGTGGACAGGAGGGAAGGAAGGGTGGTAGGTATCACTATGTTTCTGAATCATGAAATTTGTATAACTTAAATAAATAACATTTTTTAAAAAGGAAAAATATTATCTCATACTTTAAAAATGTCAAATTTGAAGTTTATAAGAACAGGGTAAGTTCTTCCACTGGAATGGGAAAAAATACAGAATGCCCATAGAGATATAGGATTGGATTTCAAGATTTGACTAATGGAAGATAAGGATGATGTCCACTGATGGCTGGGGATCAAGAAAAATGGAAAATCATAGTCTTTGATAAGAAATCTGGGTGATGTTTTGAAAGTGAATATAGAGTGCATTACAAAATGAGATGAGAGTGGTGAAAAAATAATAAGAAATATCAATAACTGGCTTCTTCCTTCATCTTTTATTTTTGTCAATTGGGGCAATTTTAATTATAATGTGGGAAAATAGAAAATATTTCAGGAATACCAGATATAAGTTGAGAAGATCCCAGGCTCCTTTTAGAGGATATGAAATTGCACTTTGTTATGAGATATTGACTCTTATTCTCTGTTTTCATGAGAAAACCCCTTTTTCACAATCACTGTAAAAAATCTACTGCTTATTACATTCAAAATTCAGATAAGCCTACCAGCTAAATTCTTCATTTCTATTCTCTTGTACTACTTGCAGAATTTTTTTAAACTTTTATTTAGTAAATGTAAATTTCCAAAGTAGAGTTTATGGATTACAATGGCTCCCTCCCCCATAACTTCCCTCCCACCCACAACCCTCCCATCTCCCACTCCCTCTCCCATTCCATTCACATTAAGATTCATTTTCAATTATCTTTATAGACAGAAGATCGATTTAGTATATATTGAGTAAAGATTTCAACAGTTTGCACCCAAACAGAACATAAAGTGTAAAATACTGTCTCAGTACTAGTTATAGCATTAATTCACATTGGACAACACATTAAAGACAGAGATCCCATATAAGGAGTAAGTACACAATGACTCCTGTTGTTGACTTAACAAATTGACACTCTTGTTTATGGTGCCAGTAATCTCCCTAGGCTTTAGTCATGAGTTGCCAAGGCTATGGAAGCCTTTTGAGTTCGCCAACTTTGATTTTATTTAGACAAGATCATAGTCAAAGTGGAAGTTCTCTCCTCTCTTCAGAGAAAGGTACCTCCTTCAATGACCCATTCTTTCCACTAGGATCTCACTAGAAGAGATCTTTCTTTTAGGATTTTTTTTCCAGAGTGTCTTGGCTTTCCATGCCTAAAATACTCTCATGGTCTCTTCAGCCAGATCTGAATGTCTTAAAGGCTGATTCTGAGGCCAGAGTGCTATTTAAGATATCTTCCATTCTATGATTCTGCTGTGCATCCTGCTTCCCATGTTGGATCATTCTCTCCCTTTTTATTCTATCAGTTAGTATTAGCAGACACTAGTCTTGTTTGTGTGATCCCTTTGACTCTTAGACCTATCAGTGTGATCAATTGTGAACTGAAATTGATCACTTGGACTAGTGAGATGGCATTGGTACATGCCACCTTGATGGGATTGTATTGGAATCCCCTGGCACATTTCTAACTCTACCATTTGGGGCAGATCCGATTGAGCATATCACAAATTGTACATCTCCTCCCTCTCTTATTCCCACTCTTACATTTAACAGGGATCACTTTTTAGTTAAATTTAAACACCTAAGAATAATTGTGTGTTAATTACAGAGTTCAGCCAACAGTATTAAGTAGAACAAAAAAATACTAAGAGGGATAAAGTATTAAGTTGTTCATCAACAGTCAGGGCAAGGGCTGATCAAGTCATTGTTTCTCATAGTGTCCATTTCACTTCAACATGTTTCCTTTTTGGTGATTGGTTAGTTGTCACCAATCAGGGAGAACATATGATATTTGTCCCTTTGGGACTAGCTTATTTCACTCAGCAAGATGTTTTCCAGATTCCCCCATTTTGTTGCTGCTATGTAGTATGCCATGGTGTACATATACCATAATTTATTTACTCAGTCTTCAGTTGATGGGCTTTTGGGTTGATTCCATGTCTTTACTATTGTGAATTGAGCTATGATAAACATAGAAACACACATAGCTCTTTCATATGCTGACTTCTTTACTTTGGGTAGATTCCTAGGAGTGGGATGGCTGGGTCATGGGGAAGGACTATAATCAGACCTCTGAGGTATATCTAAACTGTCTTTGATAATGGCTCTACCAGTTTACATTCCCACCAACAGTAGGTTAGGGTGCCCGTTTCCCCACATCCTTGCCAGCATTTGTTTTTTGTTGTTTGTTGATTTCTGTAGGAGGGCCATTCTAAAGGGGGTGAGGTGAAACCTCATTATGGTTTTGATTGCATTTCTCTGATGGCTAGTGATTCTGAGCATTTTTTTCATGTGTCTGTTGGCCATTTGGGTTTCCTCTTTAGAAAAAAAAATATTTGTTTAAGTCTTTTACCCATTTCTTAACTGGATTGTTTGTTTTGTTGTTGTTGAGTTTATTAATCTCTTTCTATATTATGGTTTTTAAACCTTTATCAGTTGTATAGTTTGCAAATATTTTCTCCCTTTTTGTCATTTTTATCTTCACTTTACTAATTGTTTGTTTTGTAGTGAAGAAGATTTTCAATTTGATGTAAGCCCATTTGATGATTTTAGCTTTGATTTTGTTTGCCTCTGGGGTCTTTTCAAGAATGCTATGTTCTATGTCAATGTCTTGTAGGGTTTCCCCAATCTTCTCTAATAATTTGTTGCTATCAAGTCATAGACTCATTAGTCCATTTTGAGTGGATGTTGGTGAAATATGTCATGTAAAGATTTTTTTCATGTTTTTGCATGTGGTAATCCATTCTTCCTAGCACCATTTGTTGAACAGACTGTCCTAGCTCCAAGGGTTGATTTTAACTCCTTTGTCAAAGATAAGTTGGTTGTAGATGCTTGGGTTGATTTCACATCTTTCTATTCTGTTCCATTGATCTATCTACCTGTTTTTGTGTTGGTCCTACACTGTTTTGATTATAACTTCACAGTATTATGTCTTGAAATCTGGCATTGTGATACCTCCAGCTTTGCTTTTGTTGCATAGTATTGTTTTAGCTATTGGGGATCTTGTGTTTCCAGATGAATTTCAAAATCATTTTTTCTATATCTTAGAAGAATTTCTTTGGTGTTTTGGTTGGTATCATAGTGAATCTGTAAATTTTTTGGTAGTTTAGACATTTTGATAATATTAATTCTTCCAATCCGTGAACATGGAAGATGTTTCCGTTTTTTTTTTGTATCTTCCTCTATTTCTTTCTATAATGTTTTATAATACCCATTACATATTCTTTGACATTCTTGGGTAAATTTATTCCAAGGTATTTGATATTTTGGTAGCTATTGTGAATGGGATTGCTATTAGAAGTTCTTTCTAAGTTGCTGTATTGTCTGTGTACAAAAATCTGTTGATGTTTGTGTGTGTTGATTTTGTATCCTGCTACCTTTCTAAACCTTTCCATGAGCCCAATAGTCTCTAAGTGGAGTCTTTTGGATCCTCTATGTATAGGATCCTGTCATCTGCAAATAGAGATAGTTTGACTTCCTCCTTTCCTATTTGTAACCCCTTTGATTTCTTCTTTTGTCTAATGGCTCTGGCTAAAACTTCCAGGACTACATTGAATAGCATCAGTGAGAGTGGGCATCCTTGTCTGGTGGTGGATCTCAGTGGAAATGCTTCCAACATTTCCCCATTCCACAGGACACTGGCAGTGGATTTGTCATAGATTGCCTTGATTGTGTTGAGGAATGTTCTTTCTATACCCAATTTGCTTGAAGTTTTCATCATGAAAATATGTTGTATTTTGTCATAGGCTTTCTCTGCATCTATTGAGATATATATGGATTTTGTTCTTCAATTTGTTAACATCATGTATCACATTGATTGATTTACAAATGTAGAACTATCCCTGCATACCAGGATAAATCCTACTTGGTCTGGGTGGATGATGTTTCTGATGTTGTTGGATTCAATTGGCTTGTATTTTGTTGAGAATTTTTGCAGCTATGTTGATCAGAGATACCAGTCTATAATTTACTTTCCCTGTTGTTTCTTTTTCAGGTTTAGGAATTAAGATGATACTAGCTTCATAGAATTTTGGAGGACTCCTTTCCTTTATATGTTTTGAATAGCCTGAGAAGAACTGGCATTATTTCTTCATTAAGGGTTTGGTAGTATTCAGTAGTGAAGCCATGTGGTCCTGGGCTTTTTTTGTTGGGAGGGTTTTTATTACTGATTCAAGTTCTTTCTGGGTTATTGGTCTGTTTAGGTTTTCTATGTCTTCATGGCTCAATTTAGGTAGTTAGTATGTCTCCAGGACTCTATTAATTTCTTTTAGGTTTCCCATTTTGTAGGCAGACATCTCTTTGTAGTAATTTCTGATGGTTCTTTTTATTTCTGAGGTGTATATTTTTATATTTCCTTTTCCACCTCTAATTTTATTAATTTGTGTCTTCTCCCTCTTTTTTTATTTGGTTAGTTGAGCCAATGGTGTATCAATTTTTTTTTTTCAAAAAAACAGTTTTGTGGCCGGCGCCGTGGCTCAACAGGCTAATTCTCTGCCTTGCTGCACCGGCACACCAGGTTCTAGTCCCGGTCGGGGCGCCGGATTCTGTCCCGGTTGCCTCTCTTCCAAGCCAGCCCTCTGCTGTGACCCGGGAGTGCAGTGGAGGATGGCCCAGGTGCTTGGGCCTTGCACCCCATGGGAGACCAGGAAAAGCACCCAGCACCTGGCTCCTGCTATCCGATAAGCGTGGTGCGCCAGCCGTAGTGCGCCAGCCGCGGCGGCCATTGGAGGGTGAACCAACGGCAAAGGAAGACCTTTCTCTCTGTCTCTCTCTCTCACTGTCCACTCTGCCTGTCAAAAAAAAAAAAAAACAGTTTTGTCCTGTGTGATTTGTACCATCCTATTGCTATTCCACCATCTTGGAAACCCATCTCCTTCCATTTTTATCAGCATAAAATGTACATCAGTTTTTCCCATTTCAAAAAAGGAAATCATTTCTTTTCTCTATAGTCCCTTTAGTCACAAGCTGATTTCTTGCCTATTGTCACAACTACACTTATCAAAGACGTGAATTACTCTGATACTTCTATTTCTTCTGCCTGTTTTTTCTTAATCTGTGTACTCTCTCTTTTTTTTTTGGCAGGCAGAATGGACAGTGAGAGAGAGAGACAGAGAGAAAGGTCTTCCTTTTGCCATTGGTTCACCCTCCAATGGCCACCACAGCCGGTGTACTGTGGCCGGCGCACCACGCTGATCCAAAGCCAGGAGCCAGGTGCTTCTCCTGGTCTCCCATGGGGTGCAGGGCCCAAGCACTTGGGCCATCCTCCACTGCACTCCCGGGCCACAGCAGAGAGCTGGCCTGGAAGAGGGGTAACCAGGACAGAATCCGGCTGTCCCAACCGGGACTAGAACTCGGTGTGCCGGTGCCGTGGGCAGAGGATTACCCTAGTGAGCTGCAGTGCCAGCCCTTAATCTGTGTACTCTTGACTATCAACCGAAAACTCATCAATCTGTAAAATCACATAGACTTAAATGTTTTGAAAATAAATCTCAGATAAAACTAACATGGTCCTCTTTCTAAACATGAAAATTAATGTACAGAGAAAATAGTTAATTTCAATCTTAAACAGATTAAATGACAGAGTCATAGTTAAAAACTTCGAGTTCTGACTCCAGTGTTTTTTTCTGTTAACTTATACATTGAAATACCATTTATTTGTTCCCTGTTTGCTTTTCTGAATGAATCTGATGTCATAATAAAAGAAGATTTACAGGAATGTCTTATATAACAGAGTTTTACAAATTCATTGTTTTGAAGTTTTCTTATAAATCACAGGAGTCTATGGATATTGTACAGGATTTAGAGACTGATTTTTGTTTCTCGGTATGAAATGAGGATAATAACAGCATTACTTCTACAGAGCAGGATTTCCTAGGTAGCCTGAAATGCAAGATCTTTTCCATCACATGCAATCAGAAATACACATTTTCTTGTTTGAGAAAGAAAGCCTGCGATAGGACTGAAGTGCAAAAGACTGAGGATGCCCTGTAGGACGAAAACAACCAAGGGCAGCAGGGTAGTTTAGAAGAAGAAACTAGGCAAAAATATCTGAATTTAACATTCAGACTGTTCTGGGAGTTCTGGAGCACCAATCACTCTGAACAGTTGCTCCTTGATATGGAGGGAGTGACAACTTTCATCTCTGTGTCTGCCAAGGCCAGCCATTGGTGAAGGGCAGTAAGTGGAGACAGATGGGCATGAAGTGGAGTGTGAATATTCTTTTTTTTTAAGATTTATTTTATTTATTTGAAAGAGTTACAGAGAGAGGTAGAGCCAGAGAGAGAAAGAGGTGCCTTCCATCCACTGGTCTCCAGATGACCGCAACTGCTGTAACTGCTACAAATCAAAGCCAGGAGCTAAGATTTTCTTCCTGGTTTCCAATGTGGTTGCAGGGGCCCAAGGACCTGAGCCATTCTCTACTGCTTTCCCAGGCCATAGTAACTTTTCCTTGCCATTTTCCCAAATATATTTTCTAATATATGCTTTGAACTTCCTGTGATCTTTCACTGGGAGGTTTTCTTCCTTTACCTTCTTTCATATTGATGACCGTGTGTCTGTGTTTCTATGTGTAACACATCTTTAAGCATCTTTTGCAGGGCTGGACTAGTAGCGACAAATTATTTCAATTTCTGTTTTCTATGAAAGGTCTTTATTTCACCTTCATTCATAAATGAGAGCTTTGCAGGATATAATACTCTGGGCTGGCAGTTTTTCTCTCTTAGTACCTGGGCTATGACTTGCCATTCCCTCCTAGCCTGTAGGGTTTCTGATGAGAAGTCTGCCGTGAGTCTAACTGGAGATCCTCTGAGAGTAATCTGACTCCCCTGACACCTAACTCACCTCCTGTCAGAGTTACACATTCTCTCCTCTGCAGCTCCTCAGTTTTCTTTCCCCAGGAACTCTTCAAGGATGCTGTAAGCATGTTCACCATTTGCTGTTGTGTGCATCACTAGCTTCCCGGGGTAGGAAACTATGTTGTACTGTTCTTTTATGAAATGTTCTATAGCTGTCTTTTAGTTAAGACAACTTAAGATGTTTCTCAACTTCCCCATTTCTGAGTTAATCTTTAGTCTAGTTGTTCTTTAAATCATTTAATGTGTTTAAGCCTCCTGTTATTATTGTTGAATTGTATAATTCTTTCTTCAATTTTTTTCAGTTTTACTTAAATCTTGTGTATTTTGGGGCTCTATTGTTAGATTCATATGTTTGTAATTGTTATGCTTTCCTGTGATTTAATCCATAATTATAAAATGCCCTTCCCCCGCAGTGATAATTTTTAAAGTTCAGTTTATATTACATTATTATAGCCACCTCAGCTCCCTTTTGAATATTGTTTGCATGTTATAAAATTTTCTATCCTTTTACTTTCAAGCAATGTGTGTTCTTGAAGTTAAGTATGCTCTTTGCACAGTTAGAAAATTTTCTTTTTCATGTGAACCTGGAATATTCTTCAGGAAAGCCCATATTAATCTATAAAATGTACAATACACTTGAAATAACTTAACTTATATAAAGTATATTCCTCAATTATGGTGAAGTTAAATCAGAAATTAACAAAATGAGGAAAACTGAAAGATAAGGACGTATTTGGGAATTAAGTGATCCAATCTAAAATAGGTCACATAATAAATTCTAAAAAATTAAGAAATATTTTGAGATTAAAGAAATATAAGCCACAACATATATTATTATAATGCACATTTAATTAGCAATGCAAATGAGATTAAGAAAGTCCATTTACAAGACCATTAAAGGTAATGAAATATTTTGAAATAAGTTTAACAATGTATACACTGAAGCTAAAAATCTATAGAAAGAAATAAAGAAAATCTAAATAAATGGAAAAAATATTTTGTTCATAGATTAGAATTCTTTATATTTTTAATAAAGTAATATGCTCCAAATTGATCTATAGATTTATTGCAGTCATTGTTAGAATCTCAACTGGCTTCCTTGTAAAAACTGACAAATAGTTTTTTTTTTTTTTTTGACAGGCAGAGTTAGACAATGAGAGAGAGAGAGACAGAGAGAAAGGTCTTCCTTTTTCTGTTGGTTCACACCCCATGTGATCCAAAGCCAGGATACAGGTGCTTCATCCTGGTCTACCATGCGGGTGAAGGGCCCCATGACCTGGGCCATCCTCCACTGCCTTCCTGGGCCACAGCAGAGAGCTGGACTGGAAGAGGAGCAACCAGGACAGAATCTGGCACCCCGACCGGGACTAGAACCTGGAGTGCCAGTGCCGCAGGTGGAGGATTAGCCCAGTGAGCCATGGCGCTGGCCCAACAAATTGCTTCTAACACTAGTATGGAATACAAAAGGACCTAGGAAGTTTAAAACATCTTTTAAAAAAAGAATAAAGTTAGAGAATTTATGCTTTGGGTTTAAAAACTTGTTGCTGTAGTATGTAAATTAAGGGTGTTTTGGTACTGAAATAAGAATAGAAAAATAAGCCAATAGAACAGACTTGAGAGTAGAAATAAACCCAAGTGTGTATGGTACAACAATTGGATAGCTATACACAAAAGAATATTGTAGCTTTATCTTAAACTGTATACAAAAATAAAATTGGTAAAATGCCTATATAAAAGATTTAAAATTAAAAAGTTAGGGGCTGGCATTGTGATGCAAACGGTTAAGCCCCGCCTGCAATGCCAATACCCCTTACGAGCCCAGTTCAAGTTCTTGCTGCTCTACTCTGGTTCCAACTCCCTGCTAATGTGCCGGGAAATTATCTGGCAGAGATGAGAGTTTTATCTCATTTCTTAGTGACTAATATGTCGATCATCTTTTCATACACTTTGAGTATATTTGCACATCTGTTCATTTCTTCATTTTTATTAGGCTGCCTCTTTATAACTGAGTAAGAATTATTTGTATATCCTGATGCAAGTCCCTCATGAGTTACATAACTAGAAACCATTTTCTTCCATTAGCTGGGTTGCCTTTTACATTTCCTGTTATATGCTTTTTTTTTTCTTTTTTAAAGATTTATCTTATGTATTGAAATACAGAGTGACTTAGAAAGGAACAGGAGGGGACTTCCAGATATATACTAAAAAAAAGATATGCTTTTACTCAAAACATAAACATGAATGTTCATAGCAGCATTATTCATTATAATGAAAAACTTTTAAACAATACAATTCTCTCTGTGTTGATTAATGGATACATATAATCATATAACATAATACCACTCAACAATAAAAGGGACTGAAGTATTAGTTTACACTGCAATGTAAAATATTAAAAAGTATATGCTGAGTGATTAAGTCAGTCATAAAAGCCATGTATTACATGGTTTATGTAAAGTGCCTGAAAAAGGCAAATTTATTGGCACACTACATATGTCAGTGGATGCCAGGGGATGATGGGATATGACTGTTAATGGGTGAGGGACTTTTTTTAGGGAATAAAGGCAATATCCCAAAATTATACAGTGGTAATGGTTGCATAATCCTGGTGATATATTGAAGCCATTGAATTTTACATTTGAAAGGGTGACTTACTGTATGTTTATTATATCTCAGTGCTTCTGCCATTGCAATGCAGGTTGCAAGAGCATCCGTGTTATGGATGACGAAAGCAGTTATCCTGGAACGTGATGGGGATGCCTTTCTGACTGCCCCTTCCCTCTCAGGGTCATATTCTCGCAGAGACCCCAGCACACCTCAGCCTTTTCCCTTTCTGCTGTGATTTGGATACATGTTTGGGTGCTGAAAATCCCCCAGAGGCTCATATGTTAAAGTTTTGGTCCTTAAAGTCCTTATGTTAATGGTACTTAGATATTAAATCCAATGGTGGTGTTTGTAGGTGAAACCTTTGGGGAGTGTTTGGATGGGATTAGGCTGTTACAGTAGAATCCCTGTGATCAAGTGGTGACGGTTTCATTAGAGATCAGGATACACAGCTACATGTGTGCTCCCTGCTTCTTCCCATGTGATGTCTCGTGAACCTCAGAGACTCTGGCCTCACCAGAGGATAAGTCAATGGATTCTGCCCATCATGGGCTGTGTACTCCAGGACCCTTTCCTTCAAATTAGTTACCTATATTTCAATATTTCATTTTGGTGTTTAAAAGCCGAGTACTACTCCGTTAAAAGAGCATTCTGACAACAAAGTGTCCAAGTTGCTTCTGCTAGATTATGTTAAGCTAGGTTGCAATAGAAACCAACACACAACACCCAGTGGTTTAAAACCTGGCCAAATCAAGTCACCTTCTTTCTGCAAATAATATTTTACCAGCACTCTGTCACACCCATTTGTTTTCATGTTGTTTCTGACTGCTTTTACATTAAGGTGGATGGATGAATTGAGTGGAAAGGGAGCTTTGGATGCAAGAAGAGTCAATGAAAGAAAAATAGAAAGGAGTGAGCAATAATCAAACAACTGTTTTCATCAAAATCATGCATTTTGTGATTTCAGAAAGTACTACATCTTATTCTGTTCATTGAATAAGCATCAAAGAGCCTTGTATTACAATTTAAATCTCTCCAGAGAGTTTCATGATCCTTCTTCTGCAACAAACAACATTTATGAGTTCCTTCCTCAGAGTTCCTGTGTGTGGGAATGACTCCCTGGGGCAGTGGCGCTCCCCAGCATGGCTCCGGCTTGTGCTCCTGGATCAATGTGTTTCCCTGCATTTGTCAGGAAGGATTGGGGTCCTCTGCTCCTACAAGGTTCTGCCTGTGTGTGACACCCTTCAGATTCATACACATATCATCGCCAGAGTGAGTCACCGCCAGTGCCAACTGCTCTTCTAGTCCCTCCTCTGTTGTCCACTTCGTTACCTGCAGCAAGTGATTTGAGTGTTTTCTCATCAGTGGGTACAAAGTCAGTCAACCTTATACAGACTCCTTTGGTTTCTGTAAGAAACTTTTATGTTCACTCTTCCCTCTGAAATTTCATCATTTTTTGTCTTTGCAATAAACTGACAACACATAAATGACAGGAAAAAGAACTTGCACATTTTATTACAAGCCTAGGGCATTAGACTACAAAGTGTAAAGTGGGACAAGATGGCAAATTTTTATGTAGAAGCCAAAGGGATCCAGGCTTGCCAGGGCTTCATTGAGGAAGCAGGGAGTGCTGGCTGTGTAAGATTGGCAAGTGCATAGCACAGCAAGCCAGGATGGATTGTCTGTTGTGCAGATGAAGTCTCCCAGGTAAGCATCTGCTATAATCTCTGGATGCGCCAGGAGTCAGACCCCCAACATCTTCCTCCTGTGGATAGATCCTAGGGAGTAGGGATATCAGATAGAAAAAACTGCCTGCATGCACTGGTACTTCACCAATACAGACAGTTGTGGATTTCTTTCTTCTAAAGGAGAGCATTTCAGTGCCGTTCCTATGTCTGCAGAAATCAGCACTTTCTCTGAATAATGAACTCAAAATATGGAAAAGACATGTATTCGTGGTTGGGTATTTTGCATTGCCACTTAGCTTTATGAACATCAAGCTATTAAAATAATTCTAAGTAGGGATATACAATTATAACATTACAGCTGATGACATATGTTCTACATATGAAAAATTGGAAATCATGTATGACTGTACATGTTAAGAAAGCATATATACAGAAAGTTTAGAGAATAACTATTATTTTGAAAAGTTATTTATTTTTCAAAATAAATCACTAGTAGCTCTTCTTTTTAATTGGTGGACTCCTTACTACATTTTTAATTACTAGAGTGCTTCCAAATATTCATAAAAATTTGGATTGATACATTAATTTTGAGGCAAAAATCCTGAAATCTATGTATATGAGGATTCTTCAAAAATTCATGAAAAATTCAGAAAGTTCATGAGCAATGTCTATTATGAAAATGCTATGCATGCATTTCAATTTTTGCAAGATAAACTCATATTTTAATTCCATTTTCCTATAAATCTTTGGAAGTATCCTTTTATTGTATTGCCAATAATTTGATTTGCAGGTTTGTATGGAAAGAAAATTGCATTTTCCTGACGTGGTAACTCAACTTTCATTGTTATAATATAGAAATATGAAAAAAATCCATTTTAAAAGTAGTCAAGAGCAAACGTATAAAGGGAGAGAAGTAGGAAGGATTGTTTCAATGTTATTCTTCAAGTTAGTGTTCTGTAAATGCAAAGTCAGGCTTTGGGACCAAATAATTTATAGACTCTGCATTTACTTATTCCGAGTAAATGTTAGCAGAGACATGTCATGAATGTACCAAATTATTTCAGCACATCTTTGGTCTCTGTGTTGTCAATCTCTGTCCAATCAAAAATTCATTTTAAAGAAGCTTTAAGATAATAATACCCTTTGAAACTGTTAAATCTATGAAAAGGATTAGGAATTGAAAAAAATATGCTACAAATCATGTTTGTGTTTTCATCAAGCTTTATGAAACTACAGAGTGCCATGTTTCAATGTTCTGATATTGAATCTGAAAGCCACTCAAACATAAGGAAACCAAAAAAGACACACTGGGAAACTTTAGATTCCTTCAGAATTTGCCTGTGAGACATCTTGAGTGCTATCCCATGCTAATATCTGGAAATGTCCCTGATAAATGCTGTGTGATTAAAATGGTTGCTAACGAGGCTGTTGTTTTGATAAAGCTCACACCTGTTCAGTGAGCAGAGTAAACAATGTCCTTCAGCAAGGATTAGATGCATGCCCTCCAAGACAATGCCTCCTTGCTTCCTTCTTCTTTTTTTGACAGGCAGAGTTAGACAGTGAGAGAGAGAGACAGAGAGAAAAGTCTTCCTTCCATTGTTTCATCCCCTAAATGGCCGCCATGGCTGGTGCTCTGTGCCGATCAGAAGCCAGGAGCCAGGTGCTTCCTCCTTGTCTCCCATGTGGGTGCAGGGCCCAAGGACTTGGGCCATCCTCCACTGCCTTCCCAAGCCACAGTAGAGAGCTGGACTGGAAGAGGAGCAACCAGGACAGAATCCGGTGTCCCAACCGGGACTAGACCCCGGAGGATTCACTTAGTGAGCCATGGCGCCGGCCTTGCTTCCTTCTTATTGTGCCCTCTCTTCTCTCCATGTCTGTTGCTGGATTTTCTTCCCCTGTCCATCATCACTGTGGTATCTCCACTCTTTCCTTTTGTTCTCACTTGTAGCACAGTGACACTTACTGTTACTCTTGAGTAAATAAGATTCCATTGAACTCATTCTTACTATGTGAGGAATGATTGCCAAAGAAACACTTCACTCAGTGGAATTTGCTACTTTTTACTTTGTAAATTTTTGTTAGTCATCTGTTGCCTTCTGGACACCATTGATGCAACCAGCCTTCAAGACTCAAATGTTTCCTGAGCCTCATGGCTGTGACCTCCTACCCACTAGTAGCTTCTACCTTAGTTAAAAGGATTAATATCCATTCACTTTGGAGTTAGAAGTCATCACTGTCACTACAAAGTAAGTGTGTAGGAAGTGAGTCCCTACTACTGCCCAGAACACATGTTCATGAATTGTGGGAACAGAATTTGCATCATTTTCTCTGTATCTGTCTCTCCTCTCCCTCTCTCTCTCCCTGTCTTTCACTTAACTTGGCTTGGCAATATTAGTGCATAAAGATAATTAAAAATGTATCTTGATGAAGAATGGGATGGGAGAGGGAGTAGGAAATGGGATGGTTGTGATTGGGAGGGAGGTTATGGGGGGAAAAGCCACTATAATTCAAAAGTTGTACTTTGGAAATTTATATTTGTTAAATAATTTTGAAAAAAAGCACAAAATAAAGAAATTAAGTCCTGGAGCCTCTTTTTTTTGTTGTTCTTTGGTTCATATTCCAGCTGAACCAGTCATTAGCCTTGTGACCTTGCACATGTCAACAACCTGCTATGTATATCCATCATAGTTCTACAAAATGGTAGTAATACCAGTACTCACCTTATATAGTGCAATGAGCTTTAAAAGGACTAATATGATAAGCATGTTTTTGCAGACAGACTAATTAAGTCACCACAGACACTGGATTAAAGATGGGTTAAAGACGTCTTCTAGGCTACTTTAAACTCAAATATATACAATGACTTTTATTGAAAGCGGTATCATTGTTAGGTAGGAAGTTAGAAATTAGCCAATATGTGTAAGAGAGACCTGAGGTGATGGAACAAGGACATGAGCCTCAGCCATTCCAGGTTCCTGTTACCCCTGCCTTCTTTCAAGAGACCAGTTCAGTCTCACACCCTGTATTTTTCCCCACCCCACCCCACCCCCTGCATTCTCCCCTAGGTTTGGAAGCCATGGGACAAACCTGAAGAACCAGTATGGAGAAGTTCATCTCTGCCTATTGTCTCCCACCCTACCCCAGGCCCACCTAAGATATAAAAAAGCCCAAGCCTTTGAGGTCTTGGCACCACTGCCAAGTGTTCTTTCCTGTCTGTGTACACTTTGGCAGCTGGTCAACATCTGTGAGTTTACTTTCTCTGAATAAGTTTGGTCTCGCTGCGAGTTTGTATTCTGTCTCCTCTCTGTTCTATGCCTCTTTTCCTTCTGTTTGGTGCTTGTGTGAGGAGGCACCAATCTGTACTTGTTTCCTTACTTAACGGAAACAAGGCACCTTGGAAAGTAAAAGAATACAGCAGCCGTTAGTAGCCTCAGAGGCACACCTTGGAAGCTGCGCAGTATTTCACAGTACAACTTCCTGCCCATATCCTAACTTATAGGTGGTCCCAGCTGTAAGGGGAAGCTCCCCAGGAGAAACCTCTCTGCTCAGCACCAAATGGATTGCCTAGCCTGATAACACCGGGCAATAAAACTTTCACAGCCTTCCCCCAATGGACACCCTAGGGGAAATCTCCTTTGCTGGGAGCCAGCTGGGCTACACAATCTGATAGCATGGGAGTAGTAAAACCTTGGGAGAAATTTTACCTAATTCACACTCAGCAAATCCTTTGTCCATGAGAAGAGGGAGGAGGGGAGGAGAAACAGGAAGAACTCATTCCCTTATAAGCCCCAATCTGAATACAGACAGCACACCCAACTCTCCGCTCTTTCTTGAGCTGCCCACCTGGCCTGTCAGGTATATTCTCTCCTTTGAACCATGTCACCTTGCTTTCACCAGTCTGAATGACTGGGCGCTCTCTCTGATTCCATCTGGAGAGGTGCCCATGCATTCTGATGGATGCCCTACCCCATTAAACCTTGCTACCTTATTCACCACTTCTTTCTATTTCACATCTGAATCTTTCACAAAGAACCTATTCCACTCACCCACTAACATCATGAACTAAAATTTATTTATTAGCACATTTAAAAAAAACAGTTTGATAAATGGAGAAAATTTAGGTTAACTAGGACTCAAAAATGTCATCATCCTGCAGCCAAACCAAAGTAACTTCTCCCTTTCATACCAAATTAACTTTTGTCAAGGTCTCCATCCTGATCACTCTAGCAAGTTCATACTTTCCATACTTTCCTATTTCTTTCCTTCTAACACATTTTTGGGACTTCTCAGGAAAAGACAGTGGCAGCTTTTCATTGAAACTCACTCTCCTTGTCCAAATATTTCCTTGCACCTTCTACAGGTCACTTCTTGCCATCACGTCTTAAACTTCTGCGCTATCTCCAACCGCTCTCTGAATGTGGACACCGGCCAATCTCTTACCTGTTCAATGCAGAACTAAAAGCAAGCTTTAATGAACTCTACTGAGAATATATATTTAAATGAAGGCAAAAGGAAGCTGTCAATTATCACTGACCCTGAAGTCCTTAGTTCATGAGTCTGTAAGAGGTGCCTTCTACTGGTCTGTCTTTTTTGTAGATATCAACTTGTTATCATTGTATAAGTGTCAACCAGTCTTCCCCTCAAAATAAATGTCTTTGCTCATACACCCACCTGGGAGTCCAGATCAGATGTACTTTGATGCTAAAAGAAAAAAAAAAAACTTTCTCTATGCCAATATGAAGCCAGATTTTTAACTGACTCCAGATGATTGGCAATGAAAACATATAATCTAAAAAAACTAACATGCAGGGAACTGAGCTCTTTAATATCTTCCTTGACAACAGTATATTTGCAGATGCATTATACTTACCACTCAGGCAAATTTCTTAAATGATTTTAAAGGCAAAGCAGTGTTTTTACCATCAGATGGAAACTGCTAGAAATTTATTTTAGAAAGCTTTTATTTAATAAATATAAATTTCATAGGTACAGCTTTTGGAATATAATGGTTCTTCTCCCCATAACCACCCTCCCAAGTACAGATTGGTGCTTCCTCACACAGGCACCACTGCTGTCCCATCTACTACTCTCTCTCATGTCTCATTCTTCATTAAGGTTTATTTTTAATTATCTTTATATACAGAAGATCAACTCTAAGTAAGTAAATATTTCAATAGTTTGCACCCACACAGACACACAAAATATAAAAGGCTGTTTGAAGAACTAGTTTTACCACTAATTCTCATAGTAAAACTCATTAAGGACAGTGATCCTACATGCAGAGAAAGTGCACCGTGACTCTTATTGATTTAACAATTGACACTCTAATTTATGATGTCAGTGATCACCCGAGGTTCTTGCCATGAGCTGTCAAGGCTATGGAAGCCTTTTAAATCCAAAAACTCCGTCAGTATTTAGAAAGGGCCATAAGCAAAGTAGAAGCTCTCTCCTCCCTTCAGAAAAAGGTACCTCTTTCTTTGATGGCCCCTTCTTTCCACTGGGATCTCACTCACAGAGATCTATCATTTAGGTCATTTTTTTGCCACAATGTCTTGGCTTTCCATGCCTGAATGCTCTCATGGGCTTTTTAGCCAGATCTGAATGCCTGAAGGGCTGATTCTGAGGCCAGAATGCTGTTTAGGACAATTGTCATTCTATGAGTCTGCTGTATGGCCTGATTCCATGCTGAATCATACTCTGTTGTTTTTTAATTCTATATATTGTTATTAGCAGACACTTGGTCTTATTTATGTGATCCTTTTGACATTTATTTCTGTCTTTATGATCAGTTATGCACTTAAAATGATGATCATTTTAACTAGAAAGATGGCATTAGTACCTGCCAACTTAATGGGATTTGGAGTCCCATGGCAAGTTTTTAGCTTTACCCTTAGGTATAAGTCCATGGGAAGGTGTCTCGACTGCGTATCTTCTCCTTCTCCTATTCCCACTCTTACTTTTTATGGGGATCAATTTTCAATTGGAGTTAAATACCTAAGAATAATTCTGTGTTAAGTAAAGTGTTCAACCAATTATATTAGGTAGAGAAAGAAAATGGTGGAAAGAATAAAATGATAAGCTGGTCCACAACAGTCAGGACAAAAGCACATCGAGATAATGATTCTCATTGTGTCAGTTTCACTTCTACAGGTTTCCTTTTAGGGGCTCAGTTATTTGTCACAGATCAGGGAGAACACATGATAGTTGTCCCTTTGGGACTGGCTTATTTCACTCAGTATGATGTTTTCCAGATTCCTCCATTTTGTTGCAAATGACAGGATTTCACATTTTTTACCACTGTATAGTATTTCATAGAGTACATATCTCATAATTACTTTATCCAGTCTCTGTTGATGGTCATTTAGGTTGATTCCATGACTTAGCTATTGTGAATTCAGCTGCATTAAATATGGAGGTGCAGATAGCTCTTTTATTTTCTGGTTTAATTTTCCTTGGGTAAATTCCAAGGAGTGAAATGGCTGGGTAATATGGTAGGAGTATATTCAGATATCTGAAGTATCTCTAAAATGTCTTCCACAGTAGCTTTAATAGTTTGCATTCCCACCAGCAATGGATTAGTGTGCCTTTTCCCCCTGCATCCTCACCAGCATTTGTTGCTTGTTGATTTAAGTATGATAACTGTTCTAACCAGGGTGAGGTAAAGCCTCATTGTTGTTTTCATTTGCATTTCCTGAAGATTGATGACACTGAACATTTTTTCACGTGGCTGTTGAGTATTTGGATTTCCTCTTTTAAACAAATGTCTGCTTAAGTCCTTGGCCAATCTGTTAAATGGGTTGTTTGTTTTGTTGTTGTGGAGTTTCTTGATCTCTTTGTAGATTCTGGTTATTAATCCGTTATCAGTTGCATAGATTGCAAATAATTTCTCCCATTCTGTCAGTTGCCTCTTCACTTTCCTAATTGTTCCTTTTGCAGTACAGAAGCTTCTCAATTTGATGTAATCCCAATTGTTAATCTTGGCTTTGACTTCCTGTGCCTCTGGGGTCTTTGCCAAGAAGTCTTTGCCTGCAATATCTTGCAGGGTTTCTTGGATGTTTTCTTATAATTTGATGGTCTTGGGTCATAGATATAGATTTTTTTTATAAAGATTTTATTTTATTTATTTGAGAGGTAGAGTTACAGACAGTGAGAGGGAGAGACAGAGAGCAAGGTCTTCCATCCATTGGTTCACTTACCAATTGGCCACAATGGCCAGAGCTGCACCAATCTAAAGGCAGGAGCCAGGAGCTTCTTCCAGGTCTCCCACATGGCTACAGGAGCCCCAGGACTTGGGCCATCTTCTACTGCTTTTCCAGGGCACAGCAGAGAGCTGGATTGGAAGAGGAGCAGCTGGGACTAAAACCGGCACCCATATGGAATGTCAGTGCCACAGGCAGAAGATTAACCTACTACACCATGGTGCCGGCCCCATAGTTTTAGATCTTTAATCCATGTTGAGTGGATTTTTCTGTAAGGTATAAGGTAGGGGTCTTGTTTCATCCTTCTGCATGTATCCAGTTTTCCCAGCACCATTTGTTAAATAGGCTCTCTTTGCTCCAGGAAGTGGTTTTAGTTCCTTGATAAAATATAAGTTGGTTGTAGATGTTTGGATTCATTTCTGGTGTTTCTATACTCTTCCATTGGCCTATCCATCTGTTTTTGTGCCAGTACCAGGCTGTTTGATTATAACTGCCCTGTAGTATGTCTTGAAATATGGTATTATGATACTTCTAGCTATGTTACTTTAGCTATTTGAGGTCTCCTGGGCCTCAATATTAATTTCAGCATCATTTTTTCTAGATCTGAGAATAATGTCTTTGGTATTTTGATAGGTATCACAATGAATCTTTAAAATGCTTTTGGAAGAATGGACATTTTAATTATACTGATTCTTCCAATCCATGAACATGATATATTTTTCCATTGTTTTGTATCTTCTTCTATTTCTTTAATGTTTGGTAATTCTCATCTTAGAGATCTTTGACATCTTTGGTTAAGATTATTCCGAGGTATTTGATTTTTTTGTAGCTATTGTGAATGGGATTGATCTTAGAAGCACTTTCTGAGCCATGGCATTGTCTGTGTATACAAAGACTGGTGATTTTTGTATATTGATTTTATATTTTGCTATTTTATCAAACTCTTCTATGAGTTCCAATAGTCTCTTAGTGGAGTCCTTTGAGTCCCCTGTATATAGAATCATATCATCTGCAATTAGGGAGACTTTGACTTCATCTTTACTGATTTGAACCCCTTTGATTTCTTTTTCTTGCCTCATTGCTCTGGCTAAAATTTCCAGGACTATTCTGAATAGCAATGCTGAGAGTGGGCATCCCTGTCTGGTACTGGATCTCAGTGGGGATGCTTCCTACTTTTCCCCATTCAATATAATGCTGGCTGTGGGTTTATCTTAAAATGCCTTGATTATGTTGAAGAATGTTCCTTCTATATCCAATTTGTTTGGATTTTTCATCATGAAAGGGTGTTGTATTTTATCAAATGCTGTATCTGCATATATTGAGATAGTCATATGGATTTTGTTCAGCAGTTTTTTAATGTTGTGTATCACATTGATAGATTTGCGAACATTGAACCATCCCTGCATACCAGGGATAAATCTCACTTGGTCTGTGTGAATGATCTTTCTGCTGTACTGTTGGATTCTATTGGCTAGAGTTTTGTTGAGGATTCTTGCATCTATGTTCATCAGGGAAATTGGTCTTTAATTCTCTTTCTCTGTTGCATCTTTTTCAGGTTTAGGAATTAAGGTGATGCTGGCTTTGTAGAAAGCATTTGGAAAGATTCACTTTCTTTCAATTGTTTTGAATAACTTGAGAAAAATTGGATTTTGTTCTTTAATATGTGGTAGAATTCAGCAGTGAAACCATCTGATCATGGACTGTTATTATTGGGAGGACCTTTATTACTGATTCAATTTCAGTCTTGGTTATGGTTTTCTGTGACTTCATGGCTCAGTTTAAGTAGGTTGTATGTGTTTAGGAATCTCCATTTATGCTAGGTTTCCCAGTTTGTTGGCATATCTCTTTGAGGTAATTTCTGATGCTTTTTTTTAGTTTCTGTGGTGTCTGTTTTTACATTCCCTTTTTCATCTCTAATTTTATTGATTTGGGTTTTCTCTCTTTGTTTTTGTTAGTTGGGCCAATGGTGTGTCAATTTTGTTTATTTTTTTATAAAAACAGCTCTTTGTTTTGCTGATCTTGTGTCACTTTATTCTCTAATTTTAGTTATTCCTTTTCTCCTATTAGTTTTGGGTTTGGTTTCCTGCAGTTTTTATAGATCCTCGAGATACATTGTTAACTCATTTATTTGGTGCCTTTTCATTTTCTTGATGTAGGCACCTGTTGCTATAACCTTTCCTCTTAACACTGCTTTTGCTGTATCCCATAAGTTTTGATTTGTTGTTTTGTCATTTTCATTTGTTTCCAGAAAATTTTTGATTGCTTTTTCTTATTTCTTCTATGACCCACTGTTCATTCAAGAGCATGTTGTTCAGTCTCCATGTGTCTGCATGTGCTCTAGAGATTCTTGAGTTGCTGATTTCCAGCTCCATTCCATTGTGCTCTGAGCAGATGCATGATATGATTTCTTTTTTTGAATTTTCTGAGACTTGCTTTATGGCCTAGTATGTGGTCAATCCTAGAGAAAATTCCATGCACTGCTGAGAAGAATGTGTATTCTGCAACTGTAGGATGAAAAATTCTGTAGATATCTATTTGGTCTACAGTGTCAATTAAATCTCCTGTTTTCTTGTTGATTTTCTCTCTAGTGGAGTATTGAAGTCCCCAAATACTATTGTATTGGCGTCTAAGTCTCCCTTTAAGCCCCTTAACATTTCTTTGAATAGCCAGGTGTCCTGTCATTAGGTGTATATAATTTATTATGGTTACATTTCCTGTTGAATCTATCCCTTAATCATTATATAATGTCCTTCTTTGTGTCTTTTAATACTTTTTGTGTTAAAGTCTAATTTAAAGGATACACTATCTCTTTTAAAGTTTTTTTGGCATTGAATATCATTTCCCATCCTTTCAGTTTCAGTCTGCATGCGCCTTTGTTGGTGAGATGTGTTTCATGTAGGCAGGAAATAGTTGGGTTTTGTTTTTTAATCCATTCAGCCAGTCTATGTCTTTTAACTGGGGAGTTGAGGCCATTTACATTCAAGGTGACTTTTGTAAGTAATGACTTTGCCCTGACATTTTCCGAAAATATTCCTAATTTATACTTTGAACTTCCTTTGATCTTTTACTGAGATTTCCCCCCTTTATCTTCTTTCATATTGATGACGATTTTTCTGTTTTTCTATGTGCAACACATCCTTAAGCAGCTTTTGTAGTGCTGGACAGATGGTTACAAATTCTTTCCATATCTGTTTGTTATGGAAGGTCTTTATTTCACCTACATTCACAAATGAGAGCTTTGCAGGGTGTAGTATTCTGGGATGACAGTTGTTTTCTCTTAAGACTTGCACTATATCTCATTATTCTCTCATAGCCTATAGGGTTTCTAATGAGAAGTCAGCTGTGAGTCTAATTGGAGAGCCTCTGAAAGTAATCTGGTGTTTCTCTCACACACGTTTTAGTACTTCCCTTTTATGTTTCACTGTGGTGAGTTTGATGATAATGTGTCCTGGTGAAGATCGTTTCTGGTCATGTCTATTGGGAGTTCTGTGTGCTTCCTGTGCTTGGACGTCCCTTTCTTTCTCCAAACCTGGGAAGTTTTCTGCTAAAAAGGCCTTCTAATCCTTTCTGTCTTTTCATGCCTTCAGGAAGTCCTAGAACCCATATGCTGATTTTTTAATAGTATCCTGCAGATTCCCAATAGTGAATTTTAGTTTTCTAATTTCCTCTTCTTGTCTTTGGTTTGACTCTAAACTCTTCTGGAGGTCTTCAATCCACTGGTTCACTCTCCAATTGTCTATGACCATCTGAGCTGTGCTGATTTGAAACCAGGAGCCAGGAGCTTCTTCCGGATCTGTCACTTGGATGCAGGGGCCTGAGGACTTGGGCCATCTTCCACTGCTCTCCCAGACCATAGCAGAGAGCTGGAATTAGAAGTGGAGCAGCCAGGACTCGAACCAGCATCCATGTGGGATGTCATCATTGCAGGCAGTGGCTCACTCGCTATGCCACAGCACTGGCCCCCCAAAACAGAAATATTAAAAAAGAAAAATTAAGAGAAAACAGCCTTCTATGAAAAGAAGAAGGAAAGGCACCTGGAGCCCAGGTTCCATGAGGTCAGGAACAAGTCCTCCAGCAGCTCATTCTTCTGCAAAAGAAACACTCACAGTTATTATGCATGCAGGTCTATATGTCTGTTTGTTTTTATTTGCCCTCTTCATCTGTAGTTTTCCCACTTTTTGGCTCGTGAACCATCCTGTAGCTTGGACTCCCTTGTGATATTGCTGCTTCCCAGGTAGCTCTCAGAGGATGTGGTATTTACCCCACCTTCTCTCATCTGTCCCCCCTAAGCAGGAGGCAGGATATTCTTCATTCCTTCATTCTGCTTCTACGGATAAGGGACATTATGGCTTTCTGCTACAGATAGTTATTTCTGTTAGAGTAGCTTCTTAGCTATTAGCATATGTGTATAAGAGAGGCAGAAGAAAACGAGAATTTTTATAGAAATGCAGAAACTAGCCCTGAAGGCAGACCAGGAACCACAGCTGAAGTAACTGGCCTTGTTCTCTAACTTTGTTCCATGGGTTTCAGCAATCTTCCTGGGGACAGCTCAGGGAATTCCCCTTGCGCTGCACCAAGGAACATACTAGTCCTGATGGCACTGTGCACATAAGATTCTAGGAGGATGTTTGGGAACTCTACATCCAGAAATCCCCTACCCATAATTTCCCAGGAGAGGGACTAGGGGAGAAGAGATGGGGACCCACACTCCTATCCACAGTCTGAATGCAGACTATGTATTGTCAGCCCGTGCCTGAGTTGCCCACCTGGCCTATCAGATGTACTGATGTCATTATTTCTCTTTATGAAACTGCTGCATTGCTTGCACCACTACCTGTCTTAAGTCTGGATTCTTTCCTGCGAAAATATAAGAACCCCTGAGCTCCTGATCTCTGCTAATATTTCTACCGCCAAAACAGCTCTTCTCTTTCTCTGCCCTTTCACCTGCTCCTTCCCTGGGGGAGGAAATGTGAGCTCTCTCAGAATCACCAGTAGAAACTGGTCCTTCCTTCTTTTTCTTCCAATGACCCAGGGTGCATGCAGGACTAATGTGCTCTGGTGTTCACCTCCAGTCCAGTTACTTTGCTTGAGAAAGAGCCTCAGCTGAACATAATCAGTGCTGCCTGGAGCTCATTGATCCCATCTAGTTCTAAACTTTAATTTTTGGAAGCTCACTGTTGTACACTTTGGCCATGTTCTCTAGCAACAACTGGACCCAGACACCCTTTATTCTTGGTTATGTCATTAACAAGCTTTGTGGGCCTTAATCCCCTCATATGTTGTACGAAGAAAACAATTATACTTACGCATAGCATTGCCATACAGAGTAAATGATTTAAGTGCAAATTTGAGACTTGCTTCAGTATGTTTGGCACACAGAGATTGCTAACTGATATAAAAATCCAGTATGACCTCTGAGCTTCCTATTCCATAATCGCCTTTCTTCCATGTCAGAGGCTCAGTTGCAGAAGAGGGATGATATCTATTTGATCTCACTGTCAAACCCCACAGAGATCATATTTCCTCACTCAATTATGAAATCAAATAAATAAATAGAAACCCTGCTCCTTTGGGAGGTCACATCCTCAATTCTCGCTTGCAGTTGTGTGCACCTGCTGACACTGGTTGACAGGTCTGACCCCCCTGCTGTTTTCAACCAACATGTCTTGGTTTTGCCAGTATTCAAAATGGTGCCCTGGACTCTTATCTTCCAAATATCAACACCTGAATAAATGTGTAGTATTTCTGATCATTTTCTAAAATGTAATACATGGGCCTGCCTTCCTTCTTTCATCCCTGCCTCTATCCCTCTCTTCCTTTCTCTTTTTCTAAGGGTAGAGAGAGCATATCCCCATCTGTGGATTCACACCCCCAATGCCTTAATAAGCATGAATGAGGCCTGAGGAAAGCCAGTCACCAGAACTCCCATGTGAGTAGCAGAAACCCAGTTACTCAGGCCAGCACTGTTAGCTCCCAGAGTCTGCATGAGCAAGAAGCTGGGGTTAGATATCAAACTCAGGTACTCCATTGTGGGATTCATTGTTAGCCATTAGGCTAAATGCTCACTCCTATTCATCATTCTTTATGATTTTGTTCACCTGTGTCCATTCCAGGTGCCTTAGGATTATACCAATACTTGATAAGCACAGGTTCTCCAGCTCCAAAAACACAATTTGCTGTACTTCTGTCTCTCTTAATATCTGTGGTTGTATCAGAAGGATAGCCAGGCACATTCAATTCTCTTTTCTTAGACTGTCTCACTCACTTCTGAACCAATTTTCACAACTTGTTTCTAAAATGAAGCATCTTCCAATTAAACCCACCCACTTCTAACTCCTTAATTCAAAGTCATTTTCTGCAGTTTGGCTCTCCATGCTATTTTAATTTGCAAATTTATAATATTGCTTTGTTGTTGCTTTCAAATTTTATCAGGAATATGCTCTTAATAAGTAAATTAATAATATTATCTGTTTTCCTCCATACATTTTCAAAGAAATTACTTCTTTTAAAATAGTGGATTCTCAAGAAATATTATCATCTGGCATGTGAGTGTGTGTGTGTGCCTGATAACAGTGAGTCTTTCAGTCATAGCTTACAAAGGCTTATTGGACTATAGATTTATCTTGGTTTTGAAATATGAGGATACTTTAATGGTTTATGGGGAAATGGAATTAAAAGATGTTTATTTTGAAATTCATGCATAATTTTTCATAACATTTTTCATGAGCTCTTTAAAGACCCCTCATATGCATGGATTTCAATTTTTTTTTTTACAAAATAAACATTTTTAAATTGAAGCTTCCATGAAAATTTTGAAGTGTGTGTGTGTGTGTGTGTGTGTTCTCCTGGCCACCACTGGGTCCAGATTTACGTATGCCATCATAAATTCCACTGAAACCTTCAGAACAGAACTCTGCTGAACAACCCTTGGCTACAAGAATGATTTATTTGATAAGAAAAGTTTTTCTATTTTAAAAGCAACACTTCCACTCTTCATTACTACAGTCTTCTATACACTGTGGAGAATTTACACTGGACAGAATTTTTGTGTTTTAAAAGTTTACATTTTTACCATTTTTAAAACAGTAGGTACAATTTGACTTTGATCATTCTAACTGTGCTATTGAATTGGGGAGCTGAGCAAAGAATTTCTTTTACTGGTTTCTTTATCCTGCACCTCCACCCCTGACAGGGCTGTAATCTCCAGTCCAGGGTTTTCTCTTCTGCTGATTTATGTACCGAGCTATGCCAGCAGGTGAGAAAAATCAAAGTAAACTTGACCTCATACTTCCTGTGATAGTGTGGCTGATAGGGTTCTGTTTGAATCATTCTGTTAGTCATCTGTGAGGCTGCTTTTGATGTATCTTTGTAGAAGTCATATTCTAAACCCAATGGTTTGAAGTGTCTTACTGTCAAATGTCAAGAGTTCTAATTGGCCTTATTGTAACTTGTAATTACATGAGAATATTTCTCCTTGGTTTGTAATGGTTTATTGCTATTCCCTTGCTGTCTTGATTTTCCAGTTCATTAAGAAAGAAAATGTTAGTTGCTGCTGAACTCAAGGCAATCTCTCTGTCTCTCCCTATCTGTCTATCATCATTTATAATGTCATTGATCAAATAGAGGTTTCAGTTTTTAAAAAAATAATAGAATTTACAGACTATATGCACTCACCTATTTAACCTTTTTAGTAACTCTATTTCCCTTTTGTGTATCATGATAAACTCTCAAGCAGTCTCCCAGTTCACCAAGCAGATTCTAAAATTCTAACTGCACTCAAACAATTTTTTTGATTTTTTTTTTTTTTTACTAAAAATCAAAGTCAGACCATGGTCTTAGGCTTTGTTTCATGTGATTCTTGGACTGAGTGCCTCTTGCTCCAGCGCTTGTGTGGTGCTTCAGCATACCAAGAGACCAGGTACCAGGTAATGCACACCTGTAAGAGTAGCGCCATACCTCATGCATGCTCATGGCCCCAGAAAACTATGCCCGAGTCTGCTTTGTCCAGGTGTGTGTTCTGGAAAGTAGGTGAATAGTTTTGCACTCTATTTCACACTCCTGGTTACCGTCCTGTGTCTTCCACTGTGAAACTCACACTGTTGCTAAAATGAGCTCAGCAAACTCAAACCTGACCACTGTTCTCTCCCTTTCAATCACCAGCAATTGCTTACAATTGTGCTTGAATTGAAAGTGAATTTCTATTCACGTTGAGTTAAATTTATTTCTTAATACATAGAACTTCAGCAGGATTATGAAGGACAAAAAAACAAAATTATGTCACTTGGAGAATTCTACTGCTTTCATGTAATTTCCTACCTTCCTGGCCCCAAGGGTCTCCAATTTCATTGATTTCTGATTTATATGTCTTATATTCCTTTTCATAAAACTGAATAGATATGAGTTTTATTTACATCATTTCAACATAATTTGCCCAGTTTTTTTTTTTTTTCCAGTTGCTGAATGTTTTGAGTCCAGGGCTCCTGACTGAAGAGTGCCCACTGGTTTTACAACAGGAAATCCACCTTCTTTGGTGGGGGACCCTGGGGGTGGGGTTTATGCTGCAGACAGGTTTGTCGTGTTTGATTCTCTTTCATTTCTACCGTGACTTTTCGCTTTTCCTCTTGCTTTTCCTTCACCACCTCATTTCCACGAGGGACCACTCATACTGCATCTCCTCCTTCCCCAGAGCAATGCTTTCCCAGGTCCACATTTCCCCCAAATTTTCTTTGAAGCCCCTGGCTTGTAGTCCAGGCTCAGCAAACTCAAACCTTACCACTGTTCTCTCCCTTTCAATCACCAGCAATTGCTTACAATTGTGCTTGAATTGAAAGTGAACGTCTATTCACATTGAGTTAATTTTATTTCTTTTTTTTTATATAAAGCTTTTATTTAAAGAATATAAATTTCCAAAGTACAGCTTATGGATTACAATGGCTCCCCCCCCCCACAACTTCCCTCCCTCCCGCTACTCTCCCCTTTCCCGCTCCCTCTCCCCTTCTGTTCACATCAAGATTCATTTTCAAATCTCTTTATACACAGAAGATCAATTTAGTACATATTACGTAAAGATTTCAACGGTTTGCCCTCACATAGAGACACAAAATGATAATACTGTTGGAGTACTAGTTGTAGTATTAATTCACAATGTACAGCACATTAAGGACAGGGATCCTACATGATTTTTTTTTAAAGAATTGATTAATTATCTATGCAATTTCCAGCCTCGGCAACTCATGACCAGAGCCTAGGGAGGTTACTGACGCCATAAACAAGAGTGTCAAATTGTTAAATCAACATCAGGAGTCACTGTGTACTTACGTCTCATGAGGGATCTGTCCTTAATGTGTTATCCAATGTGAAATTTTATTTCTTAATACATAGAACGTTAGCAGGATTACAAAGGACAAAAAACCAAAATTATGTGACTTGGAGAAGACTTACCTAGTGTCAACTCTGCCTGGGCTATTTCAGTCTGGGTTCTCAGAAGTAGATGTGAAGTAGGCAGGCACACAGGTTAAAATTGAATGGATTTGTGAACTGGAAGACCACGCCTTCACCACGACCCTGTGTGGCCTCATTCCCCTACCTGGCCACACCTGGGTGCCCACCAGCCAATCAGGTTAATTAACCACTCCCCTTGGAAGTGGGTTAAAAGCCGGCCCAGGGCATGTGGCCTGGCCCTGCTCTTCTTCCCTGGCCTCTTGTCAGCAGGGGGCTTGCTGTAGCCCCATGCCTCCAGAGTGCATGGCCTTCCGGCCATGTGCTCTAGGCTTCCTGGTCCAGATACAGGCCTAGATGCTCTTCCACGTCCTGGTTCCTGGTCCTCAGAATGAACCCCTATTCACCTCCCTCTCCTAAACAAAGCTCTCACTCTCCTATGCATCTTTCTCACTAAATAAAAGCTTAAAACGTACCATGCTGCCTTGTTTATCTGTGCCGGTATTTAGAATTCTCCTCTAAATATTAGGCAAGAACCCTCTCGGGCTTATTGATATCAGGGATTTAGTAAGAAGCCCATGGTGAAATCGTAAGGCACCCCAAATTCCAGTAGCACATGTGGCACCCCGGATAGCATTTCTAGGGAACTTTAAGGGGCCACATTCCAGTGTAAATTTTAGGGGGGTCTTTTCTGATTTCAGGTGCTGAGAAAAGGCTTTGAATATTTGTGGTTTTTTTTAGTTTTTTTTTTCTTTTTTTTTGCAACAGGATCCTAAGAAACAATATTTGTGTCTGAGGTCTGTTCAGGATTTTCCCATTGAATGTCAGACCTTTTGTTCCTGGGAGTGTCTTATTTTTTGTGCGACCCCTGAGGTTTCTTCTCCACACTCCTATTTTCCTCGGGTTCTCTCCGCACGTAGAAGCTTGCAGTCATGGTTCTTGTTCTTGCGTTAGCTCTGTTAGGATTTAGGGCTCATTTCTCCACTCTCAGTGCCTTGAAATCTGCAGAATTTCCCATCTTCTCATGGCACTGCAACCACGGGCAATGCTGGTTTTCTTTCAGTTCCTGCTGATTATGGCATTGAGTGAGCTGCATGGAAAGACTCATATGCAAGATGTTCTCATTAGCCTCCATGCAGGCAAGGCTTAAGATAGGATCTTGCAACCTTCTGTACCCTATGCGTTCCTGTCTGACCCTGCCTCAGCTTCCCAGGATCCTCCATTCACTGTTCCTTCCTCTCTAGCTCTGGGTTTGCTCAGTTCTTTGCCTTTGGACTAACTCTACCATGGAGACTTTGAGCCTATTTTATGTTACCCTTTCTGAAATCTAAACTCTCCTTCCTTATCCTCAAATGTTTCCTTTGCTAGATGCTCCCATAGTACCTGACATTTTCCCTTAACCTCATTGTTTTAACTTACCTTTCAAATTTGCCACATTGGTGTCTCTCAACTGCTGTTCATAAGCTCGGTTTGGCTTATCCCAGCTTACCTAGTGTCAACGCTGTCGGGGCTGTTTCAGTCTGGGCTCTCAGAAGTAGATGCTGAGAAAGGCTTTGAATTTTTTGTTGTTTATTTGCAACAGGATCCTAAGAAACAACAGAAGAGAAGTGGGCAAGTGGAATACGGAAGGAAAAATCAGCCAGCAAAGGATGCATGAGTGAGTGTTTCCATATTTTGGGTACCTGAAGCTTAATCATTCCAGGGAATAATTGGAGTCAACACAAAACCAGTGGCTTGGTCAGGGTGATAGATGGGCTGATTTGCACTAGCTCCCATCAGTAGGTGGTTGTTGTCCCTCCTTGGAATGTGTAAATTCTTTGGCAATTCTGGCCTGATCAGAAAGAGCCTCAAACAAAGATAAGAAGGAAATGAAAACTGACCTTAAGCATGCAGGCCAAAATGGTGCTAGGATTTTCCCTCTAGCATTTTATTTCTAACAATAAGCCCACAGAGAATGATTTTCTCCACATTTAAGAAGGAATGTCATGCACTTCTGACCAAGTCAATAGTGTCATGATCACTTTTTGTTTTTCAAGTTCATCACTTACAAAACAAGGATCTTAAGGCTTCGTTATGAACTTTAAATGAATGGATGCACAAAGATTGCTTAATATTCTGACAAGCAACTACTAAGCACTCAATGTTAGCAGTAAATTAAAGATGCATTTAGGGAACAAAAAGCGAGAGGAAAATATCCTAATAAATAAAATATAGATACATATTAAAATAATTGTACTATAGTGGGCATTTAGCCTCATAGTGAAGGTGTCTGTGTCCTACATCAGGCACCTTCCTGGGTGGGACTCCTGGCTCTGGCTTCTGACCCCTGCTGCCTGCTACTGCAGACCCTGGGAAGCAGCAGGGATAGCTCAATTATTTGGGTCCCTGCCAATCGTGTGGGAGACCTGAACTGAGTTCCTGGCATCCATCTTCCTACTCAGGGCTTTTGCAGACCTTGGTAAATAAAGCAACCAGCAGTTGGTGTTAGGAAAGTGGCGCAGTTTTATCTATGGCGCGATCTACACCCTGATGTACATCCTGGGCTCTGCCTCCCGCCAGGTGGCCACATGGCCCAACCGCTGCTCCTGCTTCGCTGCCCATCCTCAGGCAAAGTTTTAAAAGGGCCTGTTCCTGAACACGTGGCTCTCTTGGCTTCTCTCTTCTCTCTTGGCTCTTCTCTCCTGCTCTCTTGACTCCTCTTGTCTGCTCTCCTTTCCTCCTCTCATCTCTCTTCTCTCTGCTTTCTCTTCTCTCCTCACCAGCTCCTCTCCTTTGTCTCTCTCTCTCTCTCTCTCTCTCTCTCTCTTATTACTCTCTTTCTCCCTCTTATCCTTCTTCGTCCCTCCCCTCCAGTCTGCTGGGTTTTCCCCAATAAACTCTTTCCTTTACTCCAGTGTTTGTTGTGCTTTGTGACGGCTAACAGTTGGGAGGGTGCTCTCTCTTCCTCTCTCTAAAATCAATTAAAAAATAATTTTCCTTCAATCTTTTTTTGATTGCACAGCTATGTAGTATCTTTAATGTAAGTGTAATGAACGCACTGTGTGTTGCATGGTGGCTATTATGTCTTTTCCAACAAAGCACATGTAAGTTTTCCCCTCCTTAATCTATTCAGGGACTGGTGTTGGGCACAAAGGATTAAGCTTCTCCTGCACTGCTGGCATCCCATATGGGTGCCGGTTCATTTCCCTGCTGCTCCACTTCCGATACAGCTCCCTGCTTACGTACCTGGGAAAGCAGCAGAAGATGGCTCAAGTCCTTGGGCACCTGCACTCCTGTAGGAGACTTGGATGACACTGCCAAATTCCTGGCTTTGTCCTGGCCTAGTCCCAGCCATTGCAGCAATTTAGAGTGGACTAGCAGATGGAAGACTTCTCCCTCTCTCTGACTCTGCTTTCAAATAAATAAATAAATCTTTAAAGACATATATATGATGAGTTTTTACTACTTACCAATATTATTTCAATTTGTTTAAATATGCTAATGATTGATTTTTGGATGCATGAGACACCAACATGAATACAGTAACTGAAAGAAAACAACTCTGCCTACTTTTTTTAAGTTGAGAGAGCACATATTTTTACTCTCCTAATATTGAATTCTATTGACTGAAGAAGTGACAGTTTAAAAAGTCTATGGCTTTTCATGTGGATGCTGTATCTGTGGCTTAGCAGAAGCAGTACATGGTAGAAGAACAATTATTCAGTCTTTTTAAAAAGTTAAAAATATGGAATTTGTATTGACTCTGATGATACCATAATTCATTGGTCAGAATACAGTAGCTACATCACCATTGCTTATATCAATAAACTCTGTAAGGGAGCTAAAGATTTTTCTCTTTGAGTTATTGTGCTCCTCTGAATAGTCAGTGACTCTGGTAGCAACTCCCTGGATCCAAACAATCTTCATTCGCTTCCCTGGAAGACCACTAGACAAATTGTTCTGGATATGTCATAGATGTATGCAAAGAAGCATCATATCCTTTTTAATATAACTGTTTTTGGATTCTTTCCTATGCAATATTGTATAATGTAAGATTTAAAAATTATAGAAACCCACGCTAAACTCTGGCTTCCCTTCATATTTGTTGAAATCTGTACACTCATACACAAAATCATTTTAATCTCTAACATTTAGTTTAATGTGCTTCTACAATAAAGGAAATAGTATAGTATCCATCTTACAAAGGCATTCTAGAAACTAATAAAATAAATTATGACAAGTAACTGCTATATTGCTTGACATTCATGGAGGCTCAACAATGAAACTATTGATATTCTTCAAATTTCTTTGAAATCAGAGTGTGATTTAAGCTGGTTCATTAAAGGCAATATCATTTGAATCTGCTTCATCTTTGTACCTTGATGCACGTTGGAAATTGGTAAATCTAGGAAGCATAATTTAAAAGGAGTCTTATAATTAGTCGTTAATTGTAGTTGTTTTTAGATAGTTTAATTAAGTATACAATAACATGAACTTTTGCTGGTTGGGCAACTTCAGGTTTTAATTCGCCAGAATGTCTTCCCGGATCCTTGAGGAGACACAGTGGCTCAGAGGAAGCACCGCACATTCAGAATGGGGAGATGTGAATTACAGCAACCTCACGTCCAGGATTCCATCAATATGTGTCTGCTGTTGTTTTTTGTTTGTTTGTTTGTTCGTCTTGTTTTGTTTTTAGTATTTTATTGTTATTATTTTAGACATACTTTCTTTTTTAACTTTTAAATAATAAATATAAATTTAGAAAATATACCTTTTGGATTATAGTGGATTTTCCCCCCATAACCTCCCTCCCACCTGCAAACCATCCCATCTCCTACTCCCTCTCCTATCCCATTCTTTATTAAGATACAATTATCTTTATATGCAGAAGATCAATTTAGTATATACTAAGTAGAGATTTCCACAGATTGCATACTTACTCCCTATATGGGGAGTATGTGTGCAGTGACTTCTATTGTTGATTTAACAATTGACACTCTTATTTATGACGTCAGTAATCACCCAAGGCTCTTGTCATGAGCTGCCAAGGTTAAGGAAGCCTCTGAGTTCACAAACTCCTATCTTATTAGACAAGGCCATATTCCAAGTGGAAGTTCTCTCCTCCCTTTAGAGAAAGTACCTCCTTCTTGGATGGCCTGTTCTTTCCACTGGGATCTCACTCAGAGATCTTTCATTTAGGTCATTTTTGTCACAGTGTTTTGGCTTTCCATGCCTGAGAAGCTCTCATGGGCTTTTTTCTGCTGTTGGTTTGAAAATTTTAAATTTATTAACTCAATTCATTTTTACAGAAACTTTCAGGGGTGGCATAGAAGACCATATCTATGGCCTGCTCTGCTCTACTGCCCCTGCCTATGCCTTCACACCTTGCATCTCTGAGGATTGGCTGCTAATGTTCTCAGAGGTGTTCTCATCATGGAAGAACCATCCATTCCTCCCTCTCAGGCTTTCATGCAGGGGAGATTAGCAAGGTACAAAGAGTGGACTCTGCCTCAGTGTGCATCTGACTCTTTGTCCCCCTATAACTTCAAACTGAGACAGGCTCCAGCTATGGGATCTGCTTTCTGGGGTAGCTCCCAGGAACTCATGTGTCTTGATCTTTAGCACTTTGTGTGGACTCCTTTCATACTGGGTCTGGATAGCTATAGGTATACAATAGAATGTGGCAAGAGTGAAACTGCATGAGTCTAAGGTTAGGATAAAAGATTCTTTGAAGGGTCTACATTTATGTTTCTGAATGTTTGGTCTGGAGGACAAGCAGCTAAGAAAAGTCTATCTTACCAAGGCTTTCCTGTGAAGAGCTCAAATTGCCCTTAGAGGGAGTCCGTATAGAGACAGAAGCTTGGCAACCCTCTAGTGTTCCAGCCATCCCAGACCAAATGTCAAACATAGGAGGGAAGAACCCAATTAGACATTTCTTTTTGTTTGTTTGTTTGAATTAGTTAATTGAACACATGCATACACACCAAGAGAGGCATGCAGAGAAAAGTGGTTCACTTCCCAAATGCCCCAACAAGGCTGGGTCTGGGTCTGGGGCTGGGGCTGGGGCTAGGGGCAGAGCTCCAATCCAGGTCGACCATATGGAAGGTGGGAATCCAATTTAGCTGTCACCACTGCCTCCTTGAATTTGCATTAGCAGGTAGCTGGAGTCAAATCTAGGTATTCCAACATAAGACACAGTCACTTAACCAGTGGCTTTATCACTATGCTAAATAGCCAACCCTCTCTTGAACATTTCAACCTCAGTGGATGCCACATGGAGGAGACGTGAGGACCCCGTGCTGCTGTCTCCAGTTGTGCTATCTCAGCTGTTTGGAACCTTTCTCCTCACACAGTCAAGCAGAGACAGACGTCACCATAGTCTGCAGGAACCCCTGATCCACTGGAATCATGAAACCATGTGAGGATTATTGTGTTACTCCACTATTCTGGCGGTAATATCGAGAACACCAGAAGAGGCGACACACCTGCTTTCTTCCTCAGCTATATCTTACTTCCTGTCTTGCCCTTTTTTCAGCCTAGTCTTTCCTTAAGTCATGTGCTCGAGAACCATCATCCCAGCTCTTCTTCCAAATTATGCCAAGTCTGGTAGGTTATGTTATCTTTCACATTTTAATGGTGCTCAAACAAACAAAAAATGATGCGTAAAATCGCTTGGTGATTTATTCAAAATTATACAGCTAGTACTTGAGAGGTCAGGTGTTGGAGTCAGAACACAGAGTCTTTGTTCTTAAACAAAATGCTATACCTATGCTGCTTATCATGGGGAGGTTATTGTGTTAGGCAACCAGGCTGCATCTTCAAGTCAAATGAGGCTTGGAATATAAACAGCAGCAATGCACTTATTTTCTGATTTTATTTTTCATTTATAGGGTCTGTGTCTTCTACAGAGAGGCAGACTCCCCTGTCTTGTTTAGCATGTAAGCCTTCTGCGAGATGGCAGAAGGACAGCACATGGGGCTGTCTGGCTGGCAGCCAAGTGCAGTAACGTTCTGTTTGCACCATGCCAATCCTTTTGTCACTTGTTAAAAATTCAGTGTTATCTCCTCTCCCAAACATTGCTACCATCTGCCTACACATGACTTTGACAATGATTATGTGATAATTGCGTCTATGTGTCTGATACCAATTATTATTACGTGAAAAGACTGCAGCATTTCACTTTTACGCACCAATTATTTTAACTCTACCTTTCTAGTCTTGCCCCATCCTGTATCCTTTAAGTATGTTGCTGATTCTTTGAAAAGTTTATTGGGGCCAGTGCTGTGGCATAGGAGGTAAAGCTGCCACCTGCAGTGCCACCATCCCATATGGGTGCCAGTTCGAGTCCTGGCTGCTCCACTTCCAATCCAAGTCCCTGCTAATGTACCTGGGAAAGCAGTGAACGATGGCCCAAGTTCTTTGTCACCTGCACCCACATGGGAGTTTCTGTCTCTGTCTTTGCCTCTCTGCAACTCTGCCTTTCAAATAAATAAATAATCTTTAAGTAATAGTCTTGGGGCTAATTTTTTAAAAGATAACAACAGAATTATTATGTGGGCTGGTAAAAGTGTCCATTGAATTTTGTTAAATGCAGCCAAGATAATGTAATAGTTTTATAGTAACATTATCCTAAATACATACTTAAATAGGTATGCTTTTGCATTTATGGATCTTAAGCTTGTTTTCAAAGTTATTAGGAAATAATACATAATCTAAAATAGGAATTTGTTAGTGAATGCCTGAAATTGAAACAGTAAAATCTTTTCAAGATTCAAATCTAATAAACACATTGTTCATCTCAACCTCCTCACCACTTTAGCTGTAAAATAGTTAATATTTGCTACTTTCCTGGAGTAATTATAAAAGCACTTTTATATATGTGCCTCTCAGATGATGATCTTCCATGGAAATTCCTGGCAAGTGTCTCAGGGTAAACCACATGATGGGCTTAAAGCTTATTACAACTAAAGTCTAGGGAGTATAATGAGTGAGAGCCAGAAGTTAGGATTCCCCTGGGAGGAAAGCAGAGCTATAAATATCAGTGTAATTGGATCTTGGGATTTAACCTGGGAAGTCCTGGCAAACTGCCAAGTTCCCATTTAGTGAAAATACTGAGTGTCACACTTGAAAAAGAGTGTAGAAGTCAAAACCTAAAGGAAGTGCAGGGTTGGGGCATTAAGTACTGGACAATCACTATCTATAATTCTTTAACAAACAAACAAAGTTTCACTGTCTCTCTCCCTGTTAATTCTGCTGTTCCCAGAGCATTCCTTGAGTGAATTTCACTCGGTTTCAGAGATTGTGCTTTGTCATCTGAGTTTTTCTGTTTCCTCTGTAAGGTCTGCCTCAATACCACATTTTTCTCCATATCTCCTATTAGCATCACTGCCTCTGAACCCATGTTTTCTCATAGTGCCATGTTCCTTCACCTTACCACTTTTATCCCTTATGTTCTAATTATCTGTCAGTATTATTTACAATTACATCTCTAGAATATAAAATTACACATAAAGAACAGAGGAAAGAGTTCAATAGACATACATTTATTTCAATATTTATTGAGTAGCTACCACATTCTTGGAACAATGCTAAGTACTAAAAACACAACAAAATAATCCAAACCCTGTTTCTCCTTCTTTTTTTTTTTTTTTACATTTTTTGTTTTTTCCCACAAACCTTTTATTTGAGGTATGCAAACTTCATGCATGCATTTCATAAACACAACTTTAGGAACACAGTGATTCTTTCCACCCTACCAGCCCTACTTCCTCCTCTCTCTCCTATTCCCATTCTTATTTTTTAATAAGATCTATTTTCAATTAACTTTATATACATAAGATTAACTCCATACTAAGTAAAGTTTTCTAAAAACAGTATATATATAAAATCACTGTTCCTCAACAGCCGAGACAAGGGCTGTTCAAAATCATTACATTTCAAATTGTGAATTGCACTCCTATGGATTACCTTTCAGGTATTCTAATAGTTGCCACAGATCAGGAGAACATATGGTATTTGTCTTTTTGAGACTGGCTTATTTCGCTAAGTATAATTTTTTTTTTTTTTTTACAGGCAGAGTGGACAGTGAGAGAGAGAGAGACAGAGAGAAAGGTCTTCCTTTTGCCGTTGGTTCACCCTCCAATGGCCGCTGCGGTCGGCACGCTGCGGCCTGCGCACCGCGCTCATCCGATGGCAGGAGCCAGGAGCCAGGTGCTTTTCCTGGTCTCCCCATGGGGTGCAGGGCCCAAGCACCTAGGCCATCCTCCACTGCACTCCTGGGCCACAGCAGAGGGCTGGCCTGGAAGAGGGGCAACCGGGACAGAATCCGGTGCCCCGACCGGGACCAGAACCCGGTGTGCCGGCGCCGCAAGGCGGAGGATTAGCCTGTTGAGCCACGGTGCCGGCTAAGTATAATGTTTTCTAGTTGCATCCTTTTTTTTTTTTTTTTTGCAAATGACAAGATTTCATTTTTTTTTACCACTGTTTATTATCCCCTGGTGCACATATCCCATAATTTCATTATCCAATCTTCAGTTGAGGGACATTTGGGTTTATTCCATATCTTAGCTATTGTAAATTGAGTTGCTATATACATGGGATACAGACTTCATTTCTCTTGAGTAAACTCCGAGGATTAGGATGGCTACGTCATATAATAGGTCTATATTCAGAAATCTGACATCATGTGGCCTCCATGTGGACATGGACCACATACAATAAACAATACTTCTTTTGGAGCCCTTAATTTACTATCTTTATTCCAATAATTATTGTATGCTACCAAGAGTCCAGTCATTCTGCCACACCTTTAGCATTGGCTAACCTTCTTTTACCTTTCCTCATTTTTACCCATCTTAGACGTTATGGTCTATTTTTTTGTTTGTTATATAGTTTTTTTTTTATTTAATAAATATGAATTTACAAAGTGCAACTTTTGTATTGTTGTGGCTCCCCCCCCCAACCTCCCTCCCTACCGGGGCCCTCCCCTCTCCCACTCCCTCTTCCATCCCGCCCCTCATCGAGTTTCATTTTCAATTACCTTCATATACTGAAGATCAACTTAATATATACTAAGCAAAGATTTCAACAGGCTGCACTCACACAACAGCACAAGGTATAGGGTATTGTTCGACTAGTAGTGTTGTTTTTAAGTTTCATAGTAAAACACATTAAGGACAGAGATCCTACGTGGGGAGCATGTACCCAGTGACTCCCGTTGTTGATTTAACAATTGGCACTCTTATTTATGACGTCAGCAATCACCAGAGATTCTTGCTATGAGCTGTCTAGGCTATGGAAGCCCCTTGAGTTCACCAACTCTGAACTTGTTTAGTCAAGGCCGTATCACAGTGGAGGTTCCTTCCTCCCTTCAGAGAAAGGCGCCTCTCTCCTTGATGGCCTGTTCCTTCTGCTGGGGTCTTGTTCACCAAGATATTTCATTTAGATTGTTTTTTGCCCCAGTGTCCTGACTTTCCATGCCTGTGAGACTCTCATGGACCTTTTAGCCAGATCCGAATGTCCCAAGGGTTGATTCTGAGGCAGGAATGCTATTTTGGTGTTTGTCATTCTATGAGTGTGCTGTGTGTCCTGCTTCCCCTGCAGGATCATTGTCTCCCTTTTAATTCTATCCTTCATTATTTGCATGGTCTATTTTTATATTTATGTCCTTCTCTCCATTCTCAACTCTTTTTCCCTTTATAACACTGGCTTAGCAAACCCTCAAATACAGGTACACATTAGGGTCTACCTGTTGTGTTTCTCTAAAACTTCTGTGTGGCTAATCATGGCTACAGAAAAATATGTAATTCTGCTGACTGAATTTCTTCTACATTTGAGCACAAATTTCAAGGTACTCAGGAATTCTACTCTATGCATCTAATCAATTCACCCTCCACTGTTTCATAGTTCCTCACCTCCTGCCTGCCATGTTATCTGATTGTCTTTCCTTCCAAATCAATTCCATCAATATACAAACACACCTTTATATCCTCCATCTTATAAAAGAAACAAAAAAGCAAAGCTGCATTGTTCTCTAGCCACTTCTCTAATCATCAGCTAGCTTTTATAGCAAAATTCTTTCACAGAATGTTTTATGTCCACTGCTTCTACGTCCTGTTTTTTAGCCTCTCTTGGTTCCACTTTAACCAGCTTTTCATCTAGTCTTAGTTTACCAGTGATTACCATGTTGTCAAATCACGCTAACTCTTCTAAGTCTTCAAATTACTTTGTGGCTCATAGCACCAAGGAATTTTCAAGTTTCTTTGAGAGTGTGTTTCCTTGGTTTCCTCATTTCTTCTCTGTCCAGGCTCCTCTTTCCACTATAAATATTTTACTGCCCTTTGCAGATCTCTTTTGTCATCTCTCTTCTTTTAAACCACATCTTGGTTGATTTCACACATTTCCAGAGTTTTAATATATGTTCATATTTCTAAGATTCATTATTCTAAACTCATACATATATGGATAATTTGTATATGCATGACTATCTGATATTTTTCCCCGTGGTGTTTCTAAGCCTCTTACCTGTGCAGGATTTGGAATCAAGCTACTACAAGAGATGTTCCTCCTGCACCTCTTCTATCCGTGCTCTTCATGTCATTCAAATCTAAGCTTAAAAACCATTTCAGAAAAATCCCAACATAGCCACTCATTCAATCCCTCTCCAAACTATGCATTCTTTTAGCGTTTTTCTCACTAGAAACTAAGATTTAAGAGGACATGAATTCCTATACCTAGAACAAACATAACAGAGTAGGCAAAGATTTTGGTAAATGAAAAACTGAAATAAACAATGAATAAAATAGTTATAGCCATGTGTACTCTAAAGGAAAAGAGAGCTTGTGTTCAAAAATCAAATAAGTACAGAGTATGAATATAATTGTTGGAGATGAAATTTTCAGAAAAATGACTATGATTTAAAGAATGAGAAGAAATCCACTTTGCTTAAAAAGGGGAAACAGGTCTAACAAAGAAGGACTAGAATGACTAAAGGACACGATGAAAGAACTTGCAGAAGTTTAGGGATTATTCAAAGCTGGGGCACAATGAATGAAGGAAATAGGGGCTTGAGAGGACAAGGAGCAAAGGCAAAATCCAGGTATCAAGAGAGCTTGCTGACTGTGATGCAGAGTTTTGGCTCTATAGTTAGTGATAGAGAAAACCACTGGCAAGTTTTAAGCAGGAGACTAATATGATATTTTTTAATGAGGACTGGCTTTTGCTGCTCAGTGGATACTGGATGAAAGATGAGTAAAAGCAGCAGGAAAGTGGCTGTGTGGCTGTTATAAGAATGCAGGGAAGAGATAATGCTGATGAGTCTCAGTTGTTACTATGTATGGACAAAGTGATAGATTTGATATTTATTTTGAAGATGCAAATGATAGATTTTGCCAATAGATTGAATTTGAAATGGAATAAAGGAAAAATAGATTTAAACATAACTTATGTTTCTGTCTACACTCATGAAGTGCCCTTCATGGGGTATAAGATGCATCATGTCGCATGTCGTCATGTATGTTGTAATTGACATCAGTATAAATCATACAAATTTTTAACTGGTCATTCCAGTAATGTCTACAATTCAGATTAATATTTATTTCTTCTGTAACTCACATAGGGTTAGAGTAGAGTAAAACTGTGTGTAATCCCAAAGCTGGAGGCTTCATTTACTCTATTCCATAGTTGCCAAATGTTGTGCTTTTTTTAATGGAAAATTAAAATGTCAGAGGATGTTTTCCAGTTTCCATGTAGGAGCCTATATGTATAGCTATCCTTCTAACATCTAAATATTTTTCAACCACATTGTGTGAAGCCCACATATACTAAGACTTGAGAGGTGAAGGTAAAGAGTAACCATCCCAACAACACAGTACTAAATTATAAAAATTAATGGAAAAATAAGAAAAGAAAGAGGTTGGAGGGTAGGAGTCAGGAAGGGAGAGAGTGTAGGGTGTGAAGTATCTTTATGCTCTTAAAACTGTATATATGAAATGCATGAAATTTGTTCCCTTTATATAAACAAAAGAAAAAGTTAAAAAGAAGAATTGAAAGTTAAGTTGGACAAACTATGCACAACAGCATGTCAGAAGAGACAGTGTCAGTACAAAAGATAATAGTAAATAATCAAAGAAAATATTGGACAAACAGCTAGAAATTGTTAATTAAGAGCAAAAAATCAATATCTTTATTATTATACTTGTATGTCAGCAAATTACCTAGAAAGTTAGGCCATATAATAATAATAAAAAAATCACAGGATCAGAGCCACATTTTCACTATAGCCATGTCCCAGAATAATTCTGCAAAATCAAAAGCTTGTCTGGAATTTTGGTAAGCCGATTCTTTTTTTTTTTTTTTTTTCTTGGCTAAACTTCCATGTGATCATTCTGAGCTAGGTTTACCAAGGAGATCCTTGTATAGCTCTGAGTACTATGGTAATATGACCACAACCACCACTATTTTCCATCCCCTTTCCATATTTATAAAATCCACATTCTATGATGAAAATGGGAAAAAAAAAAACAGTATCAGGAAAACTAGAGATTTTGTTTTGCTTTTGTGATCTTTAATTTGGAGTTATTCTATTCTGAGTTCCCCTTGCCTATTGCAGACAGGGGATACCTTGAGCATAAACTCTAAAGAATTCAGTATTCACTGTAGATTCCCACTGAAAGTTTCATTTGGCTGGTTTCCCTGACATGCAGAACAATAGGTCAAGTGTAAATGGAAATTACAGATCTATCACATAACTAGTGAAGACAAAGTGTTTTATGGCAAGGTGAGTGTTGGTGTATATCTCCAGGGAATACCACAGGCATTTTGGATCCAATGAGAAAAAACACTGCAGTAAACCTGGGATTCTGGAACCCCATAATTTAAATATACTCTGTAGCAGGCAGCCACATGATGCCAAGTCAGTAATATTCTACTATTAGCCAATTCATAATTTACATTTTAAAACTTATGTAAAATTATATATCTTTTGCACCCTGATGTTCATTAGAAAAAGGTGATTTCTCAAGGATAGTGCCAAAGAAACACTGTAGGACATGAAGCTAAACAGGTGAAGAAGTTTTCATTCAAGACTGTTGTAGTTGGGGGTGGGAATCAACCTCAACTGTATGGAGAACAAAGGTGGGACAGTCTAAGAGCTGGAGTGAATTAATGAAAAAGTACTGGAGGGCTGTACAGACAGTGTTGGTTAATCTGCTTTAGCCACCCATGTCTGACAATTGGTACTTGTAGACTCCCACCTGCCTACGAAGACTAGGAGACAAGAGTGCTATGTTTCTTCATGATTATATTTCTAGAATATTTACATCTTGGGACTAGAAGGAATTTTTAATTTCAAATTCTCTTCAGTGAGCGTTCTAAGCAAAGGTCAAGGTCAAACTATGAGGAAGCAACCTGTCTAACAGTTAGCCAAGTAGAGATAAATACTAAGCTTCTCTTCGTCAATGGTTACAGAAATAATTTCCTGCAGAAATTCTGCTAACATTTTCTTTTACAAGGAAAAAAACTTTTAGCTTGAGTTATTCAGAGTGACATGCAGAGACTTCTAGGAACTCTCGATTAGGTTTATGAGCTTCTCAGAGATCTATGTCATGGCTCTACCTCTCACCTGCTAAGATCTCTAACACTGTTTTGAAAAAGACTGTGCTACAGCATGGGATCCTAAGATGCTGGGCTGAGGCACAAATGTTATTAGCCTCTTCTCCAGCCAGCAGGAAACCCCTGGGGAGGGCGTTGTGTGTAAGAAGGCTAGAGGTAATGTGGAAGGGAAACGCAATTGCTTCTGACTGCTAATGTTTAATCTGTCCCCTCCAGAAATGAAAGCAGCCCTTTATCTTTGAGGAGAAAAAGGTGATTTAGAAGGAGAACAAGATGACACCAGTAGTTGATGCTGATGCCTTAGTAGTAAATTCGATTCAGTGTATGACTTATGTGAATTTCAAGACTGAGATAAACTTCACTAATGTAATGGCTTCTGGGGAATAGTTCAGAATTTCTTTTAAGTTTCTTAAGCTGCTATTGCCTTGCCATTCTGGGCTACGTTGTAGTGGAAGTGTTTGATCTGACACATTTAATGAATGACTTGTCATTTCTATCATCTTAGAATTGTGCTCCAGGCTGAACCCTGACACAACTTGAATGGAAGCCTTAAGGTTTTTTTGTTTTTCTCGTATCTGAGAATTTATAATTCAATATAAGACAAAGAGTAATGCATTTGGGAACAGTAAAAACACTTTAATAAAAGTCTATTTCATAATCAATTTATTAATTTTATATTTTCAAAATATTAATTTAATGCAGTTGGTAAGTCCCATGGATTTTAGCTATCTTTTGTTATATAATACAGACATAATTATCCTGATATCATTATTGTGTACATATGGTTTTAACACTCTTACATCACACATTGATATGAAATCTTATGAAGAAATACAATTTTATAGGTTTGAAAAAGAGTGGTCTTAAAATAGTTTTATCAAAGTATAACAAGATAAATTTAATATATTTACAGTGTATGGTTTGATGAATTTTGACAAACATATCCAAACATGAAACTATCACCAAATCAAGAAAATTAACACCATCTATTACCTAAATTTCCTTGTCCACATTGTTTAAGCCTTTTCCATTCTAGTCTGGACAGCAATGCCAAATTCTAATCTACTTTTTGTTATTATACATGAACTTTAAATATATAGAGTTTTATTTCAAATGATTTATGCAGGAGGTGCTTCTTCAATTTATTTTCATTTTTACAAGAAAGTTATTTATTTGCAAGGCAGAGTGACACACAGAGAGTGGGGAAGGGGAGACAGTGAGAGAGAGAGAGAGAGAGAGAGAAAGAGAGAGAGAGAGAGAGATCTTCTGTCTGCTGGTGCACTCCCCAAATGACTGCAACAAGGCCAGGCTGAAGCCAGGAGCCTGGAACTCCACCAAGTCTCCCATGCGGGTGACGGGAGCCCAGGCACTGTCCTGCTTTGCTGTGACCTAGTGCGTTAGCAGGCCGCTGGTTCAGAAGCAGAGCAGCCTGCCTTAGAACTGGTGCTTTCAACGGATGGCAGCATGGCAGGCCTTGACTTCACCTGCTGTGCCACATTCTCAACCCTCAACTTTCTTTTAGCACCGTATTTAATTGTGAGGTTTATCCATGTTTTAGTCATTATGAAGAATTCATTATTTTAATTGCTAAAAGAATTCTGTATAGGCTATTGATTCAGAGTAACTTGAAACTGGTTGGAGGAAGTGCTTCAGAACACTCAAAATAGTGTCCATTCACCTGACATGTAGAAAGTCAATCACTCACATCGAGTGGTGGAAAAACTGAGATGCTTATGTAAAGCGCAGAGCAAGGAGCCGGGCAGCTCTTGGTTAATTACCAGGATCCCTGGGGAGTTCCGGGCAAGGCTTTTAAAGATTGAGGATAGGGTGAGAGGTGCATGTTCAGCTTGTGTCCCAGTTCCTTGTTGGTCTGCAGTGTCCACAGCCTTCCTGCGACTGGTTGGCAACGTATGTACTGTAAGGGATCTTGAAGATGGCGGAACAAGCTTCAGTTTGTCTGGGGACTACATGCAGATGGTAGCTACTTTTTTCCCTGGGCTTAGATTTCCTGTAAAAGGGGTTCCTAGAAACAAGTCCTGACATCGGCATATCTGTTGGCAAAACAAATGACCTCACGGAATTGGGCCAGATCCACTTCATCTGGGTCTCACATGTGGGAGGATAGAGTTCCACGCACTTGGGCATCCCTGCTTTTCCAGGCACATCAACAGGGAGCTGGATTGGAAGAGGTGTGGCTGTGCCACAATTCTAGCACAAAAAATAAAGAACTTGTAATCCTTCCTTTTGTTAATCTGGTTTCCAGTCACTGTTATTTGTTTTATTGCTAATTCTGCAATAATTTACTGCTTAAAAATCTCTGTATAATCTTAAATAGAAAAGATGATAACAGTTTTCATTTTCTTGTTCTTGACTTTAACATACAGTATTCAAATTTTATCATTACGTATATTATGAGCTATAGATTTTCTTAGATGACATTTACTAGGGTGCATACCCTTTCTAGTTTGCCAATTCTTAAGATGAACTATTACAACTTGTTAAGTGATTGTTTCATCTCTATCGAGTTGTTTTAGACATTTTCTGTTTAGTTTTAATTAGAACAAACTGCATTGATTGATTTTCAAGTATTGAAGTAACCTAGTGTTTCTAAGATAAATCCTTAGATTTCATAATACTCTTTGTCAGTTTTGTGTGTGTGTGTATGGGTGTGTTTGCATCTGTTTTCATAAGAGAGTGAACAGTATTTCTATGTCCATGTCTGCTTTTGCTATCAGGACACATCTGGATTCAAAGAATGCATTTTGAAGTATCACTTTTTGATTTTCTGGAATAGCGGTTCTGTAAATTTTCATTGCATGTATTTTGAAGTTTTCTATTCTGTGTATTAATATTTGGAATAATTAATTAATTTTAATTTTATTTAATAAATAATTAATTTTCTTCATACCCAGAAATAATATTTGGTATTAAGTCTATATGGTATAACAAATATAAGCACTCCAGGTCTCTTTTGATTACAGTTAGTGGTTTTCTTTCTCACCTCATTTACTTTCAATGTACTTGTGTTTTATACGTGAATTTCATTTTATGTGCATAGCATAGAGCATGGGCCTTTTCTTTAAACACATCTGACCATTGCTACTTTTTATTTGTATCTGGTCATTCCTCTTTTTTAATTTTTTTTTAAGATTTTATTTATTTGTGTGAGAGGTAGAGTTACAGACAGTGAGAGAGAGAGACAGAGAGAATGATCTCCCATCCGCTGGTTCACACTGCAAATGGCTGAAATGGCCTGAGCTGCATCGATCCGAAGCCAGGAGCCAGGAGCTTCTACCAGGTCTCCCACCCTGGTACAGGGGCCCAAGCCATTGGGCTATTTTTTACTGCTTTCCTAGGCCATAGCAGAGAGCTGGATTGGAAGAGCAGCTGGGACTAGAACCGGCACCCATAAGGGATGCCAGTGTTGCAGGCCGAGGATTAATCTGTGCCATAGCACTGGCCTCTGGTCATTCACTTTCATTTTAACTATTTATATGGCTAGATTTGTCTATCTTCTTGTTATTTGTTTTGTGTGTGTCTCCTTTTTACTTTGTTCCTCTTTTCTTCCCTTTATGCCATATTTTATATGATGAATTTTTTATCTTATTTCATTTGTGCTTAATAGAAATAACACTTTTTTTACTTTAATGAATATTTCAGTGTACAAAATACATTTTTCATTTATCATAACTCAACTTAAGTGATATTATACCATTCATGAATAACTTGCTTTATAATTTAATATGAATGTAGCATATTATCTTTATGCCTGATTTTGCAGTTTTCTTTATTTTTCTTGTAATTGGAGTTCAATGGCTTACTTGGACATAAGATTTATAGTTTCAATCAAATTTGGACATGTCTGGTCATTTTTCTTCAAATAATTATTTGTCCTGTTGTACCTCTTCTGTCTTTTTTCTTTAATAGACTTCAATTTTGTGAAAGTTAAGTTGCTTCACAGCTCATTTATTGTCTGAAATTTCATTAGTTTTTTTTTTTTTTTCCTATGGACTTTATCTTACATCACTTGACTCCATCTTCAAATTCAGTAATCATTTCTTTACCACTATTTTGCCTTTTATCTGGTATGTGCTTTTTTAAAGTCTTAAATATAGCTTTCCACTCTAAAGTTCTCCATGGGTGACTTTATAGTTTTCATGTATTTATTTAATTTTTGAACACAGTTATGACTGTTTTGAGGTTCTTCTCTGGTAATTCTAGGATCTTTGTCAGTTCTATCCAGTTTTGGAATAACTGGAGTATTTCCCTCACGGTGCTTCATGTGTGTGTGTTTGCTTTTGTAATATTCAGTAAGTTTTTCTTGGATTCAAGGTATTATAGTTCTTACCTTATGAGGTGCTACAATTGTTTGCATTTTGTATTTTATTTTCCTAGTTCTAGGCCACAGGGAAGGTAGCTGGATGCGATTTCAGGTCTTCTACCGAGAGCAAGCCAGCTCTCGGGCTGTTTATCTGTCACCTCCTGAAGAAGAGCACTGTGGACTCTGTTCCGTGCACCGTGTTTCATGACCAGCATTCTGTTCTTCTGCTGACATCATCACCACGCTCGTCTTCTGTGAGCACTGAGTGCCACCACCACTGACTCATCCTGGAGGTTCTTGCTTATCTTCAGTTAAGTTCATCATGCACGTGCTATAACTAAGAGATGTGCAGAGGCGAAATTCTCTCTTGTCTATGAAGTTCCCTCCTCTCCAGTTGTCTGTCTTCCAAAGTTTGCTTCGGTTTCTCCAGCCTCTGATGTCTTTCATTATAATTCAGATAATTAGGGCCAGTGTTGTGGCATAGCAAGTAGCTCCACCTCCTTCACAGCTGGCATTCCATCTGGGCACTGGTTGGTGTCCTGGCTGCTCCACTTCCAATCTAGATCCTTGCTAATGAGCTAGAAAAAACAGTGGAGGATGGTCCAAGTTTTTGGACCCCTGTTACCCACGTGGGAGACCCTGATGAAGCTCCTGGTTCCTGGCTTCAGCCTGGCCCATTGCTAGCTGTTTTGGCCATTTGGGGAGTTAACCAGCAGATGGAAGATATCTCTTGCTCTCTGTATCTGTTTCTCCCTCTCTGTTATTCCACCTTTCAAATAAAGGAGTGGGAGGGAAGTTATGGGGGGCGGGGCTACTGTAATCCATAAGCTGTACTTTGGAAATTTATATTTATTAAATAAAAGTTAAAAATACTATGTTAACAAATAGTCATTAAAATTAGTCATCTAGAAGAAATTTCCTAGTTTTCTTAAACCAATGAAAGTCGAAAAAGAAAATAAAGAAGTGAATTTTTAGGAAGCAAGTAACCAAAATCAAATTGGCTGCACAAATAAAAGAGTAGTTCTGAGGTGGGTTAAACTGGATAAGAACAACCAAAGAGCTGCAACAAGGGATAAAGAAATTGAAGTGATATGATAGACCCTGAAATTTGAAAGGTTGGAAGGTAGTTATGACTTTAAAACATTTTAAAAATTAATTTATATTTTATTTTATTTGAAAGCAGGTTGAGAGAGAGAGAGAGAGAGAGAGAGAGAGAGAGAGAGAGAGAGGAGAGAGAGAGAGGAGAGAGAGAGAAAGAGAGAGGAATTCCTAAACTAGGAGTTTCTCAAAAGATAATGTGTACCTGTCATTTATGTTCCCACAATATAAATATTCCTTGTTTTTCCAGATCTTCACAAAAATCTGGTTGTATCCAAAGAATCTCAGACATGTTTATGAAGCAGACTAACTGATCAAGGTTGAAAAAGTCTTAATAAACTGTCTCTGGCTGACACACTAAAGCAATACTTGACGAGTCCCATTCCCAAGAGGTAATTTATATGAATTACAAAAAGTGGATGTGATGAAACTATGAGATAATCACCTGTCTTGTTTTGCTCAATTTCAGAATAAGATTTTTATGCTTGATCCAACAAAATACAGTTATACATTACTTAACCACGGAATACGCTCTGAGAAGTGTGCTGTTAGTTTATTTTGTCATTGTGAACATCACAGAGTGCACTTACCCAAAGCAAGATCTCCACAGCTTCACTAGGGATGTGATCTGAAGGGATCACCATCAAATGCATGGCTCATCACTGACTGAAATGCTGTTACGCAGCGCACGATGACAGCTTTTATGCAGTAGAAGCTGCTCACTTGTAAACAGCTCCCTGTGCGTTAGTCTTCCCTTTCTTGAGCATGCCAAAATCTAGTAGCTTGAAACAATAAATATCCAATGTCTCGTGTTTTCTGTGGAGAGCAGTCAGGCTTACCTGAGCTGGGTGCTTCTGTTTCAAGGTTTCTCTCCAGGGGACACAATGTTAGCCAGCTGGGGCTGTAGGGCTCAAAGGAGGGACAATTCCCTTCCAGATTTTACGATGGGCATGTGCACTCATGGGCTCTTACGTTAGTATTCCACTTCTTCACTAGTTGTTGGCCGTAGATCAATAGGTAATAGATAATAGGGGGGATCAAGACATGCAAACCGGCTTTCCCCTGAGCAAGGGAAGAGAATCCTTTGAAAGGGAGTCTTTGTGCAACATGATTTCTGAAGTAATTTCCCCATTATTTTTTACCTGAAATAGGTAAAATAGAAAAGGTTAATGTTAAGCTAAAGGAGTTTAAACAGATAAAGCTTCAAAACAAGCTTTGTTATTCTGAAAATGGTACAGGGACAAAAGGTTTCAATAAAAGAAACAACACAAATTATAGAAAGCACTTAGCAGCTTGTCGTCATAATAAGAAGTCTATGGGGAGAAATCACTATGATTGTTGGCATAAGTATTAATATATGTTTTATGCTGAGTGTATGAACATTTATGGTGAGGAAAATGTAGTTATAACAATATGCATATATGTGATTACAATATTCAGTAATTTTATAGCACCCATGTCTGTGTAATGAGGTTCTTCACACTTTTTAATTCGGTTTATGTAATTTTTATTTTTAAGTTTTTCTAAATAATGTTTTCTTTTAGGATTAAAAAATATGGGGTTTGGTTATTTGATTGAATGTATTCTCTTTCCATATTCATTTTATACATCTCAATTTATTCCAGGGCTAATCCTCCTGACCCTCATCTCTCAGATTCACAGAGTCCTGCACTTTTTAACCTCTTTGGTATGATTTTTGTCTTTTGTACAGCTGATTCTAATTCCATCTTAACAAGAGACATCCTTGGGCATTTTTATTAATTTGATTGCTACATTTCTTCTTTCAGACACAACTTAAGATTATTTTTTAGCATAGAAATATTTGATCATAGATTCTCAACTATTTCTTTTCTTAGAAATTATATCATTATATACTTTGGTATATATCATTATATGCTTTGGTGGCATTCTCACAAATATCCCAAACTAAGGATAGTGTGACCTGCATATAAAGCATGTAATAAATTCTGTGTGTGTGTGTGTGTGTGTGTGTGCGCGTGTGTTTTGTTAAAAGATTCTGCAAATTATTCTGGTAAACGTCTCTTTAACCTTCAAGTTAAATTTGTCCCTTAAGAGCTCATATCCACCTGAGACATTTAATTTTCCAGGTCTTGGCTGTGGCACATCATGTGGAGTGGTGGAAATAGCCGGACACTTATTATCAGCTGACCTAGGTTCAAGTCCTTGCTCTGTCACCTACAATTCTTGTGACTCAAGGCAGTCAGTTTGCCTTTTTTGCTTCCCTTCCATGATTTTAAAATAGATAAAATATCTTATAATGAGATTGTCAGAATAAGGTGAATTCATACAAAAACTCTTTGTAAGATAAAGAGCGTCGCATAGCCAAAGGAGGGCTTATTACTGTCTTTTAAGTTTGAAGTGCGCTTACTTAACTTCTCAGACCTTTTTTGCACTGTGCTCTCAGTCCTTTCCTTATTTTGAAATCTCATACTACAGGCTCCTTTTCAAACTTGTTAACGCTATCAATCGGTTCTAACTGGATCTTTCTTATTGGCCGGGGTCAAGTCTACAGTCATGTTGTGTCAAAAAGTTGGTATCTCATAGGGAATATATTTTTGAAGAAAATTGATTAATCAGATGATTTACTGTGAACATAAAACAATCAGAATGATTGTTTAAAAAAATCTTGATATATAACATGGAAGTCTGTTGCCTAAAATTAGTTTTTTTTTGTTATTTCAAATTAATCTGTCTGAAATTATTTATTCTGTGAGATCTCTATTTTGTATATTTCCAAAATTAGAAAATATATTTTATAGTTTATATCACACTTATATTGAATAAAGAATAATGAATATGTTTTTCTTAAATTGATATAATCAAACTAATGAATCATTGGATTTTTAGACATATTTTTGAAACTTTATATTTCTATATATATATATATATATATTCTATTGAATGTTGCCTAATAGAAGATGAAGGAATGTCAATTTCTAATTTAAACATTAAAATTAAATTCATTTATAAAACTTAAGCTGCTGTTTATTTAATGCAATATCTCCAATTACATGTAGATATATATTCATGGATATGTGAGCCTATACAATAAATTTAAAAGCTATTTTGGGAGTCTAATATCTAGCAATATCTCCATTCATTCTTAATCTTTTTTTTTTTTTGACAGGCAGAGTGGATAGTGAGAGAGAGAGAGAGAGAAAGGTTTTCCTTTACCATTGGTTCACCCTCCAATGGCTGCTGTGGTGGGCGCACCACACGGATCCGAAGCCAGGAGCCAGGTGCTTCCTCCTGGTCTCCCATGTGGGTGCAGGGCCCAAGCACTTGGGCCATCTTCCACTGCACTCCAGGGCCATAGCAGAGAGCTCAATTCATTCTTGTTCCTTCCTGGCTGCTTTCTGTGTCTTCCTCTTTCTAAATATTATAACTGTATAATAATTGTAAAAATTCTGTACCTGGGAAAGCCAGGACTTGAGTTTTGCTATTATGTTACTAATGGAGAAATATAAGGCACTCTTTATAATGCCCAATTACCAGGACATCTTTTAAAATCAGAATTTGAATTTCAAAAATGTGTAATAGAAGCAGAATTTTTGGGAACAATGATAGTATGACAACATATTTTTGTCAGGTTCTGTATAATTTAATGAACATGGGCAAAGAGCTTTGCCTTGGCCCATCCTACACACTATTGCCCGTAATGCCTGGGGAACTAAGTGGGCCAATAAAACTTAAATTTATCAGTTTTCTGTTTTTAATCCAATAGACCTAATTAGAAGAAACTGAGGAGTAAGACTTAAGAGAAACAAACAAAAATAACAAATTAGGACTAAGCAATGCACCCTCGCAGGTGAACATTCTAGAAGAGTTAAGGCAATTGAAAGTGATTAGGATTCAAATATGTGAATATTTTCTGATTTATTTTAATAATGACTCAGCTATGTTTTCAAAAATATCCAAAGATATTTTTTTCAAATTACAATCTTAATTTTAACATAATTTTTAATTCATGTGGTAATTAACAGAAAATATTGTCATAATAAAACCCATATCATTCTTAGTTATAATTTCCTGTCATCTGAGTGTAGTTTAAATGCAATGGATGAGAAAGTATTACAACTATTATTAATATGATTGTTATTTGGAGCTTCTATAATGACTGTAATAATTTTGGATTTGCTGCTAAATTAGCCATTTATGAAAGATTTAGTGAGTGGTTCCCAAAACTGGAAATATTTTTAAGGTGGAGAATTAGAAGAAAATGCCTATTTTTGTCTCTATTTTCTGTCTCTCAATTTCGTGTTCCCAAATTACTGAACATGTACAAATCTGAACTTTCCTGGCCCCTGTTTTAAAGTCAACAGCACACTTTATTATTTTAAAAGACGAACAATGTCCCATATTGATTTATTATTGGTTGAGTTTCGAGCATCCCTCTGTGTACAATGTTCAATACTAGCAATTTCAAATTATTTCCTCACCTTAGGGTAAACACCATCTTAGACTAACGTCATTTGATAACATGCAATTCTGCAGGTCATATTTTACGTTGCCATTGACAATATTTTGATGAATGACTTTAAAATAAAATAAATCTATGTTATAAAACAAATGGCCTTGTACACTTTTGCAATCATAATGGATGCTTTTAACAGTTTAGAATGTCAAAAGTAATTCGAAACCCAATGAAAATAAGCCAGTGGTAGTGTTTTGCTTTGCATGAAAATTATCAGAATCCTTCCAAGTGCTCCTACTGAAGCCATGGCTTGTGGGCACACCTGAGATACAGGCACAAATGATGTTCATGTGGAAATAATTCAGCTGGTTCTTCAATAACCAACTTTTTCTTTTTCTTTCTTTTTTTTTTTCACAGGCAGAGTTAAACAGAGAGAGAGAGAGACAGAGAGAAAGGTCTTCCTTTTTCCGATAGTTCACCCCCTCAAGTGGCTGCTATGGCTGGCACCTTGAAGCCGGCGCGCTGCGCCGATCCGAAGCCAGAAGCCAGGTGCTTCCTCCTGGTCTCCCATGCAGGTGCAGGGCCCAAGTACTTGGGCCATCCTCCGCTGCCTTCTCAGGCCACAGCAGAGAGCTGGACTGGAAGAGGAGCAACTGGGACGGAATCTGGTGCCCCAACCAGGACTAGAACCTGGGGTGCTAACAGTGCAGGCAGAGGATTAGCCAAATGAGGCCCTGAGCTGGCCATCAATAACCAACTTTTGAGAGCATGGGGGGGGGCACTCAATTGGTGGAAGTCAGATTCTATTTCTCAGGATGCAAAATTCCATTAATGTAGATATTAAATTGGGAAATTTTTATATTTTGAGCTGAATAGGACAGAGAAATAAATACTCCTTAATTCAGAAAGTTGTCCTTCAAAACTAAATTATAAAACAGTGGCTTTTCAATACAGTATTTTTAAACTGACATGTTTGAGTGATATTCAAATGATTGAGAAAAGAATCTTTTTTTTTCCCTTTCAATTCTCTTTATATACAGAAGATCAGTTTAGTACATATTATGTAAAGATTTCAACAGTTTGCTCTCACATAGGGACACAAAGTGAAAAATACTGTTGGAGTACTAGTTATAGTATTAATTCACAATGTACAGCACATTAAGGACAGAGATCCTACATGATTTTTTTTAAATTGATTAATTATCTATGCATTTTCCAATTTAACACCAAGTTTTTTTAAATCATTTTAAATTATCTTTATATACAGAAGGTCGATTCAGTATATACTAAGTAAAGATTTCATCAGTTTGCACCCACACAGAGAAAAGAATCTTTAATGTATTTCATTCTGATTTCATAATCATGGCCATACCCTGTGAAATCCTGTTTTCCCAAAGAAGGGCATTCTGTCTCAAATTGTAGAAAACAGCAATAGTTCAATCAGAAGAAATAATAATTTAATCTCAAGTAAGAATTTTGTAATGACTTGTGTTTACAGAAAACTATCTTTAACTGGCCAGAAGACACTGATCTTTAATTGATTGACTCCTGCAGTTGTCCCTTGACATTATCACATTATTATTCTTCACATTAATGAGCTTCCTAACATCTTTTGCATTTCAGACTACTTAAATTAATATTCTTTCTGTATTTTGAATCACAAATATTTTTGACAGAGTTAATAAACTATTGCATCATTATCAACGATCCAACAGTCTTTCTTTTCTTAATTTAAGCTACATGTACCTGAGCAACAAAAATTTCAATATGAGAACATGGAATATGAGTAGGTAGGAGCAAAAACTTAGTGAGATACTGAAAATCCCATAGGCAATCCAGCAGCAATACCAAGGGGTGCTGGACGATCGACAGTCATTCCCACAGATCCGGTCCCGCTTGAGGGAAGGAATACCGACCTTTGATGCCTTCTTAAAATCCCTTTGTGGTTACCAAAATGTTACCAGAGAAGCAAGGGTTCTTGTCATCATGCAAGAAAGAATTCAGGTTGAGACATAGTAAGTGGAAAGCAAAATAGCAAGGTTTATTTGGGTAGGGACATCTGTAAGAAAAGATGGGCACCTCTCTAGACAGAACCTGAGAGAAAGTGCTCAGTTGCTCAGACTGCAGGAAAGCGAGGTTACATGGTTGAGTCGAGAGAATACACCTGGGCAGGCCAGGCGGGCGGCTCCAGAGAGTCAGAAGCCTGAGCGCACAGTCCAATTGAGGCTGGGGATTTTTAAGCGGATGGGTCTTGCCCCCCACCTCTCCTCCTGGAACAAATGACTTTTTGGATGAAAATATGAAAAATTCCTTTCTGAGTTTTCCCCCTGAAGTTATCAGACAGGGGGAAGCCTGGCTGGTGTTGCCCCATCTTAGAGGAACCTTAGAGTAAGGATGGTTATTGGGTAGAAGGGGCAGGGTGTTTGAAGTGTAGATGCTGGGCTGCACCTGGAAGGTTATCAGGATGACTTCGAGATGCGGATGCTGGACCTAGATGTCAACCCCTTAGGCCTTTGTCACATACACATTAGCTTATTTCTAACTTCCTACCTAACAGTTGTATATTCAAAACAAACCCAGAATCTAGAACTTGCTATCATTGGCCTAAGCGACCATATTATAGCTTAATTGCAGTTATAACCTAACAGATATCTTCTCCCCCTGCACTAATGTCCCAGAGTATACTCTACATATAAATAACTGATTTTTTTAAAAGTTTTATTTATTTATTTGAGAGGTGGAGTTTCAGGAAGAGTGGGAGAGACAGAGAGGTCTTCCATTCTCTGGTTTACTCCCCAAATGGCCACGGCAGTAGAGCTGGGTTGATCCAAAGCCAGTAGCCAGGAGCTTCTACCTGGCCTCCCACATGGGTGCAGGAGCCCAACCACCTGGATCATCCTCCACTGATTTCCCAGGCCACCAGCAGGGAGCTGGATTGGAAGTGGAGTAGCGGGGACTTGAACCAGTGCCCATATGGCATGCTGGCACTGAAGACAGAGGCTTAACCTGCTATGCCACATCACTGTCAGCAGTGAATTTTTTAAAGGATGGTCCATTTTTCTGTGCTCAATTTTCTGTTGGGCCTTCCTCATTTCCTTCATATTAAAAGGAGATTTTTCTGGCAGAAGCTTGAGGCTTTGCATAACTCTTTTGTGGGCTGTCTTGATTGTACAAAAGTACTAAAATCGGCCGGTGCTGTGGCTCAACAGGCTAATCCTCCACCTTGCGGTGCCGGCACACCAGGTTCTAGTCCCGGTCGGGGCGCCAGATTCTGTCCCGGTTGCCCCTCTTCCAGGCCAGCTCTCTGCTGTGGCCCAGGAGTGCAGTGGAGGATGGCCCAAGTGCTTGGGTCCTGCACCCCATGGGAGACCAGGAAAAAGCACCTAACACCTGGCTCCTGCCATCAGATCAGCGCAGCACGCTGGCCGCGGTGGCCATTGGAGGGTGAACCAACGGCAAAAGGAAAACCTCTCTCTCTGTCTCTCTCTCTCACTGTCCACTCTGCCTGTCAAAAAAAAAAAGTACTAAAATCTCCCAAGTTCTCAAGGACCTGCTGTATTTATCTTTTCTAGCTTATCCCAAGAACTTAAGGAGGCCACATTGTTTTGGCAGAGTCTCAGAAGTAGCATGAAAAAGAGACTGGAAAGGGGCAAGACTATAGCCACAATCTCAATTCTAAGTTTCAGATGAGGAGAGATTTAACAAGGAATGGTGTGGGAGGAGAGACAAGATCCAATAGCTCTTTTCAAATTATCATTTGGAGTGAAAGGGAGATTAAGTTGGGTCAAATTTGTAAGCTGAGAATGTCATTTATAGACAAACATAGTTGATGGTTGTGATAAGGGGTCTCACCTCTGTGCCCCAAATTTATTTATTAGAAGAATGAGAGTAGTAATTGTACCTATATGATGGGGTTACTTTGAAAATTAAATGGGATGATGCATGTGAAGTGTTTAAATCAGGGACTGGCACACAATAAGTTCTTAATGAATGGAGCCAGAAATGTTAAATAATTTAATCAAGCCATACAATTAGATAAGTGATGAAGTCTGGATTCAAGTGTATCAGTTGGAATCTGGTCACTTCACCTGATACAGGACAGAAACAATCAGAAGCGGCACTGGCTTGTGGTGTAGCTATGGTGGTGAGCTTGGGTTTGGACGGGGAGATGCTGATGTGGAGCAGGAAGGGGAGTCCAGTTGGATACATGGGTGTATAGCTTGAAGAGATCTTGGCCAGGGACACCCTTTTCCCCACAGTCATCCCTTAGAGTATGTGAAGCTGTGTTCATCAAGGGTGCACTACCTGATAGATATCTGACAAATTGTGTTAATAAAATTGAGTGACCAACATGGTGGTTAAATTCTTTAAGTGATTTTCATCATGTGTTTTTATTTGATCGTTGGTCTCTTGCCACATTTTTATGATGCCATACAAGTGCTAACCATAATAGAAATGTATATCTAAGAAACATCATAATCAGTTTAATGTTTAAAGATTTCTATGTTAAAAATGACCCTATTAAGAAATTAACTTTCAGTCAAAATAAATTTCTGAATTTCATCGCCTTCAAAAAAAAAAAATGGAGATTTTTCATGGAGTGTGTGGCAAACCAGAATTGTTTCCACACTCTGTGATGAAAAGCATGTTCTCACTATCCTATCTTCCCATACCCCACTGCTCATTTATTTCCAGAAACTCTGGACTTTCAGATTTGTGGGGCAAACAGAGAAAATGCTTCATTACTTCTTCCTCCAAGCTCTTTTTCAGGTAGTTATGGTTGCTTCACCATTTCTTTTAATTATCTGTGAAAATGTTAACCAACTAGAGAGCCATGCATTGTATATCTCTATAAAATAGCAAATCCACTGTCTGTTTAATACTCACTATCTCACTCTCATCTATTAAACCTATTGCATGATGTGTTTCATTGTCTTTATATCTGCTTATTGTCTGTCATGTCTAGAACATAACCTGTACCTGCAAGGGGAATGCCTTTTCAACTCTGAGTACTGCCCCATCAATTATACTGTACCCTAAACAATACCCAATACTGACAGGGATTCCAGGAGCCCCAGAAATGGAAAGAAAAAAAATACCAAAATAAAGACATGGCATAACTCTGCAGAATCCCTGAGGGCACATGAGATGGGAGAAACATATACAAACACCTCTGTGCAAAACAGGCTACTCCATTGTCAGTTCCCTGATGGGTGCACACAGCATGTGTCATTAGCATACACTTTCGGTTACATGATTGGTTATTACTCTGGTCTCCTGAGTAGTTGTTATTCTGGCTCTTTGTTATTCTGCCCTCTTGATTGGTTAAATCGATCTTAATTTCTCAGAAAAAAGCCAATCAGAGGGAGCCACTTTGTGTATAAAATAGCCAGCACTTGAAAGCTTCCCTGGCAACTCTTCCCTTGGGGTCCCCTTCCTCACTGCTGTGGCAGGAGGCTTCTTTCTTTCAATAAACTTTGTTTTGCATACTGTCCCTTTTTGTGGAAATTCTTTGTTGTGAGACAAGAACTAACATGACCCTCATTGTCCAAGCAACAATACCTAGTAGCACTCATTGTTACTCATTGTACTGGATAATGATAAAGATTATTGAAGAAAGAGAAATAGAATTGAGGGGAATAGAAAAATAAGAGAAAACTGTCGTAGATCAGTAACTATCAATAAATATAAATATTTGTTTGTTACCAGAGAGAGAATGAGGGGGTAGTCGTATTTACTCTTTTTCCTCTGAAATATGAGAATTATAGTCTGAGTTTGGCGGGAAATTATCATTCATTCCTCAATTTTGTATTCCTACCTGCTAGTAAAGTGGATTGTTTTTTTCATATCTTTGCTAAGGCATCACTTGGCAATGCATATATTTATAATACAATTTTATAAACCTGTATTCCATTCTGTTCATTGATTTGGCCTGGCTTAAGCAGAAACATTAAGACAGGAGGTACTTGGATCACTGTCACATCTGTGCTCAGCTGCCTAGGATGTCAAGTGCGCTGAGCTGGATGCTGGAAAAACCAGTGGAACCATAGGTAGATGGTTTATTCAGTGGATGGCAGCAACAGCAGCATCAGCAATGGCAGCAGCCAACAATACAAGATTTGGCCACCTTACATAGACATACACACAATAGTGGCTCTTAGCCAGGGAATTACACAGCAGAAAATGTGTCAACCTAACTGGGCCCACTGACCAGCAGAAAATGCATCAGCCACTGGGGCCAGCCTGGTTGCCATGGAGGCACAGATAAGACAACATAGCAGCAGACATCTTGCATGAGACTTAGCATTTATTATTGAATCTGTTTACCTGGGTTTTCTTCTTCTCCTGACACTCAAACACAAACCCCTGTCTCTGTAACTTTCTCTGCCTCTCTCCTTTATTGCCATGTCCACTGACTCTATATGGGAACATTCTCTCAGAGTCTCTGCACACTCTGGTCAAGGTGTAGATAGATAATTTACACCTTAAAATGAAATGTAATTAACACCTGTTTTCTCTTACAGGTGATTTCATTGTAAGAATTATTTTGCATCTTATCTAAAGCATCCTGTTTTAAATTTTTTCTCTAAACTCTATATGTATTTTAATATTGCTTCATGGATCAACAATGTACTACCTAGAACAGCAGTGCACACCCTTAATCAGTAGGTCCAACACATGAATCTCTAAGTCTCCTGGACTGAGAACTTGTTCCATTCACTTTCTTTACACAGAAAGTAAGAGAGACAGCAACATCTTCCATCCACTAGTTTTCTCCCCGAATGGCCACAATAGCCAAGGACAGGACAGGCCAAAACCAGAGCCAGAAATTTCTTCTCAGTTTCCCATCAGGATGTTGGGGTCCAAGGATTTGGGCCATTTCCCACTGCTTTCCCAGGTGCATTTGCAGGGAACTGGATAATCAACAGAGCAGCCAGGAGTCTAACTGATGACATCCATATGAGGTCTCAGCACCATGGATGGCAGCTTAACCCACAGAGCCACAGCCCTGGCCCCTCCATTCAACTTTTAAAAATAATTTTATATTAATTCATTTTTATATCACATATTTTATAGAATAAAAATTGAGTAAACATTTAGTAAACTGTTGTTGAATGAATGCATATATGAAGTAATAAAAAACACCCTAGATGAATGAATAGAAATCTCCTTTTAAAACATTAGCAATTATCATGAAGGATTTTTGTGTAATTACTTTCTTAATGTCTGTTTTGGCACTCTGCTTGTTTACTTTCAAAGAAGCATTTCACTGGTTGGTTTAGAACAAGTTGAACTTCCTGTTCTTGTAACACACATAGGGGGAAATTTGAAAAAAATCAAACAAAAATGTCACAAATATTGTTGACTTCTAGTGTATTGATGTTACATAGTTTAATTTTACAGTTTATTATGCATAGAAGAAAACATTATGGACAAAAATATTTGTATATGTCCTGTAACCTTGAGTATTTTAAAGTAAATAGCTTCCATTTTATTTTATCAAGATTGATAAACAGGTCAACTTGTTTTAACAAGAATTCTGGTAGCTGAAAATCTGCATATGTACTATGAGGCATATCTGAATTGGATCCATAGATCACAGAAAGTCCCTATTTGGTGAAACTAATCATGCTTTGTAGATTTTGCTTGGCCATTTTCCAAAGAAATCTTAAAAATAAATTATTTTATAGATCTTAATTATTTCTTTTTTTTTTAAATTTATTTTATTTTTATTTTTTATTTTTTTATTTATTTTTTTATATAAAGCTTTTATTTAAAGAATATAAATTTCCAAAGAACAGCTTATGGATTACAATGGCTCCCCCCCCACACAACTTCTCTCCCTCCCCCTACCCTCCCCTTTCCCGCTCCCTCTCCCCTTCTGTTTACATCAAGATTCATTTTCAATTCTCTTTATACACAGAAGATCAATTTAGTACATATTACGTGAAGATCTTAATTATTTCATAGATAATTTCTCATCAAGCAGAAAAGCCCTGTTTATTAGGTAATAGGATGAAAGTTACAGTTGCAAGAAATGTTTTTTAAGCAAAAAACTCTAATAAAATGACTGAGTATTTGTCTAATAAATGTATAATTACTTGAGTGTGCTTTCAAATTACAGAATAGTGTGCTACAGTAAAAAAATGATATTAAGAATTACCAGGCATAACTATCTTCAACCCCTTGTTTTGAAAATGAATATAATTGTCACTGACTTTTAATCTCTGTCTAAAGTGGCGTAATTGTTCTGAAGCAGAAAAAGAAGTCAGTTATAAATATGTTAGCATCTGAATGTTCATTTGGAACTCCTTAGAGGTTAATTAAAAAGCACATAGAATGAGCACTTGCGTGTTATCTGGTTGGCTTCTCCTGTGTGGACACGTGGAAGACAGTCCTTCCAAGTTTGCTTGTAGTTACACAGGGCTGTGCAACTCTCATAGACGTGAGTGGGGCAGACTCAGGCTAGGACTGAGGCTCTGTAAAATCCTCCTGCGGTCTCTAGCTTTCTCATTTCTCTGGAAGCCGCATTTGGTGATGAAGAAATCACAGTATGAAAATCCTTCAAGTCTCCCCAGACACCACTTAGAACACTGCCCTGAAAAGTTATTGAACCTCATCAGAATTTGCATTAACGAGACATAAGCCTTTGCTTTATGAAGCCACACAGATTCCAGGGTAATTTTTTATTTCATTATAACCTGGTCTTTATGTAAATGAGAATTATGCTCATTTTATCCAGCATCTCTAGAGGATTAAATGCACATTCAATATCACAGGGTGAGCATTGCACATATAGTTAAGAGAGACTAGTCACTGCCATGGAGATCCGAAATTGAGTAGAGTGAAGGTTGGTCCCGTGAATGTAATTCAGGTGCATCCTGTCAGTGGTGACGATTCACTGACAGAGGGCAGGTCCTGGGTACAGCTTCAGAATCATTTGATTGATAAAGTAGTACAGGTGGGAAAAATATATATGTCTGATAGAGTGGCAGTGAACATGGAAAGGGTGGTGTCAATTTTAGAGTCCCTGGGAGGCAAAGCAGACTTGTGGGGTGTCAGTGTTTAAGAAGGAGAGAGAGCGGTTACAGCTAAGTTCTCAAGTTATGTGTCTGGGGGGAAAGTAATGCCATCAATACCAGTTACCAGCGGGGTCCATAAGAGGGATACCAGGGGCTAAATCATATCCCTGTTAGATACCCTTGTGAAACTTGTAGATGTTGCCTCTACAGGAAATAGTTTGCAGATATGATTGAGTTAAGGATCGTGAGCTGGGCAATTATTCTCAGGAGCAATCACAGGTGTCATTATTAGATGAGGACAGAGATTTCAGACAGAAGAGGAGAAGTCAGGGACCATGGAAGTAGAGAAGGGATTGATATTGACCATAAACTGAGGATACCAGCAGCCGTCAGATGCTGGAAGAGGCCAGGAAATGGATCCTCCCCTATCTTCTCTGGATGGAGCATGACTCTTGATTTTGGACCAGTTACACAGGATTTCTAGTCTCCAAACTGGTAAGAGAATTTCTGTTGTTAAGACACTGAGTTCCTTAAGTCCCTTCCCTTGCCTCTTCCTCCAAGTGTCATAAAAATGAAATAAGTTGACTTCTTTTATAATGTGAAATGATATGCTAAAAATTTGTCCCTCCAGCTATCAAACTCATTATCTTGACTTCACTCTGCACTCTGGCTCCCTATGTCAACCTTTTCTATCACTTGTGTCTCAGTCTGTAATTATTACAGATTTTCATACTTCACGGCAGGTTGACTGCAATTTATTACTGGCTATATTAATATTATATAAACAGAATTTATTTCAAAACTAGGTGGACTCTCAGAGGAATTGTGGCTCCATGTCACTGAACATTTACAACTGAAAAGAAGACCCCTCAAGGCTCCAAAATTATCATCCATGTTACACTTTATCTAGCATTCATAATCAAGTCACATTAAATTTTTTGCACTACCTTTCTTACTTACATTAAATTTTTTGCACTACATTTTCTGTTTGATTTTCTACGTATTTTTCTGTTATTTTGACCCAGGAGCTATAGGCCTTTTTCAAGTCAGTAAGGCTAATCTCTAATGGTTTCTTGGATGCTGTGACTCCTCCTTACACCTGCTGATCTCTTACCACTCTCTGACACTTTTTTGGATGACCCTTCCCCCTTATTGTATACATTGTTTTTTTGTTTTAGAAAGAAGGTGTGAAAGATAGGGAATCTGAATCTTATTTTTCTCACTCTCCGTTGAATTTAGTTTAGGCAGAAGAATGACAACAGACACATGATAACTACATGTGATTAATATTTTGTCACTTAGCTTCCGGTGAGGCTGTCAGAAGTTCAGTGTTCACTGGGCTGCTCACTTCTTGGTAGAGAATTTCTCTTTTCTCTCTGGAAGTCTTAAGGGTGCTTCCCTTGCTTTCCTCCTTGGATATTTTATGGGATACCTTTAGGTGGAAGCTAATATCAGAAAACATTCAGCCTTTTTGATGTAAGATTAGAGTTTTCAATTAGAACAAATACATCTCTGACTTCAGCTTTGAACATTGCCCCTCTGTTATTTCTTTGGACATTTTCTCTCCTCTCTTTCTTTCATTCTTTAATAGTTCCTGCTTCTTTTTTCATATGGCAAAGTTTTCTTCACCATCTTTTATCTTTAGTTGTTGCTGTTGTTTTTGTTCTATATTATGAAATAGTTCCTTACTTTCCATTCCCAGCATTTAATTGGATTCAATGTTTACTACCCATGTTTTAAACTTCCAGAGCAAACTTTTAATATTTCATTGATATATTACTGAAACTCTCTGAAGATGTTAAATTGAAGTAGTTTACAATTTCTTACATTTGGTTTTCTAACATGATTTTATTGTTTTCTTATCAAGATTGATTTTTTTAATATTTTCATCTTTAATTGTCTATTTTGAATTGTTGAATTTCTAAAATATCAATTAATGCTTAGCCAGTGATTAATATGCATAAATGATCAAGGATATAAACTCAGCTGGCTAGCAGAGGTATCCTCTGCTGTTATTGTTATCTCTTTTGAATGAGAGGGATGTTTGCATTTTAATAATGAGACAGAAAAAAGCAAGAGGGAGAGAAAAGGAGCAGAGATGGGAGGAGAAGAGATACAGGGGAGGATTTTATTGTGGTATTCCAAGTATGTTTTTTAAGAATAGGCTAGGGCAGCAGAGGAAATCCAGACATGTTGAAAAACCAACAATGAGGCCATTCTGAATTGTGTGAACTCACCCTTACACTGGTAGCCACGAGTCCTCCTCAGTTTATCTACCAAGCAATATTTTTTTAGTATTTGTTGTTAAGCAAACACCACTTCCTGGTGCACAGCAAAAGTGGGGTGAGGATTGGGACAGGAACGTGTGATTGCCTTTCATGTTGATGTCCATCAGTCAGGGTGGTTTCTGACCTTCTTCCTTAGCCTTCTCTTTCTAGCTCATGATACAGGGAGCTGCACTGTGCCAAGCTGTGCCTAGTAGCTGCACTGTAGCCTATTTTGGTGAATGTACTGATTGGCAGCCTCTTTTATTGTAATATATCCATCAATGTGTGCCCATCACTTTTCTGTCTTTCAGAAATTCATTCTAATCTGTTGACTGCTGATGTTTCTGTGCTGCCATTCTCAGAAGCTCTGTGGATTTATTCATTTTTGTATTTCTTTACTGAACACTCAATGGATTCGTGAGATACAGAGAAATTTAATGAGATTTCTGACTCTAATAACTGGAACCAGAAATCCTGGGAGAATTTTTAAATGTTATTTCATAAAGGAAAACAATTCACCTGTTTGAAGTCAATAGCAAAGAAATATTTCAATATATGTGTATACATGAAAATAAAAGACCTAAGTTCTTCATTCTGCAGTATTTACACAAATCACCAAAATACCCTAAATAAGTAAGAAAGAATTCAAGGAAAAATTGTTTTTATATATTTGAAAATCAATATTTAAATAATATTTCATTTTCAAGGACATACTGAAAAGTAAATGACATATGGAGAAAATATAATTTAATTACAGATAGCTTAAAATAGTTAATAACTTTAGTATGCATTTATCTTAAAAACCTTATCATTTATTAAATTAAAGTTTTTTACAGCATAACTGGAAAAAAGGATATAGGATATGAAGGAGTTCTCTAAAAATGAACTACTACAAATTTAAAGATTTATAGTGTTGGTAAAATTTGGATTTTTGGTAGATGTAACTTCTTTGGATGCCAGAGACAAAAATATAATTTGCACATGTTTAAGATAAAAGGGGCTGTACTAAGGGGATATTGACATAGTTTACTGCATCAAAGAACAGATCCCAGAATACTTCTTGGAGTTCTCCACAACCCAGTGTCTCTGAGACATTTACTGTATCTGAGGGACCCTCACTGATCCACAACTTTCTTGTTCCAGAAATGCAGACATGGTGATTGAATCCCAGGGTCGCTTCCATCTATTTTTTCTTAAATTGTGTTTTTTATTTATATACGGTGAACACATTTCATATACAGAGATTTCAGGGCTTAGTGATATTGCCCACCTTACCCTACTTCTCGCTCATGCACCCATCATCCATCGAAATTACTTAGTGACCCAGGAGGAAAGCACCTACTGGTGACCTACCATGACACACCTCAGGGACTTGCTATTGTTGCAGATTTTTCTTTCTGCTGAAGGTTTAGAAATGTTGCATCTCCTTTGTGTTACAGCTCTTTTCACCTGCATGGTTGTTTCACAACCAGGAAAAAAAAGACACATGACAAGGAAATGAGCAACAGGAAGGAAGTTTGTTAAGTGAAAGAGAAAGCAAAAGTGAATAAGGAAGCTCCTGGCAGCACAGGGTAGGGCCCCAAAAGGGGTTTGCTGATGGAGACATCATTTCTAGGATTTTATTTTTTAATATTCAATTATTTTATTTGAAAGGCAGAGTTGCAGGGAGGCAGAGGCAGAGGCAGAGGGAGAGGGAGAGACAGAGATGTCTTCCATCCACTGGTTCACTCCCCAAATGGCTGCAAAGAACCCGCCCAAAGCCAGGAGGCAAGAGCATCTTCTGGTCTCCCACACAGTGCAGGGGTCCAGGCACTTGGGCCATCTTCCACTGCCCTTCCAGGCCATAGCAGAGAGCTGGATAAGAAGTGGAGCAGTGGGGACATGAATTGTCGCCCATATGGGATGCCAGCACTGCAGGTAGCGGCTTTATCCGCTACACCACAGTGTTTGCCCTGTTTGGATTTAAAAAGCAATTCATCTATCTATCTATTTATTTATTTGGAAGGCAGAGCAAGCTAGTGAGTGAGTGAGAGAGAAAGAGAGAGAGACCAGCCATCTGCTGTTTCATTCCCCAGATGGCTGCAAAAACTAAGGTCAAGTATTCCTGCCTTCTTTTGTTGTTCACCCAGAGACACTAGAACTCAGTTGGATTGGAAGCAGAGCAGTTGGGATGCCTGTGCAGAGGCAGTGGCTTCACCCTGTAGGCCACAGTGCCTGCCTGTGTGGGTTTTTAAATGGGAGCTTTCCCTGATTGGTGGCTATATGTAATACTAAAGTGAAAATCTATAGACCAGGATATAGGAGCAGCTGGCAGAATCCCTCTTTCTATGTAGATATGCTGACAAGGTCAAACTGAAGTGCACCCAGCCACTCAGAGATCAGAGTCACTCAGAGGTCAGAGTTGGGTAACTGGTTTTACATAGGGAAGTTCATGGACTGTTCAAACAGGTCCACAGTAGTCAGGACTTTTAGCTGATGGTACCTTGTCCAGGATTTCCTGTGATTGTGTTATTCTGCCTCAGGGCCCCTGGTACCTCTCTACCTGCATGTATTAAGAATCTGTCTGCTGGGGCCGTTGCTGTGGCCTAGTGGGTAAAGCCAGCGCTTGAAGTGCCAATGTCCCATATGATGCTGGTTCAAGTCCCGGCTTCTTCACTTCCGATCCAGCTCTCTGCTATGGCCTGGGAAAACTGTAGAAGATGGCCCAAGTCCGTGGGCCCCTGCACCTGCGTGGGAGACCTCAAGGAAGCTTCTGTTTCCTGGCTTCAGATCGGGGCAATTCTGGCCATTGCGGCCATCTGGGGAGTGAACCAGCGAATGGAAGAACTCTCTCTCTCTCTCTGCCTCTGCCCCTCTGTAACTCTGACTTTCAAATAAATAAAATAAATCTTAAAAAAGAATCTGCCTCCTGTCTCTGTCACTATGAAGAAATGAATATGGGTAGAGGTATCTGGCACTGTGAGTACAATCTTGCTCACACTAATCCTCCTGGTGAGGAAGTGATGACTGAGTTGATTGCCAATAAAGCAGATTTTACGGCTGTGCTGGCCAAGTTACAAAGCTATGTAATGAATCAAGAGGAGGATTTATTTAAAGGAATATGTTGGAAATCTATGGAGTAAAGTGTTCTTGAATTCTTTCTTGACAATCATATCCACTCAAACGATTTGGAGAGTATTGAGCTTTCAGGAAGTATACTAAACAAGAAATACATGTCCTGCTTTATTTAGCTGTACCATTGTTTGCCAAGGCTTTATTGGGCTATTATAAGTCAAGGGTTTACTGATATAAGATAGATGGGAGCACACAGAATCACCTAAAGATCAATAATTACCTCAATTTCCATGGAGTTCCAATCTGGCAAATGATTTAGTTGGAGGAAAGATCAATAGTGTACCTGAAAGAAAAGAATGGAACTCCTTTGGTCTACTTTATTCAGCTTACCTAAACCAAAGTTTTGGAGCCCAAATACGTTTTTTAACCTAGAAACCTTTTATTCAAGTTTTATAAACTTCATGAATTTCATATATACAAATTAAGGAACATAGTGATTCTTTTCTCCCTACCCTTCCTTCCACCCTCCCCTCCCACACTTCTTTTTCCCTCCTCTCCTATTTCTATTATTATTTTTAGTAAGATTTGTTTTTTTAATTAATTTCATACATGTAAGATTAATCCTACACTAAGTAAAGAATTTAACAAATAGAAGAAGAAAAACACACTGTTTCTCAGAAGTTGAGACAATGGCTGTTCAAATTCATTTCATATCAAAGTGTCAATTTCACTTATATACATTACCTTTAAGATACTCATTAGTTACCACAGATCAGAGAGAACATATAGTATTTGTCTTTTTGGACTGCCTTATTTCACTAAAAATGTTTCCAGTTGCATCAATTTTGTTGCAAATGACAGATTTCATGTTTTATTCACTGCTATGTAGTACTCCAGGGTATACATATACCAAAATTTCTTTATCCAGTCTTCAGTAGATGGATATCTCTATTGATTCTGTATCTTAGCTGTTGTATATTGAGCTATAATAAACATGAGAGTACAGATAACTCTTTCACATGTGGATTTTATTTCCTCTGGGTAAATTCCCAGGAGTGGAATAATTGGATCATAATTTAGGTATATATTCAGATTTCTGAGATATCCCTATACTGTCTTCCACAGTGGTTGTAGCAGTTTACATTTCCAACAACAGTGGATTAAGGTAGCTATTTCCCCACATCTTCACTAGCATTTGTTGTTTGTTGATTTCTGTTGCTGTGGATTCATTCTGAGGGGAGGAGCATGGTGGAGGCAAGAGGGGCAGAGTCACCACACAGACACCGGGAGTTGGGTGAAAGCAGGACAGAGGCGAGCAGCCTGAAGACTCCTTTATTTCCGTTGGTACAGCAGCTTATATAGCCAAGGCAGCCAATCCAGTTAAGGGGCAGTGTATGCCTTAACCAATCACAGCCTGTTGCCAGGCAGGCTCCGATGCCAGGTGGCTTCCAAAGCCATTCTTGAGTAATTGACGCTCGCTTGCCAGTGGCCATCTTGGCATGGCCTTCTCATTCCACCACATTTCCCACTTTTCATTTATTTTTGAGCAACAGGAGGCATGATTCTTGGCCATAGCATTGTTGACCCCATTTCTATGTGGTCTCCTCATGAAGCTGTGCCTGTATTAGGTTGTCCCCCAGGGGATCTTGCCTGTCGTTGACTAACCAGCCCTCAAAATGGGAGACCACCGGCATGCTTGCTCAGATAGGGATATTCCTCAGATAGGAATGAGGAATAATGGTAATCAGGGATGACATGACTGCATGCAGGCTGTGGGCCATTTGAGTGGCTGATCAGAGCTAGTGGGGTATAAAGCAGTAGCGGATGTGGCCATGGGCAGTTTCTCAGGGTAGGATGATAGGGCAGGTGCATCTGCGAACAAGGTGGACTCTCAGTCTTATTCAGCTGGTTCTGGTTGACTGTCAGTTGCAGGCCTGATGTTTCTGGCTTGTACCCAAATGGGCTGTCCTGCATTCTCTGGAAAGACACAAGCATATCCTTGGTCCTTGGTTAGCAGAGGGTGTGGTCCCTTCCATTCTCCTGTCAAGGGTTCTTTCCACCTAACCATAGGGGCTGAGGTCTGGGATAGAAAGGATCCCCAGTGTTTATAAGCTGGGCTGACCCCTTGGGAATCAAAAGAAAATTGATAGTGAAAAGGACCTCAGTCAAAGCAAGCTGTGGGTCTGGGGGCATATGATTGTTTTTCTGTCTTTGTAAGAGATCTTTAATTGTCCTATGAGTTATTTCAATTATTGCCTGTCCCTGTGGGTTGTATGGAATACCTGTGGCAGATTGTATGTTCCAGGACCTCAGGAAGGAATTAAATTCCTGTGATGTATATGCTGGCCCATTATCAGTCTTATCGTCCAAGGGACACCAAGGACGAGCATGGGTGACTTAACAGCCTTTATCACATTACTAGCCTTTTATCCAGATTGGGCTGTTGCAAATACAGCCTTTGAATAAGTATCTACCACCACATGGACAAACTTAAGTTTACCAAAGGAGTTAATGTGGGTGACATCTACTTGCCAGAGCTTATTAGGAGCAAGGCCTTGAGGGTTCACTCCTGCTTGTTGCAGTGAGCCTAACGGTGTGTAGGAGGCACAGTTCTTGCAAGAGCACACTAGGTGTTTTCATTGGCTCTGGGAAAATCAATTTTTTGTTGCTTGGTGACATATGAAATTTTTGGTGTAGAATACAGGCTTGTTCTAGCTGTCCTATGGAAGCCATGTTGCAGGAAATAGACGATCAACCTTTTCGTTGCCTTGGAAAATAGAGCCAGGTAACCCAGTATGTGATCTTGCATGTGAGATATTCTCAGTTAGCTCTTTAAGTGTTGTGAGCATCTGGTCAATTGGCTTGTTGGTTGGGTTAAAGACTGCAAAAGGGATCATCTTTGCCACCTGTACTGAATATTTGCTGTCTGAAAATATATTTACTGGCCCATCCTGGGAAGGAGCAGTACCTAGACTATCATCTTTTTCCGTTGAGGACTTGATCACTATCCAAACAGTGACTTGTTGGCGTCCTTAAACGCACTCGGTGCCATGGATATAGGTTGATTAGCAGGGGAAGCATGTTTTGGATAGTCTGTTTCTAAGGTTTGTAACGTCTGGAGTAGCCTGTCTGCTGGCAGGTGATTGTCAACCTGTCCTGGGAAATTTATCATTAAAGTTTGAAAAAGCATGCTTGGAATCCAGGGCCTGAATTCTGTGTCTGCTCCCACATTCCTGGCAAACATGCGAGTGAGGTGGAGTCTAGCAGCTGCCTTGAGAGCCTGGGGTGCCTGGGGACTGCCACAAATGTGGGGATCCTCACTGGGTGTGGATGGGAAGACCTCACTTGGGTTATTGCCTTGAGGTCATCTAAGTTCATCCTACAGGCATTTGGGGGGTGGCTGACTAGGCATTGCTGCATTGTCTGCTGTCATGTTATTTTCACTGTCAGAGCTCTCTCTCCCCAAGTCATCAACTGTTACCTGTGAGGCAGTGGCCTGAAATGACAGGCTCTTGTAACTCACAGAGTCATTGTGTTTGGTAATCTGTGCGGCTTTCTGAGAGTGGGGTATCTTTCCCATGTTTGAGTGCTTGAGAGTGGCGCGCCACACCAACTCTAGCCAAAGGAAAGATACCCTCAGCACTGCTGCCATGACAAAACAAATTGTTAGCACCTCAGTGGCTGACGGCATTATGCAGGGGGTTCCCTGTGTTAGACGAACAATGTTCGTAAGTATGTTCTGTGCTTAGTGGGGGACTTCCTTGATTCATTAGGTAAAGGCCATATGCCCACACCGTGTCTCCGGAGTGACACCTCTTTCGAGTGAAGGAAGATGACTTGGTTCCAAATTCTGGGATGATCAGTCCCTTATGTGAACTTGCCAGGTGGAGCCAAAAGTAAAAGGAGGAGCTGAGAAGTGGTTTTATGCTTCTGGGCGGTGTGTGCCTAACCTGGGGTCACTTAGACCGAAGACAAGGAAAAGGAAAAGAGTGTAGGAGGGGATTCTGTGCTCACCCTCACAGAACCGAACATCACACAAAACACCATATGGGATGCTGGCACCACAGGTGGAGGATTAGCTTAGTGAGCCGTGACTCCAGCCTAAGTACCCGCATTGACATTTGCATCGAATGGCGGATCTGGCACCTGGTTTGAATTAGCTCCTGATTTCAGCTTCATGATAATGTGCCTAGGAGGCAGCAGGTGATAGCCTCACCTTCCATGGTCACCTACAAGGAAGAATCAGACTGAGCTCTGAGTTCCTGGTTTCTGCCTGGCCCAGCCATGGCTGTAATGGGCATTTGAGTTGTGAGTCATGGGAAGGAAGAATGTCCTTCTCTATCCAGTCGTTAATTATTTATTTCTGGAGCTGCTGTTTTGGTGCATTGGATTAAGCCAGCTGTTGTTGGTGCTGGCATCCCATATCATTGTGCTGGTTTGAGTTCCAGCTGCTCTGCTTCTGATTTAGCTCCCTGCTAATGCATCTGAAAAGGCAGCAGAATATAGCCAAAATACTTGGGTCTCCCTAAGCCTAAACCCACCCACACAGGAGACCCAGATGGAGTTCAAGGTTCCAGGCTTCAGTCTTATCTAGCCCTCATTTGGGGAGTAAATAAGGAGAAAGAAGGTCTCATTTATTCTCTGTCTCTCCATTTGTGTCACTCGCTTTTCAAATAAATAAACAAATCTTTTAAAAATAATTTATTTCTTTCCCTCTGGGAGTAAATCATGTATCTCAGAATCAACTGTTGAGCTATTACACTCACCTGTCATAGGCAAAAGTGTAAAGATAGAAGCACACAGGCATAAAATAGCAGATTTATAGAAGAAAATATCATGATTGATATGTAAAGAAATATATAACTATTAATGATTTGTATAAGTAAATTTACATATGCAAAAGAAATTACATAGAAATAAACATTTGCTTAATATATAATGCTAACCAATTTTCTTAGGGAATATTCAAGAAAAATGCAGTTTTAATTTTACTATGCACATGAGATCAATTAATGTATCTCATATGCAAATATGAAGGCAATGACCCAGAATCCAAATGCTTGTTATTTCTGGATTTGGCATATGGCTCTCTGTAACAGCAGACATAATGATTTCAATAAATTAGCTGCTAATGCCATGTAATGAACTCTGATTTGTGTTAATTTGGCCATTACTTAGCAATTTCATGTTAATATTTTTTTAAAAAATCAGTTTTAAAGGCAGTATTAGAATTTTATTTTGCTTCTAACATTTTGAAAATGGAAAGAACAAGAAGGACATTTTGATTCAGATGTTTTAATAAGACAAAAGCAACTGTATAATTCAAGAATGCAAAATGTGACACACAAAGTTTAAATAAAATGTTTCTAATAAACCAGAGTTTTTATTTTTTTAAAGATGTATTTATTTATTCAAGAGAGTTACACAGAGAGAGGAGAGGCAGAGAAAGAGATAGAAAGAGATAGAGGGAGGGAGAGGGAGAGAGAGGGAGAAAAAGGGAGAGAGAGAGAGAGAGAGAGATCTTCCATCCGCTGGTTCACTCCCTAGTTGGTCGCAGTGGCCGGAGCTGCGCCGATCCAAAGTCAGGAACCAGGATCTTCTTCCCAGTCTCCCAGGTGGGTGCAGGGGCCCAGGGACTTGGGCCATCTTCTTGCTTTCCCAGGCCATTGCAGAGAGCTGGATTGGAAGTAGAATAGCCGGGTCTCGAACCGGTGCTCATGTGGGATGCCAGCGCTTCAGGCCAGGGCATTAACACATTGCGCCACAGTGCCGGCCCTGATGCCGAAAATTGATTCAGATATTATGCACAGTAATCTGACCTCCAAAACCAGAGTTTTCAAGAAATATTATTTCCGTTGAACAACACTTATGTCAAAGGGATTAGAAAGAGTGTTATCTGAAATAACCCTTGCCCAATTCCTCTGTTGGAGTCTTCATTGCTTTAATGAATTTTTACCTTTTGCAGAGCATCAAAAAGTTTGTCTGACTGTTAATGGTGGTGGTGGAGGAGGAGGTGGTGGCACCTATATTTACACATATATGTATATATCACACATATCCTCACATATGTATGTATGTGTACTACATACATCTCAAAAGTACACACTAAGTTATTTACACTAATGGGATTGTTAAAATGAATAATTGCTCATTCCACTAATTACTTAATAGAATGTTATTTTATTTGAGTCAATTAAAATGAAATATTAAAAGAGAATTTTTTTTTCTCTTTAACAAATGCCACATAAAATAAACTTTTCCTTAATACTATGGCTTGTATAAATGAATCAATGGTAGATTTTGGGTTTCACTGAACCTTAAAAATATTAATATTTTCTAATTAGTTTTATTGGAATCTGAAAAAAAGAGTATAATAAAAGGGAAATGTATTTCTATATCTTTTATATTTATTAGGGAATGGGGAGGTTAGAGAGACTACCAAGTCCCAGGATCTTCAGAGTGAGTCTGCAGTACTTTCCAGCTCATTCCCGAAGGCCTGAGGTTGGGACAAGTGATGCAGTCATCCTGGTGTGTCTGAGGGCCTGTGTGTCTACCATCCAGGGAGAGCTGAGACTTCAGTTTGAGTTGCCAGACAGGAAAATTGCTAATCCCCAATTCAAAAGCCAGAAGAATTCTTTGTTCTTTTGTTCCATTCAGGGCCCACTCTCATGAGGAAGGGCCATTTGGTGTCACTTTACCAATACTAGTATTAATCTTATGCAAACACACTCATACAGATTCTCACAAATATGCAATAAGTGGGCAACTCAGCCCAAACAAGTTGAGCCATACAACTAACCATCATATTAGAAGAAGGAAAACAGTCAATGAATTCACATATCATAGATACGGAAATCAAACCAACTGACCACAACTTTTCAAGGAACCTTAGACACAGCTCCATTGAATCAAGTGGAATAAGGAGTCCCCTGTTACAGAACTGAACTGGTAGAAGTCCCAAGAATCCGAGTGACGGGGCTCTTTCTCCAAGTCAGTGAGTCTGAGATAAGATAAAAAGGAAACACATTGGTATAAGGAACAAATTATAATAGCTGAAGAGTCACTGACAATCCAGCAGATTAATTCCACCCTGTGAGAGGTTTTAAATATTTAGGAGATCACCATGATGTTAGTACTTTGAAAACGTGCAAAAAATTCCTCTAAGCCTGAGTATCCCCAGTAATCGCACCCAACTTTCCTTTTCTTCAGAACTTGGCTCAATCACATGCAGATAACTGGTCATTTGTATTTAGGACCATCCTGACTTCCTTGTCAGCATGTGAAACTCCTTGGAGTGGAGAAGTTACTGAGGCTTGTGATCTCCATTTCTGTGCTGCTGTTCTTAGGATCTGAGATAAGGTAGGATTCGGCCTCTAGGGTTCCTCCTTTTGCTCTTGCCATGGGTGGAGCTCATTGGAGAAGGAGCAAAAATGGAATAGGGAGGAGGCCCTGCTGAGAAGCAACTGATTAAACATCAAAATAAACAAAGCAGAGTGAAAGAGTTTGACGCCTAGAACCTGCTTATGGAAGGCATTCTTGGAGGAATTTGCTCAACTTCAAACCACACGTGTGAATTCTTAGGCCCTAAGACCAGGGCTTGTGCTTTACCTCTCCTGGTGGTCTTCTTCCAAACCTCACAACCAGCAGAGCAGTCACAATTATGCAACTGTGGTTACAGGCATGTCTCCACTGCCTGTGTTCATCACCCACTCAACACCTCTGTCTCCCACCCATTGCCTTCATTCATCACCCACTCAACACCTCTGTCTCCCACATCCCTGCACTCTGACAATCACTCAACCACAGTTAGAGGGTTCAGACAGTAATTGCTAAATTTCTATTTGTTGAGTATTTGCTTCATAGGAAAACATCTCTATAACTTAATCAATTCTGTAAATTACATGCATGGATGTCGCAGCATACTAAAGTCCTGAATGAAAAACAGGGTATTTATAGCATTTGAGTTAAATCTTTACCAAAATTAATTTGGTCATTTCAAGTTTATTTATTTCAACTGACAACATCATTTCAGTGGTAAATTTTAAGTATGAATGTTCAGATAAATGTGAGTGTGAGAGATATAGTGGTGATGCTCCTGTGAAAAGAAAGTTGAAGGCATAGGATAGATTTGATGAAGAAGAAAGGAAGAGAAAATACACTGAACAATGTACAGAAGAAAAATTTAAAAATGGGCCAGAAAAATATGTGTATATTCTGCAACCACATTGCTTAGCAACTGTTCTGAAGTTACAGCTCATTTTGAAGAAATGCACTGAAAATCACATATCTGACTGTAGTTTAGTTCAGGAATACAATTCAGAACAATAAACATTTGAATAAAAGATTTGAGTCTAAATTAACCATAATTGATGGATAGATGCACATTTTACACTTAATTTAAATAAGAGATTTAAAATATTTATAGGTTTTTACAACCCTGTATCATAATTAATCAAATGACTCAATAACTATACTAATAGTATGAGACATCTACTCTGGTTAAATGCACATGTTAGCATCATATGTAAACTGATTCATCAGTACTAATTACATTTCTTGCGTGCTAACTATATTTGGGCCTTGTGATTGTTACACATAAGCAAAAAAATCTTTACTTTTCCAAGATATGTATTTGATTATAGGAGATGAGATCTCAGTGGGACTTGAGTAGGAAGTGGCAGAGATAGAGCAGCAATAGTGCCATGTGGGAAGTGGGGCAGTTGATTATAACATTCAAGGATGAGAAAACCAAAAAGTTGAATGAGAAAGACAGCTTCAAGCCAATTCCTGGACCCAAGGAGTCTCACTGAGGCCTGGTAAGTGATTCATCTATAGAATGAGGACAGGTGGTATCATGCCAAAGTGTTTGTGATTTATTTCTTTATGTAGAGTTTTTAAATGATTCTGGACAGTAGTAACGACACAGATAGGCAAACTAATTAAGGCATACTTTCGTGTAATTAATTCCTTGACAGATAGAAGGAGTGGAAAGGTAGAAGTTCTGGCAATCATGAAGAAATTGTTATGAATGAATTTGAATTATTTGAATGCCACTTCTAGTTCTTTTTGGATTTTAATAGAAATCATTTAACTAAATAATATATAAAATATAATACAGTATATAATTAGAGATATGTAATGTATTATTTTATAAGATAGCTGTAATAATATATTTAAATATTTTGTCTTGATTTATGAGTAAAATAATCCCTGGAATATTCTGAAAGCCACAGATCAGCTGACTTGATTCACTCAATTCCACAGTGTGAGTTGCTTGACCTTGGTATATTTTCTTTTTTTTTGGACAGGCAGAGTGCACAGTGAGAGAAAGAGAGACAGAGAGAAAGGTCTTCCTTTGTCCGTTGGTTCATCCTCCAATGGCTGCTGTGGCCGGCGCACTGCGCTGATCTGAAACCAGGAGCCAGGTGCTTTTCCTGGTCTCCCATGCAAGTGCAGGGCCCAAGGACTTGGGCCATCATCCACTGCACTCCTGAGCCACAGTAGAGAGCTGGACTGGAAGAGGAGCAACTGGGACAGGACGGGCGCCCTGGCCGGGACTAGAACCCAGGGTGCCGGCACCGCAATTGGAGGATTAGCCTAGTGAGCTGCGGCGCCGGCCGATATATTTTCTAATGGTTTTTCTATCTATTCCTCAATTTCCCTCACTTATATGTCTTCATGTAACCTCAGTTTTCTCTTTTTATTTGATTTCATAAATCCTTCTCTTTTAGTCACCTGTCTGATACTATCTAATATACCATCTAATAGAAGATACCCATTAACAGCAGTGGTAAACTCTTAAGCTGCAGTAAATTATATGACTAGGGTTTTTATCTAAGCCTTTCTTCTCATAAAATACGTGGATTTTTTCTTGTGCCCCTCCTGAATAGGCTTTGTCAAAAAAAAAAAAAGAATAGCTTATGAATATTTGATTTATTACACTACTATCCAGAGCACCAAAATTGAAATGCAGTACCTAAAACACCATTTGTCATTAGGGTGGTAAATGTTCATCCAGTCTACTTGAATTTTTATTCATGGGCATGGCTAAAACTAGAATTTGTAATGGCCAAACATAGCAAAACAAAAGACAACAACAGCTGAAAGTAATTATGGAAGCTAGTGTTTTACCTGCATCAATATATGTCCACTCTCATAACACAAATATGCAAAAGAAACAAGGATAATTTAATTCCAACAACAGTTTTTTAAACTTATTTGAACACAATTTTGACTCTCTCATCCAGAAAAGCTTAATTGACTTGGCCATAAATTTTATACATGACAATATAGATTTCATTTCTCCTCTTTGTCTATCCTTCATTTATTCATATATAATACACTCTCGTGCCTAATTCATCTCTGTGGAAGTCCTGCCATGCATCTTCTACCTGATCTGTCCTTTAGAGATAGAAGGAAGCATAGACGAAAGATGAATATCACTTCTCTGTACTGTGATTAGATGACAGCAGGCTATCCTCAAATTAAAAAGCAAACGAAAAAAAATAGCCAAGCTACAGAAGCAATTACATTGCTCAACATTTATTGAGCACTTACTGTGGACTGTTTATCCTGCCTCTCCCACGGATGTAAATTGGACTCTAGTCTACCTTGCATTCTTGATTTTCCTCCTTACTGAACAAACCTCAATAGATTCCTTTGCTGTTTTCTGCTGTTCTGTTTGAACTCTTAGTATTGGCACGTGTAAGGACAAATGGTTGGGTTTTATTTTGTGATCTGTCTACATGTCCTCCCTTTGTTTCACCTCAAGTCATGGCATCAGTACTATTGACATTCTGATGACCATCAAGTTTATATGCCAAGCCTAGACAACGCTCCTGAATTCAAGAGTCAACCTGTGCAGCTGTTTAATCAGTATTTCCATTTGGCATCGCTGAGACACCTTGAATGAATTATATCGAAAGGCAAACCTTTGAATTTCTCCAAAATGTATTTGTCCAGTCTTCAAATTTCAATTAGAGGCAACTAATTTCTTAAACTCCTCAGATCAAAATGCTGGGTCGCCCCTTGCTTTGTCTATTTTTCTTGTAGCTTTGCACCCAGTTTGTCATCATTACTCATTGACTTTTTTTTTTTTGACAGACAGTGAGAGAGAGAGACAGAGAGAAAGGTCTTCCTTTTGCCGTTGGTTCACCCTCCAATGGCCACGATGGCTGGCACACTGCGCTGATCCGATGGCAGGAGCCAGGTGCTTCTCCTGGTCTCCCATGGGTTGCAGGGCCCAAGCATTTGGGCCATCCTCCACTGCACTCCCGGGCCACAGCAGAGAGCTGGCCTGGAAAAGGGGCAACCGGGACAGAATCCGGTGCCCTGACCGGGACTAGAACCCGGTGTGCCGGCACCGCAAGGCGGAGGAATAACCTATTGAGCTGCGGCGCTGACTGACTGCATTGACTTTCTTTAATAATATATCAAGCTAACTCTTTCTCACCATCATTCATCTCTCAACCACGAAAATCTTCCATCTTTTAGAAAAGTTCCACTGGGGCGAGCACTGTGCCTAGTGGGCTAAGCCACCGCCTGTGGTGCTGGCATCCCATGAGTGCAGGTTCATGTCCGGGCCTCTCCTCTTTGGATTCAGCTCTCCGCTGTGGCATGGGACAGCAGTGGAAGTTGGCTCAAGTCCTTGGGGCCCTGCACCCGCGTTGGACACCCAGAAGAAGCTCCTGGCTCCTGATTTTGGATTGGCCAGCTCTGGCCTTTGTGGCCATTTGGGGAGTGAATCAGTGGATGTAAGACCTTCCTCTCTGTCTCTCCCTCTCTCCATCTATAACTCTACCTTTCAAGTAAGCAAATTAATCTTCAAAAACAGAAAGCAAACAGAATTATGCTGATACATGTCAGATCATGTTGTTATACTCAAAACCTTGTAAAACATCTCCATTTTACTTAGTATATGAGCCAAAGTTATTTTGTTGATCGCTCTTCCCTGGTGTCTCATATTGCCCTGATTCCTGTTAATTTTTAATCTCATTCCTTTTAAGCTAATGGCTTGCTCTGGATTCTGCAGTTATATCAGTTTCACTATGTTTCTATGCACACAGCTGCCTTAGGACATTTGTACTAGCTCCTCTTTTTATGCCTGGAGTGATCATACCATAAACACATTAAAATTTACTCATTTATGGAAATCTTTGCTTGGATGTCACCACATGAATAATGAACCTATTTAACAAATACTAAATATTATAACTGTTAATCTTTTCCTTTTGTAGGATATGTAGACATTTAATATGGAATTTATTTGTGGGGCTGGTGTTGTGGCACAGTGGGTAAATCTGCTGTGTGCCATGCCGAAATCCCATATGCATGCTGGTTCGTGTCCTGGTTGCTCCATTTCCAATGCAGCTCCCTGCTAATCACCTGAGAAAAGCAGCAGAAAATGGCCAAAGTGCTTGGGTCCCTGCCATCCACAGGGAAGACCCAGAAGAAGGTCTTGGTTCCTGGTTGCAGTGTGGTCCAGCCCGGGCCATAGAGAATATCTGAGGATTGAACCAGCAATGGAAAATATCTGTCTCTCTGTCTCTGTCTCTCTTTTTCTCTCTTTCTCTAACTCTGACTTTCAATAGATAAATAAATGTTAAAAAATAATTTACTTTTGCATTTGTATTGTTTATTACTGTCTTTTCATTCTTCAATATTCAAACTAAGAACAGGAAAATTAATCCATTTTTTTAAAAACATATGCTGGGTACTTGAAAAAAGGCTTGACTCATATCAAAGTTCATCTCTTCTGAAAAGTACATTTTTAAACTGTTCAAATGATTTAGAAACACAATGCATTTTACAATAGAAAGCAGATCAAAGGCTAATTTTACAAAGTTTATTTTCCATTTGTCTTTGTAGATAAAGTTATATAGTGTTTTGGTGCAAATGACATGCAACTATTGACCCCATATAGTAGGAAGAGTTCAGTGAGTATTTGTTGAATGAAAAAATAAGTGAGAATAAACAAAACAGGTTTCCCCTTAATGTATTTACACATTAGTTGAACACAAAGACTTAATATAAAGAAGTTGTTTATAACTGTACACTATGCAAACTGTGATATTTGAATACATAAGAGAAATTCACTCTATTACTGAGAGAAGAGTAGGAAAAAGTGGTCAAAAATGTCTACTATTACTATCAGAACTGAAGCAAGAGGTTTTGCTAATACCAGTAGGGGATGGTGGCTCAGAGAAAGACCCACATAGTCTGGGAAGTAATCCTGGGTGGCGACAGTCACTTACAAAGTCATAAGTGCTGCCATAGAGCAAGCAGTCATCTACAATTTGTAGTGTCAAGTTGGAGAAAGGCCCTTTGGTTTTCTTTTGAATGCTCCTTTACAGTTATTACAGCGAACCTTTGCCCTAATGGCACATCGACACATGAAGTTTGCGAGCTTGTACTAGATATGTATGTGCTCCCTCTTCATTGTGAGGGTTTTAGTCTCACATCTTCGGAATATGACCGGTTATTTTGGAAAAAAAAATAAGTGATATAGATCTGTGCCCATGTGTTTCTCTGGAGTCTCCATCATGTCTATAAAACAAGTGAATTTGCTTTGACACTAATTCCAAAATTACCCTCAATGGAGGTCTGTGAGAAGTTTTAGAAGATTGAAGGGGAACTTGTATGATAATCCCACGTCACAGACATGCAGTCTTGTTTATTTTGAGGAATCAAGGGAGATATGGAAGGAAAAGGGCACTTTATAGAGTTTCTATGGCATGAAATTGATTGCAAGTAAGCTGTAGTGGCTTGATGGTGTGAGACTGTTTTAAATTTATCATTCAGTTATTTATTTTGGTTTGTTTTAGTTTTGGTAGGGTGAAGAGTGAATTTAAGAAGTATCTTCTCTGTAGATAATTTACAACAAAATTTGAATTATTTACTTCCTTGGAATAATAAGATGGGAACATTGGAGTAATGATTCATAGATATTACATCAGAAAAAATAATGAAAATTTGGACATAGAACCAAGCATACATCAAATATACATCAACAGCTCTTGGCTTAGCATAATATCTATTGAAAAAGATATTTACAAGCATGACATCAAATCAAGGAAAATAGATACTTAAAATGTTTACATTTCAGAGATGAACACTTGTAGTGCAAAACTAAGTTGCAGCAAACTCTCTGCTCAATGGGTGCCAAAACTCTTGTACTCACATCAACCATAGGCAAGCTCTCCATGGAAACTCAAACAAGTCAAGTCGGGATTCTTCAGCATTTCCTCCAACAATTGAAATGGGAGGTGAAACCTGCTTTTCCAATATGATCCTGAAGGCAAGTACAATCAAAGCAATGGCTACCAAGAGGTGGGAGTGATTCAGCCAAATGAAAGGCAAACAGGGGAAGAGCATAGCTCAAGGCAAAGTTTTGGGGGATCTTTAAAGAATTTTGCTCATTAATTTTCTGGAGGGCCAAATAATATCTTCTTTTCATATAAATGTTTCAGAAAAGTAGGCCAAATCTTCAGTAGAAAGACAGAAAATCTTTACCATAGAGTATTTCTGCACTATGAGAATAGTCCTGTTTATTCCTCTCATCAAAATGGGCTGTGTTTTTTCAGAATTTTGATGGGGAGTCCTTAAGTGTTCACTTTACAGTCCCGAATTAACTCTTTCCGACTTCCTTTTGTTTCCTAGTATTAAGAGAAATCTCTAATGTGCACGCACACAAATTTCTTTAGTTAATAAAATAAAAAAGTATAGATTAACGGTTAAATTCCCTAAACCTTCAGTTCTTTAAGGATGGACTAAATAACTAATTTCATCATTTACATTAGTGTCTTAAACTTGATGAAAATTATGTTAAAGAAGTGTATACTTTTATTTTTATCTTTTCATTGTATTTTCCCATGAACTTTTGGAAATTCCCTTTTATTGTAAACAAATGATAATATATTAAGTGAACTCTGACATGTACGGTCTATTGAGAGCCTGTAACTGACTATAATCCTCTTAAGTAGGAATCACTTGTTTCTTGCTGTCCTTTTCCGTCAGAGCTGAGCCATCCAGCAGTTTTTGACATATACTAAACAATTGCTGATTTAATATTTTTCAAAACTGAATATTGGGGGCCGGTACCATGGCACAGTAGGTTAATCCTCTGCCTGTGGTGTCAGCATCCCATATGGGAGCAGTCCTGGCTGCTCCTCTTCCAAATCAGCTTTCTACTGTGGCTTGGGAAAGCAGTAGAAGATGGCTCAAGTCCCTGGGCCCCCGAACCCATGTGAGAGACCAGGAAGAAGCACCTGGCTCCTGGCTTCGGATTGGCACAACTCTAGCTGTTGCGACCATTTGGGGAGTTAACCAACGGAAGGAAGACCTTTCTCTCTGTCTCTCCCTGTCATTGTCTGTAACTCTACTTCTCAAATAAATAAATAAAATCTAAAAAAAAAAAAAACTTAAAAAAACCTGAATATTGAACTATAGTCAGCTTTTGATATAAGTCTCAGTGAAGGACTATATTGGAATTTTTTAGACAAAAGCATAAGCATGTTACGTCTACCCTTGCCTTCTCCCTCACTGTCAGCTCCTCAACCATTCACCTTACGTCACAGTTTGGTCATTTTTTTTTTTTAATTACTCACTGATCTGAGAAGTAGAAAGACAGAAAGAGGCAGAGAGAGCTCTCATATGCTGGTCCACTCCTCAAGTGCCTCAAATGGCTGAGGCAATGGAGCCTGGAGCTGGAACTCAGGCCAGGTTCCCCCCTGTATGAAGGACCTGACTGGTGAACAGTCACAGCTGCCTCCCAGGGTCTGTGTCAGCAGGAAGCTGTATTTGGGAAGTAGAGCTGGGTGTTGAGCCCAGTTATTCCTTAGTTGGTTTTCTGCTCTCACTCTGAGACACATAACCCAAATCATGCAATTCTATTCTCCATAGGGTGGAGAGTGTGATTATTGTAAAATTAAATCAGTTCCATTCCCTTTGAGAAACACGAAGTTAAAACCTCATGGGCTCTCTGTCACAATGAGAAACATTGCAATGTTCTTACTATGAGACTCCCAAGACCTTCTGCACATGACTGCTTCAATCTCACCTCTTGGCATTCAATATCTGCCTTGCTCAGATTCACTGACCTGGTCTTTGCTTTTCTTTAAACCCACCGGTCCCGGCTCACACCAGAGAGTTGCAGCTGTTCCTTTTAAAGGTCTCCTTCCTCCAATGTTTATTGTCTTTTTTTTCTCATTTTTTTTCGGAATGATCCATTCAAATAATATCTCATGAGGGAGTTTTTCTTGCCTTTATGTGAAACAGCATGCCCATACAACTTCTTCGTTTAGTCTGTTTTCTCCTCTTGTACCCTTCTTCCTGTGCCTACGCCATACAGTATGATTCCTCATTGGTTCTCTGCTGGACTCGGCTCTAGTCTTCTCTCTGTGGACATAAGAAGTCATGATTTCTACGTTTTCACAACTTAGATTTCCCATCATGTTGACTACAGCTTCAAAACTCCCTGAACTATTGGCTGCGTTTCCTACAGAGAACAATTTTATAACCTCTGTTACCCTCTTTATTGGAAATAAGCCTGTTTGTCTTAGTTTGGATTATGCTTATCCTTCCCTAGGGCTACAAGCTTGGGTCAAAGGGGGCTATAATTACTTGTGTCCACTCAACACATTATTTCATTAGGATTTTTTTTAAAAATTCATTTATTTATTTGGAAAGTGGAATGACAGAAAGGGAGAGGCAGAGAGTAAGTAGCTCCACAAATGTCTGCAACAGCTGGGGATAGACCAGGCTAAAGCCAGGAATGAAGGACTCCATTCTGGTCTTCCTTGTGGGTGGGCCACATGTGCTATCTCCCCAGGGCATTAGCAAGAAGCTGGATCAGAAGCACAGAGTAGCCAGGACTTGAGCCAGTACTGTAATATGGGATGTGGGCATCTCAAGCTGCAGTACTGCAATACCCACCCATATTCAACACTTAATTAGTTCTCTGTGTGAAGAGCTCTAAGAAATGTGCAATATGTTAGTGATATATTTTTTCAAATTAGCATATAATATATAGTTTCATGGGATTTGGCATAAACATCATACAAGAATGAAGATAAATATTTATAGTTATGAAATTTAATCCGCAGTAGAATATCATTAAATACTTTCGGATATAATTCAATTTTCAATTAATATACATATCATGGATTCTAAAAAGTCTGCATTAGATGTACACATCCTTTTGGTAATGGGCTCACAAACTGATAAGTGCTGATTTAATCTCTAATTTAATTTATGAACTCCCATATATAGTTGATATTCTGAAATGAAATAAATACTTATGGGATCATTGTGATAACCTATTGGATATATCTCAGAAGTTATAATGTAAGCAAAATATTAAACACAGTCCTAGAAAAATGAATCTTCAGGAAACTGGAAAATTTCAAGGGCAACCAAAGTTGAGGAATAATCATTTGTTCTCTAGCATATTCAAATGTTAATCATAGATAAATCTGATTGAAGTTAAAAGCTTGTTCCTACAAGAATAGCAATAGAAAAAGCAGTTACCAGTGCTGCTGAGTAGCTCATTATGTGATGTACTAGTGATAACAAGTTACTCTAAAATTTCATAGCTAAAATAAAAATAATTATCACATAGTTTTTATGTGTCGGGAACTCAGGAGCTTTCTACTGATTATTCCTGGTCCATGTTCTCATGAGGTGACACTTTGAGGTGAGCAGGACTAAAGCCACTTGAGGCTTTGATTGGAGCTGCAGAATTCCTGCATTGTTGCTAGGAGGCCTCTACTTCTTGCCATGGGAGCTCTCCATAGACTTCAAGTCCTTTCAGAGTGAGTTTTTCTATAGACTTCTCATGGCATGACGTTCAGTCTTTACCTGACAGAATGATGAAAGAGAGACAGAGAGATGATAGAGGGAGAGACAGACAGACAGACACACACACAGTGAGAGAGAGAGAGAGAGAGAGAGAGAGAGAGAGAGAGAGAGAGATTGACTGATTCTGGAGTCTAATGATTCAGTCTCTAAAATCACAATCACTTATTTTTATTCTGCTATTCACAAATAAGTCATAAGTTCCAGCCCACCATCAAAGAAAGAGTAATTAGACTCCACCTCTCATAGATAAGAATATAAAAATATATAAGATCATAATAAGTGTCATAATGTATTTTATTCAAGCTTCTAGGGATTTTCACTTCATTATTGTATTTTGATGTGTGACAATGTGTAGAGATTATTCTATTATAGAAATGACTCAAGGAAACTGAATGAAAGGGGTAACCATTATAATTAGTAGTAGTGGTGGGAAATTAAAAGTATACACTAAAAGGGAGTGGGTTAAAATGGTGAGATTTAAGAGATATACTGTAGGGTAAAAATGATGGATCAGCTTTCAAAGAAGTTAAAAGGCAAAAGTTTCAAGAGAAAAGTTAGCGTTCCAAAGTTTAATGAAAAATTGTTCTTTGACACCAAAGGGAACTATAATAAGAATGGAGAAGGTACAATGAATACTTTTTAGGAGGAATGAGGGAATTAGATAAGGTCATGTTGTTTCTAATGAGCTCATGTTTCCTCAGCGAAGTACAGAGACAGGTTCTTTGTATAGATTAGTAGAAGGGGGAGGGGTGCAGAGATAGGAAGGCTGTAGTAGCTATTTGGGAATAAAGGGAAGTTCTAGGATTAGCAATTCAAGGGACACCAAGAAGTTTCCAAAGCCCACTTGATACTGGGATTCACATATTTGGTGCCATTTATTTTCTTCCATGTACTGAGTTAAGCTCTCAATAGACATCACAACCATATGAGATGATGTTATTATTTTAGAAACAGGGAAATGCAAGTCATGCAGAAATTTTACCTCCAAAAGTAGTACAGCTACTGCATGGCATAGGGAAAATTGGAACCCAGGTCAGTATGACACCAATAGATTTCCTGGTAACAACCACTTTTCCAACAAATTCAGCAGTAAGGCTGAGAATGCATCATCTGGAGCTAGGTGCTGCTACACGGGATAAAAAAAATAGAAATGAGACAGAACAGGATACTAGAAATTTGGTATCACTATAATAAGTTTCAAGTTAGATCAGAGCAGGAAATTATACGGGGCTTTACAATTGAAGAAACAAATAAGGGATCAAGATACCATTATCCCATTTCCCTTAAATACTTCCAGCAACAATTATCATTGATTTTCACTATAGCACCACATGAGATCCTACTTCACGGATTCAGACAGTCTTAGATATAGTTATTTTAAAGTTCATCTAACCGTTTCTATCATTTTCAAAGTCATAATATAGCATACAGAAAGATGAAAGGACCCATTTTTTAAAGCAGGTCACCTAGGACTTGTCTTTGTGGTACAGGATGGATACTTGGGTCCACATTGGCAATTGATTGAGAATAAAATCCCCCACATTCCAAAGAAAGACACTTGCAATTGAAAACTTACCACTAAACCCTGCCCCACAAGTGTGTGAGAGCCAAAAATTGGGTTGAGAAGACTGAGAAGGATGCAGAGTGGGTCTGAGAAGGATGTAGCTTGAAACATAGCTTTGTGGATCATTAAAAAAAACCCTATAAATAGATTTGCATATTCATATAAACCTCATAACTAGTGGAATATATTATGAGTGGCTGACATGGAAATAAAGAAGTCTTGAGCATTACTCTACAGTGCATTGAGAACGACACCTTGAGCATATTTCCAGTGTTCTACATGGAATGTACAGAGCAACAAGCACTGCTTTGTGGGCATTGCTGACTGGGTGTTGAGTACACACTCACTGTTTCACATGGGAATTACACAGCTTTGTGTGGACACACAAATAGGGAATTTGCTTTGAACTTATTCCATGTCCATTCCATTGATGAGGAAGAGTCAGCGACAAGAGGCTGTGTAATGGACCACCTGAGGCCCATCCAAAGAGCTTGTGCTCCATTTGACGTGTGGAGATCGCTGGTGCCGGTAGAGGCAGACAGGCTTCTGGGACCAAGGAGAGTTCTTTGTTTATGATCATTTAAGAAAAGAGGTGTTAGTACCTTTTCCCAATCTTTCTATCTTCAGTCAATAAAAGAAATAAGGGAGCAGTTCCAAAATTCTGTTTATAGCTTTCAACCACTTTCAACTTTGAGAACAAAGGCAAGAGTTTTGGACATGATATTACATTTTAATTCTAAACTGGGCAGGGGTCAGTTTTACCAACTAAAAAGTGTCTGAAATGATGAAAATGCCTTTAGATGTTTTTAAGAGACAGGAAAAATGGATTCAGTAAGGTTCAGTGAAATATGATGTATGCGGTGCATACGAAGGCACACACACTCACTCACACACGTGTATGCTACATTGTCACAAATTCTAAATGACCCTTGTTGAAATCTTAAAAAATGGTATAATTAGAATGTGTTAGGGCAAAACCTATAAATCAGGATTCTTGTCTTCTTTCATCTGTCCATGAAACCAAACTACTTCCTCTAAAGTTTGAATTCACATATCAGCTAAGATCCAATAATATCTATCATTTAAATGCAGACTTTTATGAGAGAAAAGTATTTCATATTTTAAATTTTAATGAAATATGTACTATGAATGTGAGGCTGTACTAACACTCTAAAAGCAAAGATGGAAGGGCCAACCTCAACCTCTTATCTAGCCATTGCTTTCCATACAAATCAAGAAATCCACTGTACTCAATTAGTACAGATAATATCAGTGTTCTTTGCTTTAGTCTTGATTTCTCTGCCTTCACCTTGTAAAGTTTAGAGTATATTAAATATTTTCATCTATCAAGTTGTAATCCTGTTTAATAATGTAGGTTGGCACCTCTGTGCAACATGCAAGTATTCTGATCCTGAATCATTAATCGGGAATTTCTTAGTTCACCCAGAATCATTTTATACATCTTTTTGTTCACTCCATTGTTGGATCTTCACAAATATTATAGTCATTGTCACATTCCTTTTCTGTGCTCCAAGGTTCTTCAAGAGGTGCTTTAAATCCACATCTCTTCCAAGTGAGTGTGCTTGGAATTTTTAGCACCATGATGGTAAAAGTTTCTTTACTTGCTAAAGAAATCGGAAAATACAAAGCTTACCTGTGCTTATGGCTCAAAAATATAATAGATAATGTTAAATTATCACTGATACTTAGAACATTTACTTAAAGAGAATACATTATTGATTATATTTTTATTTAATAGTAAACAATGACTTTTTATAACGCTTTTATTTAAAGAATATAAATTTCCAAAGTACAGCTTATGGATTACAATGGCTTCACCTCCTAAAACTTCCCTCCCACCCGCAACCCTCCCCTTTCCCACTCCCTCTCCCCTTGCATTCACATCAAGATTCATTTTCAATTCTGTTTATATACAGAAGGTCAGTTTAGTATATATTAAGTAAAGATTTCAATAGTTTGCGCTCACATAGCAACACAAACTGAAAAATACTGTTGGAGTACTAGTTATAGTATTAATTCACAATGTATAGCACATTAAGGACAGAGATCCTACATGATATATATTTTTTAAATTGAATAATTTTCTATGCAATTTCCAATTTAACACCAAGTTTTTTTTCATTTTCAATTATCTTTATATACAGAAGATTGATTCAGTATATACTAAATAAAGATTTCATCAGTTTGCACCCACACAGAAACACAAAGTGTAAAATACTGTTTCAGTACTAGTTATAGCATTACTTCACATTGCACAACACATTAAGGACAGATCCCACATGAGACGTAAGAACACAGTGACTCCTGAAGTTGATTTAACAATTTGACACTCTTGTTTATGGCGTCAGTAATCTCCCTAGGGTCTAGTCATGAGTTGCCGAGGCTATGGAAACCTTTAGGGTTCACCGACTTCAATCTTATTCTGACAGGGTCATAGTCAAAGTGGAGGTTCTCTCCTCCCTTCAGAGAAAGGTACCTCTTTGTCTGATGGCCCCATTCGTTCCACTGGGATCTCACTCACAGAGATCTTTCATTTAGGTCTTCTTTTTTTTTTCCAGAGTGTCTTGGCTTTCCATGCCTAAAATACTCTCATGGGCTCTTGAGCCAGATCTGAATGCCTTAAGGGCTGATTCTGAGGCCAGAGTGCTATTCAGGGCATCTGCCATTCTGTGAGTCTGCTGTGTATCTCGCTTCCCATGTTGGATCATTCTCTCCCTTTTTCATTCTATCAGTTAGTATTACCAGACACTAGTCTTGTTTGTGTCATCCCTTTGACTCTTAGACCTATCAGTGTGATCAATTGTGAGCTGAAATTGATCACTTGGACTAGTGAGATGGCCTTGGTACATGCCACCTTGATGGGATTGTATTGGAATTCCCTGGCATGTTTCTAACTCCACCATTTGGTCACGACTGATTGAGCATGTCCCAAATTGTACATCTCCTCCCTCTCTTATTCCCACTCTTATATTTCACAGGGATCACTTTTCAGTTAAAATTTAAACACCTAAGAATAATTGTGTGTTAATTACAGAGTTCAACCACTAGTACTAGGATAAAAAAAAATGCTAAAATGGATAAAGTATTACATTGTACAACAACAGTCAGCACAAGAGCTGATCAAGTCACTGTTTCTCATAGTGTCCATTTCACTTCAACAGGTTTCCCCTTTGGTGCTCAGTTAGTCGTCGCCAATCAAGGGAAACAAATGATATTTGTCTCTTTGGGTGTGACTTAATTCACTCAGCATGATGTTTTCCAGATTCCTCCATTTTGTTGCAAATGACCGGATTTCATTGTTTTTGACTGCTGTATAGTATTCTATAGAGTACATGTCCCATAATTTCTTTATCCAAATGTATGCTTTGAATTCCCTGTGATCTTTTGCTGTGATGTTCCCTTCGTTTACCTTCTTTCATGTTGATGGCCATGTTTCTGTGTTTCTGTGTGTAACACATCTTTAAGCATCTTTTGCAGGGCTGGACGAGTGGCAACAAAGTCTTTCAATTTCTGTTTGCAATGAAAGGTCTTTATTTCACCTTCATTCACAAATGAGAGCTTTGCAGGATATAATATTCTGGGCTGGCAGTTTTTCTCTCTTAGTACCTGGGCTATGTCTCGTCATTCCCTTCTAGCTTGTAGGGTTTCTGGTGAGAAGTCTGCTGTGAGTCTAATTGGAGATCCTCTGAGAGTAATCTGTCATTTCTGTCTTGCACATTTTAGGATCTTTTCTTTCTGTTTCACTGTGGTGAGTTTAATTACAATGTGTCGTGATGAGGATCTCTTTTGGTCATGTTTCCTAGGGGTTCTATGAGCTTCCTGTACTAGGATGTCTCTGTCCTTCTCCAAAACTGGGAAATTTTCTGCTATTATCTCACTAAAAAGGCCTTCTAATCCTTTCTCCCTCTCCATGCCTTCAGGAACTCCTAGAACTCGAATGTTGGGTTTTTTAATAGTATCCTGTAGATTCCCAACAATATTTTTTAGATTTCTAATTTCCTCTTCTTTTCTTTGGTTTGACTGTATAGTTTCCTGTGCTCTGTCTTCTAAGTCCGATATTCTCTCTTCTGCCTCACCCATTCTGTTTGTAAGGCTCTCTAATGTGTTTTTCATTTGATCTATTGAATTCTTCACTTCATTATGATTTCTCGTCACTATCACAGTTTCATGTTCTACTAGTTGTTTCATTTCAGCTTGATTCCTCCTTAATATTTCATTTTCACGAGAGAGATTTTCTACCTTGTCCATTAAGGATTTCTGTAGTTCAAGAATTTGTTTTTGAGTACTTCTTAGTGTTCTTATCAATTTTTTGAGATCTGCTTCTTGCATCTCTTCTATCTCATCATCTTTGTAATCTTGAATCGGGGTGTCTTTTTCATTTGGGGATGTCATGGTGTCTTTCTTGTTCTTGTTACCTCGGTTTTTGCGTTTGTTGTTTGGCATATTGGTTTCTTCACTGTGGTGTTTTTTCTTGTTATACTATGACTCTAGATTAAGTGGACTGTCTGCTTTCAATGGATCCTTAGATGTTTGAGATGGGTGTGGCCTGATAGCTCTGTTGGGTTCCTCAGGGTTGAGGGTGTGCCAAAGGTGACACTCCCAGGTTAAGTGTGGTAAATCTCTCTCTGTTTCTTTCTTTATTTTTGATTCAAAAAGGAAGTAATTCCACACAGCTGAATGGAATTGGGGGTGGTTAGCAGGCAAATGATATACCCACAGGAGCCAGAGATCAGAAGCTCTTTCCCAAGGACCACATTGGGAATCTCTGCGGCCTTCAGTGTGGGTTCAAATTCTTCTGCAGTCTCACCACTGGGCTACCAAGGCTACCGAACTGTAGCGTCTCTGGAGAGTACTCAGGTGGTGAATTCTGTGAGTTCTCTCCCCCACAGTCTCTTTTTTCACAGTCTCAGTTCATTAGCAGCATAATTCATTAGGTTCTAATCTCCTGTTATTTTACCCCCACGCCCAGAGTCAGGTTTTTCTGCTAGGCTCAGGGCCGGTGCAGAGCTGAGGTCGCCCTGTATATGACGTATGTCCAAAATGGCGCCTGCTCTTTGTCTTGCTCACCTTTGAGAGGTGGGCGGGGAGAGAGAAACTTGTGTCCGTATCGGTCACTTTTTTCTTTCTCTCTCTCTTCTAGTTAGCCTGGTGAACTTTTCCCCACAGAGCTTCAAGCCTTGTTCCCTCTAGTCTCCTCTTTCCGCTTCCCTACCAGTGTCTCGGGCTATTGAGGTTCCACTCACTTTGTGTTCCAGCGCTGGTGCATTGAGTCTGCCACTGGTGTCCCAAACTGCGGGTTCCCACGCTCTCCACGCAGGTCCACTGTGAATCACTAGTTTTGGAAGAGTTTCCTCTGCTGTTTCTTCCCCTACTCTTCCTTGAACCTGCAATATCTCCACTTTTATTAAACTGTCTCTCCCCGGACTATCAGTGTGCTGCCTTCCTATTCTGCCATCTTGCCCTCCAGGCTCTGTAAACAATGACTTTTATGAAAGCATTTTACATTAACTCAAGAAATACTTACAATATTACATGTTTAGTACTTTGAGTACCCTAGTAATTACACTGAACAAAACTGAATATGCTTAAGTTAATAAGTGAGGAACAATACAAAACACAACTTAAATGTAACATCTTTAGTAGGCAATGAATTCTTTGTAGACCACTAGAAAATGAAAAGGGTGATGGGGAATGTTCCAACGTGGGGAAGTGTCCAGTTAGGATCAGGATGCTGCACTGAGCCATGGACACAGAGTCTATGTTTTGAGAAAGAAATAAGTGATTGCAGATTTAATATGGGGAAATCAGATGGAAGAGCCAAGACAAAGACTGGAGATTAGATCAGTCATATCTAACTTATGATTCATAAATTACTTAATTGTGCCAATTTCCTGATATCAAGTTCAGCATCGCATTCTCATCAGCAAATGATTTATTGAATCATTTCATTCAGTAAATAGCTCTTATGGGCAGGGTGTTTGGGGCTCTATGCCTCTTCCAGAATCCATGCATTGAGATCCTAATCCCCAGGACCTCAGAAGGTGACTCTTTGTAGATAGTGTGTTGAAAGTAGAAATTAAGAATAAATGAGCTCATATAGGTGGACTCCAAGCCAATTCTGTTTGTTTGTTTTTGTTTGTTTGACATGCTTATCAGCAGAGGAGGTTAGCATAGCGACACAGAGAGGAAAGACCAGAGAGGGCCGGCGCCGTGGCTCACTAGGCTAATCCTCCACCTGCGGCACCAGCATCTTGGGTTCTAGTCCCGGTTGGGGCGCCAGTTCTGTCCCGGTTGCTCCTCTTCCAGTCCAGCTCTCTGCTGTGGCCCAGGAATGCAGTGGAGGATGGCCCAGGTGCTTGGGTCCTGCACCCACATGGGAGACCAGGAGGAAGCACCTGGCTCCTGGCTTTGGATTGGCACAATGTGCCAGCTATAGTGGCCACTTTGTGGGGGGGTGAAATAATGGAAAAAGGAAGACCTTTCTCTCTGTCTCTGTCTCTCTCTCTCACTGTATAACTCTGCCTGTCAGAAGAAGAAGAAGAAGAAGAAGACCCAGAGAGACGATGGTCTCAATAAGCCAGAGAGAGTAGGGCTTTAAAAGTAACAAGTATCTTCACAGGTAGATCTTGGAAGTCCAGCCTACAGAATTAACAAACTTCTGTCATCCAACCCATACAAACTAACATTTTAACAATTCTAAAATATAAATGAAAAATTTATCAACTGAAAAATGTTCTATACAGGATACTGTTTTAGATACTAAATAAATTAATGCTTTCCAGAAACTCTGTGAGTGTTATGGATAGATAAATCAGATCCCAATGCCATGGGAAGTACAAGTACACATCTCAGTTAATTAATTTTGAATTTTTTTCTGATCTGATTATGTTAGTAAACATCAATTAAAATAAAAATTATTTTGAATTCTTATCTGTTATACAAAGCTCTGCAGGGGAAATATTTCTTGTCCTGTAAGATTGCATTGCACAGTCAGGCCAGTGAGAAAGCAACCCAGGTGCTGAAAACATGCTTCATGCAAATCTCTGTCCTTCCTGTTAAAGAGTTTAGTTTCTAAATCCTTGCTCAGAAGAGGCATCTTTGGCAGGCACCCTGCTCAACGATGGATATGCTCACCTATTCAGAAGGTGCAGGCAGTTCACAAGGGCTTTGGATTGCCTGCAGTCTGTGAGCGGGCTTTTTTTGTTTTTGTTATTTGTTTTTTTTCTAGTACCCTCATAACCCCTGGAGTAAAACATGCACAGATAATCTGCCTGGTTTCCAGGCTTTTCTTGATTAACCACTTAAGAGAGCAAAGACTTGTGAGGCAACACTGCCTCTAAATTGACCTGTTGTGGTGCTCCTCCCAGAATATGAAACATGGTAGCATCTGAATCAGGAGAGCATGATAGGACAGTGTTCTCAAGAAAACATTTCTAGGGGTTTCTTTATAGATTTCTCCTACTCAGTCTTCCAGGAAATTTAAACTCAGTACAGAGATGTGTCTTGGTTTCACTTATCCCTGCCATTGCTAGGTTGTGTGGAAAGAAAAACCTGTAGAAAGAAAACTTCAACAAATCTCTGTTAATTTCAGTTTGCACCAAGAACTTTCAAGAAGCTGAGTTTAATACTGCATTCTCACAAGCAATTATTATTTTTTATAAAACTTTTATTTAAAGAATATAAATTTCCAAAGTACAGCTTATGTATTATAATGCCCCCCCCATAACTTCCCTCCTACCCGCAACCCTCCCCTTTCCCTCTCTCTTTTCCCTTCCATTCACATCAAGATTCCTCTTCAATTCTTTTTATATACAGAAGATCAGTTTAGTACATATTAAGTAAAGATTTCAACAGTTTGCCCTCACATAGCAACACAAAGTGAAAAATACTGTTGGAGTACTAGTTATAGTATTAATTCACAATGTACAGCACATTAAGGACAGAGATCCTACATATTTTTGTCTCAAACAACCTCTAAGAATCCAAGTAGGAGAAATCTTTGGGAGTTAATAGAGCTTATCATTAGAACTCATTCTTCTCACTGATACTGTTTCTAAACATTATCATGATCATTGTAGCTGCCATTACTTGAGTTTGTTTTTGAATCCACATATCTGCTTGTTTCTTTGTAATTTACATGTCTCCTTATAAAGGCTTGTCTGAATTAGGATCTACAGATATCACTGCACAGAGATATTCAAGGTCAGACAATAAAGAGCTGATGTAGGATTCAAATTCAGACAGCTTGACTCTGAAGTTTGCTTACTTAGATGTAAAATGAATGACTTAAACAGTTTTATCAGGGGCCAGCATTGTGGCTCAGCGAGTTAAGTTGTTGCCTGTGACATCAGCATCCCAAATGAGTGCTGAGTCAGGTCCCGACTGCTGCTCTTCTGATTCAGCTCTGCACTAATGAGCTGGAGAAAGCAGTGGAAGATGGCCGAAGTGTGTAGGTTCTGGCCACCCATCCGGGAGAGTCAAGTGGACTCACAGGCTCCTGCTTCTGTCTGGCCCAGCTCAACCATTACAGCAATTTGGGGAGTGAATCGATGGATGGAAGATTTCTCTCTTTCTGTCTCTGTTTCTCCTTTTCTTTCTGAACTTGGCTGTTTAGATAAAAGAAAATTCAAAAAAGCAGCTTACATGGATGGATGCATGATATATTCAAACATTCCTGATGCCTTTAAATGATATTTTCTTCTTTAGAAATCAACAGTGCAGTAGACATAGTTCTCAACTTTGTTTTACGTAAAAGATTACACATTTAGAAGGCTTTAAAGGATGACTCTGGTTTCTGATTTTAGCGTACAATGTTTTCCTTCTTATATTCATCTCAAACTTTCACTTCTCCACCTGTACCAAGCCCAGGAATATGTTCTACATGATGCATTAATGACTCTCCACCCTCAGGCTTCTGGTTCCTATAGGCATTAGGGAGTTCAGGCATTCGTAGGGGAGACATGATGAAGTAAGAGTCCTTGCTCCTCTTGCTGCCCCCCTCCGGTGCAGGCAGGATCCAGCTGAGTCTTTTGTGAAAGACTGCACCTCCTTGAGACAAACTTCACACTACGATTTTTTAATCTCTCAGTGGTGGCAACTTCCTGCTTCCTTTGGCCGTGTAGTAGGTATGGTGCCTCCCTATTATTAGCAACAAGGTATTATACCTTCAGTTTGGTTGTGCCTGTGCCTAAAATGTATATATTTCCTATATGAAACTTTTTCTTGTCATAATTTGTGTATGTCAAGAATTTCTCCTCTTTTTATGATTGTTACAATTCAAAAAGTTTTATGTTAAAATACAGATTATTAAATTTAGGCATACTTGACACTAGCCACAAATATTTCCTAAATGCATTCTCAAATTCTTCTCTGCTGTTTACCTTTGAGATACTAAACATCATATCAAGATCCAAACGGATCTAGTAACTAAAGGATGACCTATAGATAAACAAAAATAGAACAAAACAGAAAACCATTCTGTATACTGTTTTATCCTATCCTATACATTCAGTAAAGTATTCTCTCTCTTTTTCTGTCTTGCTTTTTCTGTTGCGCTTCCTTTTAAATAAATAAATAAATCTTTAAAAGTTGGATTAGATATTGTGTTACATTGAGCTAAGTCACCACTTTGGACCCCTGTGTCCTCATTAGTGGGCATGGGATTCAGTCCCTCTTCTGCTGCTTCTGATCCAGGTTCAAGCTAATGTACCAGGGATTCAGCATCTGATGGTGCAAGTATTTATATTTCCACCACTAAGGTGAGGGGATGCACATAGAATTCTCAGCGTTTGGGTGCATCCTGGTCCAGTCTTCACTATTGGAGGCACTGAGGAGGAAGGGTGTGAACAAATAGATTGGGCATCTTTCTTTCTCTCCCTTCCTCCATGTCACTCTGCCCTTCAGATATAAATAAATAAATAAATATGTAAATAAATGAATAAAACATTCAGAAAAGTATTTCTCAACTGTAGAGAAGTACTAATGAGTCTTCTTCAGTTTTTTAATCGATGATTTAGAGTTTATTTTATTCTTTTATTTGATTTATTCCCAGGTATATTATGACTCTTTCGTTGGAGCTACCAGATGTGAGATTCCTTCATTCTGTTTCAAATGATCACCATTGGTGTATAGCAACACTACTGATTTTTGTACATTTGACTTACTCCTTTCAAATTTGGATGTTCTTCTTTCTCTTGCCTATTTGCTCTAGCTAAGACTTCTAGTACTTATGTTGAATAAAAATTATGAAAGTAGGCATACTTGCCTTACTCCAGATTTTAGTGAAAAAGCCTTTGGGTTTTCCCAATTTATTATGATGTTACCTATAGGGTGTTACTTATGACTTTTATTATGCTAAAGTATAATCCATCTATACCTCACTGTAAATTTTCTAACATGAGAAGATGTTGAATTTTACAAAATGTCATTTTCTTCATTTGTTGATATCACATGTTTTTTATTGTTCATTCTGTTGATGTGCTGTATCACATTTACTATTTTATGTATGTTGAATCATTCTTGTATGCTTGAATACACTTAAGGTAAATGATCTTTTCAGTGTGCTGTTGGACTCAACTTGCTAATAATTTGTTGAATATTTTTGTTTCATGTTCATCAAATAGAATTTGGAAGAATCCCTTCTCATATTTTTGAAATTATTTAAGAAAGATCAACGTTAATCTCTTCTTTAAAAGTTTCATCTGATTCAGCAGCATAGTCATCTGTTCCTGAGCCTTTCTTTGATGGAAGTTTATTATTATTATTATTATTATTATTACTGATACAATATCACTAATTGTTATTGTTGTCTTTATGCATTCTAGTACTTCCTGATTCAATCCCTGTTAAGTAATAAGTATCCAAGAATTTGTTCATTTCATTTAGGTCATCAAATTTGCTGCCATTTAATTTTCCCAGTAATTTGTAACAATCTTATGTATTTCAGTGCTGTGAGTTGTAATGTCTCCATTTTCATCTCATTGTATGTATTTGAATGCATATGAATTCATTTTTTTAGTTTGGTTAGTCTATCTAAGAGTCTATCTTTTCGAAGATACAACTTTATATTTCATGGATTTATTTGTAATTTTTAGGACTACTGTCATTTATGTGTACTCTGGGTCTTATTCTTTTTTCTTTCTATAAATTTTTGATTTGACTTTTGCTCTCATTCCTCAACAAAATAGTGTTAAATTGTTTATTTATGATCTCTCTCTCTTTGATGTAGGCATTGATTTCTGTAAATTCTTTTAGTACTCTTTTGCTGTATGCCATGAATTTTGATATGCTGTATTTCCATTTTCACTAATTTCAAGACATTTTTTAAAAATTTCCCCCTTGATTTCTTCCTTGATTCAATGATTGTCCAGGATAAATTTGCTCAACTTTTATAGTTTCAGAATTTTTTTCATTTTATTGGTTTGCACTTTTATTATATTATCATTAGAAAAACCACAAAATATAGAAGTTATTGGCAGAACTGATGTTGTAATATGTACATCTTATCGAAAGTAGTTTATAGATTCAATGCAATCTTTATAAAAATCTCATTTGTATTGAACTATTAAAGTGCTACTAAAATATTTAGAAAACCAAAAATATCCCAAAAACCCAATATGATCTTGAGCAAATGAGCAAAGCAAGTCATTATACTACTTGACTTCAAAATATATTACAAAGTTCTAGTAATTAAAACATCATGATCTTGTTATCAAAAAAGATCTGTAATCCAGTGGAGGAGGGTAAACACCTTAGGAGTAAACCCACACATCTTTAGCCAACTGAGCTTTGACAAAAAGGCTAACAGTGTGCATTGCAAAAAGAATAGTCTTTTCCATAAATAGTTCTGGGAAAACTGGATGTCTTCATGAAAAGGACAAAATTAGACTCCCTCCTCTCACCATGTACAAAATTGAAAACTTAAATGTGATCATTAAAAACTTAAATGTGAGAACTGAAACTTTAGAACTATTAGAAGAAAACAGGAGAAACACATCAGTGCATAGGGATGGGCAAATATTTTCAGATCACAATTCAAAAGCACAAGAAATAAAGGCCAAAAAAGACAAATGTGATTTCATCAAACTAAAGAACTTTGGCACAACAAGAAAATAATCAATAGAGTAAAGAGACACCCTGCAGAGTTGAGTAAACATTTGCAAATTATGCATTTGACGAATGGTTCATAAATAGAATATATGAGGAAATCAACCTGGTTAATATATAGAATATATAAGGAATTCAATCAGCTCAGTAGGAAAAGAACACACAATCCAATTTAAAAATGAGCAATAGATCTAAGCACATATTTCTGTAAGGATGACATAAAAATGACCCATGGGTACATGGGAAAAAATATCAACATCATTAATCATTAGGGAGATGCAAATCAGAACCACAATGAGATATCTTCTCAGTCCAGTGAGATTGGCTGTTATAGAAAAGACCAAAGTATTGGTGAGCATGTGTGAAAAAGGAACACTGGCGCACTTCTGGTAGGAAAGAAAACTAATACAGTTATTGTGGCTGTATGGGGCTTCCTCAGACTCTAAAAAGCACCATCACATGATTCAACAAACCAATTTTTGTGGTAAATACCAAGGTAAATGCAATCCACCCTTCAAAGAGATGCTAGAATGGCCAATAAATGGAAGCAACCTAAGTGTTCATCCACCACTGAATGTACTTTAAAAAATGTGGTACATGTGTACAATGGAATGTTATACAGCCATAAAAGGATGAAATGTTCTCATCTGCAATATGGTTGGAGCCAGATAGCATTATGTTAAGTGAAATAAGCCATGCATATTACAACCACTACTCATGCAGTTGTAGAGTCTAAAATATAGGTAATACTGTGGAAGTTGAAAAGAGAAAAATTGGTTATGAGAGGCTGGGGAGGATATTGGGGAGAAAGGGTTGGGGAAAGACATTGACAGGTTCTACACTGTAACATGATAGGAGTAAGAAGTTCTGAGATTCTGTTGCACAACGAGGTGACTATAGATAATGTATTGTCTATTGCTCTATTATAAATGCCTAGAAAATAGTATTTTAGATGTGTTCATTACAAATGAATGTTAAATGATTGAAAGAATAAATATATTTATCTAATTGGATATTACCCAATGTATATATGTAACAAAGCACACAGTACCACATACATATGTACTTTTTATATGATTGTGAAATATATTTTTTAAGAAAAACAAGATTCATTAGTAAGAATTCAATACAACAGGCCTGAGTACTTTTTAACCATATGTCCATCTTGGAATTTTTTTTTAATAAAACAATCACATATAGTTTATTTCTTGGATAGAGAGTTAGAATCCCTCTAGCATATTGAAGCGTTGATCAATTATGAATTATAGTGACAATCACCATCATATTGAAGCAATGCTGAGTCCTCAGTGTAACAGCTTAATTCTGATATATTACTTTTGTTGTCATCATTGTTCTGTATGGATTTTGCTTTATTCATCTTTATTGTTTTAATATCAGTTTTTATAGAGACTAAATTTAGCTTGGCTAGTTAATTGGAATATCTATCTACTTGAAACAATGTCATGTGATTTTTTTTTCTTTTGAGCTTAGTAGTTCAATTTGTTCTACAGTCATAGTTAAATTTCCTATGGGTACTAGGAAGATTGCAAATGTGTTTTTAGTCTCTTATTGAAAGATAAGGATAAGAACAAATGGTTAGAAGGGCACTTGACCACCAGCATATCACTAGAGAAACTTAAAATGTATATATTCTCCTCATGGAGTTCAGTTATATCACCTTCATATTCAGAATAAAATCATTGACTACTGAAATAGTTGATAGTTTATTTAATGCATATGTATCTGTCTATTTTGGAGATTAAAGAACTTCACACATCTAGTAGACAGTCTGAAGAGATTTGCTAGGCAGGTTTTTTTAGGTTGCTGATAGCAGTAGAGCTAAAGTTTAGTGGTTTCAGACACTAATCACAGAATAATCTACTGCTTTTATAATAGAAACCAGTTTGACTTTTGAACTAGCATCATTTTCTTCTAATAGCAACAGAATCAAGGCCTTGGTTCCATCCCCAGGAGAACACAGTCTTATATTATTCCTTTTAGCTCAGGCAGAAGTAATCTTCATGCCAAGAAATTTCTTTTCTGGTTGAAACATATTATGGCCGCTCTGTGGCCTCACCTTTGTCCTCGTCCCCTTTGAGAATAACAGAAAAAGATAAATAAAAAAGCCTGAAATCGTCTTCTTTTTCTCTTCTTTTCTTCTATGAGCCAATGGATTTGAAAGAAAATAATTTCTTAGAGAACTCTAATAGTTGCTATCATTTCAGAATTGTTTGTTGACTATTGATTAATTTGGAATGCCACAAGTCAACACAATTGTTATTAGATTTCAAATAACAGAGTTCTGATGTCGCTTGGTAGATTATAAAAGACTTAGGGCAGCTGTCTACTTGAAAAAAAAAGCTAAGGAGATAGTGTGTGGCACAGCAGGTTAAGCCTCCAGTTACAACACTGGGATCCCACATTAAAGGGCCCGTTTGAGCCCAGCTAGTCCCTCATTTTCCACCCAGCTCCCTGCTAATGCACCCAGGAAGGCAGCAGAATATTACCCAAGTACTTAGGTCCTGCCACTCATGTGGGAAATGTGGATGGAGTTACAGGCTCCTGGTTCTTGTCTGGCCAACCCTGGCTGTTGAGGATATTTGAGGAGTGAACCAGTGGATAGAGGTTTGATTTTCATCCTCTCTCTTTCTCTCTCTTTCTGTCTCTCATGTTGCCTTTCAAATAAATAAATACATCTTTAAAACAAAGAATGCCAAGTCTTTGTCACAATGTTTTTCCTTTTATGTTTATATAAACAACAAAAAACAAGCTAGTTTGCTTTCTATACATTGTGTTTAATTTCATTTAAGTGGTGCAAGTTTCATTAATTTCATCCATATGGATTTAGGAATATAGTGACATTTCTCCCTTTACCCTTCTTCCTACCCATGTTCTAACACTTCATCCTCCTCCCTCTCACATTCCCACTCTTAATTTTTACAAAGATCAGTTTTCTGTTTACTTAAAGATCATGTAGTTAACCCTATACTAAGTGAAATGGTTCAACAAATAGTATGAAGAAAAAATAAACTAATGTTCCTCAATGGAAGAGACATGGGCTCTAAATAATCATCAGATCTCAAAATGTCTATTTCATTCCAGCACATTACATTTCAGGTATTCTATTAGTTACTTCCAATCAGGGAAAACATGTATCTGTCTTTTAGGGACTGGCTTGTTTCACTAAGTATAAAGGTTTCTAGTTGGGTCCATTTTGTTGCAAAAGACAGGATTTCAGGATTTCATTTTTTTAATGCTGAGTAGTACTCCATAGTGTGTGTGAGAGTGTGTGTGTGTGTGTGTGTGTGCGTGTATCATGATTTCTTTAATCAACAGTTCATGGGCATCTGGGTTGATATCAAATCTTAGCTGTTGTGAAATGTACAGCAAAAGGATGGAGATACAGATAACTCTTTTTCATATGCTGATTTCTTTGGATTTGGGTAAAATCCCAGGAGTGGGATGGATGGATCATATGGTTGATTTATATTCAGATTTCTGAGGTATTTCTATACTGTCTTCCATAGTGGCTGCAGCAGTTTACATACCCAACAACAATGGAACAGGGTACCTGTTTCCCCACAAGGTCACCAGCAATTGTTGTTTGTTGATTTCTGTATGACAGCCATTCTAACTGGGGTGAGGTGAAATGTCATTATGGTTTTGATTTGCATTTCCTTAGTGATCCTGAGCAGTTTCTCAAGTGTCTGTTGGTCATTTGAATTTCCACTCTTGAAAAATGGCTGTTTAAGTCCTTTACCCATTTCTTAACTGGATTTTTTAAATTGCTATTGAATTTCTTGAGCTCTTTGTAGATTCTGGATGTTAACCTTTATCAGTTACATAGTTTGCAAATATTTTCTCTCATTCTGTTGGTTGCCTCTTCATTTTTCTGATTGTTTCTTTTGCAATGCAGAAGCTTCTCAGCTTGATATAATCCCATTTGTCAGTTTTGCCTAGATTGCCTGTGCTTCTGGGATATTTTCCAATAAGTCTTTACCTATGCCAATGACTTGCAAAGTTTCCCCAATGTTCTCTAATGATTTTATGGCATCAGGTCAAAGATTTAGGTCTTTGATCCATTTCAAGTGGATTTTTAGGTAAGATGTAAGGTAGGGTTTAGTTTCCTACTTCTGCACATGGAGATCCAGTTTCCCTGGCACCATTTTTTAAAGAGACCCTCGTGGATCCAGTGATTGATTTTAGCTCCTTTGTCAAAGATAAGTAGGTTGTAGATGCATGGCTTGATTTCTGGAGTTTTTATTCTTTTCCATTGGTCTACATGTTTGTTTTTGTGCCATTACCATGGTGTTTTGATAATAACTGCCCTGTAGTATTCCTTGAAATCTGTTGTTGTGTTGCTTCTGCTTTGTTTTTGTTGTATAAGATTGATTTAGCTTTTTTGGAGAGTCTTGTGTTTCTGTGTAAACTTTAGCATATTTCTTTCCAGAGCAGCAAAGAATACAATTGATATTTTGATTGGTATCACATTGAATTTGTAAATTGCTTTTAGTAGTATGGACATTTTGATGATATTGATTCTTCCAATCCATGTACATGGAGGAGTTTTTCCATTTTTAATCTCTTTTTCTTTTCCTTTCTTTAGAGTTTTGTAATTATCATTGTAGAGATCTTTGACATTCTTGGCTAAATTTATTCTAAGATATTTAATACTTTTTAGGAATTATTGGGAATGGGACTGATATTAAATGTTTTTTCTTACCCATTACATTGTCTATGCATACAAAAGCTATTGATTTTTCTGTGCTGATTTATAGCCATTTTACAAACTCTTTTATGAGTTTCAATTGTCTCTCAGTGGAGTCTTTTGGATCACCTATATATAGGATTAAGTCACCAGCAAATAGGGGTAGTTTGATTTCCACCTATCCATTTTGTTTCCCTTTGATTATTTTGTCTTTCCTAATGGCTCTGCCAAAACTTCCAGGAATATGTTAAACAGCAGTGATGAGAGTAGGCATCCTTGTCTGGTTCTGGATCTTAATGGGAAATCATCCAATTTTTCCCTGTTAAGTATGATACTAGCAGTGGGTTTACTATAAATTGTCTTGATTGTGTTGAAGAATGTTCCATCTATACCAAATTTCCTTAAAGTTTTCATCCTGAAAGGATGGTGTATTTTATCAAATGCTTTCTTTGCATCTATTGAAATAATCATATGGTTTTTGTTCTTCAGTTTGTTAATATGATATATCACATTGAATGATTTACCAATGTTGAACCATCTCTGCATAGCAGGCATAAATCCTACTTGCTCTGGGTGAATGATCTTTCTCATGTATTGTTGGATTCAATTAGTTTCTTTTGTTGAGGATTTTTGTATCTATGTTCATCCAGGATATTGGTTTTGTTCTCTTTTCCTGTTGTATCTTTTTCTATTTTATGAATTAAGGTGATGTAGGCTTCATAGGAGTTTGGGAGGATTCCAACACTTTTAATTTATTTGAATAGCTTAAGAAGAATTGGAATTGGTTCTTCTTTAAATGTCTGATAGAATTCAGCATTGAATATATCTGGTCTTAGGCTTTTCTTTCTTTGGAGAATCTTTAATTCTAATTCTATTTCCATTTGGTTATTGGTCTTTTTAGGTTTTCTATGACTTCATGACTCAATTTTGGTAGATTTTATGTCTCTAGAAATCTACCCATTTCTTTTTTTTTTAATATTTATTTTATTTATTTGAAAGACAGAATAGAGACAGAGACAGAAGTCCTCCATCTGCTGGTTCACCCCCCCAGTGGCCACAATGGCCGCAGCTGTGCCGATCCAAAGCCAGGAGCCAGGAACCTCCTCCGGGTCTCCCACATGGGTGCAGGGGCCCAAAGACCTGGGCCATCCTCCACTGCCATCCTAGGCCACAGCAGAGAGCTGGATCAGAAGAGGAGCAGCTGGGACTAGAACTGGTGCCCACATGGGATGCTGGCGCATCAGGTCAGGATATTAACCCATTTAGCCACAATGCCGGCCCCAAATCTACCCATTTCTTATAGGTTTCCCAATTTGTTGGCATACAGTTCTATGTTGTAATTCCTGTTGATTCTTTTTATTATTGTGGTGTCTATCATTACATTTCCTTTTTTCATCTCTGTTATTGTTGATTGGAGTATTCTCCCTGTTTTTTTTTTTTTTTTTTTTTGCTTACTGGGACCAATGGGTTATTACTTTTGTTTATTTTTTTTCAAAATAACAGCTCTTTATTTTGCTGATGTTTTATATTTTTGTTTCAATTTTGTTTATTTATTTTCTAATTTTAATTATTTCTTTTCTCCTATTCATTTGCAGTTTGATTTATTCTTGTTTTTCTATGCCTTTGAAATGCATTAATAGCTCATTTATTTGGTACCTTTCCAATTTCTTGATGTGGGCACCAATTGCAATAAACTTTCTTCTTAATATTGCATTTTTTGTATTCCATGTTTTAATATGCTGCATTGTCAACTTGATTTGTTTTCATAAATTTTTTGATTTCTCTTTTCATTTCATTGACCCACTTTTCATTTAGGAACATGTTGTTCAGTCTCCATGTGTTTGCTTATGATCTAGAGATTCTTGAGATGTTGATTGCCAGCTTCATTTCACTGTGGTCAGGGAAGATGCTTGGTATGATTTCAAATATTTTTGAATTTGCTGAGACTTGCTTTATGGCCTAGTATATGGTCTATCCTAGAAAAAGTTCTATGGACTGATGAGAAGAATGTTTATTCTACAATTGCATGGTGAAGAGTTCTATAGATATCAGTTCCATCTGGTCCACAGTATGGATCAGCTCTGCTGTTTCTTTGTTAATTTCCTGTCTAGTTGATCTGTCCATTGACAAAAATGGGGTGTTGAAGTCCCTCATTACTATTATACTGGAGTATATGTCTCCCATTAGACCCATTCATATTTCTTTTACATAGCCAGGCACTCCATAACTGGGTGCATATACATTTATTTAAGTCACATCATCCTGTATAATTGATCACTTAATCATTTACATAGTGCCCCTTTTCATCTCTTTTAACACTTTTTATGTTAAAGTCAGTTTTGTCTGGAATTAGGATGGCAGTACCTCCCCTTTTTTCTTTCCATTAGCATGGAATATCTTTTTCCATCCTTTCACTTTCAGTCTGCATGTATTTTTGTTGGTGAGATGTGTTTCTATTTGCATGGTGCAAATAGGTGGGTCTTGTTTTTATTCCATTCAGACAGTCTGTATCTTTTAATTGGAGAGTTGAGGCCATTTACATTCAAGGTGACTATTCATAGGTAATGACTTTGCCCTGCCATTTTTCCACAAATATGCCTATTGTTTATTTTGAATTTTCATTGTACTTTTACTGTGGGGTTTTCTGCCTTCACATTTTTCATAATATTGACTATTTTTCTATTTTTCTGTGTGTAGCACATCCTTAAGCATCTTTGGTAAGGCTGGGCTAGTGGTGACAAATTCTTTCAATTTCTGTTTGTTATGGAAGGTCTTTATTTCATTTTCATTCATAAATTAGACCTCTACAGGGTACAGTATTCTTAATTGATAGCTTTTTTTTTCTTTTGAGGCTTAGACTATATCTTGCCATTCCCTTCTTGCCTATTGGTCTTCTGATGAAAAACTAGCTGTGAGTTAAATTAGAGATCCTCTGAAAGTAATCTTGCATTTCATTCACAAACATTTTAGAATCTTTTCTTTCTTTCTTTCTTTTTTTTTTTTGACAGGCAGAGTTAGACAGTGAGAGAGAGAGACAGAGAGAAATGTCTTCCTTCTGTTGGTTCACCCCCCAAATGGCCGCCACAGCTAGCACACTGCGGCCTGTGCACCACACCTTTCCGAAGCCAGGAGCCAGGTGCTTGCTCCTGGTCTCCCATGTGGGTGCAAGGCCCAAGCACTTGGGCCATCCTCCACTGCCTTCCTGGGCCACAGCAAAGAGCTGGACTGGAAGAGGAGCAACTGGGACAGAATCCGGCACCCCAACTGGAACTAGAACCTGGGGTGCTGGTGCTGCAGGCGGAGGATTAGCCAAGTGAGCCATGGAACCAGCAGAATCTTTTCTTTACTGTGGAAAGTTTGGCTACAATGTGTTGTGGTGAAAATCTTTCCTAGTCATGTCTGTTATGAGTTCTATGTGCTTCTTCCATTTGAATGCCCCTTTGTTTCTCCAATTGTTTTCAGTAATTATTTTACTAAATAGGCCTTCTAGTTCAATCTGTTTTTCCACACCTTCAGGAACTCCTTGGACCCATATGTTGGGTTCTTTGATAGTATCGCACAAATCTCCAATACGGTTGTTTAAGTTTTATATTTTCTTCTTGTTTTTTTCTCTTGGCTGGACTCTAAGATTTCCAAAGGCTTGTCTTCTGATTCAGACATGCTTTCTTCTTCCTCACCTAGTCAGCCATTACATCTTTAATTTGACCCATTGAGTACTTCATTTCTAATATTTCACCTTGATTTCTCTTTAAAATCTTAATTTCATGGGAAAAGTTTTCATTCAAGTCATCTATGATTTTCTTTAGTTTGTGGATTTGCTTCTGACTACTTTTGAGTACTCCTATGATTAATTTTTGAATTATGTTTCCAGCATTTCCCAATCTCTTCATTTTCATATTCTAATATTGAAATGCTTTGTTCCTTTGGGGGTGGGTGGCCACAGTGTCTTGATTTTGAATTTCTGCATTTGTTTTTAGGCATTTGTGAAATTGAATTTTTTTTTTTCCTCTGATAGCTTTTATCTGAGCTATGGCTTGGTGGAATGTGTGTACTCTCAGTGAATACCAAGAGTTGTGTGATGGGTGTGGCCAGTATTCAGGGTGGGGCATGTATCCGGGGTTATACCCAAGTTAGGCATGGTAGATCTCAATGCCTGAGTGTTAGCTCCCAGTGTGTCCCACTCCACCGTAGAACCACACAAATGATCTGCATAGTCCTCACTGTGAGCACAGTTCCCACTGCAATGATCTGCTCTAAGCAAACAAGGAACTCAGAGTATGTGGAGCCATAACTAATGATTGGCCGCAGACTCATCTGCACAGACTCATCATGTAACCATTGAGTCTCCTCAGTCTCAGCACACAAGTATCCCACAGTCACTGGGTGCAGAGGTTTCTCTTTGGCCTGCCACTATATCTAGTCAACAGAGGAAGATGTTCCCTGAGACGCTCTACCCAGGTGTCTTGATCCTGGGAGGGTGCAGGTGCCTCATGGCCCCATGTGGATGCCCAGCCATCTCCCAGCTAAACCCAAAGTCAGTGAAAACTATGAATTGTTCCCTCCACTAGAATCTCTGGATCCCTTGCCTACATGAGAACCACTGGCTGAATGATGTTCACTCCCAGCCACAGCCACCACTGCTACTAAGATCATTTTCTGTACTGTGTGCACCCAAACTCTTCCACAGCTCCCATGCAAACCTAACATGGTACCCACCTTTTCTCAGCAAGCCAGTGGGCACTGTTGTGTGAAAGTTGGGGAGAGGTAAACGTGTCCCTCTACTTCTTCTGGGTTTGCAGGCAACTTCTAGCAACTGCCAGCCCCCAGGGCTCCAGTCTAGACTCACACCACACCCTCCCTCTGGCTACAGCACCTCAGTTTGCTGCAGTCTGGTCTCACTTCCATCTCCAAGCTGCCACCTTCTTCAGTTCTCAGCTGCTGCAGTTGAGCACCAAATTCGTAATCGTGTGGGCGTCCACATGCTCCACACAGGTCCATGGCATTCCTCCTCCTTGTGTAAGATCTCCAGTGAAGTTTTCTCTCTGATTCTCCTCTGAAAGTGTACTACCTACACTTTTTTTTTATTTGACAGGTAGAGTTTTAGACAGAGAGAGAGAGAGGTCTTCCTTCCATTGGTTCACTCCCCAAATGGCCGCCATGGCTGGTGCTGTACCGGTCTGAAGCCAGGAGCCAGGTGCTTCCTCCTGGTCTCCCATGTGGGTGCAGGGGCCCAAGCACTTGGGCCATCCTCCACTGCCCTCCCGGGCCACAGCAGAGAGCTGGACTGGAAGAGGAGCAACCAGGACTAGAACCCAACGCCCATATGGGATGCCGGTGCTACAGGTGGAGGATTAACCAAGTGAGCCACTGCGCCGGATCCACTACCTACACTTTTTTTTAAAAGTTTATCCCTTGCCTAGTGCAGTATGTCATTCCATAATCCGCCATCCTGGAGTCCCCCGCTTTTTATAAATTGTTGAAGTGATGGTGCCTGCTCCGAGCTCTATGGCTTACACCTTTGGTGACACTTGATGTACTCAATGAGATCCAGTAGTTCTTTAATGTTTAGTAGAAGGAGAAGTGCCAAATTGTCAGTGTCGCTGTGCCAGCCAATTGACAATGATGATTGGATAAGTTGTATTTATACTGGATCTTTTTTTATAATTTACTCCCTTTTATGCTAAATTCATCTGTTTAATTTTTTTAAAAGGTAATCTATTAGTCACAATGTCAAAGAACAAACAAAAATGGTTCTTTTCATACAATAAGAAGAGGAAAAACTTAAAGTTCAGGAACATACAAACAATCCAATCTCAGGAACAAGCAAGAAGTATATTTTGATGTCCTGCAATTGACATGCAGTTAAAGAATTGATGAATAACATTATAATAAATGCCTTTTAAAATAGCACCTTCATGAAAAAAAATTAATCATAAAATTATTTCTTAGCTCTGCCTTACTTTAATGCTGCCTCACAAAATCCTTATCTAAATGATATTATTTAAGGGGAAAATAAAGAATAATGGTGTTTGCTTTGAATTATAAACTCTTAAATTTACTACAGTAAAATTAGTAAATAATTATTTTAATTTGTATAACATGAAGAGGTAAAGGATAATAAAATAAGGGGTAGGCTGAAAGACTGCTAAGGTTTGACCACCAAATTTCAACTTATAATGTGACTCGCAAACTTTCATATCACAGTCAATGGGAATGCTTTCTCCTGTTGAGGGTTTACAAGATGTTTACATTAATTTGTCTGAAAAGAAAAAGCAGAGGAAGACACTGGACTGAGCATACAAGGCTTGGCTCTTCCATGACATGGTTTTCTAATCTTGGGGAATCATTGCACCTCTGTGCAGCTTGCCCTCTTCATCCAATAGTATGTGGTGATGTCAAAGTGAAATCACAGCCCACCATATTTGGGTGATTTTGGGTTTGTTTCCTAATGTATCTGGAACTTTCTTCCCACTTTCACTTTGCAGGTGAAAACCAGATTACAGAGTTATTGTGAAGATTAATTGAGCAAATATTTTTAACTATTTGCCTTTTTGCATAGTCCATTGTAAGTTCTTAAAGAATGTTAATTTTAACCTGTTGTGGTACTATTGTTTTGGGTAAAATGGCAGCAAAGAGAGGTCAGTTTGGTTCTTGTCTGACTTGAAAGAATTTCAACATGGACAAGGAAATGAGCAAAGCAAAATTTATTTAAGTTAGAAACCTCCTGCAGCAGCAACCTGGAATGCGCTGCAAGAGAGGTGGACCTGGAGCCGATGCTGTAGCTCAGTAGGTTAATCCTCTGCCTGAAGCACCAGCATCCCATATGGGCTCCAGTTTTAGTCCTGGCTGCTCCTCTTCCAGTCCAGCCCTCTACTATGGCCTGAGAAAGCAGTAGAAGATGGCCCAATCTTGGGCCCCTGTACCTGCGAGGGAGACCTGGAAAAGCTCTTGGCTTTGGATCAGCTCAACTCTAGCCTTTGTGGCCATTTGGAGAGTGAACCAGCAGAATGAAAACCTTTCTCTCTCTTTCTCCTTCCCACTGTCTGTAACTCTGCCTTGCAAATAATTAAATAAAAATCTTTAAAAAAAGAAGTAGAACTGAGAAACTGTGATGGGCCAATCTTTTAAACACATTTTTTGGGAAAAAAATAGAACAGCAGCTAACAATTAGTCAGAGGGTGGGGACAAAAACCATTCAAAGGCTGAAATGATAAGCCTGTCTAGTTCAAAGTTAAAAGCTTTCAGAAGCATGGGGTAGTCTTTCTGTTTTCACAAAAAACTAAAACCTCAGAAGCATGGGATAACTACTTCCTTGCTATTCTCTTGACAGAACTGGAACTCAGAGGAGTGAGTGGAATGTGCAATTTTGTCTTGCTAATGGAAGCTTTTGGGGAGATGCAAGTATTTTGCACCTTCTTTTACTCATTCTTACCAGGATACAACCTAACTTCCTACCAAAATTTCATTTTGATGAGTTCATTGCACTTATTCAAGTTCTGTATATAAAACAACAGTGGCTTCTTGTGTTTGCCTCATTTTTTCATAAGATTCTCTACATTGTTGGAGGCTTTGCCCAAGTGTAAAGAGGAGACTGAGTCATTTATTGATAACACATTTGGCTCAGCTCAGCTGAGACATAAAAGGGAAGCAACCCCTCTCTCCAGTTTTCCTCATCTCCACTGGCAAATTCCATCAGCAGAAGGAATTTGATAAATACTTGAAAGAAAGGGGTTCTTGTGGTTTCCAAAGCAAAAAGAGATTATGTATCAGGTTATTGATAGTGTGTCATCTTAAGGGACCTCACCTTTAGGGATCAGCTCTAATTTTTAAAGTGTGTTATATAGAAGCTGTTTCAAAGATGGTCTCTTGAGATCTGAGACATGTGTGGCTCATGATAAGGTCTAAGGCACTGTTCAGGGCAATAATACTGTCTTCATCTCAGTAAGACATTCTGTAAATCTCTGGAAACAACTGTGATTTTCCTTTAAAATTGTGATAAGACACACATGAAAAAAATTACCACCTCAGAAATTTTAAAGTGTGTAGTTCAGTAGAGTTAAAGGCATTCACATTTTTATGAAACTGATCACTGGGTCTGTACTTGTTATGTGAACAGACGCTTTTTGCTATTAAGTAACAATTGCCCATTCATAGCTTCCTGTCCCTCAGCAGTCACTATTCCACTTTCTGTCTCTAAATTTGAATATTCAAAGTAGCTGATGCAGATGGATTCATTTATTATTATTATTATTACTTGCATGTGACTGACTGACTTTATTTAGTGCACTGTTCTCAATGTTTACCTATGTTCTAGCATATGCCAGAATTTCCCTCCTTGTTAAGGCTGAATACTATTTTGTTGCATTAATGTGATGCTTTCTGTTTTTCTGTCAGTGGGCATGAGTTACTTTAATCTTTGGATTATTGTTGAATAATGTTGTTATATGCATGAGTGTACCAGTATCACTTCAAAATCATGCTTTAAATTCTTTTGAGTCTACTTAGAAGCAAATTTGCTGCTTGATAAGATAATTCTATTGTAGACTTTGAAGAACCTTTACTGTTTTCCATAACAGATGTATCATTTTACATTCCCACACAAACAGGACTAGTTTCAATTTACCCACATCCTTGCCAATACTTATTTTGTTAAAATAGCCTAATAGGTGAGAATGTAGCAGGAACTTTATTGTTTTTTCTGTTTACTCAAATTTATTATAACTCATTCCACATTTGCTTTTTTTTAAAAAAAATATTTATTTATTTATTTATTTATTTATTTATGTGAAGAACAAATGAGAAAGAGAAAGGGAGAGACAGAGAGAAAAAGGGTCTTCCACCCACTGGTTCACTCCCAAAATGATGCAACAGCCAGGTCTGGGCCAGGCATAATCCAGGAGCTGGTCTCCCACATGGGTAGAATGGGTCATAAGTTCTGGCACCATCTTTATTACCTTCCCAGGCATATTAGTAGGAAGCTAGATTGGAAACAGATCAGCCAGGGCTTGAACCAGCACTCTAATATACAACCAATACCTTAACTGACTGGGTCACAATACCAGCCCCTATTTTTCTTTTTGTAATTGTCTTTGCTTATAAATTCCTCAAGCAAGTATGGTAAATGTCTTGTTTATCGGTATTCCCAATGGTTTATACATTTCCAGGACTCAGTAGAGGTTCAATAAAGGTGTGTTAAATGTAGGACTAGAAAGAGCAGGTACAGTTTGCACCTCAAAAGCTTGCTACTGTGTGGTATGCCAGGCACCAGCATTTCAGGCGAGGTGTTTCCCAGCAGGCTCAGGAATCACATCAAAGTTATGTACTTCTCTGGAGAGATGTGTAGGCAGCAAATATTAGCCAAAAGTCTGCGAGGAGGAATGCAGGCGTTCCTTGAATGCTTTTGAGAGTCTCCCTTGGGCTCCCTAGGAAGATGAAAACAAATGTTAGACTTAGGAGAGGTAAAAAGGAAGGCAGTAATGCCTGACTTCTCACAACTAAGAGAAGTCAACAAAATTCTGATATTGCATTTTAAGAGACTATAACCTGATTTAATTTCTAAATAGCTATACTGTTCCCCAAATTGGCCAAGTAAGTTGTATATTATATATCATGTTGCAAGCAATTTTGTGTTGATCTTATTTCAAGCACTACTTAACAATATTTAATGGGAAAGAAGAATTGATAGTGAACACCTGTCAGGTTTAGTACATGAATGCAAAATGAGCTTTGTCTGACAATGGCTTCTACTTGTTACTATGTCTCTCATTAAACATCATCTATTAAAAATGCAGATGGGCCTAGGTGCTAGTTAATAGTTGAGAGATCATGAAGAAGTGAAAGTAAGTTCTACTTCAAAAATCTAGATGTTCGCTTTCCTCATCTATGCTTTAACACAAATAAATGATCACACGTGCCTTTTGGGGGAAAATTGGGGCATTATTAGTAAAATACTTGTTCTGGTGTTGCACAGTGATTCTGCCTGGGGATGTAGAAGCTCCCTCAGAGAGTGTATTAGGACCAAAATTTTATTCAAATTCAGAAATTGGGCAATAGATCATAACTTTGATACAGGGGAACTGTCATCAGTCTCTTGATATTATTTTCAAGTTCTCTGATGTGTTAATTTCTGTACTTTATATTCTACGGTCACAATTGTCCCCATGTTACAATCCCCACTGAATCTCCCAGGGATAGTGGTATCCCTTACATTACTGCATTTCTAATTCCTTTGCTAATAAAATGTGTTACGATGCATCCTAGGGATTATAGTCACCTGATAGGTTTTCTACCCTTAAATAGAATGAAAATTTCATCATGTTCACATCTCTATATCTTTATTATTTTTTAAAGATTTATTTATTTATTTGAAATACAGAGTTACAGAGAGGCAGAGGCAGAAAGAGAGAGAGAGATCGATCTTCCAGCCACTGTTCACTCCCCAATTGACTGCAATAGCTGTAGCTGCACCGATCTGAAGCCAAGAGCCATGAGCTTCTTCCAGGTCTCCCATGGACTTGGGCCATTTTCCACTGCTTTCCCAGGCTATTGCAAGAGCTGGATCGGAAATGGAGCAGCCAAGACTTGAACCAGCGCCCATATGGGATGCTAGCACTGCAGGTGGCGGCTTTACCTGCTAGGGCGCAGTGTCAGCTCTACATCTCTATTTCTTTGACCCTTTCTTCTTCTGTCTGCTGTGACTGGTTGGACACCTTTATTCTATTAGTGGAGGTCATCGCCTTCTCCATGCTTCTTTTCTCTGTTCCAACAGCATGATTATTTCATCTCCCAAGATTCTGGACAATCTTTAGATCCTATATCCCAAGACAGTATTCCCCATTTAATAAGTTTACCTTGCATAGCTTCCTACTCCAGCCGTCTCAGGATCCAGCTTCCCCCACACTCACCAGTTTCCTGCAGGCAGATACTGCTTAGATTCTGCAGCTCCTTCTTTATATTGTTCCTGATCTCCTAAGGGAAGTCTAGGACTTCCTTAACCTTGATGAGTCATAAGCACAAGGAGGAATATGGCAGCACATGCTTAACACACCCTTACTTCAAAGCAAGGTCCTCCACCTCATCTTCAGAGAAGTGGATACTCACTGTCCTTCCACAGGGTGGACTTGAAGGACTCATTTTTTTTTTGACAGGCAGAGTGGACAGTGAGAGAGAGAGAGAGAAAGACAGAGAGAAAGGTCTTCCTTTTTCCGTTGGTTCACCCCTCAATGGTGCTGCAGCCAGCGCACCGCGCTGATCCAAAGCCAGGAGCCAGGTGCTTCTCCTGGTCTCCCAGGCGGGTGCAGGGCCCAAGCACTTGGGCCATTCTCCACTGCACTCTCGGGCCTCAACAGAGAGCTGGGCTGGAAGAGGGGCAACCGGGACAGAATCTGGTGCCCCGACTGGGTCTAGAACCCAGGGTGCAGGCGCCATAGGCTGAGGCTTAGCCTATTGAGCCGTGGCACCAGCCAGGACTCAAGTTTTTAAATGCACTAATCCAGATATTTTCATTCTCTGTATTAATATAGTTGAGAGACCATGAGGAAGTGAGTGTAAGTATATTATATTCTGTGACTTATGGTCATTTTATTATTATGTGAAACAGCCCATTTTTTTTGGGATCATAGAAATGCCAATAGAAGAAAAGTGTACTAACTGGCATTGAAATAGGTCATTAAGAATAGAAGACCCAAAGAAAACTGAAGTTAGTTGTGAGTACAGTGTAAGTTTACAGAGAAAACAAGGCAGTATATCAGAAACAACAATGGTAATGGATAACAATTTAGCGGCTACATGGATATTCCACAGTTCCAGAGAGAAGACTGGCGAGAACAACTTGTGTGCACAATTGTTTCATTTTGAATATATTTTCTCTTCTATTCCACTCTACAGATATGAATTAAATCATTGCATTATTTCTTCAAGTAAATCTCGCCTTTGTTCCGTCCTTTGAAATCAATGTAATAGAGGAATTATATTCCTTGTGAATCCTTGTCCCAAATCCACTTTTATCTGCTGATGATATTTTAACCTTCCAGTAAGTTTTAGTTTAGTTTATAATTGGTTAAATATAGGTGAGGTTTGGGAAGAAATGATTTCACTCACCCTGTTATTGTTTAATATATTATATTGTAAATTATCTGCTTTTATAGGTGGCTTAATTCTGGAATTAATGCAACAACAATTGATTGAGAACGTTTTATGCAGTGGCTTTAAAGCTAGTCATTTAAAGATTCAGACTTCAAAATAAGTCTACAAATAAGTAATAATTTTATTTTTCAAATACAAATAAATTAGGTTCCCTCACATGTACAAATTGAAAGATCATACACTTTTCCAAGACGTCCCAAACCAAGGCTTTGAAAGATAATGGTAAAATAGGAGCAGACAAAACCAGTTTTTGAGTCAAAGAGTATAAATCTCATCAAAGAAAGATCTGATTTCACTTCTCAAACATCCAGGACATGTAGAACTGCCAAAGACTGGCATAGCAGTAGAATCTATTGGGGATTATTGATTAAAGTAGGGCTGCATTTTTACAGGTTTCAAAAGCGAGATTTTCTGAAGGGTCCCTGTAGACCTGATGACAGACATGTACCTTATTTGCCTCTATTAAAAGCTCTCTCAGGGTTATTCATTAAGTAGAATAAATTCCGACTGCAGCCGCTTTCCCGAATTAGGTTACAATTTCACAAAGATAAGGTGCCTTTGCTAATATAAACCAGTGCATTTTTTCACCGTACATGTTTCCCATAATAATTGTTGCACTGGAAATACAATTACCAGATTTCTGTCTCCTCCCCTAATTCTCTCTACTGACCTTTGTGTTTCATGAGAAACTACATTGAAGCCATTTGGAAATTGCAATCAGGATGATCTTATAAAAACATTAAATATATCATGTTTCCACTAAAGACTCTTCAATAGCTGTTTATTTTACCCAAATTAACCTGTCAAATTTCCTACCTTGCTCTAAAGGATTCAGTGCCATTCTGTCTTGGTGCCCTCTCTGTCTGCTTGCTCCCTAGCCTCTTAGTTTTAGGTATTTTCACTACCTGTAACAAAAATTTTCTTTCTTTAAACTTAGTCTTCCCTGTGAATTTCTCATTTTCCCAAGAGAAAACTTTTTGAGGTGCACACCCATTAATTATCCCGTTATATCCATCTTCCCTACTTCTGTGTGTGTTTTTAAGTGTGGATATAACCATTCCAAGAAATCTGGGTTTCACATTAAAGAGTTATGGACTGGCCGGCGCCGAGGCTCAACAGGCTAATCCTCTGCCTTGCGGCGCCGGCACACCGGGTTCTAGTCCCGGTCAGGGCACCGGATTCTGTCCCGGTTGCCCCTCTTCCAGGCCAGCTCTCTGCTGTGGCCAGGGAGTACAGTGGAGGATGGCCTAAGTGCTTGGGCCCTGCACCCCATGGGAGACCAGGAGAAGCACCTGGCTCCTGTCTTCGGATCAGCACGGTGCGCCGGCTGCAGCGGCCATTGGAGGTTGAACCAACAGCAAGAGAAGACCTTTCTCTCTCTCTGTCTCTCTCTCTCACTGTCCACTCTGCCTTTCAAAAATAAAAATAAAAAAAAAAGAGTTATGGATTAAGATGATCTCCTAACCAATAAAAGTCCTTTCCTGAGGAATTTGGAAGTGGGTTTAAAAGTTTAGGTCTTAGAACTGATTTTCTAATGTAAGAAAATAAAAAAGAAATTAAACCTAGAAAGTATAAGCAGCTCTCACTTTCTTGCAAGTGAACAGGATGGTACAGGAGTTTCGTGTGTGGTGAGAAACACAGAAGTAATGACAAGTAGACAGGAGTCGTCTGTGGCTATGCCACCATACCTCACCAGATACTTCCTAGATTTTCTGCAGGGTTTCTTGCGGTCAATGGTTCTAGACTTTGCTGGAGTCCCTGTTGCATCCTTGACTTTGTATTTCACAAAGCACCTTGGTATCCTAATCATGAATTTATTAGAATCCCTACTATCTCACCTGAATGTGAATCATGCAGGGGGTTAACAAACTCTCTGTTTTTATGAAAAGCATATTGACTCATTGTAATGGCTGAGTGCTGATGGCTGTAGGCTCCTATCCAATACCCCTGCCCAACACCCTTCTAACGCAGTTTGCGAGTTCAGCACTTACCTAGAGTCAGCCTTGCTTATTTAATCTACTACATTAGTCATATTTTACTAAGTTGAATTACTAAACTCAATTCCATGCTACATGATACAATGGAATTTTATTGGTGTATAAATAAAAACAATGGTCATTACATTAACTGAATTGAATATTTTGGAGATAGTCAAGAAAAAAGAGAAAATATTTTTACAGTGCTGTGGTATCAGATATAGGAAAGCCAATTTTAAAAGATTTCAGGACAAACATAAGACAAAAAATGTTTAGATATGGGCATTTGACTTAGCGGTTGAAAAGCTGAGGTAGACATGTGCATCCCGTTCTCAGAGTGCTTGTATTTGGGTCCCAGCTCTGCTGCCAATTACAGCTTGCTACTCATGTGCAAAATGGGAGGCAACAATACTGGATCAAGTGGTTCAGTTTCTACCACATATGTGGGAGACCTAGATTGAATTCCCAGCTCCCAGTTTCAGCCTAGTATGCTCTAAGCCATTGTGGACATTTAGGGAGTAAACCAGTTTGTGGAAAAATCTCTATCTATCTGTTTTTCTGCCTCTTTAATCAAATTACTTTTTAAAATCAATGCAAGTTAAAAGCTTTCTCACTCCTCCTTCTGTCTACTCTCCTAGCCTTTAGCAACCACCATATGTTCTTGACATAATGAACTCCACTTCCATTCAGTTTGTATGATCTCATCACTTTTATGGCTGAATAGAGCTTGAACATGTGTGTGTGTGTGTGTGTGTGTGTGTGTGCATACTCATGTACTTTTCTTCATTCATCAGCTGATAGACACTTAGGTTGTTCCATTTCTTAGCTATTGTGAATAGTGTTGCATTAACATGAGAGTGTACCTGGGAGTGGTACTGTTGGATCCTATGGTAACTCTGGTTTCTTGAGGAATCTCTATAGTTGTTTCTACAATTGTTGTATTAGTTTATGCTCCCAGCAACAGGGTACGAGGATTACCTTACTCTGAATCCAAGTCAGCACTAGTTATCTTTTGTCTTTTGGAAACAGCCAATCTAATTGGTGTTAAGTGTTCTTGTTCTGGCTTTGATGTCATATATCTGTCAGCCATTTGGTGTCTTCCTTGAGAAATGTGTTTAAATCTGCTGCTCATTTTTAAATTGGATATTTTATTTTTACAATTGAGCTTCTTATATATTCTATTAACTTCATTCCAGAGGTAAAGCTTGCAAAGATTTTTTTTTCCCGTTACCTACAAAATTTTCTCTCCACTCTGTTGATAGTTTCCTTTAATGTACAGGTCTTCAGTTTGATAAAAATCTCATTTGTCCATTTTTGTTCTTATTTCCTATGCTTCTGGGGTCTTATCCCAAAATACTTGCCAAGTCTGATCTTCTAAAGTGTATTCCCTGTATTTTATTCTAGTAGTTTCAAAATCAGAAATGATTTTGGATGTCTTCATCACAAAAAAATGATCAATATTTGAGATGTTGAAGAACTTCAGTATTCTGAGTTGGTCATGAATTGATTAATACACGTGGCATACATGTACTAAAGCACCTCACTGTACTCCATAAAGATGTACAATTATTATCTTCCAATAATTTTAAGCTTGGAAAGTAAATACTTACTTATATATTTAAGGCTAAATGAATTATTTTAGCTAGAAATGTCCTCAATTTTAAGTAGATTTTTATTTATCTAATAATTTCCAAATTCTTCTGCCTTGTATGACAGCATTTCTACTTTTTTTCCTAGTGCTTGAAGTGAACTAGTTGAATTTCTGATTATCCCCTGATCCTCCCAACGCCAAAAACACGCTGCATAAAACCTTTTATTTTATGAATTCTCACAGATTGTTTGATATTTTTTGCAGACTTACAGATGCCAAAATAAAAGAGAAAGATTACAATAAACATTATATTGACAAGAGGTGTGTTTAGAGTGGGTACGTATGAGTCATAACAAAATGTTAAAGCTTGTTAGGTGATATTTGCTTGTTTTCACAAAAGCATAGAATTCACTGTGACATTAAGGGATACAGACAAGGCTATGTTGTATCTCTTTATTTTATTTCCTTCTGCGTTGATAATCCACTTGCTAAAAGGACTTGAAATGGATTATAGTAAAAACAATTCATTAAGGTTACCTCATTAACAGAAAATTGCTCCTATATAGCATTTATTGCACTACAAACCTAAGTTGTATTTGAAAATATCTTTGCATTTAAAAGTTGAGAGTTTGTAAGCAGCTTGAAAAAAGTCAGTTCTTCAAACTGCAAAGATGTTTTTTTCTTTCTTTATTATCTGTGCTCATCACATTGTAGTATTTTTAAAAATATATAACTTAATTACATGACTGATTTATGTTGCAAATCTACCTAAAGCCATGCAAAGTATATCTTACAGTAGTGTTTAACACATGGTCTGCTTTGAAGTTGTTTAATTGTGTACCCATATCAGAGTATATGTGTTTATGAAGGAGAAGTTGGTTGCTTTTAAAGATAACAGTGTAATAGATTTTTATTTGTGGCTAGAAGATCTATAAAAATAAAATTTAGGACTTGCCTACTTATTGATTTTATAATTTCAATCTAAAAACTTCATCACTATTTTCTTGCCAACCTACACCAAAGACTATGCCAGTCAAAGAGCTATAAATTTTTTAATCCATTTTCTGCAATAGTTTGAAGGCTATAAAAATTTTCCCACATTGCTTCTGGGTCTGATTTACTGACTGTATAAATCTGCCCGATCCCTTGATTGGCAGAGATGAATCCACTAATTTTGGGTGGACGTTTTAGAAGAGCAATCTCAGGAGCCCTATTCTCTGATAGGGGCTGTGATAGTCCTATTGATGCTTCAGCCTGGATCCAATTTATTAATCTTTTCATGTCCCTTTGTGTAGAGCAGAACTGAACGAGTTTGACTTCACATAATATTGGTAGTTATTACAGGTGTCTTAGCCCTCTTGTGTACAAGATAAAAGTACTGACATATTTAACTTATTTTAGCAATGTTTTATACATCTATTGGGTTCTCAAAAATGTACAGTTGCAGCCATAATGGGTCAGCCACCGCCTGCCACACCAGCATCTCCTATGGGGTGATTGCCTACTTGAGTCCAGCTGCTCTACTTCTGACCCAAATCCATGCTAATGGTTCTGGCAGAATCAAAAGCTGAGTAGCTAGGAATTGAATCAGGCACTCCTATGGGATGTAAGAATTCCATGCAGCATATAAAACTCTGAGCCAAATGTCCACAGTAAGAACTTCATTTTTAATCTGTAAAAGCTTATAGATATTTTCAAAACAAGCCAGTAAACTGTAAGTACCAGTTAATGATGAGCTTGGATAGTATACTTTAGAATTACACTTTGGTTTTTTGATTGGGTGGGTTGGCACCTCTAAACACTTATGATTGTTCAAGTGTCAATTGTATTTTAATCTGTTCGTTCAAAATAAAGACATCGTCAAAAAATCCCATGTGACTGACAGGATTTTCACAACAGGTGCAAACACAAAGGAGCAAATATCTGTTTTACATCATGAAATGTCCATTTTAAAGCCTTGAGGAGGTTCATTATAGCTTTGATCTGCTCATTCCTTTAAAGAAATTATTAAATATTGCTTCAGGATGTGGTCAAAGTGATGAAGCTCTCAGAGTAATGTCTTACAAATGTCATTCTCAGAACTAATGACTTCTGAGTGGCCATTTGAAATATTAGACCTTTTAAACTTATCTTTCCCTGGGTACTTTTGAATGGGGGAGAGAGATTTTCTCCTATTAAGTAGATATTCCCTGCCGTATTTGCTCATACATATGTGCACATTTACACGAATCTTTGTGTGTGCAGAACACTGATATTGTAATCCAGGGATTCATATGGATTGCAATTTCACCAATGTGCATTTCAATTTAGACGTCACTAAAATGTACCTAACTTCCTACTTGCAGCAGTTATATTTAACATAATTCAGTTTAGCTTTCCTAGCTTTCCAAAACAGACGATATTCAAATACAAGAGTTGCAAACTTTATGAAGGCAAGGACTCATAAATATTTTGCCATGTTTGCATACCCACAGTTTCAAAGAGGGTGTCAGGGATATAATTTAAGATTTAAGGGTGTAAGCACCAGAATTAGGTTGTCTAAATGGAAGCCTCGAATTGTACTAGCTTGTTGGGTGATGTTGAGTGAATTATTTAAGCTATCAAGTTTCAGTGTTTTGAGGTGCAGAACATATCTATTGTCTATTGCTGTGCCCATATCTCGGCTGTCTCTGCTGCTGCAGTGTAAGACCATTTCTGTTCCAGTAAGATCCTGCATGCTTGAATAATCAACCATATTTTTATTTTCCTACAACCAATTCATAATCCACTTGAAGACTTTCATTTTGAAATCTGCCTCAACTGATGTCCTTGAATATTTAAATAAATGATCTTATTTAGCCTGGGTTTTGTATCACCCTTGTTTTTACATGGTATATATTCCTGTTGTAGTATAGAAACAGATCTGTGGCAAGTGTTATGACTTAGTTTGGTAGTATGCCCCTTGTGGACCTATGGACCCCATGTGGAAGAGTCTGGGATCTAACCCCCCCTCCCACTTCTTCAGCTGTCTCTAATGCACCTGGAAGGCATCAGATACTTGGGTTTCTGCCACCCCTGTGGCCTACGTGGATGGAGTTCTTTGTTCCTTGCTTTGGCATGAGTTTGGACCATGTATTGCAAGTATTTGGAGAATATGTCAGTGGATAGAATATCTCTCTGTCACTTTGCCTTTTAAATAAGTAACCCAAGAAAATTTCAAAAAAGCTTAAAAAATTTTAAGTCAAATAATATGCCTACGCATGAGTCTGAGTGTGTGTGTGTATGTGTGTCACAAAGCATGTCAATTGGCATATAAAATAATTAGTAGATATTTTTAGGAAATATTTCATGAAATGATGTATTCATCACAGATGTAGTTAATACCATAGTTGCTCCTGTTTTGGAAACTAAATATTGTGAGAAATCTCCAGTTAAAATGTAATTTCATACCGACATACTCAGTCTCCCACCTGGCCATCTATGGGGACTATGGGTTTCATCCTAGAAAATCTTTGTGGTTGAGGTTCTTTTCCTGAACTGCACAGCTAACTGTTCTTCAGGAATTGTCCTTATGTGAAGGAAGCTGCCTCTCCCTCTCCTTGGGCAGGCGATGACTAAACAGATACAAAGACCTAGACTCCTTGCTTCAATTTGGTTTAACACAAAGAGCAACTGTCTCTGGAATGTTCTGTCACATCAGTTGGGCCCATGTCATGATGGAAACATTTTTCAATTCCATGATGTGCTGGAGTCTTTTTCAAAAATATTTATTTTATTTATTTGGAAGGCAGCATTACAGAGAGAGGGGGAAGAGACACAACGAGAGAGAGAGAGAGATGTTCCAACCATCGGTTCATTTCCCAAATAGACACAACATCCAGGGCTATGCCAGGTGAAAGACAGGAGTCAGGAGCAGGAGCCAGGAGCTTCAACATGCTCTCCCACATGGGGAGAGCATTTATGCCGTCTCCTCTGCTTTCCCAGGCACATTGGCAGGGAACTGTATCAAAAACGGAGCAGCAGGGAGTGAAATTATAGCTCGTATGGGATGCCAGCATTGCAGGCAGTGGCTTAACCTGTTATGCCACAATGCCAGCCCTATTTGCATCTTAAACAACTTCCGGGAGTAGGAAGAAATTCTATTGAATTTTAGGAAGGTATATTATTATTTTGGCTTATAATTATCATTGATCTTCAGGCAGAAAATAAAAGCAAATTCCTCTTTTGACATTTTTGCATGCCCTCATTGAAAAATGGTTATGGGATATTAAATTACACCAATGGTATTTTATCAGCTTCTCCTCTTCATATCTTATCTTGAGAGAGAAATTCGGTTTTGCCTGACATCTCTGCTGTTATAAGGTTGGACATAGCTCTGTAATTTAAAGGATTAAATTGGGTTTAACAAAAAGAGTAGGGCTTGGTTTTCTCGCACAGATTGCCATGGGAACACAAGTGCTGCAAGGCTATTATACCTCTCATCTGAAGCGTTTCAAATAATTTGGAATATCTCAAACACGACATTCAGAATCTCCCTAGCATGGCCATCCAGAATATTAAGGTTAAGAAGATCAGACTATTTTGTAATTTAGAACTGTTCCAAATATTCCAGTGGAACCAATTTAATAAATTGTAGCTTCATTTGGAACATATTTGAATCAGTAGTATTTTCTGAAAGGCTAATTAGTACCTAATATGTATGCCTAAAATGTAGCAATTCCCCCAAAAAAGACAACAAAACTTCACAGAAGGAAGAAACCTTCTAGAAATACAAAAGAAGATGACCTAGTTTATTCCCTTCTTAATTTTTCTTCTGGTGAAATATACATTTAAAACATTTAGAATAAGGAAAACACTTACTGAAAACAGCATTTTAAAAGCATTTAATAACATTTAATACACTATGGTAATGCGAAATTTTAATAATTGATCCATTGCTAATTTTTGGTAACATCTACTTTACAAAAGAACAGAGGAAAATACTTTTACATCTTTTGCATGGGCCACAAATTTTGCATTTTATCCAGGCTTATTGACGTTGTTGTCAGCATAGCTGAACATTTTATATGCTAATTATTTTTATATTGAGATAGGTTCATACTTATTAATAATTTTGCTTCCATGTTATTGAGAACAACATCATTAAACTTTGATAGACAATTTTTCGAAGAAAAAATAAAGTTGTCCCTTTCATCTCTATTCTATTTGAAAGACAGCTGTGATGTCCTGAATATTTGTGTGTCCCCCAAATTCACGTTAAAGCCTAGCGCTTAAAGTGATAGCATCATGGTGTGGAGTCACTGGGAGTTCACGAGGATGAGAAGAGTAGTGAGGTGGAGCCCTTGGGAATGGCCCAGAGAGCTGCCTGGCCCCCGCCCCTCTGGGGACTCAGGTGTCTTCTGCGGATCACAGATTGAGACTCCCCGACACTGAAGCTGCTGGCACCTTGCCCTGCATTCTCTGTTTTCTAGAACTGTAGAAAATAAGCTTCTCCTGTTTGTAAGCTACCCAGTTTGTGGCATCTGCCACAGCTGTCCAAACATACTAATGCAATGATAATCTGAGTATAATTCAAATATCCTGAAGCAAACATTCATTACATAGTCATGATTTTTCTTTTTTTTTTTTTTTTTTTTTTGACAGGCAGAGTGGACAGTGAGAGAGAGAGACAGAGAGAAAGGTCTTCCTTTGCCGTTGGTTCACCCTCCAATGGCTGCCGCGGATGGCGCGCTGCGACCGGCGCACCGCGCTCATCCAATGGCAGGAGCCAGGTACTAGGTGCTTTTTCCTGGTCTCCCATGGGGTACAGGGCCCAAGCACTTGGGCCATCCTCCACTGCACTCCGGGCCACAGCAGAGGGCTGGCCTGGAAGAGGGGCAACTGGGACAGAATCCGGCGCCCCGACCGGGACTAGAACCCGGTGTGCCGGCGCCGCAAGGCGGAGGATTAGCCTGTTGAGCCACGGCGCCGGCCATGATTTTTCTAATCATTAACCAATTTGTTTTTCTTTTCATTCTTCATTTTGTAGACATTTGAAATTACCTTATTTATGTAGATCCATAATAGACTGTACTTTTGGTTTCCAAGTATTTAATTTCACTATATTTTCCCCACATAGCTATAATAATGTGTGTTATTTTTCTAAGGATTTTAACGTGTCCTGACTCATCAGAAAGACTAACAATTTCTCAGAAGCCAAGATGACAACGTGTCAGTCATTTCCAAATATTTTACATTTTTTCTCTAGTACAGGACCAGATTAATATGCATTAAGTAAATCTATATGAATGTTGGATTATTCATTTTTACTGAACTAATCTCAAACATTTCCCTATTCTGTTACACATTTCTAAGAGATAATAGCTGGAACTGTACACAGTATTGTAGATAAATTCTAGCAGTTTGGTGCAGAGGTATCAGTCAGAAAAAACATGGCATGAAATATAGTAGCACGGATTGATTTCATTTTGTCCCTTAACAAAAAATAAACATGTAAAAGTGATTGCACTTTAGGCAATTAAAAAACATGACATAAAAATAATTTCCAGTTAATGAGAAACACTTCAGAATATACTTCCCATTTGATAGCATAACCCATTTCTGATCTTCTTATTGCAATCTGATTAATGCTAAAGACAAAGTTAGAAACATTTTTATTATTTTCCTTCCTTCAGTACCTGGAACAAAGAACAATTTATGACTGTACTTTAATTTTATTGCTACTGAACCTTTCCTAAAATGAACTGGCAGATGCCATTAGCAGGTTAATTGATTTAATAATGTCCTCATGAATAAGCTGGCATTTCTGCTTTGAATTGCTTTCTCAATTGATTAGAATAGGATTTCATAAAATGTATAGAAAGAGCAACAGGGAATTCAACTCTAGACATTTCTGGGTAATTCATTAGCTTTTAGAAGTTTAAGAATTTATTGCATTTTCAATTTGCTAAATACACAGCATTTGCTAGCAATACTTAGACACAGGCATTGCTTTTACAAAGGCTCGTGAAAATGTGGTCTTGTAAAAATGACACCAGGAGAAAACTATGTCAGTGCTCTGACCGTGTGTTTATTTCTTCAATTTCCAGAGAGTACACCTCTCAGGGATTTACAAATTGGAGGAAATTATGATCTCTTACAGTGACATTCAAGAGTAGCCTCAGTCCAGAGAAAAGAGAAAAGGGACGATTGTAGAAAACCAGTAACACAGGCTGGTGCTGCGTCTCACTAGGCTAATCCTCTGCCGGCACCCAGGGGTTCTAGTCCCGGTTGAGGTGCCAGATTCTGTCCCGGTTGCGGTTGCTCCTCTTCCAGTCCAGCTCTCTGCTGTGGCCCGGGAAGGCAGTAGAGGATGGCCCAAGTGCTTGGGCCCCTGCACCCTCATGGGAGACCAGGAGGAAACACCTGCTCCTGGCTTCATATCCGCCAGCACTGGCTGCCACTTGGGGTGTGAACCAACAGAAAAAGGAAGACCTTTCTCTCTGTCTCTCTCACTAATTCTGCCTGTCAAAAAATAATAAATAAATAAATAAATAAGGGAAAACCAGTAACACAGGTGCCACCATATATTAGAGGAATGACAAAGACAAATCTGTCTCAAAACTGTTTTCTAGAAAAAAGCACAGGTTTTTTTAAAACAACACTACTCCACATTTCAGAGGGCTACTGAATTCATGATTTGGCCAAAGGCCAGATGGTCACATGTAAAGATAATCTATTCAAGCCCCAAGCCAAAACCAAGTGTCATCGTTACAGAAAATATCCTGAGAATAAGAGATTACTATAAAGTATAATTTCAATGACTCATTGTTATTAAATTATATTTAATATTTCACCATAAAATTTCAAATATTTGACTTTGTTGTGAAAGACTGATAATTTCTCATCTCTTTCAACATTTGTTGTGTTCCTAACTTCCTATGAAAATGGAAATGATTTTTCCTTACGTTGATAGTGGATTTTCTGTTTTTAATTCTGCATCTTCTAAATGAGATACATGAAGAATTACCAAATATTTCTGAAATAATCATTATCTAAGTGGAATTACATACCCCAAAATAAATGTAACTCAAAAAAGCTATTATGTTAATGCAATAATGTTAGGTTAACAAATTCTACAAAGAGCTCAAGTGTGCATACAACAACCTGTAAAATATATATGAATTTATTTATTTAGATGGGTAAATTATTTCTATTTCTGTCATTGTTTAAACAATAAAAATTTATTGCTCATTGTTTAAACAATAAAAATTTATTGCTCAAAACAGTGATTTTTATAAGGTTATATGATCAAGATATTGCCTCTTGACCCTCTCATTAGTTGCCATTTATTTCCCCTTTATTTAAATATTTTAAAACTATTACAATATTTAATTTTGCAATAATAACTGCATTATTAATTTACTGACAGAATGTTAAGATAACAAATAAATATAGAGTTTTTTTATTTCAATAATAGGTTAATCTTACCTATATTTGAATGAAGCATGGAAATATTAACAAACATCTGAATTTTGTTTGTTGTAGGTATTATTAAGCTGATTAGATATCATGAGAACCTATGTTGTACCACATCCCAAATTAAATATATTTCTGCCATTTCCAGGGGGAAATCTTTTGTCAGTAGGTCACACCACTTATTATTTAAAGTTTTTCTGCAACTGTTCTTTCCAACTAGCACTGTGGTATAGTAGGTTAAACCTCTGCTTACAAGGAGGGTACCACATATGGGTGCTGGATCGTGTCCCAGCTGCTCCTCTTCTGATCCAGCTTCTTGCTAATGTTTCTAGGAAAGCAGCAGAAGATGGCCCACGTGCTTTGACCCCTGACACCCAGATAGGAGATCCAGACGAAGCTCTTGGCTTCAGCCTAACCCAGCCCATCCCGAATATTGTGGCTATTTTGGTAGTGCACCAGTGGATAGAAGATCTCTCTCTCTCTCTCTCTCTCTCTCTCTCTCTCTGTAACTCTGTCTTTCAATTAATGATAGTTAAAAGCAAAAAAAAAAAAAAATTAATAATGGGATGGCCATAACTTTACAAGTAAGATATGTAATGTTTTGATATAATATTTTAAATCATCAAAATCAATGTAAAGATCCATAATGAATAAAATTTAAAAATAAAACATGTCTTACAGAGATATTTTGGTGCTTCGGACAAATGGAAAAATGACTAAGAGTGAAAAACATTCCACCTTCAGCCGAGAGGGTGTTTTGTGCATATAGAGGGAAGAAGTATATGAAATACGTGAGCCGTCTTCCAGAAATTCAACTTTGTGGTATTTGTTTCCTATTTCTGTAAAACAAGTAACCATATTCCCCAAACACCCATGTTTTGCTCGTGGTCTTGAGGTCAGAATTCTGGCATAGCGTGGTTAGTGCTCTGCTCATGTTGAAATGAAAGTTCTGGCAAGACTGAGTTCCGGTCTGGAAGTTCTGGAAATAGATTCTGTTTCCAAGTTCATTTTTGTTGACAGAATTCGCATCCTTGTGGTTGCATGGCTGAGGCTCCCATTCCCTGCCTGGCTGCAGGCTGAGGCATTCTCTGGAGTCCCACATGTCACTGGTTCCTCCTGATACATGGCCCTTCTGTCTTTAGGCCAGCGATGCAGAGACTTTTCCATGAATCAAATCTCCACCTCCCTTCCTTGCTAATAACTGGACACACTCCTCTGATTTTGCCTCACAAAGTGCCCATATGATTAAAGACAGCCCACGCGAATAATCTCCCTTTCTCTTTATTAAATAAAGGATTATTTTATTTATCTTGAAAGTCAGAGTTACAGAGCGAAAAGAACACACACACACACACACACAGAGAGAGAGAGAGAGAGAGAGAGAGAGAGAGAGAGAGAGAGAGCTTCCATTCACTGTTTTACTCACCAAATTGCTACAACAAACCAGGAGCCAGGATCGTCATTTGGGTCTCTCATGTGCATCTCAGTGGCCCAACTACTAGGGTCATCTTCCATTTTCCGCTGCTTTTCACATGCCTTGAGCAGGGAGCTGAATCAGAAGTGGAGCAGCTGGGAAAGGATCTGGCACCAAATGGGATGCTGGTGTCACAGGTGGTGGCTTTACCCGCTAAGCCAAAACGCTAGCCGTAATCTTCATTTCTTACAAGTAACTATGCCATAAATGCAACGATGGAAACAAAATTAGTTGTATTCACAGTCTCATGGATAGAGATGGAACATCTTGAGGGCCACCTTAGAATTCAGCCTGTCACACTTGCATATCTCAGCAGATTTCTAGGGTGACTCACCATTCAGGGCACATGGAAAGGTTTAAGAACTACATGACTACAGATTGCTGGCATTGTCTGCTTTTGGTAATGCCTGTGGCAGTTACAAGATAAATTCCCTCAGCAGCTACAGTGGGCATCATTAAGACAATGCGCTGAGGGAGTAGGACTTCAATACTCCCACCTCTCATCTCCTGAAGAGAGCCCTCATTGCCTAACCACTGAAAGATGTAGACATGGATGTGACTCTGTTGTGACTGAGAAGACCTGAGCTGGGGTCTGCTTAGGATCAACTGAGAGGGTCTCTCTGGTTCACACACAGTGTGGACCCCACACACCACGCCCGTAGGAGTTCTATCCAGCTTACAATTCTTCCGTAGCAGGTACAACCTGCCTCCTGTAGTCCAAGGTTGTGTGTTAATCCACATTTAATGCTGGGTGTCTTAGTGCATGTGCTGTTACTATAACAAAATATCTGGACTAGGTCATTTATAAAGAATGGAAGTTCACGAGGCTCATGGTTCTGAAGGCTGAGGATTCCAAGAGTTTGGCACTGCTATTTGTCCACACAACTACCCCGTGTGGCATCCTGGAAAGTTTCCAACAAAGAAGCTGCAGATCTAGCTTCTCCAGGATGTGGCTTTCCCTGCCCCTGGCAACCCTCACATCTGGACTGCCTGGGAGTCCACTTCCTCTCCACAGGTGACAGTCAAGGTCCTTATAGCCTCTGTGAAACAACTTGAAAGCAGAAATGACTCTAATCTCTGTCTGCCAGTGGGTGGACCGATATTTGGAGGCCTCCACACAGAGGATTCTAATGAGCAGTGACTGAAGCAGGACACCACATGATGAATTTTAAAAGCATGAATTAAATGAAAACAGCCAGGTCCAAAAGAGTACATACTTTACAATCTTGTCTGTATGAATTCTAGTGCAAGCAATACCACAATGACACAAAGCTGGGATTGGGCCTGTGAGAGGATTGACTGCCAAGGGCATGACAGGTTTCATGATGCCTGGATCATACTACAGCTTGGGCTGGCATTGTGGAACAGCATGTTGAACTGTCATCTGTGATGCTGGCAACCCATGTGGGCACCAGTTCATAAGCAGAGGAATATGATGCAAACACTTGGAATCCTGCCACCCATGTAGGAGATCCAGATAAAGCTCTTGGCTCCTGACTTGTGGCCATCTGGTGAGTGACCCAGTGGATGAAAGATCTCTTCTCCTTTCTCTCTCACTCTCTCGCCTTTTCTCTGCAACTCTATCTTTCAAATAAATAAATTAATCTTAATAATTATATTAAAGCTTGGTTTTGATTCATTGCATTATACATTTAAAATGGTTAATTTTATAAATATTTTATACTTCAGTAAAGCTAATTTTAAAATGAAAAGAAAGATGTGAGTTTACAAAACACACAGAAATATTGTATTATTTGAATGTAATGAAAATGAAATTCCTATGCATGATCATGTAAACCTATAAATTTATCAATAGGCAACTTTCAGTAGAAGAGATTTATAAAATATAAGGCTCTTTACAGAATTATTCTTCATCATATGAGACTAAACCTTGCATAAAATTTGCATTATACCTGTCAAGAACTTAAGGAAAAATAAAAATTTATAATTTGACCTTAGTAAACTAAAAGTGCATAAAAATGCTTTGCAATTGGGAATGAAGGGTAAGTAACTTGAAGAGACTGAAATATTACACCAAAGCTTTCATTTTCTGTGAAATTTTACAACAGCTCTCACTTAGAACATTGAATACATAATGTCATGTAAACTAATTTAGCATTTAGAAGTCGTTAGCTTGGACAAATATAAATGTTTCTTTGTAACATAAGTAATAAGCTGCTGCTTTTTATTTCTAAGTTCAGTAGGAACTACCCATTATTTTTATGAAATACAATTTCTCCTGATAAAAAAGAATTATAAGCCTTGAAAAAGTGTCACTTGTTCAATTTATATGACTGTTTCATTTTTAATCAGAACTTCCACTCAGATGTTTTTTTTTATGGTTACAGAATGAAGGAATAGTTAGAAATTGACCTTAGTAATTAGATTCTGAAGATGAAGAATTTTAGTGATGAAGAGGTGACAGAATTGAATGATTAACAAAAGAAATACAAAGTTTCTATGAACTTACCATACTTGAAATTTTCTCATTTATAAGCTTGTCAGTTTACTAATAACTAAGAATTATTGCTGAAGAAGACAGAATGCTCCTTGATTTTTCTTCATGTTAATCTGGACATAAATGACCGCATATCCTAAACAGCATCCCCATCTTTTTCCTTCTCTTGATCCAGTTTTGAAGGCACACATAATTTCTTGTGATGTTTTCAGCTTTGCATGTGTTGTGTAAGATTGCTTTAGCTACTCGAGGTCTCCTGTGTTTACGAATGAATTTCAGCATCATTTTTTCTATATCTGAAAAGAATATCTTTGGTATTTTGATTGGTATTACATTGAATCTGTAAATTGCTTTTGGAAGTATGAATATTTTGCTGATAATGATTCTTCCGATCATGAACATGGACATTTTTCCTTATTTTGGATCTTCTTCTATATCTTTCTTTGATGTTTGTAATTCTCATCATAGAGATGTTTGACATTATTGGTTAAATTTATTCCAAGGAATTTTTTTTTTTTTTTTTTTTTTTTTTTTTTTTTTTTTTTTTTAGCTATTGTGCATGGGATTGATCATAGAATCTCAGTCTCCACCAGGGCATCATCTGGGTATACAATCACTGTTGATTTTTGTGTATTGACTTTATATACTGCTACTTTACCAAATGTTTCTATGAGTTCCGATAGTCTCTTAGTGGAATCTTTTGGATTCCATATATATAGAATCATGTCATCTGCAAATAGGTTAAGTTTGACTTCCTTCTTCTCAATATGTATCCCTTTGATTTCTTTTTCTTGCCTAATGGCTCTGGCTAAAACTTCTAGTACTATATTGAATAGCAGTGGTGAAAGTGGTCATCCTTGTCTGGTTCTGGATCTCAGTGGGAATGCTTACAAATTCTCCATTCAATAGAATGCTGGCTATGGGTTTGTCATAAATTGCCTTGATTGTGTTTAGGAATATTCTTTCTAAACCTAATTTGATTAGAGTTTTTATCATGAAAGAGTTTTGTATTTTATCAAATGCTTTCACTGCATCTATTGAGATAACCATATGGATTTTGTTCTTCAGTTTGTTAATGGGATGTATCACATTGATTGATTTGTGAATGTTGAGCCATCCCTGCATACCTTGGTCCTGGTGAATGAGCTTTGTGATGTTTTGTTGGATTTGATTGGCCAGGATTTTGTTGAGGAATTTTGCATCTATCCATCAGAGATATGGGTCTATAGTTCACTTTCTCTGTTTTGTCTCCTCTGGGTTTAAGAATTCAAGTGATGCAGGTTTCACAGAAAGAACTTGGGAGGATAGCCTCCCTTTCAATTTCTCTGAATACCTTGAGAAGTGGAGTTAGTTCTTCTTTAAATGTCTGGTAGCATTCAGCAGTGTAGCAATCTGGTCCTGGGACTTTCTTTGATGGGAGGGTCTTTATTACGGATTCGATTTCTGTATTGGTAATGGTTCTGTCTAGCTAGCTTCTTAGCTCAATATAGGTAGGTTGTATATGTCCTGGAGTCTATCTATTTCTTCTAGGTTTCCCAGTTTGTTGTTACACAGCTCTTTATAGTAATTTCTGATGATTATTTCTATTTCTGTGGTATTTTTTGTTATATTTACTCCTTCATCTCTAATTTTATTGATTTGGGTCTTCTCCTTTTTTTGTTAATTGGGTCAGTGGTGTGTCAATTTGGTTTATTTTTTCAAAAACCCAATTCATCATTTTGCTGATCTTTTTTTTTTGTTTGAGTTTAATTGATTTATTCTCTAATTTTAATTATTTCTTCTCTCCTACTAGTTTTGGGTTTATTTTGATGTTGTTTTTCTAGATCCTTGAGATGCATTGATAGATCATTTGTTTGGCATCCTTCTAATTTCTTGATGTTGGCACCAATTGTTATAAACTTTCTTCTTAACACTGCTTTTGTTAGATCCCATAAGTTTTGATATGTTATATTGTCTTCATTTGTTTCCAGTAGTTTTTTAAAAAATTTTTCTTTTGATTTCTTCTATGACCCACCGTTCATTCAGGAGCATGCTGTTCAGTTTCCATGTGTTTGTGTATGTTCTAAAGATTCCTGAATTGCTGATTTCCAGCTTCAATGCATTATGGTATGAGAAGATGCATGGTATAATTTCAATTTTTTTGAATTTGTTGAGAACTGCTTTATTACCTATTATGTGGTCATTCCTAAAGAAAGTTCTATGGATTGTTGAGACAAATGTGAATTCTGTGGTTATATGGTGGAAGGCTTTATAGATTTCTGTTAGGTCTATTTAGGCTAAAGTGTTGATTATCTCTGTAGTTTCCTTGTTGATTTTCTGTCTGGTTGATCTGTCCATTGCTGAAAGTGGAGTATTGATGTCCCCCATTAATATTATATGAGTATATATCACACTTTAAATCCATTAACACTACTTTTAGATAGCCAGGTGCCCTGTAATTAGGTGCATCTATATTTATAATAGTCACATCTTCCCATTGAATATTGTTTGATCACTGCATAGTGTCCTTTTTGTCTCTTTTAATAGTTTTTTGTGTTAAAGTGTTTTGCCTGATATTCAGATAGCCATACCTGTTATTTTTTGGTTTCTGTTAGCATGGATTAACTTTTTCTATCCTTTCAGTTTCAGTCTGTGTGCATCTTCGTTGGTAAGATGTGTTTCTTGTAGGCAACAAATATAAATGTTTCATTTTTTAATCCATTCAGCCATCCATGTGTTTTAACTGGAGAGTTGAGACCATTTACACTCAGGCAACTCTTGGTAAGTACTGATTTGCCTGCCATGTTTCCATAAACAGTGCTACTTTTGTACTTTGTTTTATGGTACTTTTGTTGACTCATTTTCTCTGTTCATCTTCTTTTGTGGTGTTGTTCCTGGTCAGTGTTTCTGTGTGTAGTACATCCTTATGCATCATTTTTGGGGTTCGGTGAGTACTTATAAATTATTTCAATTTCCCTTTGTTATGCAAGACCTTTATTTCTCCTTCATTCATAAATGAGAGCTTTGCAGGGTATAGTATTCTGGGTTGATAGCTTTTTTCTGTTAAGACAGAATGTATCTCACCATTCTCTCCTTTTCTGTAGAATTTCTGATGAGAAATCTGCCGTGAGTCTAATTGAGTTTCCTCTGTATGTAATTTGACATTCCTCTTGTGCACATTTTAAGATCTTTTCTTCATGTTTTACTGTGGAGAGTTTTACTACAATGTGTCGTGGGGAAGATCTTTGCTGGTTGTATCTATTGGGAGTTCTGTGTACTTTCTATACTAAGATGTCTTTCTTTCTCCAGATTGGGGACAATTTCTGTTCTTATTTCATTAAGAAGGCCTTCTGATTGGTTCTCTCTTTTCACACCTCAGGAACTCCTAGAACCCATATGTTGGGTCATTTGATAGTATCTTGCTGATCTCCAATTGTATTTTTTAGTTTTCTAATTTCTTCCCTTTTTTGGTATCACTGTAGTATTTCCATAAATTTGTCTTCTAATTCTGATGTTGTTACTTCTGTCTCACCTATTGTGTTGTTAAGGTTTTCCACTGCATTTATTATTTGATCTATTAAATTCTTCATTTCTAGTATTTTATTCTGACATCTCTTTAATATCTCAATTTCTTGGAAGAGCTTTTTGTTTTTATCCTGAATTTGCTTCTGGCAATTAATTTTTTGAATTCCACTTCTAGCATATTCTTGATCTCTTCATCTTCACCTTCTATTTTGAAGAGTTGTAGTGTTCCCTTGGGGGTCTTATACTGCCTTCCTTATTCTTATTTAGAGTTCTTCATTTGCTTTTTTTTGGCATTTGTGTATTGTTTTTCTTTGTTTGGTTGCTTTTCTCTTTAATTTGCATCTTTGTGATTTAGTGGAATGTCTATACTTTTAATGAGTTCCAGGAGATATGTGCTGGATGATGTATGGGTGTTTAGTATTTGGGGGTGAAGGAGATCTCCAATGTAAGGCCCCTTAAGGCTTTGTAGCTTTTCTCTGGTTTTTATGTGGGGGTTAAAGGAGGTTATTTACTTATGTTGATGTAACCCGCCCTTTTCCTCACAGTTGTGAGACACCCCGGTGTTAGTCTCTGAATGTTCAGTGTGATATCGCTTGCTTAACAAACTACATCTCTAATCTACAGAAATTTTCTTTTGGTGAGGTTTCCCTCTCTTATGAGCTGCTATGTGTCTGCACTTTGCAAGTGGAAGCACAGAGCCCCACGTACTGGGGCCCAGCTCACCTCTTAATCCTTGAGGAGGTGAGTATGAACTCCAGTTCATGGAGCCCCACCTACTGGGACCTGGCTAGCTTCTCAATGGTGGAAGGAATGGTCTGGAGTTTTCAATATTTAGGACTCCTTGTTGTACACCTTGTGTGGTGGGGAAGAAATTCTGAAATGTCATGGTCCTTGTTCCTGGGTGGGGGGTGTGATGAGGAGGCCCTCACAATTCATGGGTGTGTGCACAAGAGGTCAAGGCAAGATAGTCTCATGCTTACATTTGAAAATATAAACAAACAAGTTGGCTTTTTCCTGTTGGCTTCAGGTCTAGGTTGGGAGAGATGGGAGAGGGAGAGAGGCAGGTGATGCCCAACCTCTCAGTTTGTTCCTCTATACCATCTCTTTTTTTCCCACATTGAACTTCAAATGCAGTTTTCCAAGCTCTCCCTCCCACTGCTATTTGCTGCTCCATGGACCTGTGATTTCCCACCTCACCTGGTCTTTTGAGGGCTGGTGCCAGTCTCCCTGGGCCACATCTCTGCCGTGCCTCCACCTTGCCTCTGGCACATCCCTCTGTTATTGCTCTTTAAGCCTGGACTTGCCCAGTCTCTGTTGGTCTTCTGTGCTTTCCATCACAAATTTCCTATGGTTCTATCTCTGGTATGTTTGGTCTATCCTTTTTAACAATCCATTTTGCCCCGTATGACTCAGATCATCCCATTGCTATATTGCCATCTTGGGAACCCACCATTACAGTTTTTAAAAGCACAGTTGATAAATTTAGTTACCCACTGCACTGTATATTTACTACTCAAAATGTGGTTAATGCTCTAAACACACAAACTCTATGCTGGTCTTGAGGTAAACCATCTTAAATCACACAGATACTCTAACTAGATTTATTACTGGAGAAATCTGCGAGGAGGATCTAACATTTCATTCATAGAGAATCTTCACGAAAGTAAGGATATACAGAACTGTGACACTGGATTTTCAGAACCAAAGACAACACAGAGGCTGATTATGCAGAGTTTTGTGACTGCTTCTTATTTCAGTTGCTTCCCAATACACCTTTCTCTCCAATAAGCACTGACTTGCTTGGACACTCCCTGGAAAAGCTCAGACCCATTCTGAAATGCACTCAACTTTTCTGGAATCAGCTAATTCTCTTTACTTTCGCAAAGGAACCATTCAGGTCTGTTCACTTCCTGATTTCACTCAAGAATGAGTACCTTTCATTCTAGGCTTGTTATGTGTTTGGGTGAGGGAGTAGGTGCTCCTTTGTGTAATTTATGGGACTTTGAGTGGAGGAGGAGAAAACAGAACTAGCAAATTAAAGGTAGACCACAAAGTTTCTGGGAGAGAACATTATCTCCAGGTAAGAATTCTTCCCCAAACTCTCTGGCAATGGATGTGTTTGGCTATGGAAGTGAACCCAGTGAGTATGATGTGAAAGCTCAACAGGAAGTTGAAACAACTTTTTTATGGGAAAAAAGTGAAAGGGGATTTGGGAGACCGGGCTTAGGAAATCTAGTCGGATAAATGAAGATCTGCAGATACGGAAGCTGTAACAACACGGCAAAGGACTGAAACTTGGACACAGACAATCACCATCATGTTTTTTCTCTAATGCAAATATACATACCTGAGCTGCTTGTGATAATTGGGCATTTTCCCTTGCACTGGTGTAGGAGACCTGGAAGAAGTTCCTGGCTCCTGGTTTCTGATTGGCACAGCTCCTGCCATTGCGGCCAATTGGGGAGTGAACCAGAAGATGGAAGACACCTCTCTCTCTCTCTCTCTCTCTCTCTCTCTCTCTGCCTCTCCTCTCTCTGTGTAACTCTGACTTTCAAATAAATAAATAAATAAATCTTTGAAAAAATATCTAATGAGGAGATGGATCAACAAGAACTCTCACACACTCTTAGTAAGAATGTTCAGTGGTTCTATCATTTGGGGAAATAGTTTGGCAATTTAAAAGAAAAAGGAAAACCAAAACTAAGCATTGGGCTCTTATAAAATACAATGTGAGAGGCCCAGGTGGAATCTTGGGCTCCTGGCTTCAGGTTAGTCCATCCCTGGCTGTTGGGTGCATTTGAGTGTGAACAAATAGAGATCGATCTGTCACCTATGTATCTATGTATGAATCTTTCTATCTATCTATGTATCTATCCATCCATCTATCTTTCTATCTAGCTAGCTAGTAATTTTTTTCTGATGCCCTGCAAAAAGTAAATGAAAAGCAAAAGACATTTTTATAGAGTGGACTGTAATAGATCCTATTATATAATTAGAAGAAAAATGTAAACCAGGTCTTTTTTTTTTTGTTGTTCAGATAGATAGGATGAAGTCATCTCACTAGTAATGTAATCTATTTAGTTTTATATTCTAGCAAAATTGAAGGAGGATCTCATTGTATAACACCAATCGATCACCTGGATAGAAAATGCATGCTACAGAACATTAGAGTGATGATAATTTTCTTAAGTATTTTAGAAGTCGTCTTGGGAGAATTAGTATTTTGTTGCACTGCTTGAAAGAAATCACATTTAGATTTCACTATCATTACCATCAATGACAAGTTTGTTTTGTTTTGTTGATGATTTATTTCATTACAAGCGTAGTTGTTACTAGCTCCCAAAGAGGAAGCAAGATCTATTTTTAGGGAGAAATCATTTGTGACAGAATTCTATGTCAATAGGGATGTCAAATATATGGTGGGAAATATAATTTTTTGTTTAAAAATATGCATAGAAACTGTTCTAAATGCCAAACACTTTAAATATCATAATTAGTAATTCTGTCATGGTCTATTTGTTGTGTTCACATTTTATTTCAAAGTTCATTGGATTATTCACTATGAAACATCCATGCAACTGTATCTATCTATCTATTTATCTATCTATCTATAATAACTATACAATTGTTAGTGACCCTACTACTTGTATCATTGGCTACGATTGAGTTTTTGATCAGATAAATTGTAGGATGGTATAGGTGGGAGGGAAAGATTAAAAATGAACCTGAAAGAATTTGTAGTGATATTTTGATTATAAAGATGAGGTCATGGAAAATTATATATATATATATATATATATATATATATATATATATATATATAATAAGGCACTGAGTTATACAGTTCATGAATGTATCATTCATTGTGTGTAATCTATATTATTATAAAACTGTTACAAGTGTTATTGGTGAAAATGATTCATAGAATCAGAGAAATGCTCATCCTAAATTTCTGAATTAAAAAATTCTGGACAGAAAAGCTCTAAATAATTTTATTAGATATAGTTTTTAAAATTTTATTTACTTATTTAATTTTACTATAAAGGGAGGAAGAGGAGAAGGGAAGAGAGAGACAGATCTCCCACTCACTGATTCATAGCCCCAATGCTTACAACATCCAGAGCTGGGCCAAGTCAAAGTCACGATTCCATCATTCAATAAGGTCTTCCATATAAGTGACAAGAGTCCATGATCTTGAGCCATCACGTTGTGCCTCCCAGGGTGAGCTATAGAAGGAAGTTGGATAAGAAGCAGAGCAAAATATAAACATTTCTATATGAAATGAATATAGAGGTGCCTTAACCTATATGCCCAATATCTGCCCCAAGTTACTTTATTATTCAGGTTATCACATTGGAATGGTTTTTCCACTTTCCCAAATATTCACCCTACTTATATACCCAGTTTTCTAGAAGGCATAATTTTGAAGTAAGTGGCATATGTGGGACTTTTTGTTACATTGCTTCACATGAATAAAATTGTTTCCTTCTGTAATTCTATATTCATTGGTATATGAATTAAATAACATAATACATATTAACAGAAGAAAAACAATTTTAATTATGAACACATGCATGGGAGTTCGACAAACACTTGATACCTAAAGATGCGTCCAGATGATGGAGGCTTATCTACCACACAAATTATAGAAAGGAAAAAGGATTTGGGTCATCAGGGGAGTGGTGGAGGCAGATTGTGGAATAATGATGGAAAGGAATGTGTGGTGACTGCAGATCTCTCACACAGAGAGCTTCATTACTGATATTTCCTTTACACATGGACATTTCCTTTATTAAAGGTGGAGTTTTGGAACAGCTTATGTTACTTTATCTGGTTCTCAACTGCCTTTAGCTCAAATGAATCAACGAACATATGTGGCAGATTCTGAGGGGGCAAATTTTGATCTACAATCACAATTCAGATGGGAGGTCTGGAATCCCTTCAAGGGCAATGTGAGTTCACAATAAGTGAGATTTGCAAGACTTCTTGCTATATAAATGGTTGTAGGAACACTTATGGGAGCATATAGTCTGGTGAAATGCTTCTGGCTCTTTCAAACAGCATCTCTGGTGGAAAAGACCCCACTTACAAACAGTATTTTGTTGCTATTTTCACATCAAAACCAAGGGGTAACTATATATATATATATTATATATATATATATATTATATATATATTTATATTTATAAATAAAAATAAAAAATAAATATATATATTTATTTAAATTTTATATAACTATATATATTTATTTAAATATTTAAATTTTATATAACTATATATATATAATTTTAATGATCGAGAATGGTATGACTTTCTAAGACATTGTGATTATTTCTGTGATTACAACATGGCAACTCAAAATATAAAAACACATCTGTTGTTTCTAATTATACCTGTTCCTGAACATTTCCATCATGCTAATTTCATTTGCTGAGTGGAAATAATTGAATTTGCCTTTCCTTTTATTTCATATTTGTTTAAGCAAACACCTGGGGATTTGTGCCTATAGGGAGAAATATAATGAGATACTTCAAAGATACAGCTCACTACCAAATCTCATTGTTTTTACGTTTTGCTGTTATTTACATAAGCTTTAGAGTTCCCTTTTCTCTCTCCAGAGACAAAATTGTTTTCTTTTTCAGCCAAATGCTATTGGTAAAAAGAATTTGAGCACTGCAACATAAAGCACTTATGCAATAAATCACTTTTAATACTTTTTATAGTAAATAGAAGCTTAAACGGCAATATGTTGACAATAATTTTTTCCTGTTGGTGGTTGGAATTCCAGCAACTCAGTATTTCCAATTATACAGTGGCTTCAATGTCTTAGCAGGTCATAATGGTGGTTAACCTGTTGCAGGTCTTCTGTCCTCTGTCTGTCATTCTTGGTATTTTGTGAGGCATGAATTTCATTGCCGCATGTTTCACCCTTTTGTCCAGGCATGCCCTAACATATAATTTAACACATACAATAGGTAATAATAGTATTGATAACAAATCTTTAGCATGTAATCTACATATTACTAATTTTTCATGAGAATTTTTAAAAAATATTTATTTATTTACTTGAGCAGCAGAGTTATAGACAGAGAGAGGGAGACACAGAAAGAGAGGTCTTCTAACCACTGGTTCAGTTCTCCAAATGGCCCCAATGGCCCAGAGCTGGGCCAATTGGAAGCCAGGAGACAGGAGCTTCTTCCAGATCTTCAGTGCAGGTACAGGGGCTCAAGCAATTGTGTCAATGTCTACTGCTTTTCGAGACCATTAGCAGGGAGTTGTATCAAAAGCTGAGAAGACAGTAGTCAAACCGGAGCCCCTTAGGGATGCTGGTGCCGCAGGGAGGTGCCTAACCTGTTACACCACAGCTCTGGCCCCAGAGAATTTAAAGATTAGACAAGTGATACAAAGCTTTTAAAAAAGAATGAAATTATATAAATGTTTATAGAATGAATAAAGTTAAGACAGACTTATGAGCACTAAAAGTTATATTTCAAAACATGAAAACAGGTGGAAAGAGAACATTACAAGATATGACTAAGGGATAGGTTTGTTCTCTATGATGATTTAAATTCTAAATCAGTTATATTTACCAGGATTTTAAAACCTTTCACACGTGTATGGGAGAACAAATTGGTAACTGTAATGATTAGATTTAATGTAAGATAGTTTTAATTGCAAAAAAGATAAAAACCTCATCCATCTTAGTAGAAATAAATCTTTACTTAGTATAGAGTTGATCTTCTATATATAAAGATAATTAAAAATCAATCTTAATGAAGAATGGAATGGGAGAGGGAGTAGGAGGTGGGATGGTTTGGGGGTAGGAGGGTGGGTATGGGGGAAGAATCACTATAATCCAAAAGTTGTACTTATGAAATTTATATTTATTAAATAAAAGCTTTCTATAAAAATTAAAAAAGGAAATAATAGCTTTGCATGAAGCAGGAGATAGGGAAATCCACTTATCAAATCAGAGAACATCAATTTTCTTTGACCCATTTCACATTGTACTTATTCTCTCTTTGAAAGGATTCACCATCATTTGCTGCATCATTTATTGGCAGGGTTACTGTGGGCCTTTTACTTGAACTATATAAATGTCAGCCACTTTATTTAGGCATTGGCTTCTCTTGAAACATGTTTTGCACCTCTTCTTAAAAGCAGAATCTCTCAGACTCCATTACTGTTGTTCACAGCCAGAAAATAAGAAACTATCTTCCAAGAAAATCAGGTCAAGCTTGTTGAGAATAGATTTATAAAGTTAAGCCATACATGGCAATTGGCATTCTGTTGTATAATTTGACATATTAGGAAAAGTTAGTAGTGCATTTTAAAATGAGGCTATTTTCATCCCACTTAAACAGAAGCCAGGAGCATGAAATATCATGTAGTATACATTGAATCTCAACTCCGTGAATAATTTACTTAGGAAAATTGTACACTAACATATTATTTAAAATAAATGTTTTGGTGCTGTGATGCTATGCCCAAAATCTCCTTCAGGAATGAAGGACTTAACCTCAAAATCCTGGACATTGCTTCCCAGATGTCTTCACACTTTGGAGATTGCCTCATCTGAAGAAGCTGAACCAACCTCTCTTTCCAGAAGAGCCAAGTTCCAATGATCAATGCACAGAGTGAAAGCTGCTTCTTCCTCCATCCTACCTCCTGATCTACCCAGGGTCAAGCAAACTACTTCCCTATGATTACACTACAAATTAACCTCTTCTGCTTCAGTATTTACAATCCCAAAGGTGCTCATTTCAAGTGTATTCCCTAAAAACAATTCTCTTTGATTCAGATTCCTATAGAATTCAACTCATAGATAGTTCAATACATTTATAAAATATATCAAACATATCTAAAGCATGCATTCCTCCATAATTCCAGCTTTTCATATAGTAAATCTGAAAGTCCCAGATTTGCTTAAAGTTCTTCATAGTCAAAACATGCTCATCTCACAAGAAGTATACAGTGTTAGTTACATTTTCTCCTATTTGATTCTTAATGTTAATTTCTGCTATGGTTTGGATGTGTGCTCTCTAAAGATTCAGTGTTGCCAATGTGATCATATTAAGAGGTTGGGCCTTGGAAAGCTGATTAGGCCATAATGGCTCCTCCCTTAGGAATGGATTGGAACTCCTTAAGAAACTCATACAAGTCTCCATACAGCATTTTCTTTTTAAAAAAAAAAAAAAACATTTCTGTATAAGTCAGAGTTACACAGAGAGAGGAGAGGCAGAGAGAGAGAGAGAGAGAGAGAGAGAGTCTTCCATCCACTGGTTCACTCCCCAGATGGCCGCAACAGCCGGACTTGCACTGATCTGAAGCCATGAGCCAAGAGCTTCTTCTGGGTCTCCCAAATGGATGCAGGGGCCCAAGAACTTGGCCCATCTTCCACTGCTTTCCCAGGCCATAGCAGAGAGCTGAATCAGAATTGGAGCAGCTGGGTCTCGAACCGGCTGCCATGTGGCATGCCAGTGTTTCAGTCCAGGGCGTTAACCCACTGCACCGCAGCAAAGCATTTTCTTAACCTGACCTTTCAGCTTCCACTCTCTAAGAACACCACGCTCTCCCACCCTCACTGAAGGATGCAACAATAAAGTTACATCATGGAAGCAGAGAGTAGCCCTTAGCAGACAACAGAATCCGGTGGCATTTTGACATTCTTTGAACTTCCTAGCCTCTAAAAGTTGAGAAAATGTCTTTGTTCTTCACAAATTGTGCAGACTTTGGTACTTTCTTATAGTAGCACAGACTACGACAATCTTCCTGTGTAAACATCTATATCTGAATTTACTGAGTGAATTTCAAAATGTTACCTATGTGATGTTGAACACAAAACAGTATTCAAGTATCTCACACTATTTTCTAATGGTTGAGGAATGGTGAACAGGAAATTGTTTCAAGGATTTACATACCTGTGGATGCAGTTTTCGTACATATTCCAATATAAACTTGCATGTCAAAATGGGTTTGTAGTGGGGGAAAGGGGGTGCAGAAGCTGACATAGTGTGTGATACACCACTTAGATTTTCCACATTCCACATCAGTGTCTGATATCAGGTTCTATATTCATCTCAACTCCAACTTCTTGCTAATGTCCACCCTCAGAAGTGATGCTCATGTACCTTGGTCTCTGCCACCCACGAGTGAGACCTGGATTGTATCTCCAGTTGCTAGTTTAGGGTTGGACCGGTCCTGACTGCCACATTCATTTGGAGAATGAAAAAGTGGATGGGGGATCTGTCTTTATATCAATGTCTGTTTATTTCTGTTTTTCAATAAACAAAATAAATATTTTTAATAAGAAGGTCATTGACAGATCACATAATACTAGTTTTAGCAGACAGAAGCTAGATACTAGTGAAATTCTTTATTTAATTTTTATTCGTAATATTATATTCTGGCAAGCAAATAAGTTTCTATGATTCATTGAAGAAAGCAGACACAGGCTCTAATTTATTGGTAGTGTTAAAATAATAAAAGAGGTAATTGATAAATACACACTTGGAACAGACTTTTCCTTAGTAAAAAGTGCCATTGAGCCAAGATGGAATCATAAAAGAGCAACCATAAAAAGACCAGGAGAAGGCATAACAAAGGGAGAAGGAATATGTCTAATATCTCTGGAGGTGAGAATGACCTTGATTTATTTGAAGAATAATGGAGTTAGAATGGCAGGGGCATAGGAACAGGAAGCCTTCAGAGCTCATTCCATAGAAACATTGAGAAGAAATTAATGTGCAAAGAATTCATTAAGGAAGTGCCTTCAAGGCATGGGAACAGTAAAGGTGACCTGAGAGGATGTAGGTGGAGTGTTAATATCAAATTCTACGGAAGGAAAGTAGGCTATAAGAAGACGACAGAATTTACAGATGCAATAAGGGACTAGATTCCATTTTATTGGGGATTAGCTTTGACTAATCAGATAAGTAACAGAGTTTTGCTTTAAAATTATTATTCTGGAGATACAATCAAAATAAAAAGAGAAACATTGTAAAGCGTATCTGACACAGAGATCTAATGGTAAGGAAAGTAAGGATGGTGGCTCCAGCAATGCGTGGATAAAGAAGTGTAGCCAGATTCTCAACATATTTCACAGGTTGATTCTATACATTTTTCTGAAAGTCTAGATGTAAGACATACAGGATGGACAAAAAATGATGATACCTTCGATTTTAGTCTGAGCAGGTAGGTTATAACATTTACAAAAGTGTATAAACATTACAAATGGATAGGGTTAGTAAAGGAAAACCATTACTCTGTTTTACAGAAGTATGTATATCAAATGTTGAAATAGATGCAGCAATTTTGTAGCCTCTAAGAAATTTCAACTATGAAGCGTAGTTGAAAAAGAATTACAATGTTGGTGCTGGATGAGATAAATAGAATAGCTAAAATCGATGGAATGCTCCACCACTCAGGTCTCACAGAGAAAAATTGCTAGTGAGGTCAGAATAAACAGTAAGTTGTGTAAGATGCTATAATGGCATTTAAAAAAGAATATAATGAATAGTGATGAATTCTAATGATTGAAAAAGAAAAAATAATATTTGGGTGATAAATATATATATATATATATATTTACAGTAGCCCATTGTAACTTCCTTTTTTAAGATGTATTTATTATTTATTTGAAAGTCAAAGTTACAAAGAGAGAGAAGAGGCAGAGAGTGAGAGAGAGAGGTCTTCCATCCGCTGGTTCACTCCCCAATTGGCCACAACGACCAGAGCTGCGCCAATCCAAAGCCAGGAGCCAGGAACTTCTTCCAGGTCTCCCATGTGGGTGCAGGGGACCAAGCACTTGGACCATCTTCTACTGCTTTCCCAGACCACAGCAGAGAGCTGGATTGGAAGTGGAGCAGCTGGGTCTCAAAACAGTGCCCATATGGGATGCTGGTGCTTTGGGCCAAGGCGTTAACATGCTGTGCCACAGCGCCGGCCCACATGGATGATATTAATTTTTTTTTTTTTGACAGGCAGAGTTAGACAGTGAGAGAGAGAGACAGAGAGAAAGGTCTTCCTTTTGTTGGTTCATCCCCCCAAATGGCTGGCGCGCTGCAGCGATCTGAAGCCAGGAACCAGGTGTTCCTCCTGGTCTCCCACACAGGTGCAGGGCCCAAGCACTTGGGCCATACTCCACTGCCCTCCCGGGCCACAGTGGAGAGCTGGCCTGGAAGAGGAGCAACCGGGGACAGAATCCGACACTCCAACCAGGACTAGAACCAGGGGTGCCGGCGCCACAGGCAGAGGATTAGCCTAGTGAGCCTTGGCGAAGGCCGATATGAATATTTTGAAGCAGCTCACCAGAAGGCAGAGTATTAGGAAAAGATATGTAAATCCCGGGGACTACATAGTTAATAAACTTTCCTTTCTCCAAATTCTGATTAGATAGTAGATTCTAGTGATCCTGAGTCATTGCAGACCATATCTCTTCACTGCTCTGTGTGTGTGTGTGTGTGTGTGTGTGTATGTGTGTGGTGAGAGGGGGCAGAGAGAGAGAAATAGAGAGAGAATCTCCTAAACAGTCTTTTTTACATTTTGATTTTGGAACTTTTGCCAGTGCTTCCCTTTCTGGCCCTAGCTAGAACAGAACAACGCAACACCACAATTTGACAAGTAGAATTCTAAACTCATCACAGTGCCTTTTGAGAATGATATGTGCTTCATCTCTCTGTTATCCTGTATTCCTGGGTTATTTTTTTTTTATTTTTGACAGGCAGAGTGGACAGTGAGAGAGACAGAGACAGAGAAAAGTCTTCCTTTGCTGTTGGTTCACCCTCCAATGGCCACCGCAGCCGGCACGCTGTGGCTGGTGCACCACGCTCATCCGATGGCAGGAGCCAGGTGCTAGGTGCTTCTCCTGGTCTCCCATGGGGTGCAGGGCCCAAGCACCTGGGCCATCCTCCACTGCACTCCCGGGCCACAGCAGAGAGCTGGCCTGGAAGAGGGGCAACCGGGCAGAATCCGGCGCCCCAACTGGGACTAGAACCTGGTGTGCTGGCGCCGCAAGGCAGAGGATTAGCCTGTTGTGCCACGGCGCCGGCCGTATTCCTGGGTTATTAGGAGAAGCTGTTGAATCAAAATGTGGTAACCCCTCTATTGCATGGCATATGGCATTTTCTACCATTTTATTATAATCATAGACATTTCTACAAAAATTTTCTCTATATTCTCTTCTCTGAACTCTTCTCTGATGGACTTACAGAACTGATCGTTCTCACTTCTGTGCAACCATTGTATTTTCATTTCTACTCACATCTTTTCCATGCACTTTTGCATGGTTGTCTCACTCACCACATAATGACTTTCTTGAAGACAAGCTTATATTTTTGATATCTTTATCACTACAACATTATAATATGTCAGGCATACATCACACCAATATTAACATCCTTGGATGCCTGGAAGAATCACTACAAGTGCGGAAAATTTGGAAGGGAAGTCAACAGAGAGATGGGAGAGAGCTCTTGTATGTACTGTTTCATTCCCCAAATGCTTGCAACAGCCAGGGTGGGCCAGGCTGAAGTCAGGAGCCAGGAAGTCCATCCAGGATTCCCATATGGGTGTCAGGGTCCCAAGTGATTGAGTCATCCTTTTTAACCTTCCCAGATGCATGACTGGAAAGCTGGGTCAGAAGCAGAGCAGGTAGACATAAACTACACTCCAATATTGGACGCTGATCTTGCAAGCAGCAGCTTGACCTGCTGTGCCACAGCATAAGCTCCTGTTAGTTTTTAACTAAAAAATAAAATATAAAGAGATAATTACCAAAATCTATTTTGATTTTAAAGTTAAAATAAATGGATCTATTGCAAGGATAAGTGGATTATAATGGCCTTGGAAATGATAAAAGTAATGAATATATCTGCATGTAATCTCTATCAAAAATAGGTATTTTTAAAGCTACTTGTCATGTGCACAGAGAACATAAGTGATATCTCACTCATGTGAGCTTAGCACTCCACGCATTCATTATGTCTCATTTTTCTTGTTTCCACTTTTCTTCACAACAGAATTGGATATTTAAGTGATATCCATTATTCAAATATCTCTGGTGTTTCAATAGCTCTTTTAAAGACTGACTACAAACAAGCTACACAAAGAAAAGACATCTCATAACATGTCCCCTTATTTGAAAATCACTTGTTGATCATATTTAAATAACATATTTTCCTCAACACAAAGAATGTGATCACGAACACAAAATGTTTTTCTACACGAATCTTCTCAGACATTCAGGCTGATCCTTTGTCTCTCAGCATTACTGCAAACAAGTTTGCAGGATTATTACAATTTCTGGTACATGTGACTTATTGTTTGGCCTTCAATTGTTTTTAAATGTCAGTATGTCAGGTAAATTCACTGAGCCTTTGGAGACAGATTGGCTACCATTGAGTTACCTCAAATTTTCCTTAATGGTATTTCATCTCTTGAAAGAGCTGGAAGCAACTGTGTTGGAGCTGTAATTCAGCTGGAATATCTTTCTTTTACTCCCAAGGAGGATTCTTTTTCGATTTTATTTATTTATTTATTAAAGATTTATTTATTTATTTGAAAAAGTTACACAGAGAGAGGAGACACAGAGAGAGAGAGGGAGGTCTTCCATCCGATGGTTCCCTCCTCAATTGGCCGAACGGCTGGAGCTGCGCCGATCAGAAGCCAGGAGCTTCTTCTGGGTCTCCCATGTGGGTGCAAGGGCCCAAGGACTTGGGCCATCTTCCACTGCTTTCCCAGGCCATAGCAGAGAGCTGAATCAGAAGTGGAGCAGCCGGGTCTCAAAACAGTGCCCATATGGGATGGCAGTGCTTCAGGCCAGGGTGTTAACCTAATATGCCATAGCACCGGCCCCTCAATTTTGTTTTTTAAATTTGTTTTTATTTGTTCGAAAGGTAGAATTATGGAAAGAGAGGGAGAGGCAGACAGAGAGAAAGAAGGAGATCCTCAATCAAGGGCCCAAACAACTGGCCATCTTCCCCTGCTTTTTCTTACACACTAACTGGAGCTGGATTGAAGTGGAGCATCTCGGACTCAAACTTGGTGCCCATATGGGATGTAGGCATAGTAGGCAGTGGCTTGACAAACTGCACTACAATGTTGGTCCCTAAATCTTATTCTTTTTTAAAATTTATTCAATACACTGGCCCAAGTGATCAATTTCAGTTCACAGTTGATCACACTGATAGGTCTAGGAGTCAAAGGGATCACACAAGCAAGACTAGAGACTGCTAATACTAACAGATAGAACTAAAAACGGGAGAGACTGATCCAACATGGGAAGTAGGATACACAGCAGACTCATAGAATGGCAGATATCCTAATAAATCACTCTGGCCTCAGAATCAGCCCTTAAGGCATCAGGATCTGGCTCAAGAACCCATGAGAGTATTTTTGGCATAGAAAGCCAAGACACTCTGGGAAAAAAAAAAAAAAAAAGAAGAAGAAGTAGACATAAATGAAAGATCTCTGCGAGTAAGATCCCAACGGAAGGAACACGGCCACCAGAGAGGGAGGTACCTTTCTCCGAAGGGAGGAGAGAACCTCCACTTTGACTATGACCCTGTCAGAACAAGATCCAAGTCAGCGAACACTAAAGGCTTCCATAGCCTCAGCAACTCATGACTATAGCCTAGGGAGATTACTGACGCCATAAACAAGAGTGGCAAATTGTTAAATCAACAACAGTAGTCACTGTGTACTTACGGCCCATGTATGATCTGTCCTTAATGTGTTGTCCAAGGTGAAGTAATGCAATAACTAGGACTGAAACAGTATTTTTGCATCTTGTGTCTCTACGCGGGTGCAAACTAAAAAAATCTTTGCTTAATGTATACTGAATCGATCTTCCGTATAGAAAGACAATTGGAAATGATTAAAAAAATTGGAAGTTACATAAAAATCAATCAATTAAAAAAATAATAATATCATGAAGGATCTCTGTCCCTAATGTGCTGTACAACGTGATTTAAAGCTACAACTAGTACTCAAAGAGTATATTTCACTCTATGATGCTATGTGAGGGCAAATGGTTTAAAATCTTTTCTTAACACATACTAAACTGAACTCCTGTATACAAAGAGAATTGAAAATGAATCTGAATGTGAATGAAAGGGGAGAGGGAGTGGGTAATGGGGAAGGGTAGCGGGGGGGAGGGGAGGTATGGGTGGGGAAGCCATTGCAATCCACAAGTTGTACCTTGGAAATTTATATACTAAATAAAAAATAAAAATAAAAATAAAAAAAATTATTCAATAAAAATAAATTTCCAAAGTACAACTTTTGAATTATAGCTGCTCCCCCCCTCACCTCCCTCCCACCCGCAACCATCCCATCTCCCACTCCCTCTCCCATCCCATTCTTCATCATGATTCATTTTCTTTTTTTTTTTTTTGGAATATTTATTTATTTATTTATTTTTTTATAACGCTTTTATTTAAAGAATATAAATTTCCAAAATACAGCTTATAGATTACAATGGCTCCCCCCCATAAATTCCCCCCCACCCGCAACCCTCCCCTTTCCCACTCCCTCTCCCCTTGCTTCACATCAAGATTCATTTTCAATTCTCTTTATATACAGAAGATCAGTTTACTATATCTTAAGTAAAGATTTCAACAGTTTGCCCTCACATAGCAACACAAAGTGAAAAATACTGTTGGAGTACTAGTTATAGTATTAATTCACAATGTATAGCACATTAAGGACAGAGATCCTACATGATATATTTTTTAAAAAATTGATTAATTTTCTATGCAATTTCCAATTTAACACCAAGATTTTTTTTTCATTTTAATTATCTATATACAGAAGATTGATTCAGTATATACTAAGTAAAGATTTCATCAGTTTGCACCCACACAGACACACAAAGTGTAAAATACTGTTTCAGTGCTAGTTATAGCATTACTTCACATTGGACAACACATTAAGGACAGATCCCACATGAGACGTAAGTACACAGTGACTCCTGAAGTTGATTTAACAATTTGACACTCTTGTTTATGGCATCAGTAATCTCCCTAGGCTCTAGTCATGAGTTGCCAAGGCTATGGAAGCCTTTAGGGTTCGCCGACTTCAATCTTATTCCCACAGGGGCATAGTCAAAGTGGAGGTTCTCTCCTCCCTTCAGAGAAAGGTAACCTCCTTCTTTGATGGCCCCGTTCTTTCCACTGGGATCTCACTCCCAGAGATCTTTCATTTAGGTCTTCTTTTTTTTCCAGAGTGTCTTGGCTTTCCATGCCTAGAATATTCTCATGGGCTCTTGAGCCAGATCTGAATGCCTTAAGGGCTGATTCTGAGGCAAAGTGCTATTTAGGACATCTGCCATTCTATGAGTCTGCTGTGTATCTCGCTTCCCATGTTGGATCATTCTCTCCATTTTTGATTCTATCAGTTAGTATTAGCAGACACTAGTCTTGTTTGTGTGATCCCTTTGACTCTTAGACCTATCAGTGTGATCAATTGTGAACTGAAATTGATCACTTGGACTAGTGAGATGGCCTTGTTACATGCCACCTTGATGGGATTGTATTGGAATTCCCTGGCACATTTCTAACTCCATCATTTGGGCACGACCTGATTGAGCATGTCCCAAATTGTACATCTCCTCCCTCTCTTATTCCCACTCTTATATTTCACAGGGATCACTTTTCAGTTAAAATTTAAACACCTAAGAATAATTGTTTGTAAATTACAGAGTTCAACCAATAGTACTAGAATAAAAAAATTACTAAAATGGATAAAGTATTACATTGTACAACAACAGTCAGCATAAGAGCTCTCATCATGATTCATTTTCAATTATGTTTATATACAGAGGATCAGCTTAGCATATACTAAGTAAAGATTTCAACAGACTGCACCCACAAAGACATACAAAGTATAGAGTACTGTTTTGAGTAGTAGTTTTACCGTTAATTTGCATAGTACAACACATCAAGAACAGAGGTCCTACATGGGAGCAGGTGCACAGTGACTCCCATTGTTGATTTAATAATTGACACTCTTATGTATGATGTCAGTTAATCACCCGAGGCTCTTGTCATGAGCTGACAAGGCTATGGAAGCTTATTGAGTTCACAAACTCTGATCTTATTTAGACAAGCCATATTCAAAATGGAACTTCTCTCCTCCCTTCAGAGAAAGGTACCTCCTTCTTTGATGGCCAGTTCTTCCTTTTAGGATTTCACTCACTGAGATCTTTCATTTAGGTCATTTTTTTTTTTTTTGCCACAGTGTCTTGGCTTTCCATGCCTGAGAAGCTCTCATAGGCTTTTTAGCCAGATCCGAATGCTTTAAATGCTGATTCTGAGGCCAGAGTGCTGCTTAGGGCATTTGCCATTCTATGAGTCTTCTGTGTATCCCACTTCCCATGTTGGATCATTCTCTCCTTTTTAATTCTATCAATTATTATTGCAGACATTGGTCTTACTAAATCTTATTCTTAAGAGAATTTCTAAGTAGTGGATGATTTATTATCATTATTATTATTATAATTATCATATGCTTCTGTCCCAAGCCATGAGTATTTTGTTTATATTGTAGTATATTTTTTATTAAAGGCCTAGCATTTTTTCCAATAGGATTTCAAATTACTTCCACCAAATACAAAAATAACCTCAAATGTTTTAAATAATTCCCAAATAATATTAAATAAAATAATAAATAATAATAAATAAAAGCATCAAAAATATTTTATTATTCTGTAGGTAATAATAAATACATTAAAATAAAAATAACTCCAAATATTTTTATATCTCTGTAGGTAATAATAAATAGCATCAAATAATAAAAAATCCAAATTTTTATTAATATGTATAGGAATTAATCGGTTTGACAACTTGCCTAGTTTACTAATTTCACAAAGATATAGATGGTCACATAATGGCTTTGTCATTTACTAACTTCCATGTTAACAAATTGTCCATATGTTTGACATTTATCATTATATATTTGAAAATAAAAAGGTTATGTGCATGTTACTGATACTTAGGCATCTTCTTTGAGTATGAGTGTACTTTAACTCACACATGATGTAATTGTGACAGGTAGCCATTCAAAGGCTCAATAGACTGTCTTCGAAGCATTAAGACAGTGTATAGTTCAACTCCTTATCCCAAGGCCAGTCCTTAGGGTGAGATTTTTTTTTTTTTGAGTGACGTTTTCATTTAAGTATCTTTCCAATTGGGAATATAATTCATGTCAGTGTTATTTGCAGCACGTGTTGAATCCTAAAGTCATTTCTGGGTAATGGGCTACTTAAATTATCTTTCCAATGATTAAGATGAATGAGTCCACAGTAATACTGGAAATCGCAGATCACATTATACTATCTCATAAATAAACTTGAAGCACAAGTCTCACCCAATTTCACAGGGTTACTTTGCAATTCTATCACAATTTTGAAACAGCTTGTGTTTGAATTCTCTGCTGACAGAAGTCAAGCAGTAATAAGGAATTAACTATTATCTGTCCTATACATTATTAGTGTCGTAAATTTGCAAGCTATTTTTGGAATATAAAGGAAGAAATATATTATTTTGAGATAGATCATTGGTTTTTTAAAATCATATGTCTGTGTAAGGATATATGCTTATTTTCTTGAGTGCTTGCAAATTACCCACATGTCCTTGGAAGAAAGGTAGATAAACTGGGAACAAAATAAAACCCTAAGATAAATTTTCCATCATCCAGAAAAGAATTGGATAAAATCCGAGTTATTTTTCAAGGAATTAACAAAGTGGTTACACTGCTTTTCTGAAAGAGATTTTAAAACATAGCATCCTTGTTTTTCTTTTTATGTCATTCCCCATGTTTGAGTTATGCATCGCTCCTATAGTTTTAAACCATTGGCCAGCGCCGTGGTTCGCTAGGCTAATCCTCCGCCTTGTCGTGCCAGCACCCTGGGTTCTAGTCCCGGTTGGGGCACTGGATTCTGTCCCGGTTGCCCCTCTTCCAGGCCAGCTCTCTGCTGTGGCCAGGGAGTGCAGTGGAGGATGGCTCAAGTGCATGGGCCCTGCACCCCATGGGAAATCAGGAGAAGCACCTGGCCCCCTGCCTTCAGATTAGGGCTGGCTGCAGTGGCCATTGGAGGGTGAGCCAACGGCAAAAGGAAGACCTTTCTCTCTGTCTCTCTCTCTCTCACTGTCCACTCTGGCTGTCAAAAAAAGAAAAAAAGAAAGAAAAAAAGAAAAACTAAACCATAGCATCTACAACTGGTCTTTAATACATGCTTTATTGCATATTTAAATAGCATTTTTCAAAGCCTGGAGGTTTTTCATATTTCTTTAGTGAGATTTATGCAACTGAATTTGTAGATTCAGAAAAGGAAATCAAGTGAAGAGAGTTGATGACTCTATTTAATGTAACCTTCAATTGCTATAGGCTAACTTAAACCTAAAAACAAAATTGAAGTACCCAACTTAAATCAATGAACCCTTTAATTTTTGTTCTTTTATTTTTTAGATTCTCTATTGAATTTCCAAGTCCAATGGCCTAATCAAGTGACTGCCTGTGATGCCAGAATGTGCCTCCTGATATCTTTCTCTCTCCCAGTATTAAGGGCAGTTACTTAAGGAAATGTGTCTGTCACAGTTATAGAATACCCCCCAAAAGTACGTATTGAGTCAAGGAAAATCTAAATAATGCTCAGGCTACAGGAAAACTTTCAACAATGGAAAAACACCCTCCAGTATCTGAGACAATCAACAAACTAGGATTACTTTCACTAAGGGTCACCTATTTCATAGCCATCAGGAAACAACGCAGAACCAGGTGGCCATAGACTTAATTCTGCCTCTGTGTGACTATGGGCAAGTGTACATCAGGTGTACATTGGTTCACTGCAATGCTGTGGGGAAACCCCTCGGGTTATGGGCTTTAGTGTCCTGTTCTGATAATAGTAGACATTGATGTTTTATTCACATAATATAAATAATGTATACCATGCAAACGGGAGATGATAGTCACTCCATAATAACTATTAGTAAATACTATCCCACTTTGTGGAGAAAGAAAAGGCCCGGGGAATGGACAAAAGGTTAAACTCGGAACTTTTCTTCACTAAATTCTACTGTTTTTCCTGAACTGAACTTTTGGACTTCAGATTTGTGCCTAGTAGAGGTGCTAGAGATGGCGATGCAATGCTAAGCAAGATAGAATCCTTGCATTTGGGATGTTAAAGTCTCTCAAGTCCTATGCTTCATGCTCCTTTTAGAATGCTTAGAACAGAGCACTCAGGGACACTAAATCCCAATTGTGTACTTAGTGCAGCTATGCACACAAGCTACGAATATCATAACATCAGTACTTCTCAGAATGCTCAAGTAAATTTTGAGAATAAGGTTCTGCTACCACTGAGAATTTATTTTTAAATTCTAAAACCAAAATATAGTGCCCCTTCTATCTCTCAAAATGTCTATCATGGGGCAGGTGTTGTGGCCTAACTCATTAAGCTGCCACTTGCAATACTGGCATCCCATGTGAACACTGGTTCCAGGTTCAGCTACTCCACTTTCAATCCAGCTCCTTGCTGATGCACCTGAAAAGCAGCAGAAGGTGGCCCAAATGCTTGGTCCTCCTGCACCCACATGAGAGACCCAGAGGAAGCTTCTGGCTCGTAGCTTTGGTCTGTCCCAGCCTCAGCCATTGCACTCATTTGTGGAATGAACCATCAAATGAAAGATCTCTCATTCTCTCTCTCTCTCTCTCTCTCTCTCTCTCTCTCTCTTTCTCTCTCTCTCTTTCAAATACATATAGCAAACTTAGTACAATGTCCATCTTTTAAGTTGCTATTGCAAATAAATATGAAAAAAATTATTATATAAACGTTTAGTAGAAAACTACTACAGTGCTAACTACGCAGCAGCCATTAAAATTAACACTCTCATGGAACATATATGTGAGCTTGGTCTCTCAATGACTGTGTGATACTAAGTTTGAGTTGGGCAAACATTTTTTTTTCTGTAGGCACTTTCTCTGTTCTTGAAGTTTTTTTTTTTTCTTCCAAAATGTTTATTCATCAACAATGTCTGGTCTGGGCATCATTTCAGATAGCACAATAATTCCAAGTGAGGATTTTTTTTTTTTAACGCTTTTATTTAAAGAATATAAATTTCCAAAATACAGCTTATAGATTACAATGGCTTCCCCCCTCATAACTTCCCTCCCACCCGCAACCCTCCCCTTTCCCCCAAGTGAGGATTTTGTTCACAAGGGTTGAACAGGAGACCTGGACTGCAGCACATTTGGATACAGGGATGATATGAATTTTTATTTCTATTGTGGCAGGAGGAACCAGCATTTCTGTTCTTTTTCTTTACTTTCTTCACATAATAATAAACTACTCCAGAGGAAACAAAAAGCAGAAAGAACACCAACAATGTTTCAAAAATATAGCAAGGAGTTGTTCTATCAGATAGCCAATAATTTTGCAGCAGAAGATTGATCTACTGTTGGCTGATGGCTATCAAGTTCCTTTCAATAGAGAGTATAGATTGCTCAAGAGTGTCCAGACATGAGTTAAAGTCTTGGCTTTGTCACCTGGCTGCTGTGTAGCCTTTGCTAAATTTCTCATCTACAATAATCTGAAATATTTATATCTGTAGTTTAAAAATAATATCACCTAATATACTGATTGGTGGAAGCAAAAGTAGTGTGTAAGAAAAACACTTAATGGTGTGTCTGGCATGAGGACAATATAATGAGTAATAAATGGTCTCCTTATTTCCTCTCACAAACACCTGAGAAATAAGGAAATTAGCATTCAATTAAAACTTAATAGGAATAATGCTATGTACACTTGGGAGAATTAGCACTTTCTAGAATTTGGAAAATTGGATCTGGAAGTACCTTTACAGTTTCTCTATTTATTAGTATTTCCTTTTTTCCCAACCTGACAGCGTATCAGTGGTATTTTGTTGAAAGATGGTAATGGTTTTCTTCATTTTAATTTTTTTATAAAAATCATTCAGACTTAGGCTGGCACTGAGGCATAAAGGGTTAATCCTCTGTCTATGGAGTCAGCATCTCATATAGACACCAGTCTAGTTCTTGCTGCTCCTCTTCTAATCCAGCTCTCTGCTATGCCCTGGGAAACCAGTGGAAGATGGCCCAAGTGCTTGGACCCCTGAACCCACATGGAAGACCTGGAATAAGCTACTAGCTCCTGGCTTCAGATCCACCCAGCTCCAGCCGTTGCGGCCATCTGGGAAGTAGACCAGCGGATGGAAGACCTCTCTTTCTTTCTTTCTTTTTTTAAATTTATTTGACATATAGAGTTAGACAGTGAGATAGAGAGGCACAGAGAAAGTTCTTCCTTCTGTTGGTTCACTCCCCAAATGGATGCTGCGACCAGAACTATGCTGATCTGAACCCAGGGCCAGGTGCTTCTTCCTGGTCTCTCATCCGGGTGCAGGCGCCCAATAGTTGGGCCATCCTCCACTGCCTTCCAGGGCCACAGCAGAGAGTTGGACTGGAAGAGGAGCAACTGGGACTAGAACTGGCACCCATATGGGATACCAGTGCCACAGGCAGAGGATTAGTGTGCCACGGCGCCAGCCCAATCTCTCTTTCTTTATCTCCCTCTCACTGTCTGTAACTCTGCTTCTCAAATAAATAACAAGCCAAAGCTAAAAAGCATTCAAACTCATAAAGTGATCATGTAAGTAACAATTGTCCATATAGAAAATGATGTAGATGAGGAAAACACAGACATACAAACACACAAATTTAAGGAAGACAATGTTCCCAACATGTGCTTTCTCATAGATAAATCCCATCATCCATTTGCAAAATATCACAGATATGACAAAACTTAAGTATGCACATTTATAATTAAATGGAATTCGGGAGCTACTGTTGTGTAAGAATGAAATGATAGGGATTAAACTATTCCTGTGAAGAGAAAGTAATACATAATTTTGCCCTAAAAAATTGCATGCCTTGAGACATACCAGTCCTCATTGCTCATTCTGTAAAGTCAGCTTCAAAACATGCAGTTGCTCCTCTGTAATTGGGAATAAATGACACTCTGAATTATAGAACATGACAGCTGGATGAACAAAAACTCGCACACGTAGTTCTTTATCTCAGTCCTCTTTGTTGAGGAGGGTCTAATGAGAGTTCCTGTGAGCAGTGATCAGGAGGTGGAACAGAGTTGCGCTTCCCACCTTTCCTACTAACTCTATTATGACGTGACCTTGTTAGGTAAGACGAGGTTTGCTAGCATTGTACTTTTTTCATCATCATTTCCTGTTAAAAATCATTTACAGATTCATGAAGATGAGATGAAACGTACAGCCTGGAGCAGTAGAGAAGACATTTTTGCAGATGTAATCCTGTTTGCTTTTCTCATTTAGTAGAAACTAAGTATTGGCTTTACCTTTGGGTATGTGGGAGCTAGACTAAGCCTCTGGAGTTTAAAACCTTTTGTTGGTTTTCTATCTGTGAAAATATTAACAATGATAAATGCTAAAGCCAGAGGGGATGGAACATGTTTTATTGAAGTTCTTATTGAAGAAAGGACTATCGCCAAAAGAATCTCAATTTTGTTGATTTGAATTCAACCTAAGAACCTGGAGAATCCAGGATTGAGAAAGCTATGTGTTTGTCCTGAGCAGTAGGCCAGGGTATGAGGCAGAGACTCCGTTGTCTTGAAATGACCTCATTATATCCATATTACTGCAGTACTGCTGCTGTGGAATTAGAGCTTTAGAAGTCTACACAAACTGACAGTGTCATACAACTGATAACTAATGACAAGGACCCTCTTCTTGACCAACTTTCTCTCTTTTCTGAGCCTTCTTGTTAAGGAGGACTTGACCTTGACCCCAGCCCATACAGTTGTCCCTGCAGTGCCCACGCATTCCAGTTTAAACAAGAATCCCACTAGGTCAGTTTAGAAAGAATTCTCTATCCTGATATGCTATCAGATTCCTCATTCCCCATACATGCTGTATAAATTGAGGCGTGTCTCCAGCAAGAATCCCATGTAAGTTAGCCGAACAAGAATTCCACTAACCTTGATGTCTCCTCTCAGTATGGTTCCACCTACTGACACGCTTCCTCCAAACGCAGCTGCCCCTTGGCTGTCAATAGCCACTTTTCTATAGGAAGAGACAATACCATTTTCATCAATTTCACAAGCATGATCTTTGGTAATTATTATAATTCCAGGGGCCTTGAATGGTGGCACAGTAGACTGCCAATTTGAGTCCTGGCTGCTCCACTTCTGATCCAGTTCCTGGGAATACACCTGGGAGGGCAGCAGAAGAAAGTCTAAATACTAGGAACCCTGCCAATGATGTGGGAGCCTTCAGTGGAGCTTCAGGCTCCCTACTTTATCCTGGCCAACCCCAAATTACATAGCCTTCTGGGGAGTGAACCAGTGGGATGGAAGATACCTTTCTCTCTCTCTCGCTCTCGCTCTCATTCTCTGTCTCACTCTCCCTCACCCTGCCTTTCAAATAAATGAAAATATGTATTAAAATAATACCCAAATTCCAAATTGAGTATTTTACATATCTGAATTCCCATAAATAGTAAGCAACAAAGCTTAGATTTGTTGTTTTAACCTCAAATCCAAAACATTGTCTACTTATTCTTCACAAATATATTCTGTAAACAGCAGATACTTAGTCTCAATGCTTTATCGGCATTGTCTATTCCTGTGAATCTATTTTCTTCAGCAATGTGTGCCGAAGGTGAAGTTCAAGTGTTTTATTAGTAAATGTAGAAAATAGCCAAGTTTTCTTCAGGGACACTTTATTATAAAACATATAACATTTTTAAAAATTATTTTATTTATTCAAAAGACAGTAATGGAGGAAGATACACACACAGAGACAATCTTCCATCATTTGTTCACTATCCAAATGCCCACAACTGACAGTGGTGGTTAGGCCTAAGCCAGAAGCCCAGGGATTCGGTTTGAGTCTCCGACTTTGCAGGAAGGGACCCAACTACCTTAGCCATCACCTGCTGCCTTCCAGGGCATGTGGTAGCAAGAAAGGAATCAAGCCCAGGCTCTCTGATACGGGATGTGTGATTTCTAAGTGACATGTGTAACAAATGCATGCCTCTATAACATATTCCTAATATATACCTAAATAGTATAAAAAAAGCCAATAACAGAAATATTTCCCTCATGTCTATTGTAAGTTTTTAAATGATCCTTATTTATTTGACCAGCTGAAAACTCATTTTACCCACCCGTGTTTATTAATAGCTCCAGCCAACCCACATCTACTGTTTCTTGTTCCAATAAGCTGGGACCATACTAGCATCTGCTTGTGGCAAATATGCTCAGAATTCACTAACAGATTCTGATGAAAGCCAAATAAGCAGAAAGCAGAATGTGGAGCTAGAAGTGGTTTGAATTTCTTTTTTGGCTTGCTATTTCATTCTTGTTAGGTCCCTGCCTTTCTCCCATCAAGCTCAGTTCAATTTTATTTAAGCCCTTGGCATATAAACTGCATTTTGTCATCACAGCTGATAAAGGCAGAATTTATGATTATCCTGATTTTTGCAACCTTACTACTGAATTCAATTTGAAGTCAAATCTATTCTAAAATATAAAATATGCAAAGGAACATGGTCTCAAAATACAAATTTATAGCACTCAGTGCTATCCATCTTGAGTGAGAATGAGCTGTCTTCCACTGAATAAGAGTTGATATTATTTTTACAAAAATTCACAAGGCGCTTACCCCAGAGTGGGCCAAGATTGTGTTCTGCACTGCATTTGAGGCTCCAATCTCCATTGCACCTAGAGGCAGTTGTACCTGTGTTTGCTGAATATTTTTTTAACTTTCACTGGAAACATCCTCAAGTTTTAGATTAATCTTCCTGAGGATATTCAAAGCAGGTTCCATCAGAAAACATTTCTTCATATTCACAGTTGTGTAGAAAGCAAATAAGCCACAGAGTGCTTTTTCAAATAAATGAGAGAGACACCTTATTACAATACGCACCATCTAGCTTGGACCCAGTGTGTAAGCCAAACATTGATACACTAATGAGTGATCCAGCAGCTGGTTTCTGTCCCAATTCCTTTGATTAATGGTTCAGAAGTTGCAGGGGACACAAGGTGGTAAAATAATGTATTACATATAGCTTTGTGGCAGAAAGTATTTGAAAATGAATATATTGAATGTTTCATGTAGAAAAATAACCTTGGAAGGAACAAAAAAATATTGATAGTATCATGTACCATCATTTTCTGTACTTATCAAAACATCTAAATATTTGATTATACACACGTTTAACTACACAGCTCTTTGGATTTCTGTTTTCTTAGAAATATTTTTCTGAGAGCAGAATTACTACCTCTATACCACACGATTCTAATTAATTCTACAAAAATTGAAAGCCACTGGAGCAAACATTGTCGCACAATGGGTTAAGCTGTCGTTTGTGACATTTACATCCCATATTGAAGTACAGTTCAAGTCTTGGTTGCTCCCATTGCAATCCAGTTCCCTGGAAATGGACTGGAAAGACAGAGGGTGATGGTGAAAGTACTTGAGTCTTGCCACTAACCTGTGAGACTCAGATGGAGTCCCTGGCCCCAGATTTAGGCTTGACCCCACCTGGGAAATTGTTGCCATTTTGGAAGTGAACCATTGGATGGACGATCTCTCTTTTGCTCTTTTCATGACTTTGATTTTCAAATTAACTAATTAACTCTTGCTTACGTAGAATTATTTTATGCAATGTAAGTTTCATTGATAAAAGTGACTAATGGAGTCTGATAACATTTGTTTTATTTATCAAATATATTTGATATTTTTAAAATGGAAACTGTTTACATTTTTTAAATCTATGTAGATGTTTTCAGATAAATCTCAGAGGAAACCTCAAAGTTCAAATAAAGTAGATTTTAAATTAAAAAGCAGTGAAAAATAAAACAGGAAGACCATTATGGAAAGATGAAGGGTTCCATATAGAAAGAGAAAAGAACACTTGCAAACATATATACCTACAATATTGGAGCATCCAATTAAATAAGGTGCTTTTTATTGAAGATGAGCTGCTTTTCTTTTTTTATTTACATTTTCATTTCCGTTTTAAATTTTTAACAGAATTGATATGATTTATAGATACAGGTCTAAGAACATAATGATAATCCCCTCTGCCCTCCTTTGTTCCACCCTCCTTCTTTCTATCATTCTATTTTTTAGCTTGAGGTAACATATTTTAAATTTAATCTACTGTTAAATGGCTTAATACTTCACTGTATATGAAGTTTAACAAGTAAAAAACAAAAAGACCCTCATTTAGTGTGAATATAGACAACATCTATAAACAAGAATGCATAAATTACCATTTCATACAAATACAGTTTTTTGGTCAATTAGTTATTCATAATCTCTTTCAATGAAATACAACCAATGACAGTCTAACATCCAAATATTTCTATTGCCGTTATAAGATAATGATTAATTTCATTTAAACATTAAGCCATTTCCTCTCAATACTTAATGCATAGAAATAATTTTATACAGATAATTATATATTACATTTTTGGACTCTATTAATTACCATAGACAGGGAAAGTATATGATATTTGTGTTTTGGTGAACAACTTATTTCACCGAGTATGATGATTTCTAGTTGCCTTAATTTTGTTGCAAAAGAAAGGATTTCATTCCTTTTTTATAGCTGAGTAGTATCCCATAGTGTATATGTACAAAATTTTCTTAATCTAGGCATCTGGGTTGATTCCTTGTCTTAGCTATTGTGAATTAGCAACAATAACCATGGGGGTACAGACCATTCTTTTATATGCTGATTTTTTTTTGGTTTATGTCAATACTCAGATTTCTGAGTACCGTCCTCCACAGTAGCTGTACCAGCTTACATTCCTACCAACAGTGCATTAGGGTACATTTTTCCCCACATCCTCCCCAGCATTTGTTGATTCTTGATTCCTGTATGAAAGCCATTCTAACTGGGGTGAGATGAAACCTCATCGTGGTTTTGACTTGCATTTCCCTGATAGCTAGTGATCTGAACATTTTTTTCATGTGTCACTTGGCCATTTGAATTTCCTCTTTTGAAAAATGCCTGCTCAAGTCCTTTGCCCAGTTCTTAACAAGATTGTTTATCTACTTGAGTTTCTTGAGTTCTTTCTAGATTCTGGATATTAGTCCTTCATTATTTCATAGTTTGTAAATGTTTCCTTCCATTCTTTCAGTTGCCTCTTGATTTTTTTAAAGGTTTATTTTATTTTATTTATTTGAAAGACAAATTTACAGAAAGAGGTAGAGACAGAGACAGAGAGGTCTTCCATCCACTGGTTCACTCCCTAAAAGGCTGCAATGGCTGGAGCTGAGCTGATCTGAAGCCAGGAGTCAGAAGCTTCTCCTGGATTTCCCACATGGATGCAGGGGCCCAAGGACTTGGGCCATCCCCCTCTGCTTTCCCAGGCACATTAGCAGGGACATGGATAAGAAATGGAGTAGCTGGGACATGAACTCATGCATATATAGGATGCTGGGACTGCAGGCCCGGGTTTAAACCCATTGTGCCAGAGAGCCTTCCCCTGCCTCTTGACTTTGTTAATTATTTTCTTTGCAGTGCAGAATCTCAGATTGATGTAATCCCACTTACCTATTTTTGCTTTTATTGATTGTGCTTCTGAGGAATTTTGCAAGAAATCTTTGCTTTTTTCAATGTCTTGCAGTTTTCCCAATGATCTCTAGAAATTTGTTTCTATCAGATCATAGATTTAAATCCTTGATTCATTTTGAGATGATTTTTGTATAAGGTGGAAAGTAGGGATCTTGTTTCATATTTCTACATATGGAGATCCAATTTTCCCTGGAGAATTTGTTGAAGAGACAGTCCTTTCTGCAGGGATTGATTTACCTCCTTTAGTCAAATATCCATTGCTGGTAGATGCATGGATTGATTTCTGGAGGTCCCATTCTGTTCCATTGGTTTACATGTCTATTTTTGTGCTAGTTCCAGACTGTTTTGAATATAACTGCCCTGCAGTAGGTCTTCAAATCTGGTATTGTGATGCCTCTGGCTTTGTTTTTGCTGTTTACAGATGCTTTAGCTATTTGGGTTGTCTTGTGTTTCCATATGAATTATAGCACCTTTTTTTCTGGATATGAGAAGAATATCATTGATATTTTGATTGGGATTGCAATGAATCTGTAAATTGTTTTCATTATTATGGACTTTTTCATGATATTAATTTTTCCAATTCACAAACTGGAAGAATTTTTCCATTTTGGGTGTCTTTTTATTTCTTTCTTTAATGTTTTATAATTTTCATCATAGAGATCTTTCATCTCCTTGGTTAAATTTATTCCAAGGTATTTAAAATTCATAGCAATTGTAAACATGGCTGGTCTTAGAAGTTCTTTCTTGTTTCCTTCATTTTTCTGCTCTCATATTGTTTCCATCCCAGACCAGACTTAACTTGTCTTGCAGAGTTGGCTATTGCTGTACCCTGCTAGTTCTGCAGGGTGAATCTGAGTGGTCACACTGCACAGTCTTTCAATACAAAACCTCTAGGTTACATACGGGCAATGTGTTTGCAGCTAATTTGGGATAAGCATAGAGAAAGGAATCACTGAAATGTTTGTTAAATGTCACCTGTTGAAAGAACAACTTCTTCCACTGGCAAGATCCCACCTCTAGAATCTGGGAATTCTATACTGGAAGGTTCCAGGAAGAACAGTCTCCTATGCATTATCTGCTGCTTCCAAATAATTAGTGGACTAATTATCAAGTTAATTTTCCTTAGGTTCAGCTGAATACTCGACTACTTTATGCCTTGAGATCCATTTCTTAAGGTTTTTTTTCTGTAGAGCATCCTTCAATATCAATTCCCTAAAGACTAAAAAAGATAGTCATTTGTTGAAAATTGACAAAATTACCCAAATGCCCTTAGAAGAATTTTGATCACCACACAGGAATGAGACTCATCAAGTGGAAGAGTCCCAAGTATTCAAAGGTAAACCAGACTTCTGCACCCAGATGTCTTTTCTTACACAAAACCAGACAATTGCAGGTTTGAGCAGCTTAATATACAGTCATTGCTGCCTCTTCAATAACTCATTTTGATATTTTGTAATTTGCCAAAATGTGCCTTTGTGATCCCACAGGCTCTTAACTACTTTGTAATGAGTGTGTATGAACAGATGGAAAATGTTTTCAATTTCAGAGAAAACCACTAATGGATGTCACCAGCTATTAGGAGAGCTCAGGTGGCTCCATTTTCCAAGGAAAGGTATTGTCATAAAACTCTTGATTTTTTAATGAAATGTTTGCTCATTTATACTTAGATGGTAATTTAAGACTTCAAAAGTCTAAACAGATTAGAACTACAGTTAGAAATTATTCCGTGATAAATAGCCTGGAAATCCAATTTCAAGAATCTCACCTGAAAACAGTAATGCCAATACAGGTCATTTTATTAGAATAACATGAAGTACTATAAAGACAATTCCTCCAAAGAAGTAGACAAAGAAAATTAGCTAAAAAATTCCATGTGTGCTTGAGCTTTAGTGATGGCCCCTTCTCAGAGTAAAATGAGTATGACTTCTCTCTTCCATTTGCAACCCAAACAAATACATCTTCCAAAGAAAAACACATCAAGAGAATGATTGTAAAAGAGGACATTCCCAAAGCATCATCTATCTCATGTTCTAAAGATCTACTAAATGCAGAGCCAGTAGTCTGTTAACTATCCACTAAAAAGCACCAGTTTCTTCATTTTCAATGTTCTTAGTGCCATATCTTATATGAAAAAACAGTCACACTTCAGGTCTAATTAGTGCATTATAGTCAATCATTATACCTTCTCTTTTACCTATTAAAACTTGGATCCAAAATATATCCAATGCCACCTGTGAAATAATCTACCTAACTTTTTTTATTTCTCATTTAGTGTTCTACCCACAGGAATCATTTATATGCAAGTTAGATATTTACCTAGATCCATGCAAAAGCAAAAAAAAAAAAACTTTATTGGTTATTTATCTTTAATGATAGCTGATTATTTAAAAACAACTGAGTAATGAAATTGTGGTTTATACACACAATGGAATACTACTCAGATGTAAAAAAAAAAAATTGAAGTCCTGTTTTTTGCAACAAAATCGAAGAAACTGGAGAGCATTATGCTGAGTGAAATAAGCCAACCCCAGAAAGAAAATATGGATGTTTTCCCAGATTTGTGGTAATTAATATACAGAGTACAAAACAATGTAAAGGATTGTAACGTGTGTGATTGAAATAGACATTTTGAGATTTGATTAATGTTTATAGCCCTTAACTATACTCTTGAGGAACAGTGGCTTTCCTACCCACTATTGTTTGAATACTTTATTTAGTGGAGGGTTAAGCTTGTGATTACAAAGTTAATTGAAAGTCTGTCACCATAAAAATGAAAAGAAACATAAGAAAATTTAAAAGCAGGAAGGATGGATTTGAGGGAGAGGAAGGCTACAGTGGGAAGTATCATGCTCGTAAAACTATATATATATATTAAATACATGAAATGTGTTGCTTTCTATAAATAAGAAAGTAAAAAAATAAAAAACAAACAACATTTTGTAAGGTTTATAGCTTGTCAGTGGAACAATTAGATAATAAGCACCAGAGATGCACAAAACAAGTGTAATTAATAGTTAATATGAAGAAAATAAAATGATGTGCTGATTTGGTGACCACAGTGGGTTTTGATGGCAATGTTCTCCCTTTGGGACTAATGGAGTAGACCACAGAAAAACACCCAGGTCAGAAGGTGCAGGCAGTAGAAAGGCATGCAAGAGAGTCAGATCATAGCATGGTGTTACGTGGCAGAGTACCAGCACATGGAATGAAAAGGAAGTTTATAATTCCTTGCAGCAAAGAAATAACAGGTGGGATTGTATCCTTACTGGTTAGCCATCATGGGACTCCAACAAGAACAGCCACATGGTCAGGTTTGCGTGATCTACATTGTCTAGAGTGTTCATACACTGGGTTCTGAAGATGCTGAAATGCATCAGGATTCCTTCTCCTGAATGTTGCCTAAGGCCTAGTAGTCCAGGCAGAGAGAAAGGCAAGATTAAATGTTTCATTTAACAATGCTTTAGGCATTGCCATTATGATGGGAACTCTCTCTTGAGACACAATTAACATTTTCCAGAGAGGTAAGTCCAGAATGATGATGAGGTATCAACTGTAGAGAAAGGGTACAGGGTGAAAAGGCAAGACAATACTACATAAGTCTCTGGGATGAAAAAGATCTAGACTCAGAGAGAAGGAAAAAAGAAGAATGAAAACAAAATTGGATAGAGGAATTAGATCTTCATGTTTTAGTTTTTTTATTTTTTCTTCTTGTGATTGAGTTTGACATACTTAAGGGTATTATAACAAGTTTTAAAACTAAGCCTATGCATTAGGTCATCTAAAATGTACATAATCTTATTTTCCCATTGATTATCAAATTTGTTCATAAATTGCTTGAGAATGTGATCATTTATTTTTCATTACTGTAAGTCCAGTACTATATGTTACAAAGTGGGATTAAGAAATAGTAATCTTATGCTTCCTAATCCTGTTTTGGGGGTCAGTGTTGTGTAGTAGATTAAGCCACTGCCTGTAACGTGGGCATACCATTGGGCACTGATTCAAGTCCTGGCTGCTCCACTTTGGATTCAGCTGCATGCTAATGGCCTGGAAAAGCAGCGGAAGATAGGTCCCTGCATCCATGTCAGAGATCTGGATAAAAGTTCTGGGTCCTGGCTTTGGCCTGGCACAGACATGGCTTTTGTGACCATTTGGGAAGTGAACCAGTGGAAGGAAGAACTCTCTCTCTCTTTCTCTCTCTCTCTCTCTGTATGTTTTTCCTTCTCTGTTCGTAATTCTGCCTTTAAAAAAAAAGAACGCTGTTTTTTCACTGAGAGGATATATAAGTCATACCCTGTAAAATCATTAAATGAACTTTTGATTATTCTATTCTCTTAAAGGATTTTGCAGTCATACCACTAGCTTTATTTTAGACCATGCAAATGTATTATTTATCACAGGCTTCATCATATTAATCCAAATAGACAGTTGAGAATCATTTGATAGCTCACATCATTATTGAGAGTCAGAAATCTAAGAGCACCTTAGTATAAAGTTCTGTCTCTGAATCTTTCACGAGGTTACACTCGAGCTATTAGCAGAGGAGCACTTATTGGAAAGATCTGAAGGATACACATCAAGGTCTCAGCCTTGAGATTTGGCAGGGGTCACGTGCTGTGGTGGAGCCGGTACAGCTGCCGCCTGCAGTGCCGGCATCCATATGGGCGCTGGTTCAAGTCCCAGCTGCTCCACTTCCTATCTAACTCTCTGCTGTGGCCTGGGAAAGCAGTAGAAGATGGCACAAGTCCTTGAGCCCTTGCACCTGTGTGGGAGACCTGGAAGAAGCTCCTGGCTCCTGGCTTCAGATAGATACAGCTCCAGCCATTGTGGCCAACTGGGGAGTGAACCAGTGGACGGAAGATCTCTCTCTGTCTCTGCCTCTCCTCTCTGTATAACTGACTTTCAAGTAAATAAATAAATCTAAAAAAAAAAAGTTGGGAAATGCTTTGGTTCCTTGACTGTAGACTTCTTCATGGACTTGGCTTCTTCCAGAATGAGTGGTAAAGAGAAACAGTGAGAAAGACGCCATACTGCATTTTATGATTTATCCTTAAAGAAAAATTTCACATACACTTCATTTTAGTAAGAAAGGAGACACTCATTCCAGCTAACACAACACAGTGGCTGAATGCCAGGGGCTGTAGAAGGCTGGAAATCACCTTGGAGGCAGACCACCTCAATGAAGCATTACCTTTACTCCTTCTTTCTTTCTGCAATTCCAATTACAATAATTTTACATGCATAATTTTCATTTTATCCCATTTATTCCTTCTTCTATTTTCTCTATTTCCATCTTCTTTTGTTTTGTGCTAATAGAATATTCTAGTTTTAGATGTTTCCTTTCCTGGGCCAGTGTTTTGGCACAACAGGTTAAGCTGCTGCTTGCAATGTGGGCATTTCACGTAGGCATGCTGGTTCAAGTCCTGGCTGCTTTGCTTCCAATCCAGCTTCTTGCTAATTTTCCTAGAAAGGTAGCAGAAGATGACCAAAAACTTTGGCCTTTGCCACCCTGTGGTAGACTCAAATGGAGTTCTTGGCCCCTGGCTTCAGTCTGGCCCAGCCCTGGCTGCTATTGTGGTCACTTCGGGGGGAGATGAACTAGCTGAAGGGAGATTCTCTCTCCCTTCCCTCTCTTTAATGCATTTGAAATAAATAAGTGAATGTTTTAAAAAGTAAAGAAAATTCTTTTTTCCTGCTGTTTCTAATTCTAGATGTCAAGTTCATCTATTGAATTATAGTTTCAACTACTGCATTTTTAGTTTTAGAATTAAGTTTTTGTTCTTTTTATTTATTCATGTTATTTGCAAAACTCTTCATCTTTTTACTTCCTTTAATAAATCTTGGGATTTAAAAACTAAATATCTACAATTTTCTCTTTCTGCCTTTTTCTTGATTTTTATTCTTGTCTATTGTAAGACAGGGAAGTTTTATTTTTCATGCTGGATATTGTGTACAAAAAAAATAATACAGACCCTGGATAGTGGTGTATTCTTTCAAGAGCAGATTTAGTTTTCCTTTAGTGGATTTAGTATGGGGATATCACCTTGATACAAGCAATGCTGGCCAAGGAAGCACTTCTGAGATTGAACTGAAAAGTACAGATGTTTTAGTTGGTTCCTTTATGTTGCCTTATAAGAAAGACCCTATAGTCTAAATTTAATCTGTTTAGTGAATTGCTAAAATTTCTGCTTAGCTTTTAGAACCTGCTGCAGATTTGTTTTCTACCAATATTGCCTCAAGTATGAGCAATTTCTAGAGCTAAATTAAAAATAAATATTATTAACAATGCAGGGATTTCCTCTCTCAGATCACCCTTTCTCTGCATCTGAGTCCTTAAAGCCGGAAGGTGCTTGTTAGAAATTAATATTTGTGTCTTTTCAGAACAGTGTGATCACCACACGCTCCAGATGACTGCTCGTGCTCTGTTCTTTGCCTCTGCGTGGTAAATTACCGAATGCCAAGACAGCGGATACGTCAATAGCACCCACACTTCTTCCTTCCTTCAAGATTTTTATTTCTAGGCCGGAGCCGTGGCTCAACAGGCTAATCCTCCGCCTTGCGGCGCCGGCACACCAGGTTCTAGTCCCGGTCGGGGCACCGGATTCTGTCCCGGTTGCCCCTCTTCCAGGCCAGCCCTCTGCTGTGGCCCAGGAGTGCAGTGGAGGATGGCCCAAGTGCTTGGGCCCTGCACCCCATGGGAGACCAGGATAAGCACCTAGCACCTGGCTCCTGCCATCAGATGAGCGCGGTGCGCCGGCCGCAGCGCACTGTCCGCGGCAGCCATTGGAGGGTGAACGAACGGCAAAGGAAGACCTTTCTCTCTGTCTCTCTCTCACTGTCCACTCTGCCTGTCAAAAAAAAATAAAAAAATAAAAAAGATTTTTATTTCTGCAGTACATGCGACTGTGCTTAAGTTTTGATGCCTTCAAAACAGCATTTTTGTATTTCAGCAGGATTTTACAGCTGTTTCATCTAAGACCAATTATTTCATCTTTGCAGAAACAGAATTCTCTTAGTTCAATTTATTATAACATATACATACTGGATATCGAGACATGGCATTTCTACTTTCCCCCAAATTTATAACCAGTTCTTAGAAATGTTGAGAGAGCAAATGCCTGGAGATGGCCAGAATTCTGTGGAAACCAGGAAGCACAGTGGGAGATGTTGGTAGGCCAGGGCATCACTGCAGAATTATAGTAAAGACAAGAGAAAATTTTTTCTAAGCAGAGTAAATTCGTTCCTCTAACTTGTGAGAAACTGGCTAGATGCAAACTAAAGCAGGAAAATAAGGTCACAAAATAGCAGATTAAATTTTCTGTTTTTCTTTTATAAAGAAAATTTGTTTGGGATTATCAGAACCTAGAGCACAAAATGTATTTAACTAGGATTATTGGATACTGTCTATTGAATGGAAAAAGTTAAAACTGCATTATGTCTACAGTTATGAGCACTTTAGCCAAGATAGACTGTGATTTTATTTATAGGTTTATGCTTTGAACTGCATATAACTTTCTAAAAGACTTTTTGGGTGATAAAACTTTCTGTTATTGCCTAAAAATAGTTTTATTTTTTGTTCTGGCTGTGTTAAGTAGAAGAAAAGCAGTTCACAAGTTATATCATTTTATATTTCTTATGTAACTAAAGACTAATGTGGTAATATAATAGAGCTTAAAGAAGTAAAGTTAGACTGTATTAGAAAATGGAAAATATACTTTAAGGAAAATTTTGCCCTCAAGATTTAATTTCCTTTTCAAATAATTATAATGTAAGTCACTTTAAAATTAGCATTAAACAGAATTTATTGTCATCCTCAGCGGATACTGTAAATACATCGTCATACATAGCTGATACTGTAAATACATGGAATACATTACCATGTCTTATAATGCCAGGTATGATTTGAGTACCCACTTTCCAATCTCATCTCTTGCCTCTACCTACTACTCCTCTCCCCTCAGCCACTGGAATTATAACACCCTTCAAATTGTCAAGGTATTCCCACAACGGCTCTTGGCCTTGTCTTCTTCAGATGAAATGTCTTCTCCAGGAATTCTGAACCTTTCTCATTTCACTTGTCTGCCCTCAACTTTTATATTTTCATCCATCATCATCTCCTCAAAACAGGGTTGTCACCTTTGTCCCTGTGCCTTGTTTACATTTTATATAACATTACATAACAGTTTGCTGTTATACAGCCTAATATTATTCATTTGTTGTTTCACTTGAATAATGTTAGATTCTCCTGCTTGAATATGAATTACATGAGGAGGTCTATTTTCAATGTAAATATTAGTGTCTACAATACATTCAGTAGTTGATTTGTATTAATGGGTAAAGGAATCCATCCCCACCTCCACATAGATGGAGAAGAAAACAAACAACATGAGTATACATTTATAATTGTAGGTGATAGTGTGTACAGAATCAGTCATCTGGCAATGATTTCTTGTTTCTGTTGATTTTTGCACATATCTTCTAGATGAAGCAAACTGATATTTTATCTTGTCTTTAGTTATGGGTATGATCTCTGCACTGAGGATCAGAGTATGAGAATCCTAGTGACACAGGTTGCTAGCAGTCTTATAGGTATTCTTGCCAGATGAGAGCCACGGGTTCAAATCCTGGGTTTGCTTTTTTTTTTTTTAATTTCTGTGTTATTGGACAAGTTGCTGTCCACACCTGTACTCACAAGATGTGGAAAACTAGGCAGAAGGCCTGGAATCAAACAGCTAAGCAGCAGAACTCACCTTATTTCTGCTATCAGTTCTTGATTTATGAGATGCAGACTGACGATGGTCATTAAGTTTCTGAGGCTCTCTTTTATCATCCTCATAAAAATCACATTTTTAAAACGTCAAAATGTTCTTCTTTTTAGTGTGAAAGGATAGTTAGTGGTTGGAAGATTGTTTGGAAATGATTAATCAAGAACTGGGTTTAGTTCTCAAGGCACTAAAGAAGTTTCATGTGTTGTGCACCTCTGGAAATTTTTGAGATCTGTAGGCAATAAATTTTGAGACACTTTTGTTTGTACTAATGTGTAATTAAACACTCAGAAAAGACAAACTATTCTGAACTGTTTATAAGCCTTCAAACACTAATTTCACAATCATGCTACACTTTTTTTTTTTTATTTGACAGAGTTAGACAGAGAGCGAGAGAGAACGGTCTTCCTTCCATTTGTTCACCCCCCAAATGGCTGCCACGATCTGAATCCAGGAGCCAGGTGCTTCCTCCTGGTCTCCCACAAGTGTGGAGGTGCCCAAGCACCTGGGCCATCCTCCACTGCTTTCCCGGGCCACAGCAGAGAGCTGGACTGGAAGCGGAGCAACTAGGACTAGGACCAGGCGCCCATAAAAGATGCCGGTGCCGCAGGTGCCGGAGCCATGGAGTTGGCCCCTCATGCTATTCTTAAACTTGCAATTTTATACGTGTATATTTTACTATTTAAAAAGTATTATTTTAAAATAGTATATGCCTCCAATTTATATCCAGAATAAGAAAATGTAAACAGAAGTGGCGGTTTGTTTCTAAGAAAATAGTGTTATCCTTTTTGACTTTGTATACCAATTCTGTAACTCCTTCTACATTGTAAATATGATTCATTTTTAAAAGAAATGCTCAACAAAAAAGAATTCTGCCTTGTCTTTTCCATAATAAATGAACAATGTCATTATTTTTGCCACTTTAATTGTTAATATTTGCATTTTATCCTCAATCTGGGGTGGTTGTTTTCCCAGGCTCTTGAGAGCATGACTGTTATTCCTTTTCATTGCTGTTGTTCTTGTTTGCTTACTTTTTTAAAAAAAAAATTTTATTTACTTAAAAGGCAGAGTTATAGAAAGAAAGGCAGACAGAGAGAGAGAGAGAGAGAGAGAAAGAAAGAGAGAGAGAGACAGAGACAGAGGAGAGATATCTTGCGTTTGCTGGTTCACTCTCAAATGGCCACAACAGACAGGGCTGAGGAAGGCCTAAGCCAGAATCAAGGAGCTTCTTTAAGATCTCCCATGTGACTGTCAGGAGTCCAAGCACTTGGGCCATCTTCTACTGCTTTCCTAAGCCATTAGCAGGTAGCGGGATGGAAGGTGGAGCAGCTGGGACTTTAAGAGGCACCCATACGGGATGCTGAATTTGTAGTTGGTGCATTAACCAATGATACCACAATGCCTGCTCCAACACTACTGATATTAAAGAGCGTAGTCAATAAACTCTCAGATAACTGTGTTTTACTGGTAATGGGTATAGGACAAGATTAGTGGAAATAGACTGGTGTTTAGTATTTTTATTCTGCCATGGTGCAAATGGAGTTGGCTGCTGATGTTTCTGATTCTTAATCATAATATCAATGTTCTTAGACCAGATCACATTCGTAAATGTAAGAGAGGTTTAAAAACTCACAAATAAACAAAAAATCCAACTTGATCTTAAAAATAGAAGGACATTAATTGATATCCTTGTTTGAAAATTCCCAAAACAGGAAACAATGGTATCCAAGAATTCAATCTCTCCTCCTAGGACTTAGTGCTTCTCTCTACCCACGTTGATCTTGATGTCCTCAGTTTCTAAAGAAGAGTTTCAGATTTTCCAGTTACGATAGAAAAATCTCTAGAACAGGCACAGATCATATTTTCTTTCCACATTACAACCCAGGAGGTATGGGGTGAATCTTCTGCCATCTCCTCAAATCTTGATGTTACTCTGTTCCATTGACTTGAATCAATTTTCAGTGGCCAAGGAATTTTGCTTGGTCCCTCAATCCTATTCAAGCCACTGAGGCAAGAACAGGTGTAGGGTGAAAACATCCACAGAACCGCAGAAGATCAGAAGAGTGGTGATGTAAGAAAGAGCACTGAGACTAGTCACTCACCACATGTCTACCAACTTCTGTTGTCCTATGTGTTCTTGTACTGAGAAAGACTTTCTGATAAATATCACCAGGAGCACACGTGCAGGGAATCCAGTTAGTTGATTTACTTCCTATATTAAGGGAGAACACATTTCATGAGGAACAATGTAGGCAGATTCTAAAAGAATTGGAAAGAGACTTTTAAAAGGACTTGTGCTTGTGCCGACTGACAGTTTCTAAGAAAGAACCTGGAGAGTCTTGAAACAGCTCTGTTGATCACAGTCATCTTATCCAGAGGTCAGGAGAAACAAAGTATAGCCAAGTAACGAATCAGGAAGTGCCTGAATCATGAGGCGTTGGTGATGCCTAGTTTGAATTTTTTCTATTTTTTTTTTTTTTTAGTTTCTGTTTGAAATGCCACAAGTTGATTACCTACAGAACTGACAAGTAAAATTAGAGTTCTGCTTCTTTAGTAGCTACAATGTTAAGATAAATGAGGAATACAGTGGGAAAAGAATACCACTTATCTGAAGGACCTTAGTTGAAAATTGAGGCTACTACAGTGTGTCAAAGTGACCCAAATGTTTCTGAGCCTTTCAGTGAAAGCAGGTTGTTCTATTCAAACTAATGTGATTTTGATGGTAAATTTTCCCTCAACTTAGTGTTGTAGTCACCTAGACTTCTCTGTTCTATGCTTCAGTGTTAATTAACAAAAGAATTCTTTACATATGCAAACTGTAAAACTGACATCCTTTAAACCTATGATTTTATTTTAATTTTTTACCAAGAAAAATAACTACAGAATTATATCAGTATGATTATTTCTGTAATAAGCATTACTGAAGAGAATAATGCCAAAAATAAAGATACAATGATACTTCTCAGCTTATTGTTGAGCATTTATCCTTTAAAATGCCCAAGAATATCCTTGACTGATAAGTTCTTAAGTATCTGTAGTGAAAATAGTTATTTTTATCCTGCTTACTCTAACTTTGTTTTATTAACTTGTGGTTATTTTCCAATAAACATTAGATCTATAAATTAAGGAAATTTTACTTTGGTTCTAACGATTTTTCAGATTAAAAGAAAACAGAGATGCATATTGATCAAGTAACTTGCTCACGTTCACAAGTTAATTAGTGACAGTGGTAGGAGTGGGACTCACCAAACTGTGCTCTTTCTACCCTACTGCACTGGGACCAGCTGCCTGGCTTCCCAGGAAGGTCTGTACAAAAAGTCTCATGCTCCATTTCTCTTCAGTCCAGGAATCCACTAAAAGTGGGCTGCTTGCCTTAACGAACCCATGGACTGGCCAGTGACAAAACTCCTTTCGCTTAGAGAATATGTCATCCCCTTGTATGTCAGCTATCCATGTTCTGCTCATTTGGACATTGTAGTTATTGGTCACATCATTTCAAATGCCTTTGGAGAACACTGTGTTTTGCATTTTAGTAGGAAATATTAGCTACAGGTTTTACATATGATAACTGTAAAACTTTATTTAGTATGGACTGGAATATGGAGTTCATTGAACTTGGGGCCTTGGAAATTCTGTAGCGTATGAATTTTTGAGGGTAAATCTTGAGAAATGGGGAGACTTGGAGAATCAATTTTATGATAGAAAACTGTGATTTCTCTCTCATTTGCTCTGTGTGTGAGTGCATGCAATGTACATATTTAAACTAAGCAGCTACATTTATAAAAGGATTACTTGCATTTCTTTGAAACATTTTGGTTAAAATAATATTGGCATTGAATTATATAAAGCATTACATTTTGAGTGAGTACATTAGTTGTCATGGCGACAATTCAGAATTGGATAAAGTTTTCATCCTTAGCAGTTGAGTCTCTTGTTAGAAATTTTCTTAATCTTGGTATAATTTTTGTTCTCTTGCCTGAGTTTCTCATATTTGTGAGAGATTGGTTGCCATTTCTTTTTCTTTCATATTGGCAACATGAAGATTTTTTGGATTTCAAAGAGTTATTTTTTCTAAAAATTCTGCACACACACACACACACACACACACACACACACACTTTATTCTGTAGGAGTGTCTTTGTCTTTCAAAGTCTACCCAGGGTTTCTCTTTAAAAATAATTTTGCTTGGGCTGGCCCCGTGGCTCACTTGGCTAATCCTCCTCCTGTGGCGCCGGAATCCCATGTGGGCTCCAGGTTCTAGTCCCAGTTGCTCTTCTTTCATTCCAGCTCGCTGCTGTGGCCCGGGAAGGCAATGGAGGATGGCCCAAATGCTTGGGACCTGCACCCACATGGGAGATCGGCGCAGTGCATCAGCCATAGTGGCCATTTAGGGAGTGAACCAACAGAAGGAAGACCTTTCTCTCTGTCTCTCCCTCTCACTGTCTGTAACTCTACCTGTCAAATAAAAAAAAAAAACTTTAAAAAAATAATTTTGCTCTTTGATTCAAGGACTATGATATGAAGAAAATAAAAAAAAAAAATCCTTCCTCTCTTAGTGTGAGACCGAGCTTCCTTATGAGAAATGCATGACAAAGCATACTAACTTACATTAGGAAATCAATAGGTAGGCTTTTGGTGTAGTCACATTTATTGATGATAAGCATGGTATGTATGTCTCCAGTTATTTCTCCCGATTACCCTACATATGCCATGAATATTTGTTGGATAGAGTCAAGAACCTTTCCAGGAACTCCCTGGAGAATATCTTTTCAGATAGTGGCAATGTTCTCCTAAAAGAAGCCCTCTTTGTTTAGGAACTGAAGGCTGGATCAAAATGGAACAGGGACAGAGCAAATTTGAGACACCTTTATTCATATACATTTTTAAAGATTTTATTTAAAATTAGAGTTACAGAGAGAAAGAGAGATTCTATCCACAGGTTCACTTCCCAGATGGCCTCATCAGCTGGGGCTGAGCCGTGCTGATGCCAGGACCCAGGAGTTTCATCTGGGTTTGCCACATGGGTACAAGAGCCCAAGGGCTTGTGTCATCTTCCACTGCTTTCTCAGGTACATTAGCAGGGAGCTGGGTCAGACGTGGAACAGCTTCAAATCAAGCCGGATCCCTTAGAGGAACCTAGGGCTGCAGGCAGCTGTTTAACCCATTGAGCCAATGCACCAGTTCCAACCTTTATTCATATTGCAGCAATAGTTTGAACCCTCTGGAGAAGGGCTCTGCCTTCCATGGCAATGTTGACCCTTAAGGCGAGCAACTATAAGGTAGGATGTTCAGTTACAGTGCAGAAAATTACAAAAATATATGAAAAAATCTCTGCTATCAAGAATGAAAAGTTAAGAGGATCATCTTCTTGAATAGAATGATTTGATAAATAAAATATTTTATGGAAATAAAATAAAATAAAGATATTTACTTGGTCACATGCTATTAATTCTTCTCTGCCTTTAATTCTCTCAAAGAATCTATTTTAATTCATTTAGCAGACAGGTTTGAGTATCAGGCATTATTACAAATTCTAGAGACCTGTAACAAGAATAAATCAACTTCTTGCCTTTAGGGACCTTATTTTCTAATGAGAAAAGGCAGGAATAATGAAATAAAGGAATAAATACATACAGCATTCTGAGTGATATCAGGAATGGGAGCTGGGAACATTCATTCACTATACTGGTTTCTTACTGGTTGGGTTTCATTTGCTATCTCGGTGTTTAGAAATGAATGAAAGAAAAATAATGTTCTTGGCTTGACCATTTATAGTGGGAATGGCTAAATAAAAAAGCTAAAAAGCAAAAAAGAACAAAACACTTTCAGAAGGGAATGAATTCAGTGAAACTGATGGCACTGGGCCCCCTCAGATAATTTCCCATGACTATGGTATGGGAGCAGCCATTGGGGTGAATTACTAGAGAACCAGTGTCGGAGCTTGGGTCAAAACTGCATAGTTGCACATACCTGTTTGGTGGGGGCCCTGTCCTGGTGATACAATATCTTGTGATGAATTATATCTATTTAAAAAGTGTCAAAGGAGCAGGTTAATGAAAAAGTAAATGGTATTCCATACACTGCACTGTCCAAACTCATACTAAATGGGTCACAAATAAAAGCCACATGAATAATTTTAGATTTTCTATTGGTTTTATAAAAAAGCAAAAATTATTTTAAAAATTATTTCATTTTTAATTACATTAAATTATTAAATTAAATGCAATTTTAGTGTGTTTTACACATTATTTTTCTCATTATAAGTCTTTAAAATCTATACTGTATATCCACCAAAATAACTCAGGTTGGACTTTTGATACTCTAATTACTCTGTTATATCTCATGGCTACAATTTCAAACAGAACATCTATAGATTTTTTCCCTCTCAGTTCTCTGGCTCATCCCTTGAGATTTCTAGCCTGGAGAACAAAAGCACAGAGATTTCAGTGAACTGTAGTTAGAGTATGGGTTTATTAGCTTATTAAAAAAAAAACTGGAAATTCGAGGCACTTTCTCTACTTTTTATGTTAAGTTTGTGGGAACTTCAAAAATGTATGGAAAATGCATTCTATGATAAAACTATGCATGGATTTCCGTGTTGTATAAGCCAATCAGGACAAAGTTGACTTATGATAGTAGGCTTTGTAATTTAATTTACTAACAAACTCTTTTTTATGATAATTTATTTTTTCACATTAAAATAATATAAATACAAAGAGAACAAATTCAATGTATTTTGTAGATACTACTCAAAGAATATAATGATATTCTAGTCCTCCCTTCCTCTCCTTGCCTTTCTTTCTACCTTACTTCCAACTGTCCTTCATTTCTTTTTCTTTTTCTTTTTTCTTTTTTTTGGGGGGGAAGTAGTTTAGACTCCATTGCCTTGCTCTACCATCTCTTAATAGAATCTATAACCTAAATAATCTTCCACTGCCTTGTCATACCTTGTCTGAATAGGATCTGTCGGGAGAAACTGAGAAGGATAAGATATCAACTTACAAAGAGCAGAAAATAGAGCAACACATAATCTGGTAACATTGAAGAAATGAGAAGCAAGCAGCAAATTGATGGCGAGGCTTAACTAGAATGGTGAAATCATTGATGATTTTCTCAACGTTTATGGGGACAATGCCCTAAAGAAACAAACAATTCATAAATATGTACACTATTTAGATTATTTATTTAATTGAAAGAATTACAGGTTGGGGGAGAAAGTGAGACAGAGAGATATCTTCGATCCTTGGATTGATTCCTAAAATGGCACAATATTTAGTGCTTTGCCAGGCCTGGAGGCAGGAGCTTCATCTGAGTCCCCCACGTGGGTGGCAGGTGCCCAAGCACTTCGGTCATCTTCCACTGCTTTCCCCAGGCCATTAGCAGGAGGCTGGATTGGAAATGGAGGAGTTGGACAAATGGACACCCCTACAAATATACACACTCTTATAATGGGCAAACGAATGCTGAAGATGAAACCATCAATGACAGAGAATCCACATCAATTCCTGAAGAAAAGATTGCTCATGCTTTAATCAAAGAGGCCTGATAATTAACAACAGATTCCAAAGCCAACACTATAGACATTTCAATTAGCTCAGCTTACACAATGTTCACTGAAAAAATTAAAGTGGAGCCAATTTACTACTCAGTGGGTTCCAAAGCATTGTGCCCAGATACACTGCAGACAACAGCAGAGTTTACAATGGGTGTTTTTGACAAATGGGATTAAAATACAGAAGCACTTCTTCCAAGACCTGTCACAGATGAACCACGGCTTTACCGGTGCCATCCTGGGAAAAAAATAAATAATCAAAATGATGCCTTCTAAGAGGTGGAAGTGGTTGAGTGGAAACAAAGCAAATATCTGTCAATAGCAAAGATCATGGCATCAGCTTTTTGGGATGCTTAAAGCATTCGCTTCTTAGCTTCCTCTGGGGGTCCCAAGAACAATTGCCACCTGCTGATTACCAGGGTGTAGTGCCAAAGCTAGCTGCAGCTGATGATCACGCAAGAGCCTTCACTTCCACAATGCTCCTTCATCCAACATAGGCATGTGTGTAAGAGTTTTGATGAAAAATCACTAAGCATCGAGATTAGATTACTGACTTAGGCCCTTCTGTCTTGTTTTGGTATCCTAATCTTAAAAATTCTATAAAGGCCACTCAGTTTTCAACAGTTGGTAAAGAGATGAGATTGACAGGGCTCAACCCTCAAAACCCTCAGTTCTTTAGGGATGGAATAAGCAGCAGCTTACTAAAGTGTCTTGATGGCATTTATGTTGAGAAATACAGTTTTTTTTTTTTTAACTTTTTTGACAGGCAGAGTGGATAGCGAGAGAGAGAGACAGAGAGAAAGGTCTTCCTTTGCCATTGGTTCACCCTCCAATGGCCGCCGTGGCCAGTGCGGCCAGCGCAACGCGCTGATCCCATGGCAGGAGCCAGGTGCTTCTCCTGGTCTCCCATGGGGTACAGGGCCCAAGCACTTGGGTCATCCTCCACGGCACTCCCTGGCCACAGCAGAGAGCTGGCCTGGAAGAGGGGCAACCGGGACAGAATCCGGTGCCCCGACCAGGACTAGAACCTGGTGTGCTGGCGCTGCAAGGCGGAGGATTAGACTAGTGAGCCGCAGTGCCAGCCACAGTTTTTTTTTTTTTAATATATATATTTTTATTCTTTTTTTTTTGCCATGAAATTTCCCTTATATTTGGTTAGTATCTTAAATACACTACAAAGTAGAAGATACTATTATGTGGAAATATGGAAACATATTTGGATTAAAATAAAGCAAATTCTTGAATTTCTGAGCATTTCTTATATGTGTGAAATTATTGTAAAATTGTGAGTTATTTTAAGAATTGAACAAAGAAAAGTTTGTCTTTCTTTTGTTCATTCGTTCATTTTTATTTTGCTCCTATAAGAATGACAACAAGAAAGTCAGGCTCAAGTCTTCCAAGATTTTCTGAAATTGTAAAGCACAATGTAACAAACTAGAAACTACTGAATTTCTCCTGATTTCTCATTGAATTACAGAGTCACTAAGAACTGCCAACTTGCTGACTATATATATTTTTAAGTCCAAAAAGCAAAAAGTGAGCACTCACCGTTTGACCTGCTTGTCAGAAAACACTGACCAATTTTTCTAGATGCTGACAGTTTATGATATTTTTTTCTCATTTTGTCCTTACAGCATTCTCTGTCAGGTGTTGTCTATCTGTGCTTTTTGAGAGCATTTGTTAAAATGATTCCTGAATTCACAAAGTCACTGAAAATTAATAAGATTTAACTTAACCAACCAGAATGGCGATTTTCAAATATGGAGGGTTCCATTTTATATATCATATTAATATATTATCAGAAAACATCATTTAAAATAATTCATGTTTGATTTCCTATTAATAGATTATTAGTTATTATAAAAGCACATGCCTTCTAATACATTCATATAGGACTCAAAAACGTATTTTTGTGTACATGATTTGGTCATTTAAATTTTAAAAACTAATTTCATTATTCTTCACAGTAGCTTCTGTTTAACTCTTTGTCAATGAATATTTAGTTGACAGCAGTATAAGTAAATTGTTATGTAACCATGCTGCACTATTGCCCTTGTTTCAGATCAGTCAGTATTAAATTATCAATCATCAATTATCTATGTTGCAACATTCTTCTGATTAATAAAGCTTGAGGACACTACACATTCTTCCCATAAACAACGTGAACCTGCTGTTATTCTATTCATACAATGGAATATCTCATAGATTTTCAACTTTTTCTTCCAGTGACACAGAGAAATATTCAAGCCCTCCAAAGAATTGGATTGTTCCCTGAATATACTTTCTTCCATTTTCATTTTCATTGTGTTGAGATACCAATTTGACAAAAAAAAAAATTGTCAAATTGCTCTAGATTTCTTTCTTCTGCATTAAGTGCACAGTTGTAAAGATATTTATTCTAAACATAATTCTATTTTGGTTTCTAAATTTTTGTTTAAATGTTAGAGATTCATCAGCAGCTCACTAAGTAGATATGTTTATTATTGGATTGTGGAATTGCTTGCACATTCTATGAATATCATTTATTATTCCTGAACATATAGAATCTTAATTTAAATCTACATCTAATTGACTGATACCTTTCTGTTCAATGGTCCTAATTCGTTTTCTTTTAGTGTACATTCATTTGGTTATATTTGGTATTAGAATCCACAGGGTTTTACAGTGTTAGCCTTATGTTATAGAATGCCATAAAAATGTGTGCAGACTTTTAAAGTTTTGTTACTCCTTACACTGTTTTTATGAAGTTAGGAAAACATCACTATTTTGTAGGTAAGAAGATGGAACAGTAATGAGTCAAACCCAGAAATCTCAAATGTTCCGTTCAAATTCTCAGGGCTTTTTCAGTGGATCATGTGCCTCACTACAGATCCAGATCCCAATTCCCCTAGTTATACTGAGATTCATGCTTGCACAATGGATTTCCTTGGCATTATTTTTACCTAGTTAATGTAAGCCCGTTTGTGAAGTAGTTAGAAGAAAAACAAAACCTTCATCTTAAAAAGAAAATGATAAAAGTAGGATATTTTACTGTTCATAGTCTAAAAAAAAAAGAACTGACATACATTCAAGACAAAAACTCACAATAAATAATCTTGACAAGATGAGATTATTTAAAAGAAACCCAAAGTGAAGTATAGAGAGTGGGCTACATTATAGAAAGCAGTTTTTGCTTAACATTTTGGAATACTTTTTTTTAAAAATTACTATAGACTTAAGGTAATTAAAAAAAATAGCACTGGGATACTGTGCTTCATCTACTATTCCCCAAAAGTAGCATCTTGAATAACTGTAGCACATCAAAATTGTGGAAACCGATATTGACTCATTGTACCAAACTTAATTACATGTACACATGTGTGTGTGTATATGCACTGCAATACTTCTTTATCACATGTGTAGATTCATGTAACTGCCTGTACAGTCAAGACACAGAGCTGTCTACCATGATGAGACTCCCTCATGTGCACCTTTATAGCCATACTCACTCCCTCTCCACCCCTAACTCTATTGCATGGGAACCACCCACTGCTACCTTTCTTATAAGTTTTCTATTCTGGAATACTAATGTAGTTTAGCAGGAAGCTGAAATTAGGAGTGGAGCAGCCAGCACTTGAACCAGGCACTCTGATAAGGAATTCAGTCTTCTTTAGTGGCATCTTAACCACCTTGCCAAAAACACCCAGTTTTCGATTTCTGTTTATTTATATAACTCCATTCCTGTACAGAGATTTTCCGTTTTTTGTTGTTGTTGTTGTTGTTCACTAAAGTATTTTGTGGTTTGCTGCTTTAAAATCCGTGTTAGGTTATTCCAACACCTCAGTCATCTCAGGGTGACGTGGCGTGATTATATTTTCTTAAACATGTTGTAATTGCCCTGGTTATTTACATGATGAGGGATTTTGTATTGTATCATGGGTGTTTTGGGAAATAGGCTATGGGACTCTGGGACAATGTTCTTTTTTAGCAGTTACCTTGTTTAAGCATTGTGTACAAGTTCCAGTGAAGGCATGTGTTCATCTCCCTGATGTATCCTGGTAACACCAGCAAAATTGGAGTGTTAACTCACCCTGCTTTGTTCAGACAAGAGGGATAAAAACTGAATTCCCTCTGGGCCCCGCTGACACATTCCTAGTGAATACTGAATAGTATTTTACATTGCCTTGTTCCTCCAATGGCGGATGCAATTGTGGCTCACTCCTGAGACAATGACGTCAGTCAGGGTGGAGGTGAAAGACCAACTAGTACCACCTCATTGCTACACAGTGTGGGTGGAAGCCCAGCTTGCCAGTGGCCCCACGGATGTCACAGAGGTGTTGGCATTGGGTATAGACCAACCCCACATTGCACCATCTCATTTTCCTTATTTATCCTGGGTGGAGTTGAGGCTCAGCTCCCTGCTAGGTCCCACTGACCCCAGCTAGGTAGGAAAGCAGGGTACTGATGCACCCAGCCTTATTCAGCTTCACCCAACCTTGGAGCTCCTGGTTGGGTGTGGGCTGTTTCTCTCAGGCCCTGCTTGCACCACGACATGATAAATAGTGTATATTAGCCCAATTTGACCTTCCTGATAAATATTGTTCTGACTGCGATCACAAGATCAGCTCCATACTGAAACCATGGCACTCTCCTTGCAGGAAACTTAGAGTACTACCTACTTCTGCTAGGAAGAGGCTCAGAAGTCAGCTCTTTGTAGAATTGATGAATTGTCTCTTTTTGTCAGTGAGGAAACGGTGCAGTCCTGTGGTAGGTAAAGTTGGAAATGTAAACCCCAAATTGCTATTGTTAATTCCCATGACAGTGATATAATGGAGTGTCTTCTCCATGGTTATGCTATATTACTTGACAGAACACATTTTGGAGATATGATTAAGGCTGCTGATTGGCTGATACTAATTTAATCAACAGGGAAATACCTTGATGGACATCATCTAACGATGTGACCTTTTCAAAACAGAGGGATTTATTCTAGCTGGTGGTAGAAATGGAAATCTGAGATATTTCAAGCCAAAACAGGAATCTGCATGTCAGTGCTGGCTTTAAAGATGAAAAGGCAATGTCCTTCGATCATGAAGCAGCCTCTAGGAGCTGAATGCAACCTCTTCCCAGCACTAAGCAAGAAAATGGGGTTGTAACTTCTATGCCCATACGATGGACTCTGCAAACAGAAACAGGATTGTTCATCCACATGGGAGTTCCTTCTAGCCAACACCTTAATTTCAGGCTTGTGAGCTCCTTTAACTAGAACTCAATGGAATTATTCAGATTTCTGTCTCCAAAAACTAGGTTAATAAATTGATATTTTTAACATACAAAATGAGGAACAATTAATTAGAGAGCAATAAGTGAATACAATTTGTTCCTTGGAAGTAAATGCTGCTGCAACAAATATATAAAAATGTAGGAGAGACTGCATAAAACTAATCAACTGCCAGATTCAGTACCACAGACAACACCCCAGAAAGGGAACCTGAGTGTGGCCTATCTTCACTGAGCTAGATGGGGGAGATCTAGTCCCTCTGAGCACCACCAATGCCAGTAAGTAGGAGAATGCGAATTCTGCCTCGGATTCTGAAGGCTGGGAGTGAGATGGAAGATCAGTTCCCTGTTCAATCATGCAGAAACACATGAAGGACCAACTTTCAGTTTGTGAGTGATTTTTTTATTGTATTAGGTCAATGCCTTAATGGTTCTTTAGTTAATGAAAACAGGCTACATAAACAGTTTTTGTGTTGCTGTGTGCGTGTGTGTGTGTGTTGATATGTATGCTTTTGATGGTTCTATGTTACGCAGTACTTTAACTCCCCTTCTAGAATATATGACAACTAAAATCAAGGAACTCACCTTCACATGGTCCTTCAAGTCTTGAGGTCTTTGGGCACTCAGGGCATCTTCTCTCCATGCAAGGAAGCTGAATTTTATGGGTTAACTAGATTGGGATATAGGATACTCAGATATTGCGTTAAACATGGCTTTGGTGTCCCTTTTTTAAAAATTTGTTTATTTATTTGAAAGGCAGAGCTACACACACACACACACAGAGGTAGGGGGAGAGGGTTGAGAGAGAGGGGAGAGAGAGAATCTTCCATCCACCGTTGCACTCCCAAAATGACCTCAATGGCTGGATATACTCTGATGGGAATCCAGGAGCCAGGAGCTTCTTTGGGGTCTCTCACGCGGGTGCAGGGTCCCAAGCACTTAGGGCATCGTCTACTGTTTTCCCAGGCCATAGCAGAGAGCTGGATCGGAAGTGGAACAGCTGCTACACGAACTGGCACCCATATGAGATGCCAACACTACAGGCAGTTGCCCTACCAGCTAAGCCACAGTGCTGGCCAATGATGTGCATTTGATGATGTTTATGGATGAAATTAACATTTGAATCAGTGTACAGAGTGAAACAGACTACCTTGCCCTCAAAGTGAGACATTTTGTGCTGTGTGCAAATCAGTGCAGTGACTCCTTTTCAGAGATGGGACTGAAACACACATGACTATGGCAAAAAAATAAGTGACATAAATGAAAGATCTCTGTGAGTAAGATCCCAGTGGAAAAAATGGGACATCAAAGAAGGAGGTACTTTTCTCTGAAGGGAGGAGAAAACTTCCACTTCGACTATGGCCTTGTCTAAAGAAAATCGGAGTTAGTGAACTCAAGAGGCTTCCATAGCCTTGGCAGCTCATGACAAGAGCCTCGGGTGATTACTGATGTCATAAATAAGAGTGTCAATTGTTAAATCAACAACTGGAGACACTGTGCACTTACTCCCCATGTAGGGTCTCTGTCCTTAATGTGTTGTACAATGTGAATTAACAGTTTAACTAGTACTTAAATAGTACTTTATAGTTTGTGTTTCTGTGTGGGTGCAAACTGTTGAAATCTTTTACTTAGTATATACTAAATTGATCCTCTGTATATAATGATAATTAAAAACGAAACTCGATGTGAATGGGATGGGAGAGGGAGTGGGAGATGGGATGGTTGCAGGTGGGAGGGAGGTAATGGGGGAAAAAGCCACTATAATCCAAAAGTTATACTTTGGAAATTTATATTTATTAAATAGCAGTTAAAAAATTAAAATTAAAAAAGAAACACCTGTGAAGTAAATCATATCAAGCATATCCTGACATTTCTGGAGTTTCTTTAAATAGAAAAGAATCCTACGTTATGGTGGGAAATGAGGGAACAATAATAAACCAATGGTAACAATAGCAGGTAGAATGAGGGTCATTGATTATATGATTAGGAAACTGAGAGGATTTCTAAGACAAGTTTATTTTGTGACCTAATTACATTTCTTAACAAGCATACCTGGGTCACTACTCAAACCATCCAGTATATAACACCTTCCAACAGGTGAAATCCAGCATAATGCTCTTCTTTTATGAATCTAACATGGCCCAAGTCATTGAAATACTACCAGAAGTTAGGTCAATCTAAGATTTGTGAATATTCCTAATCCTTAGCAGTATTTAAAGAAAGAATTGTAGGGAACAAAGTTCCTGCCAAAGCACTGTCAGCTAGGAAAAATCCTCCTGAACACAGAGTGTGGCCGCAGAAACTGATTAAGGATAATGAACGACCCACTGACAAGAAGAGCATCGAGCCCTTATGGGAACATTGGCTCCCACGAGCAGACGTGCTTATCTAATGTGTCATGCTAAACATGTTTCAGAGAAATCTGAGGGATATGGGAGCACGCACATGCCCTTACAAACGGCTGTTGTCATCCTTGTCTATAAAGAAACGTGCTGGGGTTGTCCGGCAGCGCTCCACAAGAGAAGAGTCGGCATGTGCTGTCTCTCCTTTCGCCTGCCTGACCTCCACCCCAACATAAAACCACACTTTATTTGATCTGAGTACTAGGTTAGCAGAGTATGAATGAAGAAAATAAGGAGTAAGATTCTCTATGGAGGGAGATAGGATTTGTGCTGAGCATGGAGCACCTGGGTTTCTTATTGAGCACACTTTGCAGAAAGGATTCCTTGTTATTACTGAAACTCCATGAAGGGGCTGAGAGGCAAAGTAAGGGCAAACTCTAGTGGCTCCTCCTGCCTCCATGCAGTGGGTGCTGCCGGTAGTGGGCACTGGTGTTTATAATGCAAGGGTCAGCAAAAGGATGGAAAATATCCCTCTAAAAGGTTTATGAAGAAATTTAATTCCAAAGTTGATTTCATGGAAACACCAGATATGATCACAGAAAAGAGTTACTTTTTCAAGGCTGTTTGCCCAAAGATTTTAAATCCGTTATGTGGCAAAAGTGAAACTTCAGTGGAAGAAATGGTCATTTCCTGTATGTTAAGGAAAACATGGAATAGTTATATAAACTAGAAGTAAATTTTGTTAACAAATGCAGCAACATTTTTCTCAAAATCAGTTTCAAAATCAATTAAGATTGAAAAGCTAAAGTGTCTTTGAGCTATTCACTTATGCTTCGTTTTCACACAAGTCATATTTGGAGCTGTGTCCTGTGATAAGCAGAAACTTTTTCTGAATATTCAGGTGCCATTTGCAGTATGCTGTTATTGAAATCCCAAACCGTATTTTAAGGAAATATTCAATCAAAAATATTTTCAATCCATTTACTGATACATACCATAAAATGTTTATTACTTTCCCTATTTACCAATATGTGATATTTTTTCAAACTGTAAAAAGGAAAGGAAATAACAATTTCTATTTAGTCACACCACCACATTCCAAGGCGATTTTTATATTAGGGATCAAGGTTATTATGTATGATTGGCTAAGTTTGCTGTAAGCATTCCCTGAAATGAGCTGAAGTGTTTTCAGGTGTCAAACAAAAAGAATATATAAGAAAAGAGAGCCCATGTTTCTATTTATTGTTAAGATTTATTTCCTTTGTGGATATATTACTAAAGTGATTCTAAATATAAAGCTGAAATAATAGTTTTTGGGCTCTTACAACATTTATTATGAGTTTGTCATTTGGTTTTCAGCATTGTTTGTTGACACAAAAACTAATTGTACATGAGTAAAGTTGCAAGCTGAGAAAATATAGGAGAAATAGAGAAATGGGATTATATACTAATAGTTTACTTTACAAATGGGCTCAATTTTTTACCTTAAATAACATAAATTTTGCTACAATCTACAAAGTAAAGAAGCATGGTGTGACCACGACATACTTTAAACTATCTTAAAATAAAGACTCAACTTAAATACACACACACACACACACACACACACACACACATGATCAAACCTTTAAAATCCATGGACACAAAATATATCTTATTCAATAAATAGTTTATTATAACTGACTAGCAATTTTTGAACATAAAATAATGCTGTATTTCTCAATGCCTGCACCAAATATAATGAGCTAATACTCAGTCAAGTCAAGACTCTGTTGGAATGAGAAAAGGGGCAAAGTCCCTTTAAGAGTGGAAAATGTCCTTGCTTCTTCTCAGAGGCAGCCATTAGAAACACTTAGTTTTATCATGAGAACAGGTTAGAGAGGATGACCAATTTCCCTGTCTCCTGAATGGTTGTTATTCTAGTTCTCTAATTGGTTATTAGCGATTATTCTGCTCCTCTCTGATTGGTTAAATCTAGGACCAATCAGAGAGAGTCACCTTTTGCCTAAAAGGGCTGGTATCCACTGGCAACTCGTCCTTTGGAGATTCCTCCTGACTGCTGAGGCAGAAAGTTTCTCACTTCAGTAAACTTGCTTTGTTCACTATCTCTGTCCACGTGGGAATTCTTCTTTGATTTGAGACAAGGACCAAGATAGCCATCATCATCCCATAATGATAATTCTTTCTAAATAAAAAATTTTAAACAAGACAACTAATGAATAATTGAAGTAAAAACTATGACTGTTAAAGAGTGAAAAAACTTTAAAAGTCACATAGCCTTAAAAAGGAACAAAATCATCATAAATACTTGCACCAAGATAAATTTAAGAACTGTAGCTTTTAATAAACTACAATAGGTATGAATTCATTTTGTTATGAAAGAAACATTTACAAATTAGCAAAAATTGAGAGTTGAAAATGAAAAGAAAATTAATTCTAAATAAATAATAATCTCACTAATGAAGTGGTTAAAATAAAATATAACTATCTCTGTTAAGGTAGCTAAGTAGACATTAGCCTCTATGTATAATAGGGGCCAAAAGAAATGGGATGGACAAGGAAAGAAATGTAGAAAAAAGCCTTGGGAGCAAATCAGCATTAGATATCCAAAGCATCACTCTTATTCAATAATCTTACATGGTAAGTATTTTGTGTGATTGAGTAAGGAAGGAATGTGAGGGCAAACCACATATATAAAAAATTTTTCATTGTTCAATAATTGGATCACTTGTGTCCTAATCACTTTTCTGTGGGCAGCTTATTGGAATCTTATTTTCCCTGGGCCAAGGGGCCTATCTTATTCTGGGAGGAATTTTAGAAATTGCATTCCCAGGAATCCCTCCACGCAGCTACATCCCAGGAGGGAAGGATGGAGGAGAAATACCCAGAATCCACAAAATTTCTATTCTGAATGCAGACTTGGAACTCAGTTCTCTTCTGGTATATCACCTATTATCTCTCTTCATTAAACTTTGTTTCATATTCACTTGTCTTTCTGTGTCTGTGCCTTCATACTTCATCGTCATCAGACAGTGGACTTGTATAGCTAGGAACAACTACCCATTCCTCCTGCCTTATGTCTCTCTTTCTATTTAACACTATATGGATATATTCACACTGATTAGGCAAAAATAAATTTAACATTTATTGCTGGCATGGACAAAAGGGGCTCTTTCTTGTGGGGTTGATGGAACATGAACTAAACCGCCACATCATTCTATAGGACCATTCATTAATGGCCATGTGGTTTTAAGTGTTCTTTGCCCCACTCTCAGACCTAGGAATTAAATCATGCAGTCCATGAGTGGGACAATACAGGCATGTACGTAGAAGACTTTCAATTTTTGTACCATTGCACCACTCTTCTCCATCAAAAGTTTGATAAATTAAATATGATCTCCCCTGCACCCAGAGGACTACAGATATTTGTGGCAAAAGAAGAAGGAATTAAAAGGTGACATTTAGAATTTTGGGGGAAACAACACAATATTATAAAATATTAAGCAAAATTTTATTTTATTTATTGGAACTACAGTAAGATATAGGATTTTTATTTTTATAAAATGTAGAATATTGAAATTAATTAAGCATATTTGGTAATTTATCACAAAATTATTTGGGAACCTACTCTGTTCTCTCTCTTGTTTTCAAAATACGGTTGTTATATAGCCATTCATTACTATAGTTGTTGGTATGTCAATAGTTGGTATTTATTTAATTAATAGTGGTTAAAACAATAAAATGAACAGCTGTAAATCTACAATTAAACTTAATTAGAACATTATCAACAGCATTTTTTCATGTTGTGTGATTCTTGGAATTTCCATCTGAAATTTCCTTTCCTGCTTAATTGTTATTTTCAAGTTTGCATTCATCATTCCCTGAGTTTTCATTTTAATATTTTATTGAAGCATAATATTCATCCAGAAAATGACAAAGATTCATCTATGTTGTTCATGAAACAATAATTATTTATTCTCATTATTAGATAGCTTCCTATGGTAAGCACATACAACAACTTATTTATTATAGTGTAGTAATCAGTTATATTTATGTATTAATATATTTTGATATATCTTTTGATGAACATGTATAATTTCGTGGGATATATAACATATACAATTACTGTGTCAAAAATATACCCATATTTAGCTTTTTCAGATGGCATCAACTAGTAATTAAAAGAGGTTACATCCACCATCATTGTGTTTCTGATAATTAACAAACTCACTAACATATGATATTATCATCACTGCTGCATATTAAATTATTAATTAAATAAACATTCTGTTTCCTTCATTTCAATGAGTGGAGTATATTTCACAAAATTAGAATTTTGACTTGGCCACGAAAATTGCTTTGGTCAAGGAAGTAATACGATTTTACAGTGTGACTAGAGGAATAAGCAACACTTTCCTGGTTGAGTTTGCTCTGTGCCTCAGTGGTTTCCGTGAGAAGAATATGGCCAGTTTAGCCTTATGATCTGAGGAGATGGATGAGAGACACGTGCAACAGGCACAGCTGGCCAACAAAGCCATTGTAGAGTAACTGACCTGAAACCTGGGAGGTAACTGGACACTCTCGAGCGATGGCGATACTGTGTGGGTCTTTTCTAAGCAGATTTAGTACGACCACAGTCAGATAACATGTGAGCCATTCTATTGCTTGAGAAGTGGTATTATGTTGTCTGTATATGTTAGTGTGTATGCTAAGCTTCCATTTTCTTTATAGCTAATGAAGTCGCAGACATTTTCTTACCCTGATTAGTTATTAGCTTATTCTATTTCATAACATTCTCATTCAAGTCTTTTTATCACTTTTCTTAAATCATTAAATAAATCATTAATATTTTTGTAGAAGTTTTTATATAAATGTGAGAAATATACACATATACTATATAATATAGCTGTCAGTGAAATTCACATTACACACGTGTTTATATGGCACAGATAGGTAAATAAACATGTGTTTATATAGTCTAGAAATTATTCATTTATTTGTATTTCATGCATTCTACCATTTAGAGTACCCTTTCACTTGCTAGTTCTACTGTACATTAATGTATTATTTTTTTGAATTGATCATTAGTAGTTTTGTATTTTGTTTTCAAAATGTTTTATGCCTGTGAATATGAAAATAGCATGTATTTTATTCTTCACACAACAACTGAGGCTTGGCCAGGCTGAAGTCAGGAGTCTAGAACTTCATCTGGGTCTCCCACTTTGGTACAGCATCTCAAGAAGTTGGACCATTTTATGCTCCTTTCCCAGGCACAATAGTAGGGAGCTGGATGGGCAGTGGGTCATCAAGGACTCAAACTGGAACCCATATGGAATGCTGGTGTTGCAAGTGGCAGATTAACCCATGGACCACAATTCTAGCCCCAAATTTCAGAACTTTTAAAGCTACATTTGACAACATAATTTTTAAAATTTTATTTGGTCTTATGCCACAGATTTGAATTAAATCATATTGATTATTTTCCAACATATTGTATTTACAAGGATGGGTTATTTAAAAGAAGTTTTACACTACTTCTGCCAACCATGTCACAATGTTCAATATTAAGATCTCTGGTTTCTTAGATCTCATTAGAACTCCCAATGTGTTTGGGACCGTTTCTTGTTTTGTTTTGTTTTTGTTGCTGCTTTTTGTTTGTTTGTTTTTGTGTAATTTTCCTAAACCAACACCCCAGTAAAAAACAAAGTCTTAAACCTGGCTCACATAGTCTTACAACTGTTTCTTGTAACTATGTGCATTCTGCTATAACCCCACACATCAAAAGTACTAGAAATGAAATAAATGCTGACATTTGTCTGCAAACCAGGTGGAATGTCTGACAAGTCACGAGATTCACTTTACAAAGTGACAACCCTGACATTCTGATAAGTGCAATGATTACCACACAATCCTCATGGCTACCAAAGCCTTCATCTTGGCTGGAACTCAGCTGTTCATAAACACTTCCCTTAATGAGGGATGGCAGGGCTGGTGACAAATGATCATTATGCTTCCCCCTCCGCCAAAAAAACCCTTGACATGATGAAGTGCTCACATTGATTCCAGCTTCTCTTTTGTTGTCAAAAAATCTATTAACCTGTGGGGAACTGTGGCCTTAGAGGCCAAAGAATCAGCATTGCTGATTGAGGAAGATGTATATTTTTTGTTTAGCAGTTTTGCCTGAATTAAAGGAATAAGAAAAATGGATCTCCCCTCCCCCACTCCTTTTCACCAAGGTCGTGCTTTATTTCCACTCAGTCTGACTCTTCATCTTGAGGTAGAAAGATGTGGCGGTGATCTGGAACGCTCTGATCAAGCCTTTGCTCTATGAATTTGGCATTCCTGGTGCAAACATGCCACCACTCACTTCTCTTTGCCAATGTCCCAAATGTTGATCTGGGGAAAGAGGATATAAATTTCTCTACAGACTCTTTGATGATAACAATCGTTAAATCAACCATCTTATGTTTTTCAATGGTAAGGGAAAATCTGAATTCAAAAAATCTAGATTCTGGTTTCTATATTAGAAAGAATACAGTGATGGAATCATTCAATGAAACCCATAATATTAACAACTTTAGATGAAAGTCATATTTTAAAATTCTTGGGGCACTTTCATGTAATGAAATAGTTAGAGCTCTTTTTAAGTAAATGTGTTATCACACATGTTTACAAGCACAGAGTATGCATAAGCTGATATTGTAACTGGGTAGAAAGTAGTAACCTAGAAGACCAACCCGCATATCATTTGGAAGTGCCAGTCTTGAACCCTCTTTCCCATGGGTAGGTGAGACTGTTGTCTTAGGACAATGAGATGAAGCCTAACAGTTTGCACATGGCTCTCATCAGGACCTTCCTTGCCTTGAGATTTGTCCCTTTTTGCGACATCTTCAGTATCTCCCTTAGCTCGCAGATTAGGGTACAAGGTCCTGTTCACATGCTTTTTTTTATTTTTTAGCTTATTTGTTTTATTGACACCCAATAATGGGGTACAATGTAATATTTTTATGAATACATAATACATTTTAATGATCAAATTAGGTCAAGATAGCGAGGGCATGCTGGGAAATGCAGATGAGAACAAGAGCAAGTCACATATCTCTGGATTCAGGCCTTTGCTTTACCTGCTTTGCTAATCTGACTCTGGGTCCTAGAACCCTTCTTGGTTTAATTAAAAAAAAATCAACCTTGATACTGTTATCTTCATTCTCTATTAAAACTTACTTTCGAAGGGAGCCAAGATGGCGGAATAGTGAGGACGCGCACTAGCAGTCCGCAAAAAGATAGTTTAATAAAAACAGAGTTACTGTAGCCTCAGGAAAAATCTCACGGAAAAAAATGCAGTGGAAATTCTTCCGGACCCAGTGAATGAGACGCAGAGGACCTAGGGGAAAGTAAGTTTGCGAACGGCAAATCGTGCCTTAGTGGCACGGGAGCTGCCGGGAGGGACGGGAACCGGACGGAACACAGTCGCCATTGGAATCGAGCGCTTAAACGGGAGCCGATACAGGGATCCTGAGACACTGGCGGGGGGAAGCAGACGCCAGGGCGGAAACAGCACAATTGAGGCGAGCCCACACGGACACTAGCCTCTTTCGTTGCCCACCCTGCTAATTCTAGCTGGACTGAACGCAGTGGGACAGCGCGCGCCCGCTGGCTGAACCGGAAGCCGGGCGGAACACAGTCGCCATTGGAACTGAGCGCTTGAACGGGTGCCGATACAGGGATCCCGAGACACTGGCAGGGGGAAGTAGACCCCCCACGGGGGAAACAGCACAATTGAGGCGAGCCCACACGGACACTAGCCTCTTTCGTTGCCCACCCTGCTCACTCGAGCTAGACTGAACACAGTGGGACGGCGTGCGCCCGCCGGCTGAACCGGAAGCCGGGCGGAACACAGTCGCCATTGGAACTGAGCGCTTGAACGGGGGCCGATACAGGGATCCCGAGACACTGGCGGGGGGAAGCAGACCCCCCACGGGGGAAACAGCACAATTGAGGTGAGCCTGCACGGACACTAGCCTCTCTCGTCACCCACCCTGCTAATTCGAGCTAGATTAAACGCAGTGGGACAAGGCGCGCCCGCCCGCCCGCCCGCCCGCCCGCCCATCACTGAGGCAGACGGAACCAAAAACCTGAGGCTGTAGAAACCTGAAGGGGATCCAAAAACTGGGAACACACCGCGCACACAAACTCCGTTACCTTGACAACCCAGAGAAAGAGTGTGGGGAAAAAAAAAAATGCCAAATAAAAACAGATTCCGAGGGAGCAAGATCAAGAAAGGCGCTATGATGACCCCAAATGGAAAAGACACCCCAAGTCAGGATTATGAAGATAATGAGATAGAAGAAATGCAAGAAGCAGATCTCAAAGAATTGATAAGAACATTAAGAAGTTCTCAAAAACAAATTCTTGAACTACAGAAATCCTTAATGGATAAGATAGAAAATCTCTCTCGCGAGAATGAAGTACTACGGAGAAATCAAAACGAAATGAAACAACTAGTAGAACAAGAAGCTACGATAGTGACAAAAAATCTTAATGAATTGAAGAATTCAATAGATCAAGTGACAAGCAATCTTGAGGGCCTTAAAACCAGAATGGGTGAAGCAGAAGAGAGAATATCGGACCTAGAAGACAGAGAACAGGAGAGGAAACAGTCAAACCAAAGACAAGAAGAGGAAATTAGAAAACTAAAAGATATCGTCGGGAATTTACAGGATACTATTAAAAAACCCAACATTCGGGTTCTAGGTGTTCCTGAAGGTATGGAGAGGGAGAAAGGATTAGAAGGCCTTTTTAGGGAGATACTAGCAGAAAACTTTCCAGGCTTGGAGAAAGACAGAGAAATCCTAATCCAGGAAGCTCATAGAACCCCTAATAAACATGACCAAAAGAGATCCTCTGCACGACATATTGTAATTAAACTCACCACAGTGAAGCAAAAAGAAAAGATCCTAAAATGTGCAAGAGAGAAACGTCAGATTACTCTCAGAGGATCTCCAATTAGACTTACAGCTGACTTCTCAACAGAAACCCTACAAGCTAGAAGGGAATGGCGAGACATAGCCCAGGTACTTAGAGAGAAAAACTGCCAGCCCAGAATATTATACCCTGCAAAGCTCTCATTTGTGAATGAAGGTGAAATAAAGACCTTTCATAACAAACAAAAATTGAAAGAATTTGTTGCCACTCGTCCAGCCCTGCAAAAGATACTTAAAGACGTGTTACACACAGAAACACAGAAACACGACCATCAACATGAAAGAAGGTAAACGAAGGGAACCTCACGGCAAAAGATCACAGGGAATTCAAAGCATACATTAGAAAATATCTGGCAAATGGCAGGGCAAACTTACCACTTATCAATAGTCACATTGAACGTTAAAGGTCTAAACTGTCCTGTTAAAAGACAGAGATTGGCTGATTGGGTTAAGGAACAAAAACCATCTATTTGCTGCCTACAAGAAACACATCTTTCCAACGAAGATCCATACAGACTGAAAATAAAAGGATGGAACAAGATATAGCACGCCAACAGAAATGAAAAAAGAGCGGGTGTAACCATCTTAATATCGGACTACATAAACTTTAACACAAAAACTGTTAAGAGAGACAAAGAGGGGCACTATATAATGATTAAGGGATCAATACTACAGGAAGATATAAGAATTCTCAATGTATATGCACCTAATTACAGGCCACAGGTTTATTTAAAAAATTTGTTAAGAAACTTAAAGGGAGACTTAGACCCCAACACAATAGTACTGGGGGACTTCAATACTTCACTCACAGATATTGACAGATCGACAGGACAGAAGATCAACAAGGAGACAGTAGATTTAAACAACACTATAGCCCAAATGGATCTAACAGATATCTACAGAACTTTTCATCCTACAAGTAATGCATTCACATTCTTCTCAGCAGTACATGGAACCTACTCTAGGATTGATCACATATTAGGCCATAAAGCAAGTCTCAGCAAATTCAAAAGAATTAGAATCATACCATGCAACTTCTCAGACCATGAGGGAGTGAAGTTGGAAATTAGCAGCTCAGGAATCTCTAGAGCATATGCAAACACATGGAGATTGAACAACATGCTCCTGAATGAACAATGGGTCACTGAAGAAATCAAAAGAGAAATCAAAAATTTTCTGGAAGTAAATGAGGATAACAGCACAACATACCAAAACTTATGGGATACAGCAAAAGCAGTGTTAAGAGGAAAGTTTATATCAATAGGTGCCTACATCAAGAAACTGGAAAGGCACCAAATAGATGAGCTTTCAATGCATCTCAAGGACCTAGAAAATTTGCAGCAAACTAGACCCAAATCTAGTAGAAAAAGAGAAATAATCAAAATCAGAGAAGAAATCAACAGGATTGAATCCAAAAAAACATTACAAAAAATCAGCCAAACGAGGAGCTGGTTTTTTGAAAAAATAAACAAGATTGACACCCCATTGGCCCAACTAACTAAAAAAAGAAGAGAAAAGACCCCAATCAGTAAAATCAGAGATGAAAAAGGAAATATAACAACAGACACCACAGAAATCAAAAGAATCATCAGAAATTACTACAAGGACTTGTATGCCAGCAAACAGGGAAACCTATCAGAAATGGATAGATTCCTGGACACATGCAACCTACCTAAATTGAACCAGGAAGACATAGAAAACCTAAACAGACCCATAACTGAGACAGAAATTGAATCAGTAATAAAGGCCCTCCCAAAAAAGAAAAGTCCAGGACCAGATGGATTCACTGCTGAATTCTACCAGACATTTAAAGAAGAACTAACCCCAATTCTTCTCAAACTATTCAGAACAATCGAAAAAGAGGGAATTCTCCCAAATTCCTTCTATGAAGCCAGCATCACCTTAATTCCTAAGCCAGAAAAAGATGCAGCATTGAAAGAGAATTACAGACCAATATCCCTCATGAACATAGATGCAAAAATCCTCAACAAAATTCTGGCCAATAGACTGCAACAACACATCAGAAAGATCATCCACCCAGACCAAGTGGGATTCATCCCTGGTATGCAGGGATGGTTCAATATTCGCAAAACAATCAACGTGATACACCACATTAACAGACTGCAGAAGAAAAACCATATGATTATCTCACTAGACGCAGAGAAAGCATTCGATAAAATTCAACACCCTTTCATGATGAAAACCCTAAGCAAACTGGGTATAGAAGGCACATTCCTCAATACAATCAAAGCAATTTATGAAAAACCCACGGCCAATATCCTACTGAATGGGGAAAAGTTGGAAGCATTTCCACTGAGATCTGGTACCAGACAGGGATGCCCACTCTCACCACTGCTATTCAATATAGTGCTGGAAGTCTTAGCCAGAGCTATTAGGCAAGAAAAAGAAATCAAAGGGATACAAGTTGGGAAGGAAGAACTCAAACTATCCCTCTTTGCAGACGACATGATTCTTTATTTAGGGGACCCAAAGAACTCTACTAAGAGACTATTGGAACTCATAGAAGAGTTTGGCAAAGTAGCAGGATATAAAATCAATGCACAAAAATCAACAGCCTTTGTATACACAGACAATGCCACGGCTGAGGAAGAACTGCTAAGATCAATCCCATTCACAATAGCTACAAAAACAATCAAATACCTTGGAATAAATTTAACTAAGGACATTAAAGATCTCTACAATGAAAATTACAAAACCTTAAAGAAAGAAATAGAAGAGGATACCAAAAAATGGAGAAATCTCCCATGCTCATGGATTGGAAGAATCAATATCATCAAAATGTCCATTCTCCCAAAAGCAATTTACAGATTCAACACAATACCAATCAAGATACCGAGGACATTCTTCTCAGATCTGGAAAAAATGATGCTGAAATTCATATGGAGACACAGGAGACCTCGAATAGCTAAAGCAATCTTGTACAACAAAAACAAAGCCGGAGGCATCACAATACCAGATTTCAGGACATACTACAGGGCAGTTGTTATCAAAACAGCATGGTACTGGTACAGAAACAGATGGATAGACCAATGGAACAGAAAAGAAACTCCAGAAATCAATCCAAACACCTACAGCCAACTTATATTTGATCAACGATCCAAAACCAGTCCCTGGAGTAAGGTCAGTCTGTTTAATAAATGGTGCTGGGAAAACTGGATTTCCATGTGCAGAACCATGAAGCAAGACCCCTACCTTTCACCTTACACAAAAATCCATTCAACATGGATTAAAAATTTAAACCTACGACCCGACACCGTCAAATTACTAGAGAGCATAGGAGAAACCCTGCAAGACATAGGTACTGGCAAAGACTTCTTGGAAAAGACCCCAGAAGCACAGGCACTGAAAACCAAAATTAACTACTGGGATTGCATCAAATTGAAAAGTTTCTGTACTGCAAAAGAAACAGTCAGGGAAGTGAATAGGAAACCGACAGAATGGGAAAATATAATTGCAAACTATGCAACAGATAAAGGGTTGATAACCAGAATCTACAAAGAAATTAAGAAACTCCAGAACATCAAAACAAACAACCCACTTAAGAGATGGGCCAAGGACCTCAATAGACATTTTTCAAAAGAGGAAATCCAAATGGCCAACAGACACATGAAAAAATGTTCAAGATCCCTAGCAATCAGGGAAATGCAAATCAAAACCACAATGAGGTTTCACCTCACCCCGGTGAGAATGGCTCACATTCAGAAATCCACCAACAATAGATGCTGGAGAGGATGTGGGGAAAAAGGGACACTAATCCACTGTTGGTGGGAATGCAAACTGGTGAAGCCACTATGGAATTCAGTCTGGAGATTCCTCAGAAACATGAATATAACCCTACCATTCAACCCAGCCATTCCACTCCTTGGAATTTACCCAAAGGAAATTAAATTGGCAAACAAAAAAGCCGTCTGCACAGCAGTGTTTATTGCGGCTCAATTCACAATAGCTAAGACTTGGAACCAACCCAAATGCCCATCAACAGTAGACTGGATTAGGAAATTATGGGACATGTACTCTACAGAATACTATACAGCAGTCAAAAACAATGAAATCCGGTCACTTGCAACAAAATGGAGGAATCTGGAAAACATCATGCTGAGTGAATTAAGTCAGTCCCAAAGAGACAAATATCATTTGTTTCCCTTGATTGGTGATGACTAACTGAGCACCAAAGGGGAAACCTGTAGAAGTGAAATGGACACTATGAGAAACAGTGACTCGATCAGCTCTTGTGTTGACTGTTGTTGTACAATGTAATACTTTATCAATGGTAGTATTTTTTTTTCTTTATCCTAGTACTAGTGGTTGAACTCTGTAATTAACACACAATTATTCTTAGGTGTTTAAATTTTAACTGAAAAGTGATCTCTGTGAAATATAAGAGTGGGAATAAGAGAGGGAGGAGATGTAAAACTTGGGACATGCTCAATCGGAACGGCCCCAAATGATGGAGTTAGAATTGTGCCAGGGGTTTCCAATACAATCCCATCAAGGTGGCATGTACCAAGGCCATCTCATTAGTCCAAGTGATCAATTTCAGCTCACAATTGATCACACTGATAGGTCTAAGAGTCAAAGGGATCACACAAACAAGACTAGTGTCTGCTAATACTAACAGATAGAATGAAAAAGGGAGAGAATGATCCAACATGGGAAGCAGGATACACAGCAGACTCATAGAATGGCAGATGTCCTAAATAGCACTCTGGCCTCAGAATCAGCCCTTAAGGCATTTGGATCTGGCTGAAGAGCCCAGGAGAATATTTTAGGCATGGAAAGCTAAGACACTCTGGAAAAAACAGAAGACCTAAATGAAAGATCTCTGCGAGTGAGATTCCAGTGGAAAGAACGGGGCCATCAAAGAAGGAGGTACCTTTCTCTGAAGGGAGGAGAGAACTTCCACTTTGACTATGGCCCTGTGGGAATAAGATCGAAGTCGGCTAACCCTAAAGGCTTCCATAGCCTCGGCAACTCATGACTAGAGCCTAGGGAGATTACTGACGCCATAAACAAGAGTGTCAATTGTTAAATTAACATCAGGAGTCACTGTGTACTTACGTCTCATGAGGGATCTGTCCTTAATGTGTTATCCAATGTGAAGTGATGCTATTACTAGTACTGAAACAGTATTTTTACACTTTGTGTTTCTGAGTGGGTGCAAACTGATGAAATCCTTACATAGTATATATTGAATCGATCTTCTTTATATAAAGATAATTTCAAATGATTAAAAAATCTTGGTGTTAAACTGGAAATTGCATAGACAATTAATCAATTTTTTTTTAAAAAAAAATCATGTAGGATCTCTGTCCTTAATGTGCTGTACATTGTGAATTAATACTATAACTAGTACTCCAACAGTATTATCATTTTGTGTCTCTATGCGAGGGCAAACCGTTGAAATCTTTACGTAATATGTACTAAATTGATCTTCTGTGTATAAAGAGAATTGAAAATGAATCTTGATGTGAACGGAAGGGGAGAGGGAGCGGGAAGGGGAGGGTGGGGGGAGGGAGGGAAGTTGTGGGGGGAGGGGAGCCATTGTGGTCCATGAGCTGTTCTTTGGAAATTTATATTCTTTAAATAAAAGCTTTATAAAAAAAAAAAAAAAAAAAAAACTTACTTTCATAAAGTATCTATTTATGACCAGGGAATATCTTCAAAATTTCAATAGCAGGTGGAGCACATCATTTGTCCCATCAGAACTGACAGGGGCCAAGGGGCTGAGACAGGTTGAAGGATCCTGCTTATTCTGGAACTAACCCTGGGGCAGTCAGAGCTTCCCAAGGCTTCAGAAATGATGCAATGGCCATGTTGCTGTTTTCCTGAGGTCAGTGATAAAGATATTCATAATTACATATATTTCATTGGCTGACTTGTCTCTGAACATTTTGTGAGTGTTTTATTGTTGAGAATGGTGATGCCACATCTCCATAGCTTTGAAGTACACAGGCCCTGGGGTTAGACACTAAGAAACCTCCATGTGCAGGGTCAATGAATTTCAGATTTCTTTATCTCAGTGATTGCTGAAATGTTGCTGGCTTCCACAGTCTCAGTAAAACTGCTGAACCATTTTATTACTGTAAGGTAGCTAAAGATATATTCATGAAATATAATAAACCAGTTTATTTACATTTTAAACCTAATCAAAATGTTACTGCTACTTGTGCAAACAGTTGCGAAAATTTTGAATAAGATATTAGCAATATAGTTGAGCCGTATATCAAGAATAACATACCATGACCAAACAGGTTTAATTTCAGAAATGGAAAGGTGGTATCTGTCCACATAAATCAATCACATCAACATAAAAATGTGAAAAAACATAAATATAACATATAACTGCAAATACACATTTATAAACATATATTTTATATAAACATATATAAAATAACCTATAGTCACTATTACAAATGAAGCACTAAATATAAATGAGAGAAGGGAACTATATATTTTAAGTTATTTAATAACAAAAAATCTCAATATAGAAATGTTACAAATATTTCAATAAAATCATAAAGTATCCAGGCCTCATCTTCATTTGTATAATTATTTCTGGGAATTTCTAGCAGATAAATTATAAAAGAAGACCAAAGAAGCAGCTAGCACCTTGGAAAAGAAGAAGCAAGTAAGCTCAGTGCTGTGATTGAATTAACTCCTACTTGAATTCCTACAAACTTTGAACGATTCCAGTAAAGAGCTCCCAGAAAAATTCTTAAAGCAGATTGGAGATTTTGTTGCATGCAATAGCAACATGTAAAGTAAAATATTTATATCAGCAGTATATACTGCAAAGTTCAGAAAAACATCATTGAAAGTATTACCAAATTCTAGAATATTAGAAATGTATTTTAATACATAAGATATAAGAATCATATTAAATATATTAGTGAAATATATAAAAGAAACCTAGACAAATGACAAGCTACATATCCTTACACATAAAGCCAGTGTCTTTCAAATATAAGTTCACCAACTATATCTAAATGTTTAAAACAATTTCTGTACCTCCTTATAAACTTAATTCAATATTAATATGACAAAGAAATACCTTAAAATATCTAAAATGCATTTTAAAGTAGAATTGTTGTTTTAATATAATAATATACTATCAATGTAACCTTAGTCATATCCACTGGCCACTGGCATTGGGATAAAGAAGAGCCAGTTAATACAATATAAAGAAAAAAATCCAAGTACAGAGAAGATGGTATTATTTGAAAAGTGATATTTCAATTCAGGGGGAACAGGTGAACCAGTGGTTAAATAGTAGGACCCAAATTATGATACATCGAGAAGAAAATTATATTCTATCATTACCTTTCAGTACAATTTTTAGATGCTAGAAATGTACATATAAGAATTAATAAAATAATAAAACTCATTGAAAAGGAAAAAAAGCAATACCCATACAATCTGCAACATGGAAAATATTATAGATCACAGGTAGAATCCTAGAAGCCACAAAAACAATATGCGCATATCTCTTCAGTAAAACATTATAAACACACCTATTTGGGACAATGATTGAAATAGCAATGTTACCAACCAAAAGGGGCCCAGCTTTCTGGAGAGTTCTAAGAAAAGAACAGATGGTGCCAGCATTGTGTCGTAGAAGGTAAAGCTGCTGCCTGCAAAGTCAGAATCCAATCTGGGGGCCAGTTGGAGTCCCAGCTGCTCCACTTCAGAACCATCTCCCTGTTAATGCACCTGGGAAAGCAGCCGAGGATGACCCAAGTGCTTGGACCCTGCCACCATGTGGGAGACCCACATAGCTCCTGGCTTTGGCCTGGCCCAGCCACAGATGATGCAACCGTTTAGGAAATGAACCAGGGGGTAGATATTTCTCTCCCCTCCCCACTCTCTCTCTCCTTCCCTCCCTCTCTTTAACTGTGTCTTTCAAAAAAAATAAATATTAAATAAAATAAATGTAAAGAATGAGTTGTCATGCAAAGCAATTTATTAGAGCAAAGGAGATTACAGGGGATAACTTTCAAAGCCTTTTGACTTCCTGACTGCAGAAAGTGGGTATCTCTCATTTTAGGGAGAAAAATTACATATCCTTGTCATTGCATATGGGGTGGGTTCCAATATGTGCAGGCACAGTTCAGAAACATGTTGATGTGATATTAATACAAAGAGAACAGATTTCTATGTAGTTCATAGATACGATATGTCCCTCCCTTCCTCCCCCTTCCTCCTTCCCTCCCCTTCCCTCCCCCTCCCTCCTTTTTACTCCCTCCTTTTCTTTCTCTTTTCCTTCCTTCTTTCCTTCCTTCCTTCCTTCCTTCCTTCCTTCCTTCCTTCCTTCCTTCCTTCCTTCCTTCCTTTTCTCTCTCTCTCTCTCTCTCTCTCTTTCTCTTTCTTTATTTCTCTAATTTTTCAGATCATTTTACAATCATCAGACTGGAGAATACTAAAAAGAGGTGAATAACTATGTACAACAAACAGAGAAGGAAAAAGGTAGGGAAAATATTATAGATCATGACACAAGTTCTTTGAAGATGAAGTTGAAAATAATTATTAAATTTTAAATATATTTTACCTATGATCCGTGCAAACCCAGTTGAGGAAAATCTGTCCCTTCCAGGATTAGAACATAAAGACAAATGTCATTCCTTGTGAAAGTTTATTAAGTTATGTCTTATTCACACAATGAGGTATTATAAAAATACTAAAAAAATTTTGTCTGGATTCAACAGTTCACTTTCAAATGTATCACAAATGGTATTGTTGAGGGAGAAATGCAAGATGCAGAAAACTGTGTAAAATTTTCTTGGCAAAATTATGTTGAATATATTTATCAATCTATAGATTTATACAGGAAGATAAAAAACATAAAAACATGCATATGACATATTTACTTGACTTATACAGAAAGAAAGAAATGCCAGAGATGAGGAGATAAGAAGAGTGCTTTAAAAGTAATTTTTAGGGACCAGTCCTGTGGCATAGCAGGTAAAGTGCTGCCTGTAGTGTCAGCATCCCATATGGGCATCGGTTTGAGTCCTAGCTGCTTTGTTTCTGATCCAGCTTTCTGCTATGGCCTGGGAAAGCAGTAGAAGATGGACCAAGTCCTTGGGCCCCTGCACCCGCATGGGAGAACTGGAAGAAGCTCTTGGCTCCTTGCTTTGGATTGGCTCAGCTACGGTTGTTCTCGCCATATCAGGAGTGAACCCATGGAAGGAAGATCTTTCTCTCTCTCTGCTTCTGCCTCTCTATAGCTCTGCTTTTCAAATAAATAAATAAATCTTCAAAAATATTTTTAGTACTGTCCTAATCTTTAAAAAAGATTTACTTATTTGAAAGAGAGAGAAAGAGAGAGATAGAGATACAGAGAGAGAGATACAGAGAGATCTTCCATCCACTGGTTCACTCCCTAAAGGGCTTTAAGAGCCAAAGAGCCAAAGCTAGGCTGGCTGAAGCTAGGATCCGTGAACTCCATCTGGGCCTCCCTTGTCGGTGACAGGAACTTAAGTACTTGAGCCATCATCACTCATCACTTGTTGCTTCTTGGGTTACTCATAGGAAGCTGGGTTAGAAGACGAGTAGCTAGGACTAAAATTGGCACTGCAGACATAGGTTTCAGGCACTGCAGACATAGGTTGCAGAGATAGGTTGCAGACAGTTTAACCTGCTGTACCATATTATGTTGCCTTTAAGAATAATTATATTAAGTCAACATATACTGTATGAAAGGTAAGTATGTATATAAATTTAAATGCAATTTTTCAAGTATAGGATAGAAAAAGGAATAAATGAATATATTTAAAGAAAATAATTCAGAATAGATAGCGGGCAGTTCAAAATGCAGACTCTATTATTAATGTATTATATTTTTTATTTATTTTATTTTATTTATTTATTTATTTATTTATTTATTTTTTGACAGGCAGAGTGGAGAGTGAGAGAGAGAGAGAGACAGAGAAAGATCTTCCTTTTGCCGTTGGTTCACCCTCCAATGGCTGCCGCGGTTGGCGCGCTGCGGCCGGTGCACCGCGCTCATCCGATGGCAGGAGCCAGGTGCTAGGTGCTTTTACCTGGTCTCCCATGGGGTGCAGGGCCCAAGCACTTGGGCCATCCTCCACTGCACTCCCGGGCCACAGCAGAGGGCTGGCCTGGAAGAGGGGCAACCGGGACAGAATCCGGCGCCCCGACCGGGACTAGAACCCGGTGTGCCGGCACCGCAAGGCGGAGGATTAGCCTGTTGAGCCACGGCACCGGCCTTAATGTATTATATTTCCATATATTAATTAACCAAGCTTATTTCAGTGTGGTAAGATTTCACTTTATGATGTTAGCCCACTCACTTTATTGTTTAACTTTGCTGATCATGTGCATGTCATGTGAGTTTCTTGAGAGATGATTAGCTAGTAAAATAAATCATGAAATAGCTAAGTGGCTGTCATCTGTAGTTACATAGACGATATTACATTTATTTTTGCTTCAATAGATGTAATCTTCCAGTCTATTCAGAAGTTTCACTTCATCTGTGACAGTCTGATAAATTGAGCTTGTATTATTACTTAATTTGTGAGTGATTACTTTTAGGATGAACTAAAAAATAAATGTTATTACCAGACTACTTGGAAAACTGTTATTTAAAACATTTATTGACACTTATTTTATATATAAATGTTTCACCATAGGACAATATTAAACCAAAGACTTCTTTATGTTCTTCTCTTCCTTCTCACTTATTCTTTCATCAAGAACTCAGTTCACACACACACACACACACACACACACACACATATATATATTCAAATATTTATTTATTTATTTGAAATTCAGAGTTACACAGAGAGAGGAGATGCAGATTGAGAGAGAGCGAGAGAGAGAGACGTCTTCCATCCATTAGTTCACTCCCCAATTGGTCGCAATGACCAAAGCTGCACCAATCCAATGCCAGGATCCAGGAGCTTCTTCTGGGTCTCCCAGGCAGGTGCAGGGGCCCAAGGACTTGGGCCATCTTCTACTGCTTTCCCAGACCACGGCAGAGAGCTAGATCGGAAATGGAGCAGCCAGGTCCTGAACGCCCACCCATATAGGATGCCGGCGCTTCAGGCCAGGGAGTTAACTTGCTGTGCCACAGCGCTGGCGTGACACATATATGTATAATAAGAGCCATTGTGACTCAGAAGAATAGAAAGTCATTTGCCTGAAAGAGCAGTAAAAGCTCTAAGATGTTTTATTAGTCATAAAGATTACAAAAATTGAGAAGATCCTCTGAAATAGTCAGCCTTATTTGCTTCTAATTGAGATCTAATAGAAAAAGTATTTTAATTACTTTCCTGTGAAGCAGAAGGACCCCCTGCCCCCACTAGAATTACAGTTGAGATTAAGCTGAATCCTTAGTACAGCTGCAGGGAGAATTTCTTGGGTGTGCCTCTTCTAACTTTCAGAAATTTACATGGTTAGGTTCAAGTCAGATACACATGACAGAAATACAACAGGGATAGAAATAATCTCAAATAGGAGTCTACAATGTAAATTTTTAAACTTTTATTTAATAAATATAAATTTCCAAAGTACAGCTTTACTGTAAAATTGTTGTGAAAAAATTCTCTTATTTTTAAAAACGGTAAATTCAACTACAGAATGCTATAACGAATTCTACACTTGCAATCAGAACTCACAGGATATTGTATAGGCAGTGTAATAGAAATACCATTAGAACAAGGGAATCTATTTTGGCTCATTTTTGATACAATTGAAACATCTGAGTTTGGCAAAATTACTGAATATTTCTTATCATCTGTCTTCTGCATCTTATAACCATAATCCAGCTTCACTTGGATAAGTACTACTTCATGGAGGCACCCTAGCAAAATATTGATCATGCACCATTCCCTGTGAAAAGTGTTTTGCTTTGAATGCTGTATGATATTTCCCCATGCCTTTGTATAAACGCGTTTTTACCCAGTGCTTCCACTTCTCTAAAGCCCAACTACAGAACCCATAGAGAAGCTGTTGTTCAGTTTTAGTATATGCACCAGCCCCTGTAGTGCTTGCTACTAATCATCTGTGCACTGTTCCAGCTCTCACCTAGGAAATCTTGGTCAGCATCTCTGTGATGGATAACAAGATTCTTTTCACTCAGGTGGCGTTCTTCCACACGGTTCTCCACTACGCCATTTTCTGGTTCCAGTTCATGGTGGAACTCATTTTTATGGCCAATTTGTGATTGGATGGAGCATGTAACTAAATCTCTGTCCATTGAGTTGAAGGCAGAAGTGATGTTTGTCACTCCAGGGCTGATATTTTTTTGTTTTGGCACCATGAAGATAGTTATTCTGCTCATCTGATTCCTTCAATGACCCTTTGATGGCTGAGCTCCCTGCCCTGCTGAAACCTGGTAGCAAACATGAAGTAGAAATGAGATGGAAACGTTTGCTGTTTTAAGCCATAAACTTAAAGTGAAATTTTGTGAGTTCTACCCTATTGTAATTGATATATGGTGCTTCAATTTCTACCTGAGAACACTGTATAGGAAGTTTACCAATGCGAAGTTAATATTTTATATGAAAAGAATTCCAATATGTTATAAATTCCAATATGTAAACATTTCATATAAGAGACACGGAATAAAACAATTTCAAAAGCTATTTCTAGAGTAGTAGGTGGATAAAGAGGAAGAAGAACTTAATAGAAAAATTATTTCAGAAAATGTCAAGTGGCTATGTGCATCAAATGCTGAGAAATTATGTAACATGTGGACTAAAGATAGGCATTTGCTTCAGTTAGGTGGCAGTAATTTCTGTGCTTGATAGGGACAGATTTTGTGAAGATTTCATGAAGAATGTGGATAAGTTTGCCGTGGAGAAGGACATGAGACAATTAGTATAAATTTATCTTTGAAATTCTTTGCTATGAAAAAAGGAAATCGGTGTAACAGTGCTGGGACAGAACAGGTGTTCCTGCAAGAGAAAGTTCTGATTTGGGTATTTTCTTTTTTTTTTTCTTTTTTTTATATAAAGCTTTTATTTAAAGAATATAAATTTCCAAAGTACACCTTATGGATTACAATGGCTTCCCCCCCATAACTTCCCTCCCACCTGCAACCCTCCCCTTTCCCGCTCCCTCTCCCCTTCCATTCACATCAAGATTCCTTTTCAATTCTCTTTATATACAGAAGATCAGTTTAGTACATATTACGCAAAGATTTCAACAGTTTGATTTGGATGTTTTCTACGTGGTGTTTTCTAGCTCTGCACAACAGAATCCTTGGGAATATTTTTTAAACTGTCCAGAAAAGTACAGAATCTCTGGGTGTACAGTCAAAGCTACTGCCATTTTTTAAAGCATTGCTGAGATTGTAATGCATTTATGATAAATGTGACAAAGTCATATTTAAATCCTCATGAGGAGAGCCTGATAGAGAACAAATATTTCTGAGAGAGAGAAAATAGAATTGAGAGGAATAAAGTCCTAACAATTACCAATACTGTGGGAGCAGAGCTGAGGTAGAGATGACCTTTTGTAGGAGAAGAATCCCTCCCCACCCTGCCCTGTGCTACAGCGTCAGGAAAGCCCAGCAGCATTTACAGTGCACATACTTCTGTTTATCTGAGAGAGAAAGGTGATCGAGTTTGCATCTGAATGAAAGTTCTATTTTTCATTGAAGCAAAGGAAAAACAATATTCTGAGAATAAAGAGATATAAGAAGGTCAGAGTTCCATGGAAAGCTAACTTACTGGAGAAACACTGAGGTCTCTCGGGGAAATATTGAGGTTTTTTATGAGGCTGATATGACAAATTTTTAAAAATTTCTCAACTATATGATTTTTCTTTAAAGATGTCTGTCCAGCTGATTGTAGCCATGAACAAAGCCTCTGATAGATTCACCATGAATGTAGATTTGGCGTGAAGTTGAGATGTGAAGGCAGTGGTGCAGTGTGACACATAGTACTTTAGAGAATGATTGAAATGTGATTCTTATTTACTTGGAATTATTGCTGGGTACGGATGAGATAAAGGGAAAATTGTACTTCCCTTCCCTGATACATGGTGTTTTTTTGTGCCTAAGAGCAGAAAAACAGAATGGGTGGAGGCTTTGGCTCAAGGATGGTTTGTTTAAGTTAACCATATAGGAAAGCAAATGATTTTCAGTCACAGGGAAAATATAAGACCACATTGTAGAGCAATACAAGAGGATAAAGTTATTGCTGATAAAGAGTTAGAAGTCTGGGTTGCTGGTATTTAAAAAAAATAATATCAAGGATTAAGTTGTAATGTATAGATTTAGAAATCATCACTGTTGAATGGCTAATGATTGGAAACTTTGGAGATAACTATAATGAGAAAATGGAGAGGCACCAAGGATGAGATTAGCCCTCAGAGCATGATCTCCAAAACTGGAAGAGTCATGCCTGCAAAACTCACTGGGGAGTGGTGGGGACACAATTTATGTCAGCCGACCTTGAAATACATGGGAGATGAGAGACTGCTGCAGTGGAATGTCACAGATTACCTAGGTTTAGCTACAAAGTGGATGGTGGACACATCGAGATATTATATGTTAGTGAACACTGCAGTTGGCTAGTATGAATTGGAAGGAAGTTAGAAGAGGACAAATCCTGTGGTATCTTCCTTCTGGAATTTTAAACATGAGGATTTATACTGATTTGCTGGAGGTGATGTCTTCTGCTATGGGAAGGAAAGAATTTTGGATCGGATGACCTTAAAACATCATTTCCAGTGCTGAGTCTTCAAATGCTCTTTACTTCCCATGAAGCTATCATTGCCTGAACACTGCCCAAGGTAATCTCAGGACACAGTGACACCATGGAAAATAATATAACTTAAAGACAAAACAGAAGATAGTTAAGAAGGCGTAGCAGGATGAGACTGGTTTCATGAGTGACAAAGCTACTATATGGCAACAGTGCCCTGTTAACTGAAGCTGCTTCATCTACTGTTCTCTCAGAGAACATTTTTCAGAGTTGAATGTAGAAACATAGGAAAGGAATCATAATAGGAGACAGGCTTCTTTCTAGGTATGAACCTTCTTGAATTCCAAACACTTGTAAAACAGAATAAACATTTCTGTGTGGTGTTAACTGTAATAGTTGAGTGCATGCAATTGAACAATGATTGACATTATCTTTCTGTAATGTTTTCTGAAACCTAACATAGGTATGAAAATAAGTAAATCCTATCTGGTTGAATCAATATTTTGAATATTTTTGAGTTTTCATGGTATTTTTAATAAAATCTCATTTACCACTGGTAGAAAATAAACTTTTAAGTATGCCTTATTTTTTATTGGGCAGGTAGTTATAGACAGAGAAAAAGGTCTTCGTTCCATTGGTTCACTCTCCATGGCCACCACGGCCAGCACCGCACTGATCCAAAGCCAGAAGCCAGGTGCTTCTTCCTGGTCTCCCATGGGGTGCAGGGCCCAAGCACCTGGGGCATCCTCCACTGCACTCCGGGGCCACAGCAGAGAGCTGGCCTGGAAGAGGAGCAACCAGGACTAGAACCCAGCACCCAGGGGGAGGATTAACCAAGTGAGCCATGACGCTGGCCCTTAAGTATGTCTTTAAAATATAAACATACATTTGCATCACTGCATAAAGTACATCAGGGGCAACTTAATGTAAATCACTATTAACAGGTACAATAGGACGTCAGTACCATAAAGATAGCAAATTCTTACCCCCTGCAGGTTTGAGGAAGAGTGAACATAAAAGAAACTGAGAACTTAGGAGAATATTGCATGATCCCTACATCATCTATCCTAAGGTTTTTTTTTATCTCCTTGGGCTAGTGAGTGGCTACCCCAAGAACACACAACCAACCAGAGGCAGAGAACCTGCCAGAAGGAATTAAAAGAACTATAGGGTGAGTGGTCAGTTGACAGAGGGTGTGAGCAGGCCAAGCCTTTGTGATAAAGGTCTACTGGGAAGAAAGCAAGTTCCTGAGATGTAGGTGAGCTGGAGTCAGAATGCAAGATTGTCAAAATAAAGCTCCTTGAGGACTCTCACAGGCCCACCAGGTAGCTAACATGCTGGAAAACAACACATCCAAACCAGGGAGAAAGGTGTTTTATAGTCACAATAGCCTACTGCCTTCTTTGCAAAGTTTGTACATTTCTCTAGTGGGCAAATACAAGAAGTTTACAGAGTTCAGTCCTAGAGTCACAAAGTACCTTAAAAAGCATGGGTCTATAACTAAGAGGCTTCTGCAAGGAAAAAAAAAAATTTTTAAATCTTAATTAAATACCAACGGAGCAAACCTAAGGTCTAGGGATTCCAGGGATTTTTGGTTTCAAATATTCAGTCCCCAAAGATACATTTCTAAGTAGTTAAGCAGGAATATTTGCTATTGAAATGTCAGCTTACACATGAAAGAAGAACTACCAATACATCTTAATTGTAAGACTGTTCTTAGATAAGCATAAAGGAGCTTTATAAGTGAGGGGTTCTGTATTGTAAGTCATTTGAAATACAACATTCAAGTTGTGCAGGTTGATGCAAATGCAGGCAGGAGCTGGGGCCAAACCCTTGTTCTGTGTCAGAACCATCATCCCTATCATTTATTCCTTCACAATCCTTTCAGCCTTCTTTGCTTCCCTGTTTTCTCTTTGGAGATGTAAATTTTCCCAAGAGGATCATTCTGTTTAACTTGTTTTCCTAAGGAGTCAAATACACACACATACACAGACACACACTTAATTTTTAAAGACTATGCAAAGAAGCAAAAAGCAATAATCCTGCTTCTCCAGCTCTAATCTTATTAGAAACCAAATATTGCACATAAACTTGGTCTAAAACCATACATATTTGATATTCCAAATTTTCAAGTTATGTTGCATCCTGACATGGATTTGAAGGTTATTGTTCTGGGCTGCCTATTGTTTATGCTTGAAAGAGGGGCAGAAGTGTTGGGTTACGGGAAATGGACCTGCCCTGGAATCCAAGGGCTCCAGGTCAGAGCCACAGACCTTGCTTGCTCTAAGCTGAAAAGCCCTTCACTCAGCCCAGCTTCCAAAGTAACCACTGTTTTTGAGGGGATGGCCAAGTGTGGTCACCAACATTGCAGGCAGAACTGTATATTAACTAAATGTTTTCCTTTTAGAAATGCCACCCACCTTCTCTTCAAGCCAGCTCTCCTCCCAAGCCAGATAGGTAATGAAAGTCAACAAGCTACCTCCCTGATAATGGACCCCATGTAAACAGATAAATAGGCCTGAGCCTCATAACCCACAAGGCCTTGAAGCCCACCTAACTATTTTCAAGCCTTTGTCAGTTTCTATTTGCTTTGCAATAAAAAAATAAATAAATAAAAAAACTTGCTTGCTCATGGTTTAGACACCTTTCTTAGGGCCTCCAATATTGACTCTGTCCTCTGTTTTAGATTCTGTGATTTTAAACTGTTTATTAAATTCATTTTCATCAGACTTGAGAAAGAAAAATTCTAGGTGGCCAAGCACATGAACCCTCTGATGGAAGCAGTTTGTGCAAGCTGGCCCTGCAACCCCCTGGGGAAAATCCATCTCCTGCTGGAACCATGTTTTGACTCCCCTTCCCAAAGACGCCCCTTTCAGCAAGAAGCAGCCAGAGCAATCATCGTCCAGTTCCCCTAACAGATGTTAGGGTACATTTCACGTTAAGGGGGATGTGAGGAGTCAGATGGGCTAATAGGTAGTCAAGGTGTTCCCATTGGAATTTGGGGTGTAAAATATTTGCTTCATTCCCCCAAAAAGGTTATTTTTAGCAGAACAAAATGTCCTCCTTCCTTAGGAATCTCCAAATTTACCACAAGAATAGCAAGGGAGTGTTGATTTTATCTTCCTGAGCTCACAGCTTTTTGTGAAAAGAAGTCACCTTGCCTGCCCTTCTGGATGGTCTTTTGTTTTATCATGAGCAAGCAGAGAGGAGGAAGGATTGTGGATCAGGATCAGGTCCTTTGGGTTTTGTCCCTGCCTGGTAACTGAATGCCAAGATGATTGTCAAGGTTCTTTTCTCTTTTTCTCTTCAAAATTGTACATAAAAACCCCAGTGCTACAAGTTCCTTTGGGTTCTTTCCTCTCTTGGAAGCCCCCTCCATGCTGCTCTGGCTGGAGGTCTTCGACTAATGAATCTTCGTGAATTTCCAAAAAAAAAAAGAAGTAGAAGAAGAGGGGCAGGGCATGTAACTCATGCCCAAGCTTGCATGGTGTGAAGAGACCCAAATCATCTGACTCCCCATTCTGATCGGTTTCCTTTTGGAACTGGTGAGGTAAAACAAGTTATAAATACACACAATGGACCAAAGAAAGCACAGGACTTAAAAAGATGTACAGGATTCACGAAAGCTAAGTGGGATATCTGTGACAGACACCTGGGGATGGTAACTGGGACATGCCTCGATTCTAATTCTGTAATTGTCTGTATGTTATTCCATCTCATTTTACACACACACACACACACAACCATACACACGCATAACTTTTCTTAGTCTCTCTCTTTTCAACAAAGTACAATTGTTCTGAATACTTTTTTATTTCTCACTGAATTGACTCCAGGCTCATAAAATCATTTGGCCTCCTTGCTAGACTTCAAGCATAACGGGAATCCTGTCTTGAAAGATAAATAGTATTGTTAATCAGTATTTCTAAATCATGCTTCACAAATGGGAACACAGCAAGTGCAAGAAAATTAGTTTCTTTTTTCTGTTCACCTTTACTCAGTACAATTCATGAAGAGCAGCAGCTGATTTTTAGGCAGTCACTTGACTGCAGGGAAAGGTGAGGCTTCTACCTGGGGCACGGATACAGGGCACATTTCACAGCCTCTCACAGGGAATGAGCTGGCATGCAGCAGACCAGCCTGCTGGATGCTCACAGCCTTAAGACTAACACAAGAAGAAGTAAGTACACTTGAGGGCATTTTCTGTTTCACAATGACCTCTCTTTCCTGAGAGTTGTCTTTGTAACTCCCAGGGATTAAGTGCTATCATGGCGCTGTGTGACACTCTTGTTTTGACCACAGTTAATCAGACAAGGATGGATTCCTACCTCACGCTGGGCCTATCACACTGGGGCTCCTGAGCAGTCTGGATTGGGATTCAGAACACCGTGAAGGTCTGTTAGAGCTGGAGTCACGAATTGTGGACCCAGGAACTGTGGGCTGGCCAGCTCTGCCAGGACAGCACAGTGTGTGAGCTACAGCACCTGAGAACTTAGATACACATTTGAACAAAACAGAGGACACTCAGGAAGGAAATTCATTTTGGTTTTTGAGTTTTGGGGTCCAATCCCTCAGTCTAGGGTAATTTTTTTTTTTTTTTGGACAGGCAGAGTGGACAGTGAGAGAGAGAGATAGAGAGAAAGGTCTTCCTTTGCCGTTGGTTCACCCTCCAATGGCTGCCTCGGCCGGCGCGCTGCGGCCGGCGCACCGCGCTGATCCGATGGCAGGAGCCAGGTGCTAGGTGCTTTTTCCTGGTCTCCCATGGGGTGCAGGGCCCAAGCACTTGGGCCATCCTCCGCTGCACTCCTGGGCCACAGCAGAGGGCTGGCCTGGAAGAGGGGCAACCGGGACAGAATCCGGCACCCTGACTGGGACTAGAACCTGGTGTGCCGGCGCCGCAAGGCAGAGGATTAGCCTGTTGAGCCACGGCGCCGGCCCGGGTAATTTTTTTTTAAAAGCAAGTGAGTTTTTCCTTTAAATGTGTATCATAATACCTTCCCTCTTGAGACCATCAGAATTTATTCAGCCATGGACCTAATGTCTTACAGATTTGCAAAATTTATATTAAAAATGACAATAGTCATTGTGTGCAGTTTTTTCAATTTTCTTTTTTACCCAAATTAATCATTCACAGACAGTTATTTAATTTTCCTTTCACATTGACTGTTTCTGTACATATGAACACAGACTTTGTAAAAACACTTTGTCAAATGATTTCTTGGTATGTTTGATTTCTTTATTTCTTTTTTTGAAGATTTATTTATTTATTTGAAAGTCTGAGTTACACAGAGATAGGAGAGGCAGAGAGAAAAAGGTATTTCATCCGATGGTTCACTCCCCAATTGGCCACAACTGCTGGAGTTGCACCAATCCAAAGCCAGGAGCCAGAAGCTTCCTCCAGGTCTCCCATGTGGATGCAGGACCCAAGGATTTGAGCCATCTTCTACTGCTTTCCCAGGCCATAGCAGTGAGCTGGATGGGAAGTAGAGCAGCCAGCGCACATGTGGGATGCCAGTGCTTCAGGCCAGGACGATAACTCACTGTGCCACAGCTCCAGCCCTGGAATGTTTGATTTCTTAAAAAAAAAAAAAAAAGAAAGAAAAGAAAATTATTGCTACACCTATTTGTAGCTGTTTGCTGACATTACTTGGATGTCTATTTTTAACTGCTTGTTAGCATTACTTGGGTGATTTTGTGATACAGGATATTGCAGCAAATTAACGAGAAAACAAGGAATAGTTTCAAGTGTCTGTCTTATATTTATCATTTTATGGGCAAGTTGTTGAGCAAATAGAAGATGATGTTAATAACATGTGGGAACTGAATGCCAATAAAAATTAAAAACAACGATTGTAACTGTTAGTATTATCGTTGGTAACAGTGTAATACTCTCAGTGGTTGAAATAGGAAAGTAGTGGTTGAGATACTGCCAGTAGTAGAGCTGACATTAACAAGAACCTCTGTATTCTGTGCCAGGAACTCGCTACAACATTTATGACTTTTCTTCTTGATCTCCATAGCAACTATGAAAACTAGTATGATCATATATAGATGAGAAATAAGTATGCAGTGGGCTGGTGCCATGGCTTACTAGGCTAATCCTCCAGCTGTGGCATCGGCACCCCGGGTTCTAGTTCTGGTTGGGGCCCTGGATTCTGTCCCTGTTGCTCCTCTTAGAGTCCAGCTCTCTGCTGTGGCCCCGGAAGGCAGTGGAGGATGGCCCAAGTGCTTGGGCCCTGCACCCGCATGGGAGACCAGGAGGAAGCACCTAGCTCCTGGCTTCGGATCTGTGTGGTGTGCTGGCCGCAGCGCGCCAGCCATAGCGACCATTAGGGGGATGAACCAAGGGAAAGGAAGACCTTTGTCTCTGTCTCTCTCTCTCTCTCACTGTCTAACTATGCCTGTCCAAAAAAAAAAAAAAAAAAAAATGTAGTGGCCTTAATGATCATTGAAAAAAGTTTGAGATTAAATTAGTTATTTTAATTTTATGGTTTGATAAAACATACTTAAATATGTAAGACCCATACTTTCAATTTGACGCATACTTGTTATAACTTTTCTTCCAAGTCTTTCCCTTCTGCCACTTTCTTGAAGCAGGCGTTCTCTATATCCTACATGTTTTATAAAGATCATGAAGTATTCTCTACTAGGTCTTCCCACCAAAAGATTAAATGCAAAGTCGTTTGCCCTGTGTTATGGAGCTAAACAGTGTTGTCTGGGGAACTGCAGTACCTATACTTTTTCTTCCATGTTTCAAAAACATTTCTTTCTGATGTTAATTTTCTCCTCTGGGTATCACATTCTCTGATATTTGAAAATGAATGACAGTTTCCTCCAAGTTTAGCCTGACTAGGTTGCTCATATTATAAAGTGTGTGTTCTCAGGCACTTGAACATTGTTCACAAATTGGATTTTTGAAGTGTTAGCTGTGTTCTCTTTGAGGGATTAATCTCTCCTTCAATGGCGATGGGGAGGAGGAGGAGTGACCCAAATGCAATATTCTACAGGCATTATCCCTGGTCACCCTTAAAGCTCAAGATCCTTGGTTAGCTCTTGGGCAATTTTTCAACTTTCTAACTCCTATTTCTGCTTTGCCGGCAGATCACACACCTCCAGCACATCCACAGAAGTTTGTGTGTGCATCCTCAACGTGTTTTCAACACTTTTCCTGTACGTTCATTTTATTTCAAGGACTTTTATGTCTGGGCTTCACAGAAAACATCTTATTTAACTCCTCTTCATTTTATTCCCTTAAATCCAAGGGGATAAATAAAACAAAAAGGTATGATCTTGAAAGCATCTTCATTAAAGATGGGGCCACCCGTTCACTCTGGAAGACTAGACTTTCCTGGAAGTAAAACTCAATCTTTGCCAGAGGAGGTAGGTTTACTGAGCAAATTCGCATCCTAGGGAGGGGAACAAAAAGCACATGTTGTTTTTCTTCACTCCCTGATGGTGACTAGAAATTCTAAGACTGTGTTTGGAAAGTTTAGTATACACATAATCCCTTCTCAGATCTAAGGGGATGGCTCATGATGCGTGGAAACTCGGCAGTGATGCCAGACCTTGCAAATAATGGCTAAAGATCTTTTCCCACTGGTAGCTGAGAGTCTTGTTCAAATAGGGATTGTTCAAATACAATTTTTTTAAAAATATTTGGACATTCAGAAAGTACCTACTTTCTCAATCATGTGTCGCATACAGAATATTACCTCAGCCAACTTCTCAGGAGAAGTGGAGCCAGTGTGTTGCAAATTGCAATGACAGAAAACAGAATGGACAGTTCAAGTACTAGGAACTCTGCTACCCATATGGGGGTTTTGAATTGAGTGAGTTCTTGACTCCTGGATTCAGTCTGGTCCAGCATTTGAGTGGTGATGAACCAGCAGACAGGAACTCCCTTTGTATGTTTCACTGTCTCTCAAATAACTAAATCAATAAAATCTAAACAAGAAGATAGAAAGAAACATATCAAGAAAGTGTGTTGGGGGCCAGCGCTGTGGCACAGCGCAATAACGCCCTAGCCTGAAGCACCAGCATCCTATATGGACTCCAGTTTGAGACTTGGCTGCTCCAGTTCCCATCCAGCTCTCTGCTGTGGCCTGGGAAAGCAGTGGAAGATGGTCCAACTCCTTGAGCCCCTGCACCCACATAGGAGACCCAGAAGAGGCTCCTGGCCCCTGGCTTCAGAACTGCACAGCTCCGGCTGTTGTGGTCATCTGGGGAGTGAACCAGCGGATGGAAAACCTCTCTGTGTGTGTGTGTGTGTGTGTGTGTGTGTGTGTGTCTGCTTCTGCCTCTCTGTGTAACTCTGACTTTCAAATAAATAAGTAAATCTTAAGAAAATAGAAAGGGTGTGTACAAGCATGAGAAAAAGAAACATAAGTCTAGAAAATTAATTATTTTGTGGAAGTTCTTTCATATAAAAAAATTTCAGTATTATGTGAGTGATTTCTTGGAATAAACAAATAAAAGCAATATTTTCTATCTTTTGAGAGAAGTATTTTTTTTTTGCAAAATAGTTCCCAAATAGAAGCATATTTAAAGAAATAAAAAATCATTTTTTTCTTTGACAAAGCCTAAATACGCACATCATTTGGGGTCTGATTCGCTTTGGTTTTCAAGCACTTATTCTTTATTCAAAAAGGTAAATCTATATTTCAAGAAACTGAAAACTACAGGAAAAATGAAACTTTGCAAACCTGGCCATATCGATAGGGGACTGGCGTAGGAGATAGACTAGGTTCATGAGCTAGAGGCCACACACCTCCTTGCCCCCATGTATTCTCATCTGTATCCACCCACATGTCAATCAGACTGTGTAACCACTTCCTTTTTGGAAGTGAATAAGAGGCCTGGAAGGTGCTGGGCCTGCACCCTCTCAGCTACCCCTAGCTCACATGTATGCCCTCTCGCCTGCACACTCCCTGGAAGGTTACCGACAACCCCTGGAAATGATGGATTCAAATGTCCCCGTTTACCCTTATTAGCCCGCTCCCCTTAATAAAGCCCACATGTTCCTGTGTATTATTTTCACTTTCTAAAGAAATTTTAAATCTTACCATGCTGCATGCTGTGTTTCAGCCCCTGCTTAAAATTCATTTTAACTAAAAGGCAAGAACCTAAAATATTAAATTTTGACCTCTTTTGACCCACAACAATATAACAAGACTAGACTTTCCTTGACAGGTCAACAAGTTGTCCACAGGAGGTGTGTAAGCCCTGCAAGTGTTTATGTGTGAAAGAGACAGAGATTATAGAACCGATTACTTTTATTTATTTTTTTTAAGGGAAACAGCTTATTAATGGGGTAAATCTGACAGGCTGGAGGGAAGGAGCAAAGAGAAAAGAGAGAGGGGTCCAGAGAGAGAGAGAGAGAGAGAGAGAGAGAGAGAGATCAAGAGAGAGAGGGTGAAGAAGAAAGGGGGGAGTCAAGAGAAAGGGAGGTCAGAGAGAGAGCACCTGCGTGTGAAGCTGGTCCTGTTATACCTTTACCAGGGGACAGGGAAATAGGAGCAGTGAAGCCCATTAGGATGGAGTGGAGCTGACACCTGTGGTTGGGCCACCTGGTCACCTGATTTTTAGCAACGGCAGTGGAGGCTAGAACTGAGGATGGTGTCTGGGGTGTAGATCATGCCACAGATAAGACTGCACCATTTTACTAATATTACCTCCTTTTGTTTTTTATAAAACAAGTGTTGTATGGGATTACATCAGCCCCAAAAGTCCAGCAGGGATGGAGGGAAGATGATCTGTCTTTAGAGCTACTTCCTGCTGACATGGTGTGACACATTACTCTCTGCTGGCATGGAGCAATGTTTCAAGCCACGATCTCCTGGGTGGGGAGCTGAGTATATTCCTGTAACAGCATTTGGTCAACTGCCTGTTTGGTAAAGGCTTTGGTTCCTTCTATTATCACCTCCTGTAAACACTTAAACAAACAAGATAGTATAAAAGCCAGGGTGAGAATAGCATTCAATGGTCCTAGGAGTGGAATTAACCAAATAATGAGAGATTTCATAGAGAGGAAATGATTGGGGGGAGTGGTCTCTGGACCCTAGTGAAGACTGTTTGATGGATGTGGTTTGTAGCTGATCTCAACCAAAACCGCGAGAATCTTCTCTTGTGGGTAGAGGAGTTTGTCTGTAGGGAAAATTCTGAGTAATCATACAATGGTAAGTGGGGAAAAGACCAGCAATATCTACAGGTCGGGAGCAGAGACAATGATGTAAGAGTAGAGAGTGTGATTATGACAGAATTAGGCCCCCAATGCGCTAGACAAGTTCTAGAATAAAGGGCAGTGTCATTACTAGAGGACCTAAGAAAGATGCTATCTGAACCACAGGTAAGTTTTCCTGTGAGAGACAAATCGGAACTGACAGAAGGGGCTTGATAATAATCTGGTGGGCTTTAAGGCCCTGTCAGTTATGAGGTCCAGACCCATCTCTTCACATGGGGTGCATCATAAGGGGGATGTGAACCTTCTTGTAGAAGGCATCCTGTTGACTTCCATTACCTAGCTGGCCTGGGAGGAGAGCTGGCCAGGTGAAGGCAGGCAGCATCTCTAACAGGAAATTTACAGTTCTGCCTGCAGTGTTGCTGACCCTACTCTGCTGTCCCCTCAGCAGTGGTGGTTACTTTGGAAGCTGGGCTGAGTGAATGGCTTTTCATCTTAGAGCCAACAAGGTCCGTGGCTCTGACCTGCAATTCTTCAACTCCAGGGCAGGTCCATTTCCAGTGACCCACTCTTGGCTGGCAGAGCTGCCAGGGCTCTTCATAAGCTGACTTCTGATGAAGCCCTGGCTTTCCACATTGAAAACCATTGCAGTGGACTGGCCTGTTGGGTCTCCTTGAGGGCAAATCTCTGCACAAAGCAGCCATTAATTGGCCTGCCACCTATCTTTACATTGCTTCTGCTGCCCATCCTTCTTTTCCTCCTGGTTTTTGTTAAAGCAGACCAAGGGAAACCTTTAAGAGGATGCAAGTCAAGGGGGTGCTCAAGTCCCATCTCTAATCTTTGATGGCCTAAGCTATAAATCTATAGTCATGGACATGTCCTGATTTGAAGTCATTAGTAAAACTTTCCTTTCATTTGGTCTGAACAGGAGTTTTTGCCTGTTTACTGTGCCCATGGCAAAGTAAATGTAGCTGTAAAATCATAAGTTAAGCTCTCATTTGGCTATGCTATTATTACAGAAGAATGCTAGCCATTCCTTTTATAAGGTCTAAAGATCAAATTATACATCCTGGGAGTCCTTCAGTGTAGAGTCAGTTTCTCATCTTAAGAAATAAGGGAACAAGTCAGGCTTCCCAGATCACTTACTGACAATAACAATATCAAATGAAATCTTAAGCAGGCAGTTTCAAGTGCTAAATAACAACTTATGAAACATTTACCAAAGGTCCAATGTCTTCTATAAGTTTTAAGAGAAGAATACATGTATTTGGAAACATCTCTTAATATCTAACATGGTGTAACTTGTTTGACCAGCAAACTCAAGTACAAACATGTCAATGACTTAAGTACTTTTAGTTTCTTTCCACCAACAAATTGAAAACATCTGATACTGAGGTTGATCAACTTAGCATTTTAAATTTAAGAACATTTTTAAATCTATAATCCAATTAAACAGAGCTCTTAATAAATGTTCTCATGTAGACATTCAACATATATACATATATAACATAACATACAAGATAGACGAATAAAGCAGTTTCAGTAATAGCTTCTTAGAATCTTTAACTGTTTTTTTTAATTACCAATTGATTCAAATTACTTTCTGTTCTTAACAACTTCAATTAACCATACTTTCTCTCAGTTGGAACCTGTAGGCATTATTGGCTTCATCTGCTTACAGAGCCATCCCAGAGTACTGAATATAATAGAAGCCACTGGGAAAAGTCCTTCAGAACCTATGGGAGGACAGTTAAACACAGAACCAAAAATGTTTTAACTTTTTGAGCAGAAAATATGATATACAAAACCGGGTAACAAAAGACTTTAAATATCCATATTTTAAAATCATAAACTCATTAACCAACAAGAATAGGTACTTGCTTACTACACACAGTATTTTTGAAAGTACAATAGGAATTTATAAAACATTTATCTGATTTTGGCCCCTGGGCCTTTCTCATTAAGATAACTGTCACCTCTGGTAACACAAGATCATTAGACTTTTTAACTTTTGGACATTTGTATCAGTAGCATTTTACATTATCATAACTTAAAATGTAGCACCACTTCACATCTTGACAGTACCTGTAATATAACCCAAATAGCCTGTTTAGTTTGTGTCTCTACAAGATGAGAGACATGATATTTCCAAGGGCCCAACTGGAGATATCAAAGACCAAATTCTTTGAAACTTTGAATTTTGAATGCCTGTCAAGGATGCCAAGAAGGCAGAAAGAGGATCCCTTAACATCACGACATAATATAGACCAGATTTGATCACTGTTACAAGGTGATTACTCAGATGCTTTAGAATGAGTGTGTATTCAAAGTGTAACTCCTAAAAATCAGTTGTTCCTAAACAATCAGAGCTTAACAGGACACAAGAGAACACAATAGATTACTTTAACAGTAATCTTTTGATCAGTCCAAAAATTGGAAATAAACACTTAAATTAGCACATGGAATTATCCTATAACTTGGAACAATTTTAAGAGTAAGAACTAGGAAATAGAAACTAGCTTACTGGAGCTGGCTAGAAAACTGACAGAGTCACCAGTTAAACAAAAACTATCAAAAGTAGATACTGCAGGTTTTAAACAGATTTTTCAGACTATTTAAAATATTGGCTAACATATATGCATTGCAAAAACCTCATGGCTTTAACAGAGGGACAAATTCTAGTCTAATAGACTAATAGCTTTTGCTTTCCATCTCTTGATTTCCTTGATTTGCATTTGAAGTAATGCTTTAGAAATCTCCAAATTAAGACATTTTCTAAATAAGATAACACATTGAATTTCAACCCTACTTACTTTCAAGTGGTGTTGAACTACTTTCATACAGAAAATTTATGAAAACATGTTAGCAAACCAAAATAGTTTTTCCATAGAGTACAGGGTGCTAGGAGAACCAAGTTTACATTTAGACACATTTGTCTCATTTGTCTTCATGCAATTTATATTTAGCAATAACACCTGGATGACATATACCTCTGTCTGAATTAAGGTCAAAATTGCATTAATATGGAATTCTACTCCTTTTATTTTTTTTTCATTTTCAATTCTCTTTATACACAGAAGATCAGTTTAGAACATATTATGTAAAGATTTCAACAGTTTGCCCTCACATAGAGACACAAACTGAAATTATTGTTGGAGTACTAGTTATAGTATTAATTCACAATGTACAGTACATTAAAGACAGAGATCCTACATGATTTTTTTTAAAGAATTGATTAATTATCTATGCAATTTCCAATTTAACACCAAGATTTTTTAATCATTTGCAATTATTTTTATACACAGAAGATCGATTTAATATTATAGTATGTAAAGATTTCATCAGTTTGCACCCACACAGAAACACAAAGTGTAAAAATACTGTTTCAGTACTAGTAATAGCATTATTTCACATTGGATAACACATTAAGGACAGATCCCTCATGAGACGCAAGTACACAGTGACTCCTGAAGTTGATTTAACAATTTGACACTCTTGTTTATGGCGTCAGTAATCTCCCCAGGCTCTAGTCATGAGTTGCCGAGGCTATGGAAGCGTTTAGGGTTCGCCAATTTCGATCTTAATCCAACAGGGTCATAGTCAAAGTGGAAGTTCTCTCCTCCCTTCAGAGAAAGGTACCTCCTTCTTTGATGGCCCCATTCTTTCCACTGGGATCTCACTCGCAGAGATCTTTCATTTAGGTCTTCTTTTTTTTGTTTTTCAGAGTGTCTTAGCTTTCCATGCCTAAACTATTCTCATGGGCTCTTGAGCCAGATCCGAATGCCTTAAGGGCTGATTCTGAGGCCAGAGTGCTATTTAGGACATCTGCCATTCTATGAGTCTGCTGTGTATCCTGCTTCCCATGTTGGATGATTCTCTCCCTTTTTCATTCTATCAGTTAGTATTAGCAGACACTAGTCTTGTTTGTGTGAACCCTTTTACTCTTAGACCTATCAGTGTGATCAATTGTGAGCTGAAATTGATCACCTGGACTAATGAGATGGCCTTGGTACATGCCACCTTGATGGGAATGTATTGGAATCCCCTGGCACACTTCTAACTCTATCATTTGGGGCAGTTCCGATTGAGCATGTCCCAAATTGTACATCTCCTCCCTCTCTTATTCCCACTCTTATATTTCACAGGGATCACTTTTCATTTAAAATTTAAACACCTATGGCTAAATGTGTGTTAGTTGCCAGATTCAACCCATAGTACTAGAACGAATACAAACAATAAGGGGAGATACTAAAATGGGTAAAGATTTAGATTGTACATCAACAGTTCAGACAGGAGCTGATCATGTCTTATTTTCTCATAGTGTTCATTTCGTTTCAACAGGTTTCCTCTTTGGTGCTCAGTTAATCATCACCAATCAGGGAAAACAAATGATATTTGTCTCTTTGGGACTGGCTTAATTCACTCAGCATGATGTTTTCCAGATTCCTCCATTTTGTTGCAAGTGACCGGATTTCATTGTTTTTGACTGCTGTATAGTATTCTGTAGAGTACATGTCCCATAATTTCCTAATCCAGTCTACTGTTGATGGGCATTTGAGTTGGTTCCAGGTCTTAGCTATAAACATTACTGTGCAGACAGCTTTTTGGTTTTCCATTTTAATTTTCTTTGGGTAAATTCCAAGGAGTGGGTTGGCTGGGTTGTATGGTAGGGTTATATTCATGTTTCTGAGGAGTCTCCAGACTGACTTCCATAGTGGTTTAACCAGTTTGCATTCCCACCAACAGTGGATTAGTGTCCCTTTTTCCCCACATCCTCTCCAGCATCTATTGTTGGTAGATTTCTGAATGTGAGCCATTCTGACCGGGGTGAGGTGAAACCTCATTGTGGTCTTGATTTGCATTTCCCTGATTGCCAGTGATCTTGAGCATTTTTTCATGTGTCTGTTGGCCATTTGGATTTCCTCTGTGGAAAAATGTCTATTGAGGACCTTAGCCCATCTCTTAAGTGGGTTGTTTGTTTTAATGCTGTGTCGTTTCTTGATTTCATTGTAGATTCTCGTTATCAGCCCTTTATCTGTTGCATAGTTTGCAAATATTTTTTCGCATTCTGAAGGTTGCCTATTCACTTTCCTGACTGTTTCTTTTGCAGTACAGAAACTTCTCAGTTTGATGCGATCCCAATAGTTAATTTTGGCTTTGAGTGCCTGTGCTTTTGGGGTATTTTCAAAGAAGTCTTTGCCAGTACCTATATCTTGCAGGGTTTCTCCTATACTCTCCAGTAATTTGATGGTGTCGGGTCGTAGGTTTAAGTTTTTGATCCATGTTGAATGAATTTTTGTGTAAGGTGTAAGGTAGGGGTCTTGCTTCATGATTCTGCAGGTGGAAATCCAGTTTTCCCAGCACCATTTGTTAAATAGACTGTCTTTACTCCAGGGGTTAGTTTTGGGTCCTTGATCAAATATACGTTGGCTGTAGATGTTTGGATTGATTTCAGGTGTTTCTATTCTGTTCTATTGGTCTATCCATCTGTTTCTGTACCAGTACCATGCTGTTTTGATTACAACTGCCCTGTAGCATGTCCTGAAATCTGGTATTGTGATGCCTCCAGCTTTGATTTGTTGTACAAGATTGCTTTAGCTATTCGAGGCCTCTTATTCCTCCATACGAATTTCAGCATCATTTTTTCCAGATCTGAGAAGAAAGCCTTTGGTATCGTGACTGGGATTGCATTGAATCTGTAAATTGCTTTTGGCAGAATGGATTTTGATGATATTGATTCTTCCAATCCATGAGCATGGGAGATTTCTCCATTTTTTGGTGTCCTCTTCTATTTCTTTAAGGTTTTATAATTTTCATCATAGAGATCTTTAACATCCTTGGTTAAGTTTATTCCAAGGTATTTGATTGTTTTTGTGGCTATTGTGAATGGGATTGATTTTAGCAGTTCTTCCCCAGCTGTGGCATTGCTTGTGTATATAAAGGCTGTTGATTTTTGTGCATTGATTTTATATCCTGCTACTTTGCCAAACTCTTCTATGAGTTCCAATAGTCTCTTAGTAGAGTTTTTTGGGTCCCCTAAATAAAGAATCATATCATCTGCAAAGAGGGATAGTTTGAGTTCTTCCTTCCCAATTTGTATCCCTTTGATTTCTTTTTCTTGCCTAATAGCTCTGGCTAAGACTTCCAGCACTATATTGAATAGCAGTGGCGAGAGTGGGCATCCCTGTTTGGTGCCAGATCTCAGTGGAAATGCTTCCAACTTTTCCCCATTCAATAGGATATTGGCCATGGGTTTTTCATAAATTGCTTTGATTGTATTGAGGAATGTGCCTTTTATACCCAGTTTGCTTAGGGTTTTCATCATGAAAGGGTGTTGTATTTTATCGAATGCTTTCTCCGCGTCTATTGAAATAATCATATGGTTTTTCTTCTGCTGCCTGTTAATGTGGTGTATCACGTTGATTGTTTTGCGAACGTTGAACCATCCCTGCATACCAGGGATAAACCCCACTTGGTCTGGGTGGATGATCTTTCTGATGTGTTGTTGTATTCTATTGCAAGAATTTTATTTAGGATTTTTGCATCTATGTTCATCAGGGATATTGGTCTGTAATTCTCTTTCAATACTGCATCTTTTCCCGGTTTAGGAATTAAGGTGATGCTGGCTTCGTAGAAAGAATTTGGGAGGATTCCCTCTTTTTCGATTGTTCTGAATAGTTTGAGAATGATTGGAGTTAGTTCTTCTTTAAATGTCTGGTAGAATTCAGCAGTGAATCTGTCTGATCCTGGGCTTTTCTTTGTTGGGAGGGCATTTATTACTGTTTCAATTTCCGTCTCAGTTATGGGTCTGTTTAGGTTTTCTATGTCTTCCTGGTTCAGTTTAGGTAGGTTGTATGTGTCCAGGAATCTATCCATTTCTGATAGGTTTTCCTGTTTGCTGGCATACAAGTCCTTGTAGTAATTTCTGATGATTCTTTTGATTTCTGTGGTGTCTGTTGTTATGTTTCCTTTTTCGTCTTTGATATTATTAATTTGGGTCTTTTCTCTTCTTTTTTTAGTTAGTTGGGCCAATGGGGTGTCAATTTTGTTTATTTTTTCGAAAAACCAGCTCCTCGATTGGCTGATTTTTTGTAATGTTTTTTTGGATTCAATCCTGTTCATTTCTTCTCTGATTTTGATTATTTCTCTTTTTCTACTAGATTTGGGTCTGGTTTGCTGTTGATTTTCTAGATCCTTGAGATGAACTGAAAGCTCATCTATTTGGTGCCTTTCCAGTTTCTTGACGTAGGCACCTATTGATATAAATTTTCCTCTTAACACTGCTTTTGCTGTATCCCATAGGTTTTGGTATGATGTGCTGTTATCTTCATTTACTTCCAGGAAATTTTTAATTTCTCTTTTGATTTCTTCTATGATCCATTGTTGATTCAGGAGCATGTTGTTCATTCTCCATGTGTTTGCATATGCTCTAGAGATTCCTGAGTTGCTAACTTCCAACTTCACACCCTCGTGGTCTGAGAAGTTGCATGGTATGATTCTTATTCTTTTGAATTTGCTAAGGCTTGCTTTATGGCCTAGTATGTGGTCAATCCTGGAGAAGGTTCCATGTACTGCTGAAAAGAATGTAAATTCTTTTTCTGTGGGATAAAAAGTTCTGAAGATATCTGTTAGGTCCATTTGGGCTATAGTGTCATTTAAATATACTGTCTCCTTGTTAATCCTCTGTCTTGGTGATCTGTCTATCTCTGAGAGTGGAGTGTTGAAATCTCCCAGTACTATTGTATTGGGGTCTAAATCTCCCTTTAAGTCCCTTAACAGGTCTTTTAAATAGACCGGTGCCCGGTAATTAGGTGCATATACATTGATAATCATTATATCTTCCTGTTGAATGGATCCCTTAATCATTATATAATGCCCCTCTTTGTCTCTCTTAATAGTTTTTGTGGTAAAATTTATGTTATCTGATATTAAGATGGCTACGCCCGCTCTTTTTTCATTTCTGCTCGCATGGTATATCTTTTTCCAACCTTTCACTTTGAGACTGTATGGATCTTTGTTGGAAAGATGTGTTTCTTGTAAGCAGCAAATAGCTGGGTTTTGTTCCCTCATCCAGTCAGTAAATCTTTGCCTTTTAATAGCACAGTTCAAACCATTCACGTTCAATGAGACTATCGATAAGTAGTATCTTTGCCCTACCATTTGCCAATGATTTTCTTATGTATGCTTTGAGTTTCTTATGATCTTTTGCTGTGAGATTTCCTTCCTTTAGCTTCTTTCAAATTGTTGACCATGTTTCTGTGTTTCTGCATGTAGCACATCTTTAAGGATCTTTTGCAGGGCTGGACGAGTGGCGACAAATTCTTTCAGTTTCTGTTTGCAATGAAAGGTCTTTATCTCACCTTCATTCACAAATGAGAGCTTTGCAGGGTATAATATTCTGGGCTGGCAGTTTTTCTCTCTTAGTACCTGGGCTATATCTCGCCATTCCCTCCTGGCTTTTAGGGTTTCAGATGAGAAATCTGCTGTGAGTCTGATTGGAGATCCTTTGAGGGTAATCTGACGTTTCTCTCTTGCGCATTTTAGGATCTTTTCTTTCTGCTTCACTGTGGTGAGTTTAATTACAATGTGTCGTGGTGAGGATCTCTTTTGGTCATATTTGTTAGGGGTTCTATGAGCTTCCTGCACTAGGATTTCTCTGTTCTTCTCCAAACCTGGGAAATTTTCTGTTAGTATCTCACCAAAAAGGCCTTCTAGTCCTTTCTCTCTCTCCATTCCTTCAGGAACTCTTAGAATCCGAATGTTAGGTTTTCTAATAGTATCCTGTAGATTCCCGACAATATTTTTTAGATTTCTAATTTCCTCTTCTTGTCTTTGGTTTGACTGTTTCCTTTCCTGTTCTCTGTCTTCTAAGTCCGATATCCTCTCTTCTGCTTCACCCATCCTGGTTTTAAGGCTCTCTAGTGTGATTGTCATGTGATCAATTGAATTCTTCACTTCATTAAGATTTTTTGTCACTATCATAGCTTCTTGTTCTACTAGTTGCTTCGTTTCATTCTGATTCTTCCTTAATAATTCATTTTTGCGAGATAGGTTTTCTATCTTATCCATTAAAGATTTCTGTAGTTCAGGTATTTGTTTTTGTGAACTTCTTAATGTTCATATAAATTTTTTGAGATCTGCTTCTTGCATCTCTTCTATCTCATCATCTTCATAATCTTGAATTGGGGTGTCTTTTTCATTTGGGGTCATCATAGTGTCTTCGTTGCTCTTGTTAGGTCGGTGTCTGCTTTTGTTTGGCATTTCTCCACTCTGTCTCACCGGGTTGTCGATGTAACGGAGCTGTCTACAAGTTGGGATCCCTGGCTGCAGCACCCCCTCAGATTTATGCAGCTTCACTGCTTTAGAGGCGGGCGGGCTGCGCGGGGGCCTGCTTCCGAGGCGACCGGGCGCGGGCGGGCGGGGCGCCTGAGTGCCTGCTTCCGAGGCGACCGGGCGCGGGCGGGGCACCCGAGGGCCTGCTTCTGGGGCGACCGGGCGTGGGCGGGACGCGGGAGCCTGCTTCCGAGGTGACTGGGCGCGGGCGGGCGGGACGCCTGAGGGCCTGCTTCCGAGGCGACCGGGGGCGGGCGGGGCACCCGAGGGCCTGCTTCCAAGGTGACCGGATGCAGGCGGGCGTGCGCGCGCCTGCTTTAATGGCGGGCTCGCACCGTTTCACCCCTCCTTGTCCCGCTAGACTTTCCAAAGTGAGCGAAGGGGGAGGCTAGTGACAGTGTTGGTTCCCCCTATTTATTCGTTTTTTTTTTTTTTGATGCACTATCCCCAATGGGGTCTGTCTCTTCCCGCAAATGTCTCGAGCTACCGAGGGATCTCCTGCTCACCTCCCCCTCCGGCGCTGGCGCGCGGATTCCGCGGCTGCGTTCCCCTTCGCGTCTCCTTTCCCGCAGCACGGCGCGTCCGTTCTCCTCTGCATCAGGTCCACTGGATCAGGGAGAGTTTCCCCTGCATTGTTTCTAGAAGTCTTCACCTGGGGCTACCGTGACTCCACTTTTATTAAACTATCCTTTCCTGGACTGTTTGTGTGCGCCCTCACTATTCCGCCATCTTGGTTCCGCCCCCCCCCTACTCCTTTTATAAAACGCTAGCTATAAATCAGTGATTTTAAACCAGAGATTGCAAAGTTTACCTTAGTGGCTATAACAACTACGGATTACCCATTGCTGTATCATTGCAAACCAGCTAAAACAAATTGCAAAACTAGTTCAGTTAGTTACAAAGCGATATTTTTAAAGATAGTGATCTTCCTAGATTCAAAGAGAGAAATTCCTTTAAACTCAATGTCCAGCTACAGCTGAACCAAATTTTAATGCCTAAGATTGTTATTCACCAAAGACACCTTTTCAGATTTTAATTGAATTTGAGTCTACTTTTCTTTTTTACCCAACGTACACTTTAGTCAAGAGTCAGCCACTTGGGATTGCATTTGAAACAAAAGTTCAGGCAGCTGCCAGACAGGTCCCAAAGGTGTCTGAGGGCTAGGGGTCCATGTGCCAGGGACAAGAAATCCACTGGAGATTATTCATTATGTTAGGTTTAATGGGAGAGGGCATCCGATAGAGCTGGTAGGCACCCCTCCAGAGATTCCTAAGGAGGAGAATTTTTTTTTTTTGACAGGTGGAGTGGACAGTGAGAGAGAGAGACAGAGAGAAAGTTCTTCCTTTGCCATTGGTTCACCCTCCAATGGCAGCCTCGGCCGGCGCGCTGTGGCCAGTGCACCACGCTCATCCGAAGGCAGGAGCCAGGTGCTTCTCTTGGTCTCCTATGCGGGTGCAGGGCCCAAGGACTTGGGCCATCCTCCACTGCACTCCTGGGCCATAGCAGAGAGCTGGCCTGGAAGAGGGGCAACTGGGACAGAATCCGGTGCCCCAACCGGGACTAGAACACCTATCAGATTCTCCTCCCTAGCCAGTGGTGGCTAGGGAGGAGAATCTGATAGGTGACAGGGTAAGGGCAATTAGGGAAAAGGAGATGTATCTGAAAATTACAATTACCCCAGTGAGCCTGCTAGTTTGAAGGGCCAGTAGTCTTGATCATTATTTCATATGGGTTGGGAGAGATATATCTAAGAAATGCTTACTAATGGGACATGGAAATCAAGTTTGTAGGACTTGAGGAGACCTGGTAAGGTCAGCTTGATATTCAGGCACAAGGCAGGGACAAAACCCATTAAAAGAGCTAATTATCCTGTTTGGCTTGCTCATGATAAAACAAAAGAGCCGTCAAAAGTGTAGGATACCTAATTTGATTTACAGTAAGCTGGGAGCTCAGAAGGATGGAATCACCACTCCCTTGATATAACAGGAGGTGTGGCAAAGACTAGCTGGAGGACCAGGGCCAGAGGGTGAAGGCATGGAGACGTGCCTTTGCTTCTCTGGGAGGAGGGTGTTAGAGAGGATCCTAGATAAGGCAGGGTGATGGGTGGGGAGTGGAGGTGGAGTAGGGACAGGGACTGGTTCTGCGATAAGAACAAGCAGGAACTTAGAATTCCCAGGCAGGACAGGGAGGTATAGTGAGTGAGACTGTGAGTGCCAGAGCTGTGAAGGTAGAAGAAAGTGGTTTTGGCTTTTTAGCGAGAGCTTTGGAAGTTAAGAGAACTTGAGCCAGAGAAGGTTTAGAGCTGCGATAGGAGAAAGACTTCTGAACACTCACAGAAGTGATAAAAATCTCAAAGAGTGTCAGGGTCAAATGTGGACTGGTTGTTGAAGCAGGAGGTCAGACAAATGCTGAAGGAAGAAGCTCTCATGGTGCCCTGTGGAGTCAGATTGGCAGATATCAGGCGTCTCTGAGATCACGGTCATCCGATGGGACGGTATGGGTACAGAGGGTGGGTTCATCACCCATGCATACACTGGAGCCTAGGGCTTAGCCTGTAGAAGGGAAACAGGGTGTTGAGTCATCACCCATACCTACAGTTGCCCAGACAGAGTCCGTAGAGGCATGAGGCCCTAGGATTTGTCTACCTGGTACCAGGACTTTGGACGCACAATCCTGTTGAACCACACCCTTAGAAAGTCCCACTGAGAGGATCCTCTGCTCCCCCCATTGTACCTCAGGGATTTGAAAGGCCAGCGTGTGGATGGAAATCATGGAGCATTCGGTGGTGTGGAAGGAGGTCCGGGGGATGTCTTGTGAGGTTGGCAGAAATCCAGGATCCCAAAGCAGTCAGATCCCTGAGGGGAGAGCAATGGTGGACAGGAGAGCCTGGATCTGAGTCACAGCACCACGTAAGGCCACCACAAAACACAATAAACACCGGAGGTAAGGGAAAGGGTGTGTTGACTGGAGAAATCGACAGGCTGGAGGGAAGGGGGGAAGAGAAAAGAGAGGGATCCAGAGAGAGAGAGATCAAGGGAGAGATCAAGAGAGAGAGAGACATGGTGAAGAAGAAAAGGAGGGGGCGAGAGAGAGGGAGATCCAGAGAGAGAGCAGCACTGATTGTAAACCAATTTCTCAGTGTGGCACTGTGGTGCAGTAGGTCAATCTGCCACCTGCGACACCGTACACTTCTAATCCTGCTCCTGCTAACATGCCTAGGAAAACAACAGATGATGGCCACGTCCACGGGCCCTTGAACCACATGGGAGACCTGGAAGAAGCTAATGGCTCCTGGCTTTGGCCTGGGCCAGCCCTGGCTGCTGGAGCTATTTGGGGAGTGAAGCAGCAGGTAGATGACTCTCTTTCTCTCTCTCTCTTAAACTGCCTTTCAAATAAAGTAAATAAATCTTTAAAATAACAGGTCTCTTTCAAAAGGTTAAAATGGTTGATTCTAGCTTATTTTGGTGTGGCCAAATAACTTGTGTGCCTACAAATATTTGCTTTGTTTGACTATTTAAAAATAAGAGATAAGAGATTAGATTTGCTAATTTAAGAATGTTGGGGTGGGGTGAGCCCAATAAAAATTTATGGGTTTTGAGAAAAGCAGGAAAACTGATAGAGTTCATCTTTAGAAAATGTGATTCATCTTATTGCTGAACTTTCTTGATTTAGAAATTTCTAAAAACATACACTGTTTATGCACTGCTCGGAGACTTGCATGTCCACATACACACCCACAAACTCATGATTTTGAAAGAAAAGTTGGGGGAGGGAGGACTTGGGTCTTGTAAAACAAAGTCCACACTGCTCTTCTACAGGGTTATTCTATTTCTGACAGACCACATTTCTGAATGTTTGATGTGAGTTTCTAAAACTTTCTCAAGCCTGTGGTTAAATTAAGGAATGAATGATGAATTATAAATCTAGGAGGCTTTGTTAAAATCCAAAATCCTGTTCTTCATAAAAGAAAAATTGAGCTGCAGTTTTGAATTTAATTTCGTAGGGAAACTAATTGTTTCTGCAATGGTATGCCTTGTTTACAAGGGCATCAAATGCTATTGTGGTCAAGGGCAGCTGTAGAGAGCTCTTGATTTTCATTCCCACACACTACTGAGACAAGGAGATGGAATAGGAAGATGGGGGTGGGTGAAATTTCAGCCTCTTCTTCAAAGAATTTTGACACAAACATTTCATATGTAGCATCAACATTGAATGTACTAATTATGGATGTTAATCCTACATATGATTGTTGGATATTTTAGAGTGTATTACAGGATACAGTATTCTGTTTTTACCAAGCCCACAAAAATGATATGCAGACTTTTTTCTTTGCCTTTCTAAACATGGTAGAATGAGACTTGGAGTTCAGTCATTTGTGGAAGGACATAAGGTGTCAATCTGAACGATAAATCCCAATTTTAACTTGGCTGGGGGGATGCAGCAGTATTTTATTTTTTCTCCAAAATCTAATGAACATTGTAAGAATTGTGCATGGCAACCCTGGCCACTGCACTCTCCTGGATGCCTCTCCCTGGACTGTGACTCCGCAAATCTCAAACAGAACTCACAGGGGCTTTTCCAAAAATCTCCCCACTCTTACTTCCCAGATTCACGCTCTGGGCAGCTGTGGTTTAGTCTTGGTCCAGCAAACTTTAACTGCCTTATTTTGTAAGGAGTTCAAATTTCTTAAACTGCAGTTAAACCATCCCGTTAAGGAAAATCGTACCTGCTTCGTTCGTAACAATGAAATGAAAAAGTACATTAGCAACATCTAGGAGTCATAAGCCTCCAAGCCACTTCCACTGCGCTCTCCGCGGAGCGTATTGGTGCCTCCAGCTCCTCTCTCCCCGGGATCGCCCTTCTCTACTGCCCTGCTGAAATGGAGCAACCTTTCATGCTTCATCCTGACATCTTCCTGAGAAGTATTGAACTGAACGCTCAGCGGTTGAGAGAATTATTTATTATTAGAAGTAAGTATTAAGTTCTTTTTATGACACCAGCTCTCTCCCAAGTTTGCAATGCATTCATCATTTTAATGCTTCCTTCAGAGTTTTATCATAAAAACGACTCATTAATTCAGACCATTCTGAAAAACTGAATGAGAGAATTTGAGAAAAGTCAAGGCTGAAGTTGAGCTTTTCACTATCTGTGGAAACAAATTTCAGTGACTATAGTGACACATGAGTATAAAATTATCTTAAGGAATTTATTTAATCAGACTGACGGAGTGAACTAAATTAAAGCAGTTTCAAATGGAACTATCTGAATTCAACTAATTTGACTGTATGATGTTTTCCTGTTTTTTAACTATGAGTTTAGGTCTTCCAGATGATCACTAAATAGGACTTTTGTAAGATGCATTTTCATCTTAATATTTTAAATTTTGTTGTAATATATTTCATATCAATTGTAATAATGTCTTTACAGAAAACATGCAGCAATGGGGAAATGCATATACACATGAATAGATATTAGTTACTTCTTCAAGAAAATGAGGTTGGGGATTAGTCTTAACACATCAATCTTTTTTATTTGGAAAAACAGCAGTAAGTATCATTAAAAAAAGAATTCTTAAATGGCAATTACTATAGCTACCATAATAAAAGCAGAGAAAAGAATAGTACAAGAAAAACATTTTGGATTTCACATGATTTAAATATACACATCTAAATTTATAATTTATGAAATAGAACAGAGAAACAGAGATAGAGAGTTCATATTTGCTGGTTCACACTCCAGATGATACTTTTTTTTTTTTCTGCTAGGTAGAGTTAGACAGTGAGAGAGAGAGAGACAGAGGAAAAGGTCTCCATTTTCTTGGTTCACCCCTCAAATGGCTGCTATGACCAGTGTGCTGCGCTGATCCGAAACCAGGAGCCAGGTGATTCCTTCTGGTCTCCCACGCGGGTGCAGAGCCCAAGCACTTGGGCCATCCTCTACTGCCTTCTCAGGCCACAGCAGAGAGCTGGACTGGAAGAGGAGCAACCAGGACAAAATCTAGTGCCCCAACGGAGACTAGAACCCTGGATGCTGGAGCCACGGGAGGCAGATTAGCCTATGGAGCCATGGCGCTGGCCAGACACTTTCAGTAGCCAGGGCAACTGAAACTAGAAGCTGGGAACTCTATAATCCAGGTTTTCAAAGGGAAAGAACCTCGTCCCTTGAGCCACCATTACTGCCCCACAGGGTCTGCATGAGCCGGAAGCAAGACTCAAGAGTTGGAGCCTGGAAATGTGTATCCTAACCAGCATGTTAACTGCTAAGTCAAATTCTCTCCTTGAAATAATAATTTTAGTATAACATTTTCTCAGTCATAGAACATATAAACACATCATTTCAGCTAGTATTGTACATGGATTTCATTTTAACGAAATTTTATTGAACTCTACCGATGTTCATATTTGCATTGGGATATTGGAATGTGGGAAATAATTGGACAGCTTTTTTTTTTTTTTTTGACAACTTTCTCAATCCTATCACTGAAAGGTGCACTTTTCTGAATTAATCATTCTCTTTCAGCTTTGTCCATATCTTGTTATAAATTAGGGACTTTAGTTTACTTATGTCGCTAACTAACAAGTCATACTTTTATGTCCTATCTTTTCGAGTGCCTCTTATCCATCCTGGAAAATGTAGCAAGTATCCCAGGTTTGAGTTCCCTGCTTACCCTCAGGAGGTCCCTTCAAACTTGCTTCCATGTCAGGCTCTTTGAGCATATTCCAGTGTGTTCACAGCCAGGAATATATTTCATTATGCTTCTCCCGAAGAAGCCTGGGTACTGAATATTTTGAATTTTCAGTGAATATTTCTATTTTTGAAAATTTATTTTCATTTTATTTGAAAAGCAGAGGGAGAAAGAGAGAGGGAGAAAGAGAGATTGAGAAAGTCAGTGCTTTGAGTTCTCATTTCAAGTAACCTGAAGGCCTCTATGAGTGCACTCAAAGGAGCATAAACCTCACCCCCCATATCCACAGATGTGAGATTTCTGAACACCAAAGTCAGTATCTAGTCCTGAAGGTGGCTGAGTAATAATGCAAACTGAATTCTCAGATTTTTAGAAGCAAAGGCAATGAGTGGAAAGGAATGCAGTTGTAAATTTGGGGTGGGGATAAATGAGCAGATTGCAGTGGAGCTAACCAACCTTGGGCCCAGCATTTCTACTGAGTCTTCTTGGCCTGTGGAATCAGTCCTTCTACCCGCCAGAGAGGACTAGTCTGCCCACTTTTGTGAAAACTATCATTTGTCATTGAGTAAGCTCTGTTGCAAGGCCCTGCAGATTCTTCCCCAGGATCTCTTGCTCCTGCTATTGATTTATAGCCAGGTTCAAGTCCTCCCTAGCCCTAAGCATCTGAGGTACAAAGTATGATCCATGAGGAAATATAAATGTACGCTTAAGCAATTGCCTGATTTTGCAAATGTGTAGCAACCGAAGCCTGGGGGATGTCCACATGAATGACCTCAGCATCTGCAAGGGACGCATACCTCCAATCAATCTCCAAAGAAGAGGATAAATATTGAAGATATATGATGTTGGATTCCAGAGATAATCTTTCAGCTTGATGCGATAATGATTCTAGCAGCTTGCTTAGTTGATTGACTGAAATAAGGATCCAAAGGCGGTTTAAATTAAGTCAACATGCCTAAACTGCTTTGCTATATCATGTCAAGGTATTGATAGACTTATGGAGGACTTACCATATAAGACTCTCGATCCAGCCCCATAAAATTCCAGAGGACATGCTACATGGAAGAACTCTGTGGTCACTCTTCTCTGTTGGTAGAAATTGTCTGAGAAGTGCCCTCAGGGAACTCAGATGCCTAAATGAGATGCAGTTAATAGGATCCTATGATTCAGGGGCCATGTGGCAGTACCTAGTCACCGGACAATGGGGTCATAGTTATTGTAATTGACAATAGAACATAGAAAGTAATCAAAATTGTCCGGCCTGTGCAGATGCTTAATGCTGGCTTGTTGATCATAGTTTCCCCAGAGTGAAATGGATGGGCAGAAATCCAAAGTACTATTTCTTATGTATAAATGAGAAAGGTATAGGTCTACTGAACAGAAATCTGAGTTGACCAACCAAAACAGAGTCAAGTTCCCTTGTTCATTCAGGTCCCATATGAGAATGGCTCACAACCCCAGGACTTCTCTGAAGTAGATGCTAAATCCTTTTGAGAAAGTGCCCTTTTGTGCGGACAAAAATACATAGTTAATCTGCTTTCTTGCCTTTCTTAAAGAGGACTGTAGCTATTCAGAAGGAAAGATCGCAAATTAAAGAAGGGGGATATTTAAGACATTTCAGCCAGACACTGGATAAAAACTGAAACCTTATTTCACAGACCCACAGCCTCGCTATAGACAACTGTTTAGCATAGGGGGTCATGGCCAGGTGATGGAGTTTTGGCTCAGATTAATCACCAGTGTATTCAGTAATCCCTTGAACACGCTCTGTGGTTTTTTCTCTTGTTTCAAACATGAAATTGAGATAGCCACAGTTGGTTTCTGGCAGGATCTGCAATGGTTCCCTCACCTGTGAAGTAAGAACTAACTAACATGGTTGGAAAGTCCATGCAGAAACCAGCAGAACCACCTCCACCTGGGAAGAGAGTAAACCAAGCAAAAGCCACATTAGGAGGGTTTGCAGGGACTGGCAAATGCAAGGGTGTATTTCCTCTGTCCAAGGAGGCAAAGCAGACTGCAGTTCACCAGTCCTAAGACAGGTTTCATTCAGCAATAATCACTGGAAGTGATTCACTGGAAGTGATTCCAGTGTCAACTACACTTAACGCTGCCAAAAGGAGAGGCAGCCGACTTTTTCAGTGCTGAGTGTTCTAAGGAAAGGCACTGGAAAGCATTAAGAGCAAGGTTGGTTCATTTAAATAGGACATTTGTGCTTGATAATTGGTGCCTAGCCAGAGGAGAAACTACTTCAGTATATGTATAATAGCATAGTTGTGCAAGTTGGAGCAAGACAACAACCAAAGTTAGGTCCTTACCCTCCCTAAAGGACTAGGGGTCTCAGCTATTTTCTGAATGCCTTGCATTTCAAAGAAACTTATTCCAGGGCAATTAAGACAATTTTGGGTGGTAGAATATTAACATCTCAAAGGGTGAGAGAAATAATTTATAAATGCAAACTACTGAAAGTAACTGCTCTAAGAGGGAGATAAGGAGACCATCAGCTTATCATTAGGCTTTGGTTGTAATAAGCAACAGATCTCTTGCAAACAATGAACTTTTTCAAGTAGATTTTTGTTTGAGAAGCCATAGGTGAGAATAGCCAATGTAAACAAAGTGATTTTTTAAAATTTCATAGAGAGACAGGCAAAGGGGCAGAGATAAGCAGAGAGAGAGAGAGAGAGAGAGAGAGAGAGAGAGAGCGTGCGCGAGCGCTCTTACCTGCTGGTTCAATTGACAAATGCTTATAATGGTTTTGGTTGGGCAAGGATTGGAGTCAGGAATCAATGCAAATCTCCCATGAGAGTGGGAGGGGCTCAGTTACTTGAGCTACAACTGCTCCCTCCCAGGTTCTGCATAAGCTGGAAACTAGAGTCATGAGTTCAAACTGGGAGCCCAGGCACTTGGATATGGTATGTGATGTCTATGCTGCTAGGATAGAATCCTGCTTACTATTAAGGAGAGGTGAGGTCCTTAGGATACTAACAACTTGGTAGAGTTTGGCTAAGTCTCACAGTGCAGGAGTTTGGATACAATCCTTGTGTGCTGAGAGGTTTTTCTAGTTTCCACTTTGTTCGGCAACTCACCAATTTGGCCTGTGTAGACGACAACTGGATTTTGAATTATGACAGTAGATTGCTGTAAACTTAAGTCAGGTTCTACCTCCTGTTGTAGTTACTGTATCAGATGATATTTTAGTGAATGAACAATTACAAAAATTAGATTTTATGCACCTGATATGCAGCCAATTATTGGTAACTGTTTTTAATTTTCTGTAGCTGCAAGAAATTTCCCAAAACTCAGTGATTCAAATCAAAACTCACTTAGTCTCTTCTAATTCTAGAGGTCCAAAGTCAAACGAATTTGAGTAGATTCTGTGATGAGATAAAATGTCTGGACAGATGTTTCATAGGGATATATGCATTCACATATGAAAGGGTATTAATAATTAGAGAATCAGGTTTGAACTATGGAAGGCAGCCTCTAAGAATGCCTCCAAAGATCCTTTGGTCTAGTTTTCCTCTGATAGCGACTACTTGAGTTTGGATTTGATATAATATTATCCTAATGAATAGAATACGGCAGTGGTGATATTAACCATCACTGCTGAGATTTGCTTTATGAGAAAGACCATGTTTTATTATTTTCAGTGTTCCCTCTTCTTACTATCCCCAGACTGTTTATTCTAGGGAAAACCAGGCATCTCATCTTAAAAAGGCACCCAGGCAGCCCATGGAGGGCCAGTCTGGTAAGGAAGTGGAATGTCTAAATGACAGCTATGGGGAACTGAGTCTGTGAGAATGAAACCATTCAGATGACATTGTAATCCTAGGCTGGCACTTATCTCCACTCAGTAAGAGATTTTGACCCTCAAACACTTCCAGATTCCTGACCCAGAGATACTATGAGATTATAAATGCTTGTTGTGTTAAACTGTTGTTGTGGGATGATTTGTCATATAGAAATACATAACTATTATAGTTTTCTGATGAATCAGCAACTCTGTCATCCTATGTATATAGATACCATGGAGCAACCAACGTCTCAAATGTGCTAAGCAAGTGAAAATGCAATAAAACTGAACAACAGGGATCAATTTTCAGTTAAATTTAAACACCTAAGAATAATTGTGTATTAATTACAGAGTTCAACCAATGGTATTAAGTAGAACAAGAAAATACTAAAAAGAATAAAATAGTAAGCTGTTCCTCGACAGTTTGGACAAGGGCTAATCAAGTCATTGTTTCTCATAGTGTCAGTTTCACTTCTACAGGTTTCCTTTTAGGTGCTCAGATAGTTGTCACAGACGGGAATAAGAAAGGGAGGAGATGGGGCCGGCACCCTGGCTCAACAGGCTAATCCTCCGCCTTGCGGCGCCGGCACACCGGGTTCTAGTCCCGGTCGGGGCGCCGGATTCTGTCCCAGTTGCCCCTCTTCCAGGCCAGCCCTCTGCTATGGCCCGGGAGTGCAGTGGAGGATGGCCCAGGTGCTTGGGCCCTGCACCCCATGGGAGACCAGGAAAAGCACCTAGCACCTGGCTCCTGCCATAGGATGAACGCGGTGCGCCGGCCGCAGCGCGCTGTCCGCGGCGGCCATTGGAGGATGAACCAATGGCAAAAGAAGACCTTTCTCTCTGTCTCTCTCTCTCACTGTCCACTCTGCCTGTCAAAATAAATAAATAAATAAATAAATAAATAAATAAATAAATAAATAAAGGGAGGAGATGTACAGTTCGGCACATGCTCACTCAGACTTATCTCTAATGGTAGAGCTAGAAATGTGCCATGGGATTCCAAATCCCATTAAGCTGGCATGTGTACCAATGCCATCTCACTTGTGAAAGTGATCAATTTAAGTTCATAATTGACAATAAAGATAGGGTTAACTGTCAAAAGGATCACATAAAAAAGACCAATGTCTGCTAATAATAACTGATAGAATTAAAAAGGAGAGAATGATCCAGCATGGGAAGGGATATACACAGCAGACTCATAGAATGACAAATGCCCTAAACAGCACTCTGGCCTCAGAATCAGCACTTAAGGCATTTGGATATGGCTAAAAAGCCCATGAGAGTTTCTCAGGCATGGAAAGCCAAGACACTATGACAAAAAAAAATATGACCTAAATGAAAAATCTCTGTGAATGAGATCCCAGCGGAAAGAACGGGCCATCAAAGAAGGAGGTACCTTTCTCTGAAGGGAGGAGAAAACTTCCATTTTGACTATGGCCTTGTCTAAATAAGATTGGAGTTGGCAAACTCAAGAGGCTTCCATATCCTTGGTATCTCATGACAAGAGCCTTGGGTGATTACTGACATCATAAATAAGAGTGTCAATTGTTAAATCAACAATGGGAGTCACTGTGCACTTATGTCCCATGTAGGATCTCTGTCCTTAATGTGTTGTATTATGCGAATTAATGGTAAAACAAGTATTCAAACAGTACTTTATACTTTATGTGTCTGTGTGGGAGCAAACTGTTGAAATTTTACTTAGTATATACTAAGCTGATATTCTGTATATAAAGGTAATTAAAAATGAATCTTAATGAAGAATGGGATGGGAGAGGGAGTAGGAGATGGGATGGTTTGAGGGTGGGAGGGAGGTTATGGGGGGAGAAGCCGCTATAATCCAAAAGTTGTACTGTCTAAATTTATATTTATTAAATAAAAGTTTTAGAAAAAAACAACTGAACAATAGAGATCCACAATGTAGATAATGCTGGGAATTAGAAATTCAGTCAATCAACAATTCCTTTTTCTTTTTTCTTTTCTTTTCTTTTTTTTTTTTTTTTTTGACAGGCAGAGTGGATAGTGAGAAAGAGAGACAGAGAGAAAGGTCTTCCTTTGCTGTTGGTTCACCCTCCAATGGCCGCCATGGCCGGCACACCGGGGCCAGCGCACTGCGCTGATCCCATGGCAGGAGCCAGGTGCTTCTCCTGGTCTCCCATAGGGTGCAGGGCCCAAGCACTTGGGCCATCCTCCACTGCACTCCCTGGCCACAGCAGAGAGCTGGACTGGAAGAGGAGCAACCGGGACAGAATCTGGCGCCCCGACCAGGACTAGAACCCGGTGTGCTATCGCCACAAGGCGGAGGATTAGCCTATTGAGCCGCAGCGCTGGCCGAACAATTCCTCTTCATCATATTAAGTCAGAAATGTTTTTTCTCCCCAAATTAACCTGCTATTTAGATATCACTATGTCATCTCCATTCATGACTTGTTATCTGGAATTAACAAAAGAAAAACTTTTGTGTAGCAGAGTAGGATCACCATAGTTACAACACTGGAAAGCTTTTTTTTTTTTTTAATTATTTTTCCTATGTATCTAATTTAAGGAGTTATCTTCATTTTAATAAAATAATTTTCATTCCATATTTTATTTGTAACCTTGGATACATCTTTATTTTATAACTACTTGTTACTTTCTTCATCTATTTACTATTATTTTATTAATAAGTCATTCTTAGTTAAATGATAGAGGGTTTTGCATGCATTTGGATTTGATAATGGCTATATGTACAGGTCCTAAGGAAGTTTTAATTTACTGTGTGTAATGATACAACAAATAATATAATTTTAACACTTTAGAATAAAATAATATATGTGTCTATGTATGTATATATGTGCATATGCTCAAATACAATGGTATATAGAAAAAAGAATCACTTGTTGTGTCAGTCTGAAGAGATAAATTGTAAATCTATGGAGTTTGGAAAAATGGAGTTTTTCCTACCAAAGAAAGAATTAAATTTTGAAATACTTTATAACATGGCATAAGTTATGGGAAGAAAGGGGCCAGGACATTTGGGTTCAGGATAGTGACAGCTATTATTTCATAAAGGGTCACTGGAGGAGGGGCACACATTTTGTGCAGTGGTTAAAGTACCATTTAACATACCTGCATCCTATATTGGATAACCGAGGTTTGAGTCCCATTTCCATTTCCAAGTCCAGCTTCTTTTTAATGTGTACTCTGGGAAGCAGCAAGTTACAACCCAAGTATTTGGGCCCCTACCACCCATGGGAGACAACCAGATGATGCTTCTCCTTCCTGACTTCAGCTTGGCCTAGACCTGGCTGTTGCAGGCATTTGGGAAATGAACCTATTTATGGGAGAGTTCTGTCCATTTGTCTGTCTCTGTCTCTCTTGCCTCTGTCTATCATTCACATAACTAAAAATTAATAATTTTTAAAAAAAATCATTGGGAAAGTGGAGGTTGAATAAATACTTAAGGTTTTTTGTTTGTGTGTTTTGGTTTTGGTTTTCCCAGTTTGATAAGGTGGGGGTTGGAGAGAAAGAGACAGTGAGAGCGTCTGTTTGCTAGTTCACTCACCAATGGCTCAAGTAAAGTCAGGAAGGCAGGAATTCTATCCAGACATCCCACACAGGTGGCAGGAAACCTCCCAGCGTCTGCATTTGCAGAAGCTGGAGTCGGGAGTGGAGCAGGTTATGGAACCCAGATAGTCTGATACGGGATGCAGGTGTCTTAACCTGCAGCACGACTATAGGCTCTTGAAGGCGCGCACTCTCTTGATGTTAACAGAGAGCGTTTTCACAGTAAAGGAGTCACAGTATAAATGCTCTCAGGCAGGCCGGGATGCTCTTGTAACTGCAGGAGGCAGCAAGCATGATAAATGCTGGCTTTTGAAGGTTTTTTTTTTTTGAGGACTTTGGATATAATTTATGTAAACAATTACTAGCTTTAAGCATAGTAGTTACATTATCAGATTTACATTTTTCAAAGATGTATACTTCTATTATTTTGAAAATAGACTAAAAGGGAAGTGGTAAATCTGAAGCAAGAAAATTTTTCAGAATTATCACTTATTGCAATAATAATTCAGCTAAAATAATCTTAACTGTGACTGCAGGCATAGAAGTAAAGGCAGTGAGAAGTGGAGTGAGTTGTGCATCCAGTAGGAGACACATCCAGTTTTCTGTGAGAGAGAAAGGGAAGGAAGCTATATGACTGTGAGGTTTGGAGGTGGAGAAACTGGTTAAAAGGATTGCTGTCAGCAAAGAGGTGTTAGGGTACTCCTTGGAGGGAAATGAGGGATTCTGTTCTGGACACATTGAGACTGCCTTGTCTTTCCAACATTCAAATGAAGCTGCCAGGTTGTCAAGTCATGTTGTATGGAGGAGTCAGGAGTTCAGCAAACAATCTGGAATAGACCCATAAATTCAGGATTCTTGATCATCTGGGTGATATTTGTATGCTAACACTAAGAGAACTTGTTGCACAAAACACGAATCTGAAAAAAAAAAAAAGTAGTAACGCAGACACATGAGGCGTTGCTGAGTTGTGAACAATGAGAGACTTGGCTGACCTCAGACCCAAGAATCATAACACTTTACAGGAAATCATTCCCATTCCCATTATTTCTTCCAGTTTACATCATTTTAGAACGTGTTTTAAAATCTGGAGTGCATTTGAACAAGGGTAGGGGACTCTGAAACTGTTCCTTTCACATTAGCACTTGGAAGTAACACAGCCATTATCAGGTTCAGGGTCCACATGAACTGAGAAGCTTTGTGCTTTCACTCCCCGGAAGGCCCCGACTTGGGGTCCATTCTCTGAGCTGATTACTGAGACTCAGCGAATGCTCTGATGAATGAGAGCTGCAACTCCCCAGTGATTATCGATTCCATCCAGCTCAGTGGACAGAAATAAGTACTCTGTAATTTGTTGTGACACGGAGTAGATGTGTTTATTTATTAAAGGAGGCTGGAATGGCAGTGTGCCACCTGGTCAGAGCAACTCTCCTTTTGGGGACAGCAAGAATTTCAGAGAGTGGCAAATTACATTGGCTACAGGAACTCCCTAAAAAAGGATGACGATGCAGTTTGAAAATATGACAGAAGCTAGAGAAGGAAATAGAATCAAATCCTCTGTTTGAGTTTTCTGCCCAGTTCTGCTGCAGGTGCCCTTTGGTCTTTGGGCAAGTTACCTAACATCTTAAGCTCGAGTTTTTCATCCCAGAGATGTGGATAATGATAGGAACCTCCAGGGTCATTATGAGCATACAAAAAATAGATGTGAATGTCTCTGAAAAAGTGTCAAGTGTTACAGACATATAAAAAAGATATTATTCGTGAATAGATATCCAATGCCTTTAATTTAGTGAAAATCAAGATTAAAAGAGTTGTTTTAACTTTAGGAACCTCTATGTTCCTTCAACATTTGTGGTTTCTGGAGTTTTGAATTTAATAATTTATTGAAGACTACCATGATATAATCAAATGTAATGAATTTGTAAATGATAATCAAAAATACTGAACATTGTGTAAGACTTCTCCTTGTAAAGATCATGTTATAAGAGGTTTACTGCAATAGGATTTAAGGCAAAATTTTCTTCCAGAAGATAAATGCATTGTCATAAAGATGAACAGTATCAATGAAATGATACTTTTAATAAGAAAGCTTTCATTGATTATAACAAAACACTTTAATGCATGTGTTTTTATTTTGATTGTCTATATCTAAGGTACACAGCAAGATGTTTTGATGTTCATATATGTAGGGAAATCATCCTTACATTCAGGCATATTAAAGTATTTGTTACTTGTGTAATTATCTTTGTGTGTGTGTATAAAAAGAACCTAAAGTCTACTGTCTTAATACATTTTCAGTATACAAGGCTGTTGTGCCCAGATCGTTGGACACCCAAACGCCGCCAGAGACTTGAACACAAGAGCAAGGTTTATTTTGGAATTACAAGCTGCTGCAGGGACCCGTTCTACTCTACCGCGCAGTGGAGGGCAGAGGAAGGCCCCAGCAGTGCCCGGGAGCCTCTTTTGAAGCCAGGTTATGCCATCCAGGGGTGTAGGGTAACAGTGGATTGGCTGGGGTCACCTCTGGTACTTCCTGATCCAAAGTGGTTGTTCCTGATTGGGTCAGACCCAGGGGATTTCCTTATGTGGTGAACCTAGCAAGCTGTTCTGTTGTAATGGGTTTCCCCAGAGTGAGGCTGCTTTTCCGGGAAGTCGGGCCTGCCTCTCCGAATGGAGGCACTTTTTCGAAACATAGTTACTCCGGCCCTTCAAAGGCAATATTATCAACTCTAGTCATCGTGCTGTAGATTAGATATCTAGACTATTCACCCCACGTAAGTACACATTCGTAAATGATTATTTCTATTTCCTTACTTCCCTAATGCTGGCAACCACTATTCTATTCTAGTCTTGATTGTTAGGTATTTGGATTTCATACATATGTGAGATCATAGGGTATTTATTTTTTCTGTTTCTGGCTTTCTTCACTTAGTGTGTATCATCTATTTTCATCCTTGTTATTCCAAATAGCAGAATCTCCTTTTCTGAGACTGAATAATATTTCATTGCGTGTATATACCCCAACTTAATTATCCGTTTAATCATAGAGAGACTGTTAGATTGCTTTTATATCTTTGCTAAGCTGTAATGAACATGGAAGCAAAGATATCTCTATGAGATGCAGATTTATTTTCCTTTGGGTGGATTTAGATATAGATAGGTATATACAGATATCTATATCTATCTATATATATACATGTATATGTATATATATGTGTGTGTGTATATATATATATAGAGAGAGAGAGAGAGAGAGAAAGAGAGAGAGAGAGAGAGAGAGAGAGAGAGAGAGCAATCTAGTCTAGAAGTTGGGATTTCCAGGTCATAAATTTCCAGGTCATGGCTATTAAGAGGGGAAAAGACAGTCTCTCTCCAACCCAGGGTGTTGAGAAAACAGCATAGCCAAATGCAGAACAATGAAGCTGCTTTTTTAAATTTCATAGTAGACACAAAAATCCACTCAAAATTAAATACCTAAACGTAAGACATCATATTGTCAAACCAGAAGAAAATGTAAGACAAAAGGTTCTTACTGTTGGCTTTGTCGATGATTTCTTATATATTACACCAAAATTGGAGCAACAAAAGCAAAAGTCAACAAGTGTTAGCTCATCAAACTGAAAACCTTCTGCATAGTAAAGGAAACAATCAACAACAAAAATGGTTAAATAAAATGTATAATAGACAGGTTGGGAAGAAATACTTGTAAGCTATGTAGTTGTTAAAGGGTTAATATCTGAAATTTATGAAGCCCAGGCCAGTTGCCACTTGGATTTCATCTTTGTGATATTTGAAGTACAAATTCCACTAGCCTGGTTAGATTTTGACATAAAGAATTGAGAGTTAATACATTTGTGTTGTTTTATGCTATTGTTTGTAACTGTATATATCAATGCAAAACTAATATTTGTCTCGTTGAAGGCGTTGAGTAAGTTGCAGTTCTATTTCCTGCTTTATGCAAACTGTCAATTTCTGTTTGCCATAGAGAATGGTAAATTAATCCATGCATGGCAGAGCTTTGAAAACCTTATGTCCAAATGTCTAGAATATATTTACTTACATACATGTGTTGTGGTATGATCACTTGTTCATGGCATAAGTATTTTCAGAGTCTCTCACTTCCCCTGGTAACATTAGATGTGAAATGTATCAGATATGATAGAACTGATATTTGCCTAGGGATAATTTTAATCCCATCTTTTCTTGCTGACTAAATAACCCAAGGAGTCAAAGCTCATATCATTCCAAGGTCATGTCAAGTACAATTATATTTTTTAAATAAACTAGTGCCTCTGGTAACTCCTATGAGACAACATTTCATCTCTCAATGACTGGAAATAAATGTGTTGCCTGGAGCTTCTCTGGAGTACTCGCTCTAATGGATGTATTTTTTAAAAGATTTATTTATTTACCTGAGAGGCATAGGCACAGAGGGAGAGACAGAGAGAAAGGTCTTCCATCTGCTGGTCTATGCTACAAATGACTATAATGGCTGGAACTGAGCCAATCCGAAAGCAGGAGCCAAGAGTTTCTTCTGGGTCTCCCATGTAGGGTCAGGGTCCCAAGCACTTGGGTGATTTTCCATTCCTTTCCCAGTCCATCAGCAGGGAGCTGGATCAGAAGTGGAGCAGCCAGGACTCGAACTACTGCCCATGTGAGATGCAGATGCTCAACCAGTACACCACAGTGCAGTCTCCTGGATGCACTCTCACAAGGCAGATGGAAGCTACCTTAATGTAATCTTACATAAAAAGGATTATTGCATCTCACCAGTTATCAAATCTAAGACTGTAATTACCAGAATACTATTAGTTCATTTATGGATGTGATTTTTAGAAAAATATATTGATTGTTAAAAAACAACACATTTATGTATTTATTTTCATTTTATTTGAGAGGCAGAGAAAGAGAGAGACAGACAAACCTTCCATTTGCTAATTCACTTCCTAAATGCCTGCAACAGCTTGGTCTGGGCAAGACTGAGGCCAGTAGTCAATCTGAGTTTCCTACATGGGTGCTAGTAACCTAGCTGTTGAGCCATCATCTTGTATCTCCCAGGAATCAGAAGCAGAGCAGGGACTTGAATTCAGGGACTCTGTTATGGGATGTAGCATCTTAACAACGTACCAAATGCCTGCCCTCAATAGAGATAGCGTTTTTAAAAATAAAAACATGACAACTAGTTTTAAAGTTGTATTGTCCAAGGATTAAGTGCATAGACGTCAAGAAAAATAATCCTTTAATGTAAATTATTATTTTATAAAATTGAGTGAATACTCTAGATTCTTTTAAATATCATTATTGCTACAAAAGTATCAAATAATATTCTTCCTGAGTGGAAAAATAACAATGATGATGACAGATAACATTTATTAATTGCTAATATGTGAAAGATATCGTTCTTCATGTCACTTATATATAAATAATGATGAACTATTTATCTACCATTTAACTTCCATTTTATTATAAGAAGACTGAAGGCAAGACAGATGAGACACTGCCTCAATGCTACACAAATACTAAATGGTAAATCTGGGATTTGTACCTGACTTGTAAGTCTCAAAAACTTTTGTCTGGACGGTTAGAGAAGGAAGCAGCTTGTTGTCTCCTTGGGTTAGCTCCTCTAACTACTGCCCTGAGAGTTTATTGTGCATGTGCCACTGTGCAGGACAAAGTGGAACAGCTGGGAGATAAAAGCTGCTTGTTTTTCTGTTTGATCTGTTTATTTGTCCATGTTCCATTTGTATTTAATAGGATGACCTTGAGCCCTGTTATCTGCAGAGCACTGAAACAAGGAGAGTGGGTAACCAATGGGAGGATGGATTTGAAGGACAGGGGAAGTTATGGAAAGAAATGACAGGATTTAGGACAAGCACTGATGAATGAGCCAATAGCACCACCTATTCCTCAGAGACCTAAGACAAGAATGTCAACTTGAGCATGAAGCATGTGCCTGGTGGCCAGAAATTTGATATCTGTTCATATTAGTTCAGCTTTTATTTAGGTAAAGAAAGAAGTATCAGCAACAATCAAAGTGGATTATGAAAGTTATGGGGTTTACAAAAAGGTTAATTTGCTTCAAATATTTTACTTATTTACTAAAAAGACAAAAACAAACAAAATAAACAATATAAAGTTCAGGCTTGCACGAATGTAGCATTGTGGTTGTGTGTATGCACCTGTGTGCAAGTGTGTATGTGTGTGTGTGTTATTAAAGCAGAGAAGACAATCTAGATTGGTTAGAGTTGAAGAGGTTACAGTCTAGCTCTGGGGTTAATAAAGGTAAAAGTACCAGCTAGAAAGCCTGGAAGGGACTGTGTAGCCAAAGATGAATAGAGAAAAAAAGATTTTGCTTGTGGCAAATTGCCCATAAAATATATAGTGTCTTATGTTTTGCTTATAAAGAACAGTAGGCATACAAGAATAAGTTTATTGGTATGCCAGAATGACAACACTTTAAGTAAGAGGATATTTCATTGATATTAATGTATTAGAGACAGCCTTTGTCTGTGTCCAGTACAATGTACTGAATGAACTCATAGACTGATGCTTTAAAGAAGGTAAAAGAATTCTGAAGTTGGAGTATGTGTCAGGCCTGCAAAATTCACTAGATGATTCTGCATATACTAGTTGGAGTAGGATGATGGAGACTGTGAATCAAGGCCCAGATTTGTAATCAAATGTGAAAAAGTAGACATGTCAGCTAGAAAGTCTTAAATGATGATGCAGTTGACATCAGCATCCAGAGAGGGAGCCTGTTTATAATTGCTGGTGAGAACCAAGATGTAAATGAACCCCCCATTCAATATAATACAATGTACATTGTGCTTATTTATCTTGGTAATTGTCTTCCTAGAAGTACATGAAATCCATGGTAGCAGAAAACACAAAATTGGACAGGGAGTTTTCCTTATTGTTAGAGTTTTGTCTGGAATAAAATTTGTGCTTGATAAATATCTGTTGAGTGAAAGCTAGATGAGGAACAGGCGTTTGCTGCAGCGATTAGGGTGCCACTTGGGATGCCCACATCCCACATCAGAGTGCCTGGTTTGCCTTCCATTTCCTCTGCTTCTTATCCAGCTTCCTGACTTCCTGATAATGCAGGGATGCAGCAGGTGATGGCTCAGGTATTCGAGCGCCTGCCACACACATGGGAGACTCATTGCAGTTCTGGGATCCTAGCTTCAGTCTGGCCCAGCCACAGCTGTTGCAGGTATTTGGGGGAGTGAACCAGTATATAGATCTCTCATTTGTGCGTGCTCTCTCTCCTGTGTGTGTGTGTGTGTGTGTGTGTGTCTGTGCATATGTGCATATTTTCTAACTTTCAAAAAATAAAAATAAATTAAAAAGATAAAATGGATGAATAAACAAAAGAATGATGAATAAAGTAGCTATTCTAGTGTGGTCCTCCAGTATTCAGGTGTTGAAACTTAATGTGAAGGTATTAACAGATGGGGCCAGGAAGAGCTGGGTAGGCCATGAGGGCGTGTCCCTCATGGATGGAATACAAGCCTTCATCAAAGGTTTCAGATATCACTGGCTCCAGTGCTCTTCACCCTTCCACCATGCCTTGCCTCCTGGGTGCAGTGACAAGGTGGCAGCTTTGGAATGAAAAGCAGCCCTCACCAGAAAACCCAACCTTACAATGAGTTTCCTTTAGGCATCACAGCCTCCAGAACTGTGAGTAAATACATTTCTGTTCTTGGTAAATGACCCAGTTTTAGATATTTTGTTTTAACCTCACAAAATGGACTAAGAAACATGGTCACAGGGAAATCAGCATGTTTGGTCTTGCTTTCTGGTACTAGGAGATGAACACAAAACAAACAGAAAAAGGCATAACAATATCATTTTAAAAAATTAAGGTTTCACTTATGGCAGGAAGCAAAAAGGGGTTTGGACTACTTGCATGAGAAAGTGAATGGGGTCAAAGAAAAGTGTTGGAAAGCAATGGCACAAAGCAGGTAAGGGCCAAATGGGTGGGGAATTTGGCCCGACGAGTGAGAAGTGATGTTAGCTTTCAATATGAGTAACCTAAAGTAAAACGCTGTGATCCATGTCAATTGGAGTCACAATAAGAAGCAGGTGGTATCTGGATTATTTCACTTGGCACAGTATCCTGCAGGTGCATCCGTATTGCTAAACACAACATGGTATGCTTTGTATTCATTTATTTGAAAGTCAGAGTTACACAAAGAGAGGCAGAGAAAGAGAGAGAAAGACAAAAAGTGTACACCAGGTGGCCCCAACTGCCAGAGCTGGGCTGAGCCAGAGCTAGGAATTGGGAGCTTCCTCTGGGTCTCCCATAGGAGTGGCAAGGACTCAAGAATTTGGGCAATGTTTTGCTGCTTTTCCCAGGCCGTTTGCTGGGTGTTGAACAAAACTGGAGCTGCCAGGACATGAACTGGCCCCCATGTGGGATGCTGGCATCGTGGGTGGCAGCTTTACTTGCTATGATACAACATCATCCCCAGGTCTAGTTTTTTTAAGGCTGAGTCATTATATTTATGTGTATACCACCATTTCTTTATCTATTCACCCATCAGTAGACATGTTGGTTGTTTGCATATCTTAGGATGGATGTAGGGTCTCTAAATCTTCTCTTGTGGGAAGTAGACACAATTACAAACCTGAGATTCTAATTTCATAATCTTATACAATTGTGCTGTACACATCTCCTTACCCAGAATGATAAAATGACCAAAGTTATGGCTCACAAAGATAAAATGGTACATTTTATATTCATGCTTTAACATTTCTATTGAAAAATTTGCTCTAAGATTTATTTAGATGTTTTCAACTTTTATGTTGGGTCATGAACAATGTGAAATTTTACTTGATTATTGGCTATATTTCAGGTAGCACAATATTTTTTAAAATATTCTAATATTCTTTTTATAATAATTACTGATTTGTTAATATTTTTAAGAATATGGCAGAGCTTAAAGTTTGGTTTAAATTCATTTGAAGTATTATCTGATTTGTGGCAACAATTTCAAAAGACTCTTAATAAAAGACTTGAGTACTTTTTTAAAGAGTTGAGAGTAAAGAATTTCAATGTAATTATAATTTTGCTATTGGCCAAATTTTCTCTTAATTTTCTATTACACATTTTCCCAGGCACCACATCCAAGGTTATCAAGCACTGAAAACTTGGGAGACCATTTGGGTTTTCCTGAATGTCATACAGTCCTGGTATAATGAAGTCTAAATCCCAGGTCCCAAGATTTTATGGCTATTAGCATTCTACTGAACTTGAGGAAGTTATATGAATTTTTGTGCCTTAATAAAATTGCATTGAAATAATATACTTTGTGAGAGAAATATACCTGATTCTGTTTTTAAAGATTTATTTGAAAGGCAGGGTTAGAGGGAGAAGGGGAGGGAGGAGAAAACAGAGAAATATTTCATCTCCTAGTTCACTCCCCAAATGGTGCCAATGGCCTAGGCTGACGAGGTTGAAGCCAGGAGCCAGGAGTTTGCAGGTCTCAGACATGGAGCAGGGGGCTAAGCACCTGGGTCGTACTCTGCTTTCTGAGGCACATTAGCGGGGAGCCAATTGGAAGTGGAGCAGCCAGGATTCAGATCAGCCAGCCTTCATAGGATGAAGGCTGTTATCAAAGCATGCATTATGTAGTAGTATCAGTGTTGTTGCTGAATATCATGCCTAACATCATCAATTGTGAATCAGACATTAGACAGGAGAAAACAGCAAATGGGAATACTCTCTCTGCTGCACCACGATCTTGTCCCCTATACCTGATTCTTATTCCATGCAAAGATCTACAAAATCCAATACTCAGTACAAGAAGGAAGATTTGTAGAGGTTGTAAACAGAATACTCACTCCTCAAAGTATTACCTGGAGACAGGTGAGGAATAGCTGGCTGTCTCATTGTCTTTTACTTTTGAGAGCCCAACAGTGCTTCCTATGATTGTTCAACATATTTATACAGTTTATTTTTACTATGAAACTGGTACTTTAGAAACAGAACTTTTCAAGGTTAGGAAGATTGAGCTTCTGGAGATCTGGTTAAGTCCATCTTCTTCCGCTTCCAATCCAGTTCCCTGACCATGTGCATGGGAAGCAGCAGATGATGGCTCAAGTGCAAGGGCCCCTACCATCCATGTAGGACACTCAGATTGAGCTCTGGTCTCCTTGCTTCAGCCTGAATCTGCCCCACGACCATTGCAGCCATGTGGGAAGTGAGCCAACAGATGGAAGATCTCCCTCTGTCTCTCCCTCTCCCTATCATTTCATCATTCAAATAAACAAATACATCTTATTTTTAAATATAAAAACTAAGAAAGAATGGACTTATGAGACTAGGTCAGATTTTGCAGAAACCAATGGCAGATAGACAACTAAATCATAAAAATTTGGACTAGAATAGTAAAAATTCTTCTAAAAGTAAATCCTGAATTAAATAAACCACTGAGAAATTACAGTAGAATAGGCAACGTCTAAGCCAAAATGGACTAGACCTATAATTAGGACAATTGATACAGTGTGTTAAAATAATAAAGAGTCTTCTCAAGCACAAGTGTAGAATTAACATGAAACAAATTTCAAAAATTCATCAGTCATTGAATCACTTGAAAATCGACAGGACTAAAGCATTTTGGTCCTGCTCTGGTCAACTGGCAGAAGCACTCGAGCTGGGAAACAATTCCCAACCACCTCAAGTGAACTGAGGAAATCATGGTTGCATACATATATTGGATTGTTCTGCGAATGGGTTTGGCGGCTGTTGTGCTGTTAATTTGCTCTTAACTCTAATTCATAATTTAATCTTTTCATATACAGTACTATGTTATCAAAGTATTCATTATATAGTAAAGTCAATGTTGTTGCTTAATAACATGCCTAAAATCATCAATTGTGAATCAGATATTAGACATGAGAAAACAGCAAATGGGAGTATTCTCTCTTTCTCTGCATCTCAAATGATAATAAGGACAAGAAAAGATATTATTCACTTTGTTGTTAAAATTGGGTACTCTACAAATTGCATAGGTAATACAGCAAGTTTTTAAAGAGCATTAATATAGAAATGCTTTTAATTTTGAAATCGTCATAAAAGTAAGCATGTAAGATGGGGAAATGAAATGGTTCCAAGATCCATGCTAGTGCCATCATTATTTTAAAAATTGTGCCCATTTGTTTCTCTGAAAATGTCTCTCCCACACTTTCTATTCATTCCAGTGGGGAAAAACAAGTTTTGAATCATATGAACTTTGAATATAACAAGACTACTTCAATAATTGATCTCTATCAGAAAATATAAATAATCTTTTTCAGTTTATCAGAGTGCTAATTTTAGCTACTCTCCATGAAATTCTACTAGAATCAATTTAAAGCAAAGGATTTATGAAAGCAAGCAGAACTTTTGTTTGTTGTAATTGTGCTGGTCTTTTTAGAAAGCAATTGGTTTAGTTATTATGAAAATCCTCAAATATTTATTACATTATTTTATATATATATATACACACACACACACACACATATATATATATATATATATATATATATATATATATATACGTATAAAATTAAAGCTTTATTTATTTGAAAGTCAGAGTTTCACACTCAGAAGGGGGTGGGGGTCTTCAATCTGCTGGTTCCCTCTCCAGTTGGCCGCAGCAGCCAGAGCTGCGCCGAAACGAAGCTAGAAGCCAGGAGCTTTCTCTGGGTTTCGCACATGGGTGCAGGGGCCCAAGGACTAGGGGCCGTCTTATAGTGCTTTCCCAGGCCATAGCAGAGAGTTGGATTGGAAGTGGAGCAGCTGGGACTTGAACTGGTGCCCGTATGGGATGCTGGCACTGCAGACAGCGGATTTACCCACTACGCTACGCATAGTAAATATTCTATATGGTTTATTATAAAGTTTCAAATGATGTAAAACATATTTATTTTAAAAAATATATCCCATCTATATTTCTTACCATTTTCTAATCGGTAGGCAGTATTGCTAATGATGCTGATTTCAATTGCAGATATTCTTTGAGTTATTTTCAAATATTTAATTATTTAAGCTTGTATAAAGAGCACTGTATTTTTACAAGGGTTCTTTAGCAGGGTTAGAAATATGAAGTTTAGGATGTTCCATTCTTGTCTTGATATAAAAGGGATCAATCACACTTAGATATTAGAATTATTGCAGTGTGATAATTAAATTTTATTGTAATTTTAATATGATTCATGACTCAGGTTTTCACTTTTATTCCTCCACATCAATACCTATCCTATTCTTTTCATTCAGAATATGGACCTCACTATACTGTTTTATATTTTTTAATATTAAGAAAAGAATTTTATGAGAAATTAAGTTAAATTGTTCGATTAACATGATGGAATCAAATTTCCCCTATTTTCAATAACTTAAGCATTATTTTATAATACATATTTGCTATCTGACCATATTTTGAAAGTTATCCATGAACAAAATCTATTAATTGAAAATACATAGCTATTCTTTCTCCATATACTCTTTCATTTTTCCTTTATCTTAATGTTTATAAAATTATTTGTTGAGACAGAGACAGTATAAAAGAATCCTCATCCGCTGATTTCATTACTCAGTTGCCTGCAATGTCCAGAGCCAGACTAAGGCCAGAGCCAGGAGCCATCCAGGTCTCCCACATGGAGGTCAGGCTCCAAGTCCTTGAGTCATTACCTGCTACTGCTCAAGATGAACACTGGAAAGAAGCTGGGATTAGGAGCCAGGGCCACGACTCAAATCCAGGCACTCAGATACTGGACGCAGGTGTCCACATCGAGGCCTAACTGCTATGCCCATCGTTTCACGCTTCTTCAGGTCTATTTATTTCCTTTCCTTTTTCCTCCCTTCCAACCCCACATTCCTCTTTTCATTAAGCACTTAAAAATCTTTACAAACACCGTAGTTCTACAGAAATACATTAAACTGACTTATATTTAATTTTAGCAGGTTTTTCAGTTTGAAAATAAAGTCTCATATGTATAAAGCAAAATCAGCATTAGAATATAAAAGTAACTTTTCTGTGTGAGAAGCATCAGAATAGCCTTGTCTGGTCTCTTCTGTTTCCACTCACAGAAACTGCTCCAGGGCTTCTGGGAAAACCACAAATTTCAGTTTCCAATGGCCCTGACTGTACTGTTGAACTTGGAGGGAGTGCCTTGATCCTCATTTCTTCTAGTAGATTCCCCGGGCCATGCGTCTGAACTTGCCTGTTCCTAGCAGCTCTTGATTGAACCTAGGGACCCCTTCGAGTAGCTGACACACTGAAAGCTGTTGGTTAACCCTAGGTTAACCCACAGTATGTCAAAGACCAGCATCAGCAACTTCCCACAAATGCTTGAATATCAGAGCATGCTATGCCGATGTTGTATCAAGTCTACAAGCTAACAAATTAGGACACATCAAGATCATGGAAACAGCTGTCACCTTGCCAGAAAATGACCACTTCCCATGGTTGCTTTCACATGTGAACCAGGCTAGGCTGTGTGCAGTGAGTTGATATTCAATCAAACACTAACCTAGGTGTTGTCATAGCAATATATTGTAGCCATGGTCAATATTTGCAATCAGTTGCCTTTAAGAGTTTCCCATAATGACCCTGGTGAGTCTTCTGAAATCATGTGAAAGGCAAAAACTGTTTTCTTTGAAGGAACATGAAATTCTGCCTCAAGACTGTAGCATCAGCTCCCATCTAGGAGATTCCAGTCTGTGGGTGCATCCTACCAATTTCAGACTTGCCTGCCTGCACAATCACTTAAGCCAATTCTTTGAAATCAATCTCTCCTTTTACAGATAAAGGTATCAATAAAGATGACATAAATATAGAAACATATCCTACTATTTCTGTTTATTTGGAGCCTTCAAGCTAGCACAATGCTATTTACACAGCACTCACTAAAAGCAATTCTCCTTTGTGGCAAAGCTAGTTTTTTTAACTGGGATCATCTGGGGTTATTTTTTTAAAATTTTAAGTAGAATATAATCTGATAAAAGGATAACAGTCATAAAATAAAACTGAATTTGCCTTCAAGTTTGTATTTTTTCCATATAATCCAGAGATTGTATAATATGCTTTGAACACAGCATATAACAATTCACACGATAAGAATAAGAATCTCACATGTTATCTGCTGCCATTTTATTTTTATTCTATTGTGCTGCACTTTTGCCCTACATATTTTAATTTTCTGATGCATAAATTTTTGTACTATATCCTGAGGTATTCTTGCTACTTATATTTGATCTATAGTGATTTTTAAAACTGTATTATGGTTTATTTGAAAGGAATTGGGAGAAACAGAGAGAAAGAGAAAAAGAAAAACAAAAAAAGAGCTTCTATCTATTCTCACTCTCCAAATGCCTGCAACAGCCCAGGCTGGGCCAGGCTAAAGACAAGAGCTGGGAAGTTGGCAGGCGCCACGGCTCACTAGGCTAATCCTCTGCCTAAGGCACCGGTACTCTGAGTTCTAATCCCGGTTGGGGTGCCAGATTCTGTCCTAGTTGTTCCTCTTCCAGTCCAGCTCTCTGCTGAAGCCCAGAAAGGCAGTGGAGGATGGCCCAAGTGCTTGGGCTCTGCACCCCATGGGAGACCAGAAGAAGCACCTGGCTCCTGGCTTCGGATCAGCGCAGCAGTGGCCATAACGGCCATCTGGGGGTGAACCAACGGAAGGAAGACCTTTCTCTCTGTCTCTCTCTCTCCCTAATTCTGCCTGTCAAAAAAAAGAGAGAGAGAGAGAGCTGGGAAGTCCACCTGATTCTCCCATGTGGGTAGCAGAGACTCAAGCTCTTGGGCCTCCCAGGATGAACATTTCTAGGCAATCGAATCTAACCAGACATGGGAGTTGATTCCACCACTCTGATATGCTATAGCTTAACCCACTATACCAGTCACCCACTCCTGATTTATAGTTCTTAAAATCAGTCCTTTACTTTCAAAAGGAATCAATCTATCTTCTGTGTCAAGTTTAATAATACTATAGTGCTATTTGTGAGGCTGTGTTAAGAATGATACTTAGTCTGTGTTCCTGACCAGTAGGGATAGCTGATGTCTTTGATATTTACCATGGGTGTGAATGGGAAGGGCAGCTGGGAGGTCTGATCAATATGATGATGGTAGACACATTCACATTGCCAGACTCAGCCTCACCTCTGAGCTCTACACTGATATCCAAATAAAGAATTTCTGGATGACTTCTTTGAAATTGCATCACTATTCATCTGATCATCTATTCTTTTTTATATAGACATATTTATTTATGTGAAAGGCAAAATGGGTGATGGAGAGACAGAGAGAGAGAGAGAGAGAGAGAGAGAGGGAGAGAGAGAGAGAGAGAGATTGAGAGAGATTGAGAATCCATCCCCTGGTTCATTCCCCAAATGACTGCAATGGTGCAATGGCCAAGGCCAAGCTAGGCTTAAACCAGGAGCCAGGAACTGCATCTGGATCTCCATGTGAGTGAAAGAGACCCAAGTACTTAGCCATATTTTACTATCTTCTAGGCACTTTTAACAGAGAGCTGGGTTGAAAGTAGAGCAGCTGGGCATCCAATAGCTGTTCCTTACAGATGCTGGTGTCGCAGACCAAGTTTAACCTGCTGTGCCAGAACTCTGGCCCTGATCTGATCATCTGAACCAGAAAATAGAGTCATCTCAAACTTCTTTCCCTTTAATCTAGCGGACACTGAATCTTGGCAATTCTGCTTCTTAAACATTTATTTCATCTCTTATATGCAGCCTTGGGTACATTCCTAACACAATCCTTAATTATAAGGGACTTTATGACTGCAGCTACTCGATGCATCTCATAAAAACAAATGTTCAGAATTGCCTTTGTGTGTCTGGTGACTAAACAGTGTAAGACTGTGAGCGAGTTGGCAAATAAATATTTGACAAATATCTGAACATCCCTTATAAAGGCTTTCCCACCCTCACAAGATAAAGTGTCAATCACCTTCCACTTCTCTTTGCATTCTGCCTCCTCCTTTGTACTTTGCACAAAGTACACTTGCAACACTTGTTTGCATTGTTTGTCAGGGTTTTGGTTTTGAAAATCAGAGTTACAGAGAGAAAGGGAGAACTACAGAGATACAGAAAGATCTCCCATCTACTGTTCCTCCCTAGATGGTCATAATGGCCAGGGCTGGTCCAAGCTGAAGCAAAAAGCCAGCGGCTTTATCTGGGTCTCCAATGTTGGTATGGGGTCCAAGCACTTGGGCCATCTTCCCCTGCTTTCCCAGTCACATTAGCAGGGAGCTAGATTGGAAATGGAGCAGCCAGGACATGAACTGGTGCCCACATGGGATGTCGGTGTTGTAGGTGTGGCTTTACCTGCCTTGCCATAATGCTGGTCCCTTGTCAGGGTTATTCCCTCATAGTAGCACCTGTTAAGTTATGCATGGAAACTATATTCCAAAACATCTAATGTTCAGTATAGCTCCTGTGTTCATTGTCCCAACAGTTCTGCTTATAGGAACCAAGGAAAGAACTCTGGGCAGGAGCTGTGGTCTGGGCTCCAGATTCTTCTGCAGCACAGAGAGTGAGTACCACCTTTTAAAATGGATTTTATTAAGAATTCCATATGGGTGTTCTGGGTCAGACAGGTTCATCATCAATATTTAAACTATAATTGCAGTGGTCTCTGTTGCCCAGTTATTATGCTTGGAGGGTAAGCCAGGTGAAAGACTTGTGTCCATGCATGGCTACACACAAGACAGGAGAACAATGAAAATAATTGCCTTGCTCCACCTGCAGGTGGGAGAAGGAGGAAGGTGTCTTCCCTCTTATACAAGGAGACACAAAAACCTGTGTCCCATGAGGTGAAAAGGACCTTGGGTTCTCAGGCTAACAATTTGGCAAATGAATGAGTTTTTCCAATGGCAGATGCACCCTGGTATTACTGGATTTTGTACCTAGAGATGCCTCCAAGGTTCTGTGCATCATTTTCTTTCTTTTTATTTTTTTTTTTTTGACAGGCAGAGTGGACAGTGAGAGAGAGAGAGACAGAAAGAAAGGTCTTCCTTTTTGTCATTGGTTCACCCTCCAATGGCTGCTGCGACCAGCGCGCTGTGGCCTGCGCACCACGCTGATCCGAAAGCAGTAGCCAGGTGCTTATCTTGGTCTCCCATAGGGTGCAGGGCCCAAGCACTTGGGCCATCCTTCACTGCACTCCCTGGCCATAGCAGAGAGCTGGCCTGGAAGAGGGGCAACCGGGATAGAATCAAGCACCCCGACCGGGGCTAGAACCCGGTGTGCAGGTGCCGCAAGGTGGAGGATTAGCCTGTTGAGCCGTGGCACTGGCCGCATCATTTTCCCTTGAAGTAGAAACACACACAACTGGAAACAAGCAATTCTTTTTTTGGCTATCTCAGCAGGTGAATATCACTCTCTCAATGCATGCTCTGAGCCCAGGGTCTTATGCTTCTTGGCCACATGGCTGCAATAAAATTTCAAGATCCAGTCCCCCAAATAAAGTGGTTCTGAGGAACTATACCTAGATATGTGGGCATGAACTCACTGAATCAAAATATCAGAGCATTAAGGCCTGTGGAGCGAATTAGAGCAAAATAGGAATTTCTGGGGAGAAGAGAGGTGTCAGTACAACTTTACAAATGTAGATTTAAGCAATCACACAATGGTGGTGAGCAGTCACGTGTTAGGAATAAAGGAAAAATTATTTTAGCATCAGAATATTATGAAATTTTAATGACCCAATATACTCTCCTAAAAATTATTTCTGACAGATGAAAAATCTTAGATAAAACATAAGTAAATCAAATATAGTGCTACATTATAAGGATTATGCATGATTACTTAGAGTGTTTTATTCTAGTAATGGCTACAAGACAGTTGAAATATTAAATCTATATAATTACGTACAATAATTCAGAGTTGAAAAGAACTTCCATTACCACTATTTTTTAACAAACCAATTATAAATATTCAGTAATAAAAAACTTAGTGTACATTAGTACCACAAGAATAAGGAAAATGTGTGGAACAAATTGTAAAACTCAGAAATAAATTGCTCTGTGCATGTGTGTGTATATGTGTACACCTAGGATAAGTATAGATTTATGTTTAATTTGGTAGGGGAGGCTAGATCAAAGCGTAAGTATAGCAGGAGAATTACCTGTATGAAGCAAATAAAGACAAAGTATCATAGGGGAGTACATATAACAAAATTTAAGCTGAAATAAAAAATTTCAACATAAAATAAGTTAAATTCTTTAAAAAAATAAGAAATTATTGGTGAATGTTTATCTGTACTGATGAAGGCATCAAAGACCAAACATGGAAAACAACGCAAAGTGCTATCACAAGCCAATGGCAGTTTGGGAAGAATATGTGTGATACAGGTGAGAAAGGAATATTAAACATTTATATTGTTTAGGGGCAGATGTTGTAGCTCCAAGGATTAAGCTGCTACTGTGGACACCTGTATCCCTTGTCAGATTGCTTGTTTGATCCTGGCTACTCTGTTCCCAATCCAGCTTCCTTCTACTCCTTTCTAGAGTCAGCAGATAATGACTCTGTGCTTGGACACTGACACCCATGTAGGAGACCCATGGAGTTCTTGGCTCCTGGCTAGGGCCTGGCCCAGCCCTGGCTATTGTGAGCATTTGGGGATGAACCAGCAGATGGAAAATCTCTCTTCTCTGTCTTTCTCTGTGTCTATGTTTGTTTTTATCATGACGTGCCTTTGAGTAGATTAAAATAAATAACAGTAACTTAAAATATATAGATAAGACAAATAGAAAAATTGAAACAGTAGCAAAACAGTAACTGGAAAAGCTGAGAAAGCATAAACAGATATTTCAGAAATAAAAAATAAGTTGATCCATAAAGTAAATGAAAATAAAAATTAGATATGATTCTCCTCTAAAGTAATAATGATAATGGAAAAAAATCATCATCATTGTTAAAATCCCCACCTTTGCAATCATTCATAAATTGGGCAGTTTACCACACTGTTGATGAGAAAACAAACAGGAATGAAATTCTGCATATGATTCCAGTTGCATATCAAAAGTTGAGGAAGTTCACATTCTTCAATTCCACATCTTGAGAAGCCTTCTCTGTATACAACCAAGATTTCAACAGAGATGTAAGCAAACTACCTGGCAATAAACCTATAATAAAATTTTATATATTCAGTGCAAAACCACAAAGCCATTAACCACCCTGTGTTTGCAGAAAATTGCCTCCTTGAAAAATGAAGGGAAAATAAAAGCTGGTTACAAGTTATGGATTTAATTTTCACTGGAAAATAAAAATTATTTCCAAAAGAATTAGAGCAGACTGTGGTTGTGGATGGTAAGTTTATGTCTGTTTCAGGTTGCTTATCTCTCTTCCCACGCCTCTCCCTTCTCCCTGTCTTCCTTTTCCTGTTCTCTGATATTCAGGTCCCAAACTGCCTGTTCTTTCTTCTCCTCTCCTCTCCCTCCCTTCATCCATCTTTCAGTCTGTTTCTTTTCTTGATTACCTGTTATTGTATATGGTACCTTGCATAATTTTTTTTATATAAAGCTTTTATTTAAAGAATATAAATTTCCAAAGAACAGCTTATGGATCACAATGGCTCCCCCCCCCACAACTTCTCTCCCTCCCCCTACCTTCCCCTTTCCCGCTCCCTCTCCCCTTCTGTTCACATCAAGATTCATTTTCAATTCTCTTTATACACAGAAGATCAATTTAGTACATATTACGTAAAGATTTCAACGGTTTGCCCTCGCATAGAGACACAAAATGATAATACTGTTGGAGTGCTAGCTATAGTATTAATTCACAATGTACAGCACATTAAGGACAGAGATCCTACATGATTTTTTTTTTTTAAATTGATTAATTGTCTATGCAATTTCCAGTTTAACACCAAGATTTTTTAATCATTTGCAATTATCTTTATATACAGAAGATCGATTCAATATATACTATGTAAAGATTTCATCAGTTTGCACCCACTCAGAAACACAAAGTGTAAAAATACTGTTTCAGTACTAGTAATAGCATTATTTCACATTGGATAACACATTAAGGACAGATCCCTCATGAGACGTAAGTACACAGTGACTCCTGATGTTGATTTAACAATTTGACACTCTTGTTTATGGCGTCAGTAATCTCCCTAGGCTCTGGTCATGAGTTGCTGAGGCTATGGAAGCCTTTAGGGTTCATGGACTTCGATCTTATTCCGACAGGGTCATAGTCAAAGTGGAAGTTCTCTCCTCCCTTCAGAGAAAGGTACCTCCTTCTTTGATGGCCCCGTTCTTTCCACTGGGATCTCACTCGCAGAGATCTTTCATTTAGGTCTTCTGTTTTTTCCAGAATGTCTTGGCTTTCCATGCCTAAACTATTCTCATGGGCTCTTCAGCCAGATCCGAATGCCTTAAGGGCTGATTCTGAGGCCAGAGTGCTATTTAGGACATCTGCCATTCTATGAGTCTGCTGTGTATCCTGCTTCCCATGTTGGATCATTCTCTCCCTTTTTCATTCTATCAGTTAGTATTAGCAGACACTAGTCTTGCTTGTGCGATCCCTTTGACTCTTAGACCTATCAGTGTGATCAATTGTGAGCTGAAATTGATCACTTGGACTAATAAGGCACAATTTTTTAAAGGTTTTATTGATTTATTTGAGACATAAATTTACAGACAAAGATGAGGAGAAACAGAGAAAGGTTGTCCATCTGCTGGTTCACTCCCCAAATGGCCACAATGGCAGGAGCTGAGCCCATGCAAAGCCAGGAGCTTCTTCAAGGTCTCCCACACGTATGCTGGGGGCCAAATGCCTGGACTATCTTTGGTAGCATTCCCAGGCCATAGCAGAGAGCTGGATTCCAAGAGGAGCAGCCTGGACACAAACCAGTGCCTATGCTGGATGTCAGCTAGCCTACTGCACCACAGCACTGGCCCCAAAGCACAATTTTTAAATGAAACAATCTTTGCAGTATTATTGAACATCATAGGGAGAACATCAAAATATATTTTAAAATAAGCCTCTTCCTGTAACAGCAGTCATGCATTTAAGAACTTTCCAGTCTGAGTTTAAATGACTTAACAAAACACTGTAGGTATTACCTTTCTTTCTTTGAGCCTTTGGATTTTGTTTATATCTATTCATGGTAGGAAAAAGGTTATTTTCAAACTGAGCCTGTATGTATATGACATACTGTAGTAGGTAAAGGAAGGAGAAATCTTCTCATAGGCTGTGACATTTAAGGACGTTCACGTCCTTAAGAAAAAAATAAAAAATGCCATGACCTTACGGACATATGTACCTGCATAGTAAGAGATGCATATGTGTGTGTGTGCACACACATACCCTACTCCCCATGGCCATTTTATGTTATTGTCTCAAATAATCACTTAGGATAAAGAATTATGTAGACACAGATGAATAGCATTGCATCTGTATGAGTCTGATGCAGAAATGAATTGCATTTCAATGTTTATAGCACAAAAGTCTTAAGTTTCTGACTACTTCATCAATCCCCAGGACTTAACTTGGTTAGTAAATACATCACTGAAGATGAACAAAAATAATCTGTAGAGTTTGGAGATAAGAATATAGTTTATAGGTTTAAATAAAATGAACCTTTTAACACTAAAAATAGATGTGAGAGAATATTCTTCTCAACTTTCACAATTCACCCCTTGTCTGTTTTCATTATTCATACTTTCCTGCTGTCTTCTCCGATTCTCTTTGTAAATCAGCACTGCAAAAGAATATTCCTGAACCACCCAAATTATTTTTTAAAAATGAGATTCATATTAATTTTTCAGTGGAAATATTTTGAATATGAAATTCAACTGTAAAACAACCATTTCACCTTCACTGGGAACTTCCATAGTTCACTAATAATATTCATTTCATTATGTAGTTTTCATAGTAAAGAACATTATTCCATACACAAATGACACTGATACCTCACATGTGGTTTAGCCTCTTGATTCTCATCCTAGATTTAAGCCCTTAAAATGTGTCAGCTGCGATGAGTTCTAGTATGAAAACACCCTACACACATATATGCGCACACCTGCCCAGCCACCTACTTGACAGGAGAGCTGACATGCTTAACATGCAGGCAACAGCTCAAATCTGTTTTCCTGATTTTAAAATTACCAGGTAAAGCTAGAAACTTGCCATGGGAGTCCAAATCCCATTAAGCTGGGTGCTACCAATGCCACCTCACATGTTAAAGGGATCATATTATGTTCATGACTGATCATAAAGATAGGGATAAGTGTCAAAGGGATCACATATATAAGACCAAGTGTCTGGTAATAACAATAGATAGAATTAAAAAGGAAAGAATGATCCAACATGGGAAGCAGGCCACATAGCAGACTCACGGAATGACAAATGCCCTAAACAGCACTCTGACCTCAAAATCAGGCCTTAAGGCATTTGGATCTGGTTGAAAAGCCAATGAGATCATTTCAGGCATGGAAAGCCAAGACACTCTGGCAGAAAATGATCTACATGAAAGATCTCTGTGAGTGAGACCCTGGTGGAAAGAAGGGGCCATCAAAGAAGGGAGGAGAGAACTTCCACTTTGATTATGGCCCTATCTAAATACAGAGTTTGTGGACTCAAAAGGCTTCCATAGGCTTGGCAGCTCACGACAAGAGCCTCGGGTGGTCACTGACATCATAAATAAGAGTGTCAATTGTTAAATCAACTAGAGAGTCACTGTGCAATTGCATCCTATGTAGGACCTCTGTGCCTAGTGAGTTGTACTATGAGAACTAACAGTAAAACTTGTCTTCAAACAGTACTTTATACTTTGTGTGTTTGTGTGGGTGCAAACTGTTGAAATCTTTACTGAGTACAGAGTTGGTCTTCTGCATATAAAGATAATTAATAATGAAGAATGGGATAGGAGAGGGAGTAAGAGGTAGGACAGAAGTGGGGGTAGGAATGAACTACTATATTCTTAAAGCTGTACCTATTAAATTGTATTCATTAAATAAAAGCTTTCTAAAAAAACTGGATCAAAAATATTTGAGGGGTCTGCTGCCTCTGCTTGTGGTGCCAGTATCCCACATGGGTGCTGGTTCTAGCCACAGCTATTCCTCTTCTGATTCGGCTCTCTGCTATGGCCTGGGAAGATGTAGAAGATGGCCCAGTTGCTTGGGCCCCTGCATCCACTGGCACCTGGCTTCAGGTTGGCTCATCTCCAGTCACTGAGGCCATCTGGGGAATGAGCCAGCAAATAGAAGACCTTTCTCTCTTTCCCTCCTTCTCTCTCTCTGTAACTCTACCTCTAAAATAAAGAAAAAAGAAAAGGAAAGAAAAAAAATCTTGCCATAGTTGATGCACATGAAGTCCTCAAAAAAAAATAAGTTGCTGAATCCACATGTTGTTCTTAAAACATAGGCTAGAAAAGGATTTATTCTGTTGTTATATACAAATTGGAACATGACATAAAATCATGGGAAGATGTCTTCTACCACACCCTGTAGTGTATAAATCATCCTTTCATTCAGTCACCTGGACACAACATAATTGTGTATTTCAGTTAAAGGAAAGGTACTATTTCATTAAGGAGTGAACCTCAGACAATAAACAAGCACAGATGTCTAAAGAATGAACTCCATGATGCTGAAATTCATATGGAGACACAGGAGACCTCGAATAGCTAAAGCAATCTTGTACAACAAATCAAAGCCAGAGGCATCACAATACCAGATTTCAGGACATACTACAGGGCAGTAGTTATCAAAACAGCGTGGTACTGGTACAGAAACAGATGGATAGACCAATGGAACAGAATAGAAACACCAGAAATCAATCCAAACATCTACAGCCAACTTATATTTGATCAAGAATCCAAAACCAATCCCTGGAGTAAGGACAGTCTGTTTAATAAATGGTGCTGGGAAAACTGGATTTCCATGTGCAGAATCATGAAGCAAGATCCCTACCTTTCACCTTACACAAAAATTCATTCAACATGGATTAAAAATTTAAACCTACGACCCGACACCATCAAATTATTAGAGAGCATAGGAGAAACCCTGCAAGACATAGGTACTGGCAAAGACTTCTTGGAAAAGACCCCAGAAGCACAGGCAGTCAAAGCCAAAATTAACTACTGAGATTGCATCAAACTGAGAAGTTTCTGTACTGCAAAAGAAACAGTCAGGAAAGTGAATAGGAAACCGACAGAATGGGAAAATTTATTTGCCAACTATGCAACAGATAAAGGGGTGATAACCAGAATCTACAAAGAAATTAAGAAACTCCACAACATCAAAACAAACAACCCACTTAAGAGATGGGCCAAGGACCTCAATAGACATTTTTCCAAAGAGGAAATCCAAATGGCCAACAGACACATGAAAAAATGTTCAAGATCCCTAGCAATCAGGGAAATGCAAATCAAAACCACAATGAGGTTTCACCTCACCCCGGTGAGAATGGCTCACATTCAGAAATCCACCAACAATAGATGCTGGAGAGGATGTGGGGAAAAAGGGACACTAATCCACTGTTGGTGGGAATGCAAACTGGTGAAGCCACTATGGAAGTCAGTCTGGAGATTCCTCAGAAACCTGAATATAACCCTACCATTCAACCCAGCCATCCCACTCCTTGGAATTTACCCAAAGGAAATTAAATGGGCAAACAAAAAAGCCGTCTGCACAGTAATGTTTATCGCGGCTCAATTCACAATAGCTAAGACTTGGAACCAACCCAAATGCCCATCAACAGTAGACTGGATTAGGAAATTATGGGACATGTACTCTACAGAATACTATACAGCAGTCAAAAACAATGAAATCCGGTCATTTGCAACAAAATGGAGGAATCTGGAAAACATCATGCTGAGTGAATTAAGCCAGTCCCAAAGAGACAAATATCATTTGTTTCCCTTGATTGGTGACAACTAACCAAGCACCAAAAAGGAAACCTGGTGAAGTGAAATGGACACTGTGAGAAACAGTGACTTGATCAGCTCTTGTGCTGACTGTTGTTGTACAATGTAATACTTTATCCATGGTATTTTTTTTTTCATCCTAGTACTAGTGGTTGAACTCTGTAATTAACACACAATTATTCGTAGGCGTTTAAATTTAACTGAAAGTGATCCCTGTTAAATATAAGAGTGGGAATAAGAGAGGGAGGAGATGTACAATTTGGGACATGCTCAATCGGAACTGCCCCAAATGATGGAGTTAGAATTGTGCCTGGGGATTCCAATACAATCCCATCAAGGTGGAATGTACCAATGCCATCTCACTAGTCCAAGTGATCAATTTCAGCTCACAATTGATCACACTGATAGGTCTAAGAGTCAAAGGGATCGCACAAGCAAGACTAGTGTCTGCTAATACTAACCGATAGAAACTTTAAAATATTTTAAATAATATTTTTTAAATACAGCTAAACAGAGACAAAAGAAACAACAGGAATCAGAGACAGAATGAGTAGAAGAGAGAGAGAGAGAGAGAGAGAGAGAATGAATCAGAAAAAGAGAAAGAGAGAGAGAGAGCGAGCGAGCGAGCTCTGAGTACTCTTCAAGTGCTTACAGTGTCCAGAGCTAGGCTGGATACAAATCCAGGAGAGAGAAACTCCATCCAAGTCTCCCATGTGCGTGGCAAAAATCCAGTCATTTGAGCCATTGCCACTGCTTCCTAGGGTCTGCATCAGTATGAGCTTGGATTAGCAGAAGTCTAGAATAAAAATTAGTATTTTAAGTGCTAGGTTAAATACTCTTTCCCAGAGAAATATCTTTGCATGAAAAATGTATGTGCATGATTTTTTTTTCATTCCACACTGTAGTGATTGCATTTGCTTTGGGCAAGCCATAGCCCACACATTTTATCACGCTTCTGAAAAGACTTTGCAGATATATTTTCTGAGAGATAACCTGACAACCACATGATACACACTACTTCCTTGTCTTACCCCGTGTCAAAACCAAGAACACCTGCATTCACTATTAATTAGGATAATAAATATTCTGATTTTAAAATAAGGGATATGAGACAAAACAAGTTTTCATTTATAACATGTCTAACAGTTGATGATGTTGGAAAAAACAGACAATCCAAACCTATCTTCTGCAATTCCAGCCAGGTACTCAATTCTCTAGAACACAGACTAAGCAAAATTCCATAGAAGTGGTCTCAGGAAATATGAATGAATGACAGAAGTTGAAATGCAATTTAAAATGCCAATATTGTAGCTATAATTGACAGAAAAGAGGAGAGAGAACAACTCAAGTAGAAGCTAAAAAACATCAATACCATTGAATGAAATACTGGCAGTGTTGTCTGATTGATCTTGAGCCTAATTTACTCTTCAGTAAAGGGAGACTCAAACTAGAGCCATACTTATTGTTTGCATTTACATATATTCAACACCAAGAGTACACAGTAACATTCTAGGCATTATGTAAATCACAGGTTTCTAAAATGTTAACCCTACTCACAGATGTGAGAGGGGGTATGCATTAATAACATTAATTCATTTATGTATTTATGAGCCCAGATATATGTACCACTTAATATGTATGAAGCACAGTGCCTTGTCCTGGAGATACATCAGTGAACAAGAGACAGTCCTTGTCTTTGTTAGGCTTTTGTTGATGTGAGTTTGTGTGTATGTATGTATATTTATACATGTATGCAAACATGCTCTCTGCTAGTTGGGGATGAGAGGACATGAACAATATGCCACTTATGGTTACAAAGGAAGGGATGAAATATTTTTAGTCCTCAGTTGTTGGCACAAGAAACAATTTTGAGCAAGTATATGTCATGATTATTGATAACTATAGAAATACAATTCTGGAGACGTATCATGACGGCATGGTAGAGAATGGCAAATAAAAGTTAGGATAAAGCCAAGATAGCAGATTGTGAATCCTGAGTTTCAAACAGGGGCAGAGTTGTGTCAAGAGACACAGAGAATATTTGATGTTATCTTTCTTGAATCTGGACACCAACAGTAATGCAACTAAGGAATCAATTCAAGGAGTTTTCTACTAACTACATTATTTTTATCTCCTTCCTAACATGAACTGATGTAGTCTGTGTTCTCTGAAAGATTTATACTTGTGGAACAAAGATAGAGAAATTATCAGGAAAGAAAGTTAACTACTTGTTATTTTCCAGAAAGACAAAATGAGATATGCACTAAGTAGAAGTTGCTAGATCTAATCAGTCAACTATTATCAGTTGCATCTAAAGAAATTTTAATAGAATCATGAATTATGTATAAAATAAAACCTATTTCTCCTTCTTTGTGAGTATTCCATCACATTCTAACCATTACTAATTTTTGTTTCATAATAGGGATTCAAAATAATTTTTGCATGAAAGAAGTAGTAATTCAATAGAATATAACTAAGAATTAGATTGGATACAAAAGGCAGAAAGAATAATGCAACATAAAATTTCTAACACAATACCGCAAGTAAAAGTATTATTAAATAAAAAGTATAGGTAGGTCTCTAGCCCCTCGTGGTTATTTGAGGTTGAGAAAGGTTGTTTAGGAGACTAGATAAACTTGACTATAAACACAGCTAGAGGAGAAAGAAAAATGGGGAGTGAACTGAGGAGAGATGGGGTGTGAGAGAAAGGAGGAAAGAATTGAGAGGAGTAGGCACAGGATGAAATGAAGGTATCGTAAGTAGAAAACAGAAAATTATCTGTTATTTTTATGTCGTGTTATACTGAATATAATAAGCAAGAAACCCCAGCTTCTGAAACTTTAAAAACATTTTAGCATTATTAAGTTTATAGTCAAATAACAGATATAGTTTAAAGCTAATCAGGTCAATCACACCTCCCAGCTATGTAGCCAGGGAAATCAGTAAATTTCTCATAAGGGAATTTTTAGTGACAAGAACGATAGCCTTCAGGTAGACCCCATTTGTTTCTATTGCTTCTGCAGTGCTGGAAAAGGTGATTTTGAGATTGTTTACAGTCCTACGTTTTCATGATTCAGTGACTCATTTAAGCCATCAGCACTTACCATATAACAATAACTCAATAGAATCATAAAAATTTGCTCCCCAGGTTATAATCAATTTATGTGAAATGTAGTATTTAAAATAGCTTTTAATGTTATTATGAGATACACATTATTAATTAGACATTGCTTATACTTTATTTGAACCCAAATAATACATTGTCAAATTATCATTCAGTACGATGTATGGTTTCTTATCAGTTGCTTGCCTTGTTAGTGCTCTCAAATTATTACACTTCACTTGTGAAGTAATATACATAGTATATGCTATAAAGTCAGAAATGAAGTTATAGAATACATTATTTTATTTAGTTATTTCAATTTTATGCAATAGATAACTGCTGTAGCTAGTGCTTATTATTTGCCAGTATTTTCTTTAAATGTGTAGACAATGATAAAAATGTGTTTATGTAGAAGTTGAACTAATTCCTCATTTTTTGAAAGTAGATATATTCGTGGATTTATATTTATCAGTGATTTTCAAGATTTAAATGATAACTACATCTATTACTGATGGAATGAGCCAATGGTACTGTCAACATCCTCCAATTTCCTTAGGTCAATTGATTCGTCTAACTTCACATACATTGTAGTTCATGTCATAACTTATCTTCTTACATGTTAAAAGGATAATGACATGGTCATTAATAGTTTTCACTAAATATCACTAACATATTTATCTCACAAATCAGCAGTGTTCTACAACTGAGTGGGTGGAAACCATTGAAGGGAAGACTCTTCCAGAGTGGCATGGTACACAAGCTTGTGTAAGTCTGAAAGCAAAGCCAGAAAATAGAATAACTCTTCTGCACACTCCAGTCTTTAAACTAAGTGCAACCAAAGCTATCTATAGAGGCTCATCAGAAGGGGGACACATTGTACTCCATCGCTAGTGTTTTTCTTACTGTCTCTTAGAAGCTGAATATTTCTATTACTCAATATCTGCAAAAAACAGTGGCTCGCGTGTACTGTGTTGGGTGGGAGGTGCCACCTCAGCAGCCGATTGTCATGGCAAGTTCCAAACCAAATTTTGCCCTTGAAAATATTTTTTTTTAAAAAAAGAAGGGGAACACAAAGCATACAGAGTACCTATTGAATACTGGTCTCTATTAATTATTGGAGGAGGGAAAAGTACTTGGAAGGCAAATCTAGTTTATCTTCTAAAACCTGAAAGCAAGAGAGTAGAAAGAGCAATATCAAAGGCCAGATCAGCCAATTAGCAGTCTAAATCTGTGTAATTTTTCCCACACTAGCACTCAGTAACAAGAAAATCATCTTTTCTGAGTATAAAATGTATTTATCTTAGGCAGTACTGTTTCTGTACATGCAGTATTTGATAAAAAGTTAGACATTATGAGATACAAATTAATAAATAAGTAAAACAATAAATATACATAGGAAAGAACCAAGACAGTAACTAGAAGCAAGCCTGGATGTTTTATCCCAAATATTTGAATTGCAGGCAAGGCCATTAGATCAGATATGAAACTATATTTAAGATTTAAGGGAAAAGTAATTAATATTCTTGAATAAATAAGGAATATTAGCAGAGAAATCAATGTACTGTATAAAATATTCCAATGGTAATTATAAAAATAAAAAAGATATAAAGAATGAAAAATTGCTCTGATGAGCTTCATAGATTGGAAACACAGAATAATGGCTTTGCTTGACAATAACCCAATGAAATTATTCAAACAGAGCAAAGATTATTTTTTAAACTTTTATTTAGTAAATATAAATTTCCAAAGTACAGTTTATGGATTACAATGGCTTCCCCCCCCTTAACTTCCCTCCCACCCACAACACTCCCCTCTCCCACTCCCTCTCCCTTCTATTCACATCAAGATTAATTTTCAATTATCTTTATATACAGAAGATCAATTTAGCATATATTAAGCAAAGATTTCAACAGTTTGCACCCACACAGAAACACAAAGTGTAAAATACTATTTGAGTACTAGTTACAGCATTAATGTTTTTATAACGCTTTTATTTAAAGAATATAAATTTGCAATGGCTTCCCTCCCCATAACTTCCCTCCCACCCACAACCCTCCCCTTTCCCACTCCCTCTCCCCTTCCATTCACGTCAAGATTTCTGTATATAAAGAGAATTAAAAAGATTATTTTTAAAGTGAGGATAAAGAGCAAACTGTTTGGGATGAGTTTACAAAATCAAATTACTTACCATACATGTAATAAAGCCCAGTTAGGAAACAGAAAAACATGACAATGAAATACTCAATGTTGAGTAATTGTCAAACCGAAAAGCAACATACATATCCAATAAATTCAGATAATATAAAAATGAAAATGTAAAAGGTATGCATATCATAATCAAACTACTAAAAAGTAACAGGGAGAAAATTTTAAAATTGCACTAAAGAATTAAGCAACAATAAGAATTACAGATGACTTGTCATCATAAATAATGGGTACTAGCAGGCTAACAATGTTAGTCTATAAAACTGGAATTTTATATTAACAAAAGTATCTTCCAGAAATAAATGTAAAATAAGTCGATTTGAAATGGAAAATATTAAAGGATTCATTTTCCACAAAGAATATGTATTTATAATTTAAGAGATATATGACCAACTTCACTTTAAAAATATTCTGCTGAACTTACACTCCAAATAATTTCTCAATGTTACAAGAAATAAATACACACTCCATTAACTAAAGAAAGATATTTTAAATAAAAATACTCCCTGCAAATTTAGTATCACACAGAGAAATTCTACCTATGAATGAGTAAATTATGACAACAAAAGCCATAGGTTTGAAACTTGAGATAAGGGCATTATATTTACTTATTTCCATTTATGTCCATATTTTTTGTAGAACTCCTTTGAGGAGATTTCATGATCTGGATGCCACACTTAAATTCTTTTCTAAAGTTTTCTTCTGTACCTTTTTATCTAAAATCTGGAAAACTTTATTTTTCATTTTTCTAAACACAAATTTATCGACGCATATTTTGGTTTAATTTCACACCCAATTTTCTTTTTTTTTTTTTAAGGTTTATTTATTTATTTGAAAGGCGGGTTTACAGAGAGACAGAGAGAGAGAAAGATGTCTTCTATCAGCTGGTTCACTCCCCAGATGGCTGCCACGGCTGGGGCTGGGCCAGTCCACAGCCAGGAGCCAGGAACTTCTTCCAGGTCTCCCTAGCGGGTGCAAGGGCCAAGGGCCTGGGCCACCTTTTACTGCTTTCCCAGGCCTTAGCAGAGAAACTGGAAGTGGAGCAGCCATATAGGATGCTGGCACTGCAGGAGGCAGCTTTACCTGTTATGCCACAGCACAACCCTCCTCATTTTCTTTTATTTCTATGAATAAAATTCCAAATTCATAATACATTTTGTTATTTCTGCTTATCTATTTTAAAAGTCATCTATTTTACTTAACGTACATTGGTAAATTACAGATTTAATACAATTCGTATTTCCTTCATGATAAAGCAGTTTTCCCTGTAGTAATGAGTTACTAATATAGTTTGTTTTCCTATAGTTTCTACTTATAGGAATAGTCTTACTGTTTATTTTTTATACTGAATACCTAACACATTTGCAATTATAAATCTTCAAATAGCTTTAATAACATCTAGATTTTCTGTAAGTAACCTATGTGTATTTATGATTTGTTGAAAGTCCATTTCTCCTAAAAATGTAACTTCAATAATTACCAATAGATGGAGTTGAATTTAGTTCTCCAGATGCATATTTAATTGAATAATGTTTTCTAAATTTAGAGTTCAACATATATCTTATTTTCTTTTTCAATATTTAATTTATTTGTTTAATTTTTTTAAAAGACAGGCATTGAGACTGATAGAGATTTGTTATCTGCTGTTTCATTCCTCAAATGCAAGCTATTGCCAGGACTGACCAAAGCCAGATACTGGAACATTAATTCAAGGTTGTCATATGGTTATTATAGACTCAACTACTTGAGCCATCGCTGCTGTCTCACAGGGTACACATTAGCAGCAAGCTAAAATGGGCAGTGGGGCTGATATTGAAACCCAGGGACTCCAATATAGGGTGCAGGCATTCTGAACAGCAGCTTAACCGCAGTACCAACCTCCTGCTTCTAGGTCTTTTAAATAGATTATATCAGTCCTGGTGACATTTGAAGTAGTGCTTGGCAAATACAAATTATTTTTTCTGGAATAAATCATCCTTTTACACTAGTGACAATATTTACCTACTTATTCACTAATAGCATGATAAAAAAAGTTATTCATTTAACAATGACTCATTGACTATATTCTACTTTTACAGCATTGTGGAAGACACTGAATTTGAAAGGTTAATAAAAGTGAATATGTTCACTAAGTGCACTATGATGCTACAACTGTGGGTGGAGACAGGTATAGAAGAAGGAAAACAGGTGGTGGCTGTATGATGTGGTGGGTTACGGCACCACATTAGAATTCCATACGGGTGCCAGTTCAAGTCTTGCTGTGCCACATCTGATCCAGCTCCTTGCTAATGCACCTGATACAGCAGCAGAAGATGGGTCAAGTACTTGGGAGACCTGGGGAGACCCAGAGAAAGCTCCTGGCTCCTGGCTTTAGTCTGGCTGGGCCCTGATTATTGCAGTCATTTGGAGAGTGAATAAGCACCACATGGGAGACCTGGATGAAGGCCCTGGCACTTGGTTACAGCCTGGCCCAGCCTTGGCCATTGCCGCCATTTTTAAGTGAACCAGTGGATGGAAAATTCTCTCTCTCTCTCCTTACTCTCAGCACTACATTTCAAATAAATAAACAAATACATTTTAAGAAGAGGACACAAATAAAACATAGTTTGTAAGAGAATCATGAAAATGAAATAGAAGAAATTAACACAAAACTTTTTCTCTTATCTTACAATTTGCACATTATTTTTCCTTAATGCAGTAAACATTTGAAACAAATTTGGACATTTTCAGTGGTTCAGAATTTAGGAGAATTTATTATGAGACTTTTGTTTGTTTAAATACTGATAACATATATGGGTGTTTCAAAACATTAGGAAAGATTTGACTTTTTAAGGATTAAATATGATTTATCTATGAAAAAGTACATTAATTGAATTAAAGTTTTATCCAATAAAAAGTGAACTATAACAATTTCTATTAGACTTACCTTTAAGTTCGAAGACATAGAAAGATTAAAATAAAGAAATGAGAAAAGTTATAACTATGCCTAAAAAAACAGCTATGACATAATTGAATGGCCTTATTAATGTCAGGAAATTAGACTTCAGAAATAAAAAGGAAAATTATAGGAATAAAGAAAACATTTCATACAATTGCAGGGGATAATCATCCAAAAACCTAGAACATCCAGATGTTTACAAAATCTCTAACAAAATATCAAAATATACGTAGCAAATCCTGACAGAATTAAAGAAGTAACACACAGTTTGAGTTGGATATGTCAATCTGTCTAAGTAATTGCTAGGATAGAAAAATCAGTGAGATTATACAAACCATTAACATTCTTATCATTGCTTTATGAAAATGATGCATGTTTAATACAGAAATAATGAATATAGAAATAACGAAATATGGCTGGTGCCACGGCTCAATAGGCTAATCCTCCGCCTAGCAGCGCCAGCATCCCAGGTTCTAGTCCCAGTCAGGGCAGCAGATTCTGTCCCAGTTGCCCCTCTTCCAGGCCAGCTCTCTGCTGTGGCCCAGGAGTGCAGTGGAGGATGGCCCAAGTATTTGTGCCCTGCACCTGCATGGGAGACCAGAAGAAGCACCTGGCTCCTGGCTTCGGATCAGCGTGATGCACTGGCCGCAGCATGCTGGCTGCAGCGGTCATTGGAGAGTGAACCAATGGCAAAGGAAGACCTTTCTCTCTGTCTCTCTCTCTTACTGTCCACTCTGCCTGTGAAAAAAAAAGAAGAAAGAACGAAATATGCGGAGAGAAACAAATACTAAATACTAGCGTAAAAATTCAATAAAATTTAAAATGGGCAACAATAAAGAAAATCAGTAACACCAAATATTGCTTTTAAGATCAATATAATTAAGTAGTTCTCCAGATAGACTAGTCAAATTAAAAAAAATAGACCCAAACTTGCCACATTAAGAATTAAATGAGGGCCATCAACAATAATACTGGGGGCGGAGCCAAGATGGCGGAATAGTGAGGACGCGCACTAGCAGTCCACAAAAAGATAGTTTAATAAAAACAGAGTTACTGTAGCCTCAGGAAAAATCTCAGGGAAAAAAATGCAGTGGAAATTCTTCCGGACCCAGTGAATGAGACGCAGAGGACCTAGGGAAAAGTAAGTTTGCGAACGGTAAATCGTGCCATAGTGGCACGGGAGCTGCCGGGAGGGACGGGAACCGGACGGAACACAGTCGCCATTGGAATTGAGCGCTTAAAAGGGAGCCGATACAGGGATCCCGAGACACTGGCGGGGGGAAGCGGACCCCCACGGGGGAAGCAGCACAGTTGAGGCGAGCCCGCACGGACACTAGCCCCTCTCGCCGCCCACCTTACGAAGTCTAATTTGATTAAACGCAGTGGGACAAGGTGCACCCGTCCATCACTGAGGCAGACGGAACCAAAAACCCAAGGCTGTAGAAACCTGAAGGGGATCCAAAAACTGGGAACACACCGCGCACACAAACTCCGTTACCTTGACAACCCAGAGAAAGAGTGTGGGGGAAAAAAAAATGCCAAACAAAAACAGATTCCGAAGGAGCAAGATCAAGGAAGACGCTATGATGACCTCAAACGGAAAAGACACCCCAAGTCAGGATTATGAAGATAATGAGATAGAAGAAATGCAAGAAGCAGATCTCAAAGAATTGATAAGAACATTAAGCAGCACGGTGTACTGGCTGCAGTGCGGCGGCCATTGGAGGGTGAACCAATAGAAAAGGAAGACCTTTCTCTCTGTTTCTCTCTCTCACTGTCCACTCTGCCTGTCCAAAAAAAAAAAAAAAAAAAAGAACATTAAGAAGTTCTCAAAAACAAATTCTTGAACTACAGAAATCTTTAATGGATAAGATAGAAAATCTCTCTCGCGAGAATGAAGCACTACGGAGAAATCAAAACGAAATGAAACAACTAGTAGAACAAGAAGCTACGATAGTGACAAAAAATCTTAATGAATTGAAGAACTCAATAGATCAAGTGACAAGCAATCTTGAGGGCCTTAAAACCAGAATGGGTGAAGCAGAGGAGAGAATATCGGACCTAGAAGACAGTGAACAGGAGAGGAAACAGTCAAACCAAAGACAAGAAGAGGAAATTAGAAAACTAAAAGATATCGTCGGGAATTTACAGGATACTATTAAAAAACCCAACATTCGGGTTCTAGGTGTTCCTGAAGGTATGGAGAGGGAGAAAGGATTAGAAGGCCTTTTTAGGGAGATACTAGCAGAAAATTTTCCAGGCTTGGAGAAAGACAGAGAAATCCTAATCCAGGAAGCTCATAGAACCCCTAATAAACATGACCAAAAGAGATCCTCTGCACGACATATTGTAATTAAACTCACCACAGTGAAGCAAAAAGAAAAGATCCTAAAATGTGCAAGAGAGAAACGTCAGATTACTCTCAGAGGATCTCCAATTAGACTCACAGCTGACTTCTCAACAGAAACCCTACAAGCTAGAAGGGAATGGCGAGACATAGCCCAGGTACTTAGAGGGAAAAACTGCCAGCCCAGAATATTATACCCTGCAAAGCTCTCATTTGTGAATGAAGGCGAAATAAAGACCTTTCATAACAAACAAAAATTGAAAGAATTTGTTGCCACTCGTCCAGCCCTGCAAAAGATACTTAAAGACGTGTTACACACAGAAACACAGAAACACGACCATCAACATGAAAGAAGGTAAATGAAGGGAACCTCACGGCAAAAGATCACAGGGAATTCAAAGCATACATTAGAAAATATCTGGCAAATGGCAGGGCAAACTTACCACTTATCAATAGTCACATTGAACGTTAAAGGTCTAAACTGTCCTGTTAAAAGACAGAGATTGGCTGACTGGGTTAAGGAACAAAAACCATCTATTTGCTGCCTACAAGAAACACATCTTTCCAACGAAGATCCATACAGACTGAAAATAAAAGGATGGAACAAGATATACCATGCCAACAGAAATGGAAAAAGAGCGGGTGTAACCATCTTAATATCGGACTACATAAACTTTAACACAAAAACTGTTAAGAGAGACAAAGAGGGACACTATATAATGATTAAGGGATCAATACTACAGGAAGATATAACAATTCTCAATGTATATGCACCTAATTACAGGCCACAGGTTTATTTAAAAAATTTGTTAAGAAACTTAAAGGGAGACTTAGACCCCAACACAATAGTACTGGGGGACTTCAATACTCCACTCACAGATATTGACAGATCGACAGAACAGAAGATCAACAAGGAGACAGTAGATTTAAACAACACTATAGCCCAAATGGATCTAACAGATATCTACAGAACTTTTCATCCTACACGTAAAGCATTCACATTCTTCTCAGCAGTACATGGAACCTACTCTAGGATTGATCACATATTAGGCAATAAAGCAAGTCTCAGCAAATTCAAAAGAATTAGAATCATACGATGCAACTTCTCAGACCATAAGGGATTGAAGTTGGAAATTAGCAACTCAGGAATCCCTAGAGCATATGCAAACACATGGAGATTGAACAACATGCTCCTGAATGAACAATGGGTCACTGAAGAAATCAAAAGAGAAATCAAAAATTTTCTGGAAGTAAATGAGGATAACAGCACAACATACCAAAACTTATGGGATACAGCAAAAGCAGTGTTAAGAGGAAAGTTTATATCAATAGGTGCCTACATCAAGAAACTGGACAGGCACCAAATAGATGAGCTTTCAATGCATCTCAAGGATCTAGAAAATTTGCAGCAAACTAGACCCAAATCTAGTAGAAAAAGAGAAATAATCAAAATCAGAGAAGAAATCAACAGGATTGAATTCAAAAAAAAATTACAAAAAATGAGCCAAACGAGGAGCTGGTTTTTTGAGAAAATAAACAAGATTGACACCCCATTGGCCCAACTAACTAAAAATAGAAGAGAAAAGACCCAAATCAGTAAAATCAGAGATGAAAAAGGAAATATAACAACAGACACCACAGAAATCAAAAGAATCATCAGAAATTACTACAAGGACTTGTATGCCAGTAAACAGGGAAACCTATCAGAAATGGATAGATTCCTGGACACATGCAACCTACCTAAATTGAACCAGGAAGACATAGAAAACCTAAACAGACCCATAAGTGAGTCAGAAATTGAATCAGTAATAAAGTCCCTCCCAACAAAAAAAGCCCAGGACCAGATGGATTCACTGCTGAATTCTACCAGACATTTAAAGAAGAACTAACCCCAATTCTTCTCAAACTTTTCAGAACAATCGAAAAAGAGGGAATTCTCCCAAATTCTTTCTATGAAGCCAGCATCACCTTAATTCCTAAGCCAGAAAAAGATGCAGCATTGAAAGAGAATTACAGACCAATATCCCTCATGAACATAGATGCAAAAATCCTCAACAAAATTCTGGCCAATAGACTGCAACAACACATCAGAAAGATCATCCACCCAGACCAAGTGGGATTCATCCCTGGTATGCAGGGATGGTTCAATATTCGCAAAACAATCAACGTGATACACCACATTAACAGACTGCAGAAGAAAAACCATATGATTATCTCACTAGACGCAGAGAAAGCATTCGATAAAATTCAACACCCTTTCATGATGAAAACCCTAAGCAAACTGGGTATAGAAGGCACATTCCTCAATACAATCAAAGCAATTTATGAAAAACCCACGGCCAATATCCTACTGAATGGGGAAAAGTTGGAAGCATTTCCACTGAGATCTGGTACCAGACAGGGATGCCCACTCTCACCACTGGTATTCAATATAGTGCTGGAAGTCTTAGCCAGAGCTATTAGGCAAGAAAAAGAAATTAAAGGGATACAAGTTGGGAAGGAAGAACTCAAACTATCCCTCTTTGCAGACAACATGATTCTTTATTTAGGGGACCCAAAGAACTCTACTAAGAGACTATTGGAACTCATAGAAGAGTTTGGCAAAGTAGCAGGATATAAAATCAATGCACAAAAATCAACAGCCTTTTTATACACAGACAATGCCACGGCTGAGGAAGAACTGCTAAGATCAATCCCATTCACAATAGCTACAAAAACAATCAAATACCTTGGAATAAATTTAACTAAGGACATTAAAGATCTCTACAATGAAAATTACAAAACCTTAAAGAAAGAAATAGAAGAGGATACCAAAAAATGGAGAAATCTCCCATGCTCATGGATTGGAAGAATCAATATCATCAAAATGTCCATTCTCCCAAAAGCAATTTACAGATTCAACACAATACCAATCAAGATACCGAGGACATTCTTCTCAGATCTGGAAAAAATGATGCTGAAATTCATATGGAGACACAGGAGACCTCGAATAGCTAAAGCAATCTTGTACAACAAAAACAAAGCCGGAGGCATCACAATACCAGATTTCAGGACATACTACAGGGCAGTTGTTATCAAAACAGCATGGTACTGGTACAGAAACAGATGGATAGACCAATGGAACAGAATAGAAACTCCAGAAATCAATTCAAACACCTACAGCCAACTTATATTTGATCAACGATCCAAAACCAGTCCCTGGAGTAAGGTCAGTCTGTTTAATAAATGGTGCTGGGAAAACTGGATTTCCACCTGCAGAACCATGAAGCAAGACCCCTACCTTTCACCTTACACAAAAATTCATTCAACATGGATTAAAAATTTAAACCTACGACCCGACACCATCAAATTACTAGAGAGCATAGGAGAAACCCTGCAAGACATAGGTACTGGCAAAGACTTCTTAGAAAAGACCCCAGAAGCACAGGCACTGAAAACCAAAATTAACTACTGGGATTGCATCAAATTGAAAAGTTTCTGTACTGCAAAAGAAACAGTCAGGAAAGTGAATAGGAAACCGACAGAATGGGAAAATATATTTGCCAACTATGCAACAGATAAAGGGTTGATAACCAGAATCTACAAAGAAATTAAGAAACTCCACAACATCAAAACAAACAACCCACTTAAGAGATGGGCCAAGGACCTCAATAGACATTTTTCCAAAGAGGAAATCCAAATGGCCAACAGACACATGAAAAAATGTTCAAGATCCCTAGCAATCAGGGAAATGCAAATCAAAACCACAATGAGGTTTCACCTCACCCCGGTGAGAATGGCTCACATTCAGAAATCCACCAACAATAGATGCTGGAGAGGATGTGGGGAAAAAGGGACACTAATCCACTGTTGGTGGGAATGCAAACTGGTGAAGCCACTATGGAAGTCAGTCTGGAGATTCCTCAGAAACCTAAATATAACCCTACCATTCAACCCAGCCATCCCACTCCTTGGAATTTACCCAAAGGAAATTAAATTGGCAAACAGAAGAACTGTCTGCACATTAGTGTTTATTGCAGCTCAATTCACAATAGCTAAGACTTGGAACCAACCCAAATGCCCATCAACAGTAGACGGGATTAGGAAATTATGGGACATGTACTCTACAGAATACTATACAGCAGTCAAAAACAATGAAATCCAGTCACTTGCAACAAAATGGAGGAATCTGGAAAACATCATGCTGAGTGAATTAAGTCAGTCCCAAAGAGACAAATATCATTTGTTTCCCTTGATTGGCGATGACTAACTGAGCACCAAAGGGGAAACCTGTAGAAGTGAAATGGACACTATGAGAAACAGTGACTCGATCATCTCTTGTGCTGACTGTTGTTGTACAATGTAATACTTTATCCATGGTAGTATTTTTTTTTTTTATCCTAGTACTAGTGGTTGAACTCTGTAATTAACACACAATTATTCTTAGGTGTTTAAATTTTAACTGAAAAGTGATCTCTGTGAAATATAAGAGTGGGAATAAGAGAGGGAGGAGATGTAAAATTTGGGACATGCTCAATCAGAATGGCCCCAAATGATGGAGTTAGAATTGTGCCAGGGGATTCCAATACAATCCCATCAAGGTGGCATGTACCAAGGCCATCTCATTAGCCCAAGTGATCAATTTCAGCTCACAATTGATCACACTGATAGGTCTAAGAGTCAAAGGGATCGCACAAGCAAGACTAGTGTCTGCTAATACTAACTGATAGAATGAAAAAGGGAGAGAATGATCCAACATGGGAAGCAGGATACACAGCAGACTCATAGAATGGCAGATGTCCTAAATAGCACTCTGGCCTCAGAATCACCCTTAAGGCATTCGGATCTGGCTCAAGAGCCCATGAGAATAGTTTAGGCATGGAAAGCCAAGACATTCTGGAAAAAACAGAAGACCTAAATGAAAGATCTCTGCGAGTGAGATCCCAGTGGAAAGAGCGGGGCCATCAAAGAAGGAGGTACCTTTCTCTGAAGGGAGGAGAGAACTTCCACTTTGACTATGACCCTGTCGGAATAAGATCGAAGTCGGCGAACCCTAAAGGCTTCATAGCCTCGGCAACTCATGACCAGAGCCTAGGGAGATTACTGACGCCATAAACAAGAGTGTCAAATTGTTAAATCAACATCAGGAGTCACTGTGTACTTACATCTCATGAGGGATCTGTCCTTAATGTGTTATCCAATGTGAAATAATGCTATTACTAGTACTGAAACAGTATTTTTGCACTTTGTGTTTCTGAGTGGGTGCAAACTGGTGAAATCTTTACATAGTATATATTGAATCGATCTTCTTTATATAAAGATAATTGCAAATGATTAAAAAATCTTGGTGTTAAACTGGAAATTGCATAGACAATTAATCAATTTTTTTAAAAAAAATCATGTAGGATCTCTGTCCTTAATGTGCTGTACATTGTGAATTAATACTATAACTAGCACTCCAACAGTATTATCATTTTGTGTCTCTATGTGAGGGCAAACCGTTGAAATCTTTACGTAATATGTACTAAATTGATCTTCTGTGTATAAAGAGAATTGAAAATGAATCTTGATGTGGGCGGAGGGGGGGAGGGAGCGGGAGAGGGGAGGGTAGGGGGAGGGAGGGAGGTTGTGGGGGTGGGGAGCCATTGTGATCCATAAGCTGTTCTTTGGAAATTTATATTCTTTAAATAAAAGCTTTATATAAAAAAAAAACAATAATACTATATACTATAGACAATGTGACAAAACTTAGATGAAGTGGACATTTAGAAGTATTGATGTTTTTGAAAGACAGTCAGTACAGATACAGGCAGCCATTCCAATCCTTGGTTCACTCCCCAAGTACCTGCTTCAGCCAGGAAAATCATAAGCCAGGGTTCTGGTCTCCCACATGGGTGGCAGGGACCCCACATAGTGTAACTATCACCCACTGCCTTCCAGAGCGTACATTACTAGGAAGCTGGGATTGGGAACAGAGCTGTGTCTCAGCCTCAGGTGCTCTGATGCTGGAGTGGGCACTCTAAGCTATGTCCTTAGCTGCCACATCAAGTGCCCGACCCTGGACAAATTCTTTGAAAACTGCTATGATGGGCAGAATACTACACCAGTTATATCCATGCTCTAATCCCTAGAATCTGTGAATATGTATCGCTATGAAACTAAAAGGATTTTGCAGGTGTAATTAACAATAAGAACCGTAAGATGGGGGCGGTTATGTTGATCCAGTTCCAATCAAATCAAAGCAGCCCTTACAAGCAGATCATATTCTCAGGCTAGGGTTAGACAGAGAAGGCAGAAGACAAATTTTGAGAGAGTTGAGGCATGAGAATGTCCCTCCATTGCTGGAGTGGAGTCACATGCAAGAAGAAGAAGGGATGTGAGCATCCTCTAGGAGCAAGGATCAGGCTCCAGTTGACTGGAAGCAAGGAAACATGGAACCAAACTCCACAATTACATAGACTGAATTTGGCCAACAATCTGAATGATCCTGTAAGTAGGTCCATCCTCAGGCCATCTGACAGGTACCTTAACTTTTGTCTTTATAATATTAAGCAGATGACCCAAGTGAACCACGTTGAACCTGAACTTATAACCTGCTGAATTGCAAGAGTGAAGATTGTTGCTTGATGTCACCAAATTTATGGTACTTTGGTAAGACAGCAGTAGAAATCTTATGACACCACAAATACCAAAGCTTATTCGAGAATAAGTAGATAGTGTGAGTAGACCTAAGTCCTTGGTCCATCCTCCACTGCTTTCCCAGGCCACAGCAGAGAGCTGGATCAGAAGTGGAGCAGTCAGGACTAGAACTGGCACCCATATGGGATGCCAGAACTGCAGGCAGCAGCTTTACCCGCTACACCACAGTGCCGGCCCCTACATCTCCATTTCTAAAACCTTAGCATGTCTGCTAATATCCAAGTTCAGATGTATACTAATAGACTGTTAAACTTTACAAGGAAAAATTATTACCAACGCTATGTAGGTTTTTTAGAAAATAAGAGGGATGCTATAATCATTTATCTATGAGTCTAGTGTTTCCTTGATACTAAAATCAGAATGAAATTGTTTATTCTGTTGAAATCCATTGCCTGATGTCTTATATGGTCATTGATAGAAACATCCTTAGCAATGTGTTAGCATATCAAGTCCAATGATACGTAAAAGTGTAATGCACCATGTCTAAATGTTTTTCCCCAGGAAATACGAGATATACAATAGCAATTAAATTAAATCAATGCATTTACCATATTAAAAGGATAAGGGAGGCCGGCGCCACAGCTCACTGGGCTAATCCTCTGCCTGAGGCTCTGGCACCATGGGTTCTAGTCCCGGTTGGGTAACTGGATTCTGTCCTGGTTGCTCCTCTTCCAGTCCAGCTCTCTGCTGTGGCCTGGGAAGGCAGCGGAGGATGGCTCAAGTCTTTGGGCCCTGTACCCACATGGAAGACCAGGAGAAGCACCTAGTTCCTGGCTTCAGATTGGCTCAGCATGCCGGCCTTAGCGGCCTTTTGGGGGGTGAACCAATGGAAGGAAGAGCTTTCTCTCTGTCTCTCTCTCTCTCACTGTCTAACTCTGCCTGTCACAAAAAAAGGATAAGGGAGACAGCCTTAATTACCATAGACACTAAAACATTTGACAAAATTGAACACCTATTCATAATTCTTAATATCAGCACCACAGGAAGAGGAAGGAATTGCTATACCTTGATGTAAGCCGTGCACCAAACATCTGCATCCAATTGTATATCTATGGTAAGAAGCAGGGCAATGGTGTTCACTCTCAATATTTCCATCCAACATTGTGTCAGAGATTTTAATTAGTGCAGTAAGGTAAGACATCAACTACAAGACATATAAATTAAGAAGAAAGAAGCAACACTTGACTTTGGAATCATTGCGACTGTAGGGTTAGAAGTTTTGATGGGTCTACAAAAAAACCTATGATAATTAATATATCGATTTAGTGATGTTGCAAGACAATAACAATATACTAATATTAATTGTATTTCTTTATATTAGCAACTATCAGTTGGAAAGTTAAAGAAACATACCTCTTAAAACAGCATAAATACTTAGGATTAACTAGTTAGGGATAAACATCATGAATAATCTAGAAGTGCTTGAAATTGTGAAGAAAAAAAAACACCTCAGTAACTTAGAGATACATGGTGTTCTTGGATTATAGAACTCAATATGGTTAGGAAAACTTTTTTTTTCATTTTTTTCAGACTCATCTATACATTCAATGAAATTTCAGATAAAATCTCAACAAAGGTTTTCTTAAAGGAAATTGACAACCCTATTTTCAAATTTCTATGGAAAAGCAAAAGATCTATAAAAACACAAACCAATCGTTTTTTGTTTATACCACCAAATTATTAACTGTAAAAGTAAAAATTAGATTTGCTTTGAAGTTACTTCAATTATTAACCTTTACTCTTTGATGGTCTAAGAAAACCAAACAGAAACCTGCAGACCCAAAAGATATACTACATAGATCAGATGAAAGATTTGTGTGTAAACTATACAAAGAACTCTTCCAACTCAAAATGAGAAGACAAACCACATAATGGTAAATGGGAAAATCATTTGTACAGATACTTCAATAAAGAAGATAAATGTGTGACCAATAAAGACATAAAAGTGTGAATGAACATCAATGGGTTCCCAGGGAAATGCAAATCCAGGAAAGACAAAGCCCCACCAGCCCCTTTGTCTTATATCAGAAAGAAAGTTATCGGAGTTTTGACTTACAGAATTGTGTGAGATAATCAATTTGTATCATTTTAAATGTGTCCGTAATAGGTTACAGCTTCACTTCCAGTCTGATATAAATGCTCTCTCCCCAGAATGGTGATATATGAAGAAAACAACTGGATAGTACTGTGACGGATAGATACAGCAACTAGAATGCTCACAATTTTAAAAATGTTATTCAAAATAGGACACAATTAGGGATTGTGTGGGAAGGAATGATAGAACCATTTTCTGTCCTTGGGGCAGGAGTTGCAGGAGTTGTGAGATAAAGCATTAAGCTGCCAATTGGGATATTCACATCTCATACTGGAGTGCCTGATTTGAGTTCTGGCTACTCTGCATCCAATTCCGCTCCCTCCTAATCCACAAGGAGAAAGAAGATTATTGGATTCCTGCCACTTACATGGGAGTCTCAGAGAGAGTTTCTATTTCTGGGCTTTGGCCTAACCCTAGTTGCTGTGGGCATTTGGAGAATGAACCAGGACATAGGTAATTTCTCTATCTCTCTGTCACTCTGCATTTCAAGTAAATAAATGATTCTTTTAGAAATTTTCTCTGATTTTACTCAGATACACAGTTGTATGTATGAAACTGTATTCTTAAAATGTAGCTATTGTATTGGATGAATATTATTTCTCCAAGAAGTTCTTTTCAAAAAAGAAATCACTTCTAGTATTGCTCACTTATGTATGTTACTAAATCTGAATATAGAGTATTAAAAAAAACCTATCTTTAATAACATTAAGCATATAATTACTAATCATTTGGAATAATTTAACCTTAAACCTTAAACATTTCTAATGAATTAAGCAATATTACAGTACATGAATTGCTTGATTGTCTCCAAACTTTTATCCTAAAAAGTAAACCAAAAGTAGTAAAAGAGTCCTGTGAACTCACTCAAGGAGCTTCAATGATAATATAGTTGGAAATTTTTTTCATTTTTCTTACAGATAATTTATGTGATGACAGCACCCAAGTTTTTACTGGGTATTATAATTTTTATGAAAAATTACAAAACTTTCACTGAGTTTTTCTCTATCCCTTCTGAAACAAAATATAATGATATCGAAAGCTAAAGAATGCTCAAAGCCCGTTCACTGGAAAAATGAACAAACAACAGAAAAAACCAAACAAACTTCTCCTTTTCTGCTCATGGCCTCAAGTTCTTGTTGCTTTTCCTACTGTTTTGTTTTGAGAATACTTTTCCCTTAACAACATTTTTTTTGTGTGTGTGGAATGTTGACACATCTCATTGGAATAAAATTATTATTAAATAGTAAACAGGATCACTTCTACCGAAGGGCCTGCTTCCTCATCTCTAGCCATATTTTCACTGCATTGGTTACATTTTGCCATTTGCACAGGGCTCTGGCGATTCTTCCAATATCAGTATCAGTATCTCCCTATTAAATTGCTGTGATTTCTACATTGGCTCTTTGCCACCGTCAATTGTGCTTTCTAAGCTCACATCTCTGGCAGGCTTTTGGATTAGGGCCTAAGAAGTCTTCATTTCATGTCACTGTGTGCCTGTGTTTGAGTCCTGGCTCTACTCCTGACTTCAGCTTCCTGTTAATATAGAAACCAGGAGGCAGCAGTGATGGTCCAAGTAGATGGGTTGCTGCCCACTCACATGGATCACATGGATTATTCCCAGCTCTCTGGGCATCTAGAAAGTTAGCTGGTACGTAGCATCTCTCTCTCTCTCTCTCTCTCTCTCTCTCTCCCAATAAGTAAATAAACAAATAGCTCCAAGCTCTGCTGTGGGCTTCTGCTGGGTTTGCCCTGCTCATGAAATAGGTCTCAGAGACTCTTGTCAACCTTGTCATGGTGCTTTCCAGCCTTCAGAGAACCAGGAAACATTACAAATATATGTGGAGCAGGTTTCTTTCCCTAGAGTCCAAAATTTCATTCTTTATCTACATCAGAGTGTAATCACACATAGGTGTGAGTGTGTTTGTGTGTGCCAGACTGTGCTAAAGAGTTGTAGGAGCATAACAATGATTAATACGAAGATCATAAGTAAAAACTATGCACTAAAGTACTTTATTCTTAAATTTTGAAAAAAGTATATAAAATGCAATATACTTAACCATAAATACAGCTTTCAAAACATGCTCTCTTTCCTCAGCTTCCTCTCCTGTTTTACACAGACTACTCCATCCTTACCTTCAGTTATAGATCTCTGTTTACCTGTTTGGAAGCTCCAATTACACATGAAGGCATTGATCTTTCCCCAGCATCTCATCCCTCAAGCAAAGTACTTACCTACATCTGAACTACTTAGAGAAATATCATAATATCCCACATCTCCAGAATGTATAAACATTAAGTTGCTCAAGTAAAGAATGTTACACTGGATCTTACTGGAAAATATAAAATATATTATATATATATATATATATATATATATATATATATATATATATATACTGTAATACCCTGGTAATACCTGAAATATGAAGTTCAGAACCAGAAGTAAAGAACTCAGTCTCAGTCGCCACGTGGGTGGCAGAGACCAACCACTGACGCATCACCTCGGGTTCCCAGGATCTGCGTTTGAGGGAAATTGGAGTTAGGAAGCAGAGCCAGAGCTGGAGCTGGAGCCAGAGCCAAAACTGGGATTTCAACCCAGGCACTCTGATGTGGATCAAAGACATCTTAATCAGTCTCTAAACAGCTATGCCCAACACTCATCCTTTATGCTTTTTCGAAGAAAGGTAGTAAATCATACCACAATGCTAATAGAGATAATCCTGAAGATTTGAAGGTAATACAGGGAGAGACTTTGACAGTGGGAGAAGGAAACTTGAGTGAAATAGAAGTACACTTGAAATAAAAAAGAAGCTTTTATCAGTGTTAGAATAGGTAAGAGGGAGAAAATGGAGTTCACACATGGACAGGTGTGTAAACCCAGTTGCATTACTGTTGCCACGGAACATCACATTCACCAGCCTTTTGTGAAAGACAGAGATGATGTCTCACTCTGTGGTTGGTGTAACTCTGAGATTACATATCATCAGGAAGTTCTTTCTTTTGCCTCAAAGATCGTATCAGTGCTCTTTTGCAAAAGTTAAAAATTTGAACACTGAACATGTATGATAAAATGTCTATTCATTAAGCTGCCGTGAGTTGTATACTTCACGCTAGAGTACAAGTCATCTGACTAGAGATAGGTAATATATTCCAGGTTTCAATCACTTGTGTTTTTCTTAAAATGTCTTCAATTTTTAAAATTATAAATTGAATATTTCCTTTGTGGACTTTTTTCAAATGAGGAGACAGGACATGGAAGCATACATTCTAAGAGAGCCGCCAGATAGCCTTGTGCTCCCACTTTTATTTAGAGGATACCAAAAATTCTATGAGCCAACAGGCAAGTAGGCAAGGTTATACATCAACTTAAGGATTTGGGAAAAGGAATTTGGTCTAGTGATCTAAGATAGGGATTAGAGCTGTGTTGGAAATCTTCAGAGACAGGCCCGCTCTGATGTTCCTGCAAATTTACAAATTCCAGAAAACACCCCAGATACAAATTCATGTCCATTAGCCCCCTGCTGCTCCCGCTGCCATATTCCTTTGGGGGTGGGTGTGCCCCCTGAGAGGCACTTAGGCAGCCTCTCTATATCCAAGGTAAGAGCACCTCACTTTGTATAATTGAGACATAAAATGTGCTTTTTCTAATATTAAATATTTTTGAATGACTAATAATGGAAAAATTTAACCAATGAAGTCAGTTTTTTTTTTTTTTTTGACAGGCAGAATGGACAGTGACAGAGAGAGAGACAGACAGAAAGGTCTTCCTTTGCCGTTGCTTCACCCTCCAATGGCCGCCGTGGCTGGCGTGCTGCGGCCAGCGCACCGCGCTGATCAAATGGCAGGAGCCAGGTGCTTCTCCTGGTCTCCCATGGGGTGCAGGGCCCAAACACTTGGGCCATCCTCCACTGCATTCCCGGGCCACAGCAGAGAGCTGGCCTGGAAGAGGGGCAACTGGGACAGAATCTGGCGCCCCGACGGGTACTAGAACCCAGTGTGCCAGCGCTGCAAGGCGGAGGATTAGCCTATTGAGCCATGGCGCTGGCCTCAGTTTTGTTATTAAGAAGGCTATATATCCAATGAAAGGTAGATATCGTAAAACACTAGAATCTGGATTACTCTGAAAATAACTATTATTTTATAATGAATTTTAAAGGAATATACCTTTCATGATTTCAAAGATTCTTAGAGAGAAACAAATACTTTTTGCACTGTTAAATTCCAACTGTCTAATTCCTCCTTGATATTTATTACTCACATATCTACAGGCCATATAAAATAAATACAAATGAGTTGTAACCAGTTTAATAATATTTTACCCCATTTTCCACATGACATAACAAATGATTTAAAATATAGAATTTTTGCTGCATTTCATTAATTTGTGTATTACTTTCTGAATCGGAGAGACATGGAATTTTTCAGGGATGGATACATACTGTTAATTCCATTTTTTACTTTCCTTTGAAGGTATCACATGGGCTGCCACTACCACATACTGTTTAAACAATGATAAATTGTTACAGAATTTCAATATTGTATAGAAAAAACTGTTTAGGGAATGTGGTATGAATATTTAGTCATCTCATTTCTTCCATATGATTCATGAAGCCAAGAGTCACCCAAATTGCACTGGATGAAAGTGTCATATTTAATCATACTAAAAAAATGCATATTCTCAATCTTCACCTTGTTTAGAATACATTTGAAATTCCAAAGAGCTTACTAAGTGAACAAATTAAAATCACTCAGCCTTGGCATATTTAAGATATGATATATAACATAGTTTACCTCTCAAGTATTCAGTATATATATCCTCATGAATCTGAAATAGCTTAAGAAAGCACATTATTTAAATATTTAGCATAGGTTGGGCTCAAAAATTAGACTTTAAATGATGCAGAAGAGAACATCACATTAATTCATGTTTGCCAAGTTCATCTTAAATAACTGTTTCTAATAAGGAAATTGCTCTTGAATATTGTGGGGGAAGTTGTTCTTGCATCAAGCACAAGCATCTTCATTTCTGAAAGTTTGCTGTTATACAAGTCATTGTATTAAAAGAAACAAGAGTCATTGGAATGTATAGCTTCTTGAATGTGCAGAAAGAAATTCTTGTTGCTAAGTGGAGCTTACATGGAGAACGTTGGATAACATGGATATGCATGAAGTATATAAGGCACATGCTTTGAATAATTTTTTGCAGCCAACTCATGATAGAGGGTGGTAGTGTTTCAGTAAAAATTAATTGCAATTCATACAAATTTTCAAAGCTTGCCTTTTTTTCTTTAAATGTTGTTGATACATAGCATGCTAGTGGCAATTAATTAAATGAAAAACATATAGATATCTTAAATATTAATTTTTCTGTATATTTCCCATTCAGAAATTTCTTATTCCATATAGTAGCTGACCTCTAAGCCATAAGTGATTCATCTTTTCAGTCACTAACCCTTTAAACTCTATTCCAGCTTTCTCCCAGAAGTTAAAGCACACATTTATGAACCACAAGGCTCAGATTAGCACTAATATATTTTTCCCCTTCTTCTCAACACATACTTCCAAATGTACTTCTTAAGGAAAAATGACTCCTTGTAGGGGGGAGGAAGACTAAATAAAGTTCTCAAACAAACCATGTTAGTAGTATCAACATTCTGTTCATGGGTCTTATTTCTCAGGTCAGAAAATACTCTTTGTTTCCTCTTTTGGGGGTAGAGAGATGTGTCTTCTTGGGGACAAGGTCTCTATAAACCATGTGGAAATCAACAAGGGCCCAGCTGAATTGTGACTCACTGCTGCAGCTTGCATCTCCTTGCTGTAACTCACCTGTAAAGACATTTAGGTCGGGATTGGGTTTGGTCCCAAATCAAACAAACAGTAGGTATTTGCTGAGCTTACCCATCATCAGGTTCCTGGTAGGGATACTGGAAGCCACTTGAGGCAGAAATTATGACCCGATTCTCTTTTTAATCATGAATGAGTCTCAGTGTGACTCCTGTTTTAGATTTTCCAGTCACAAGGATACAATCTCGTATCTCCAGCTTCTGACTGGGATTCTGCTCCATCACAGATGTGCCGTTTGAAATGAGGTTGACACCACACATATCACCACTTATGAAATCAGAAGTATCAATATCAACATCATGCCTCCCAAACCATTTTGATTTTAGAGACCAACAACCCTGTTAATGTGATTTGGGACACACAAACATGTACTTCTAAAACTTATATATGGGCTGAAATTTCTCTTCTCATTGTGAAGGTAGATTGCTTATTATTGACCCATGATTTTTCTCTGGTCTTTGGCATCCTTAGAAATAATGATGCGCGCTGCGGCTCAATAGGCTAATCCTCTGCCTTGCAGTGTCAGCACACCGGGTTCTAGTCCCAGTTGGGGCGCTGGATTCTGTCCTGGTTGCCCCTCTTCCAGGCCAGCTCTCTGCTGTGGCCCGGGAGTGCAGTGGAGGATGGCCCAAGTGCTTGGGCCCTGCACCCCATGGGAGACCAGGAGAAGCACCTGGCTGATCCTCCTCTGATCAGCGCGGTGCGCCGGCCATGGCAGCATTTGGAGGGTGAACCAATGGCAAAGGAAGACCTTTCTGTCTGTCTCTCTCTCTCACTGTCCACTCTACCTGTCAAAAAATTTAAAAAATTTTAAAAATTAAAAAAAAAAAAAAAACAAGGATGGTGGTCAAGACCTGAATTGGTCCTGTAAGTTCACACTGTAGGTAACTCCGAAGCTGGGCTTTATTATTAGAGTGCTTTCAGTGCATGTGGTATGTTGTGCTGTGTGTGTGTATGTGTGTGTGTGGTGTGGGGGGGTGGCAGTGTCTGGCTCATGGGTCATAAAAGGCCCATGAAATCATTTAGTCTGTCTCATGTGGTACTCAAAATGCAATACATGTATAGCAGGCTAATTTTTAAGTTGGTGATTTTGTATAACCCACGAATGTTCCAAATACTGAAATGGTTCTTAGTATAAGAAAGATTTGTTCCCTTGGTTAAATCAACTGATTGTACTGTATTAACATTGTAACAAGACATTAGCTGTTAAATTTTTTTAATTGCCAAAAGATTTTTACCATGGAAAGCAAATACAATTGTAAATAGGAGTTATAGGAAAATAATTTAAAATTTTGTTTAAAGTCAAATTTACTATGATCTAACTTGATTAATGTGCTCATAATGTCCAGCTAAAAACCTAACTTTATAAAATAAGTTACACTGTTAGCAGATATTATTAAATTGTATAAAATGGTTTAAGATTTGAAAAAGAGACACTAACCCCACAGAATTTCCTCTCTTTGATCTTGAGTCTAGGACCCTACAGTAACTGTCATTTAAGCACTTTACATTTGACCACTTTCTTTTGATAACTTAAAAAATAATAATAACTGGGTAAAATGTAGATGAATTTCTTTCCCTGGAACACTTCTGTGATTGTAATGAAATTTCCAAAACTTTATTCATAAAAGTCTAATGGCTTAGCCTGCTGAGCTATGCTACCTGTGGTGAATATGTACCCTCAATTAATTTTACAGGGATTAAGGCTGTTATCAATGGTAAAAATGAGCTCTGTTATTTCTCTTATATTGTACCGTACTAAGAAAGATGGATCTTGGAAACACTGAATGTGTGATTTATAATGTCATTTGAAGAGTATTCGAAGATCATGATGCCAGGCAATCTATATTTCTTGCTATGGTGCTTAAGTATTTATCTTGAGAGGTTGTATGTACTTGTAAAGGAAATGTAGAAAATGCTTGTAATATATACTGCACAACACAATAGATGAAGGAGAAATAGTACCAGGTAAGTATCAGGAGAATGCAAAATGGATCAAAGTGACACAGTAATGGGATATGGATCTTATGCCTGTTCGGGATGCCAGAGGATTATTGAGACTGGGCATGTTGAGTCCAAAAGTCGTTACCTCGTTGTCACTGTTTGATAGCTAATATGAGATGACTCTGTGGTAGCAGTCAGCTCTGAGGAATGTTTCTTAAACAGTTCATGCTATTGAATATTTCTTAAAACATCTTTCCACTACTGCTATGAAGTAAGTGGTTTCAAGAAGCTACTAAGTGTAGCTGATTTCCATATATATTTTACGTTTGGAAACAATAACTCGATTGTGTATTTTCTAGGATAATTAAGTTCATGACAAATGACATAAAGGGATAGTATTTGTTGTAATTTTATTAACTTTGTTGGAATTTCTTCAGTGAACTTAATAGACCTCGCATTTTCCTTACTCAGATAAATGAAATGGTATTTACTATCTAGAAATAAATTTAAAATGAATGAGTATTGAACATGCTAAAATAAACTTATTTAGATATGTTTCATCTTTACATTTATTGTTCTTAACGACTCTTACACTATTTATGAATACAAAGCATAATATTCCATTCAGAACATTTCTGTACCCAAAATAGATTATAAATATATGCTATATGTAACCCAAACAATGAATCAGAAGCAAAATTATCCCTCTGAAATATTTATACCCTTTAATAACAACTGAATTCATGTTGTAGTTGAAATCCAAGAATATATAAAGTGAGCAAGAAATTTCGTGATCCATTTCTACCTCTTACCAGCTGTGTCTCTTGAGATTATTTATTTATCTTTCTTGATTTCTGCCTCTATAAAATAGTTTTTGTGTTATTGCTATTATTACTAGTCATGCTAAATGTCTCTGCTTCTACTACTAATTACTGCTCAAAGCTACTGTGAAAGCAAAATAAAATGAGAACTACATTTGAAAAAAATAGTTTAACCAAATCATAGTGTTTTCATTAACCCAGGAGATGCACAGAAGACGCTGGTTTAGGGACATGCATGTTTTGCAATGTGCACATATGAGAAGTTGGACATCCTCAAAGATCAGCATTGCTGTGTCTGCAACCAAACGCCAGCCCTCAGTGCTCTGACAGTACCTTGCAACACCAATCTACATCTTCCTCTTGTTTCTTCTCCTTGCTTCAGCAATTCTTTAGCACTGGTAATAGTAATCACCATTATCAGAACAGAAATTAACTTCCCATAACCTTATAGGGATATAGTTTCAGATTGTTTTGTATTTTTGTTTCCCATGGTTTTCTTCTTTCAGTCAAAAATTATTTACTATAATCTTGAACGTGAGTAATCAGAATACTCCAGTTGCTCTTTCAAATGTAGGTGACTTCATCATTTTTGCTGAAATCTGTAAGTTGATCTTGCACATTATTTTCACACACAAACATCATCCAAGAGATTTGGAATCCTACTAGTGTTAAGAGCCCAGATCGTATGACTGTCAAAATGGTAAAGAGAGAAATAAAATAAAAATATTTTTTAAGATTTTTAAAAAAGATTTATTTATTTATTTGAAAGGCAGAGACAGAGAGAGATGTCTTCCATCTGCTGATTCACTGCCCGGATGGCTACAATGACCAGAGCTGCTCCAATCCGAAGCCAGGAGCCAGGAGCTTCTTTTGGGTCTCCCACTCTGGTGCAGGGGTCCACGCACTTGGACCATCTTCTCCTGCTTTCCTAGGTCATAGCAGAGAGCTAGATCAGAAGAGGAGCAGCCAGACTCGAAACGACGCCTATATGGGATGCTGGCACTGCAGGTGGCGGCCTTATTCTCTATAATGGCCACAGCGCCGGCCCCAAAAATTCAGGATTTCTTGTGGAGATGAGAAATTGGGAAGGAGAGATATTAATTTAGACCAAGTTATTGAAAGATTGAATAATTCTGAGAGGTGTAAGTATTATTTAAGGTACAGTTATTACAGTTTGAAATGGATGAAGGCATGCAGAAAAGATGAAAGAGATAACTAATCTTAATTAATCACCTATGATATATTAACCTATTAAGGGCATAATGCAGTATTTAATAGGAGTGCAAGCTTTGTAATCAAAAAGGCTACACTCAAACCCAGTCTTTTAAACTTACAAGCTAGTGGCCTTGATTGACTTATAATATACATGATATCTATATCCCTCAGTTTTCTTAACCACTGAGTGCAAACAATAATAAAAATACCTAATCACAAACTTTTCTGTGGATAAATTAAACTATTTCAAGCACTTGTAAGACAGCGTGGGATACTTCTATTTTTCTAATTTTCCAGACTAGGAAACTAAAACCTGGGAAGCCTAAGAATAGCGCTGTGGCCATTATAGAGAATAAGGCCGCCACCTGCAGTGCCAGCATCCCATATAGGCATCATTTCGAGTCTGGCTGCTCCTCTTCTGATCTAGCTCTCTGCTATGACCTAGGAAAGCAGGAGAAGATGGTCCAAGTGCTTGGACCCCTGCACCAGCGTGGGAGACCCAGAAGAAGCCCCTGGCTCCTGGCTTCGGATTGGAGCAGCTCTGGTTATTGTAGCCATCGGGCAGTGAACCAGCAGATGGAAGAACATCCAACATCACTGAATTCAGTAAAATGGATCAGAACTAGGATACACCTACCTTTGAAAAAATTATTTTTTGATTTAATTTTTTGATTTTAATTTGATTTTTTTTTTACTATTTCTCCATATTCATGTCCTATCTAGACATTAACTTCATACACATGCATATTTTTCTTGAGAGGAGGAATATTGATGTCACATATCATGAAATTCATGACAAGGATCATAAATGAGGAAAGAAGGGCAAATTATTATGTACAGAGTATAATTCAGTAAAGACTACCTATAACGATGTATACACCAAACAATATGATAGTCACACTTTTCTACATTTTCTCTATATGTATTATACTTCACATAGGGGAGGACATGTAGAATTTGTCTTTCTGTATCTGGTTTATTTCCATCTTCTTTTAAGTCTATTTTGTTTCCACTGTGTTAAAAACAATATGATAGTGACAGTGAAATTACTAATTATGAGGTTGACATTCAAATGAACTGTGTTTGAGTGAAAGTTGAAGGTAAGGGGGTGGCAGAAAAAATAGGTAGTCGATAGTAGTATTACTGTAATTAAAATAACCTGAACATGTGGCAATAGAGCATTCGTCCAATGTGCGATGGATTGCAAGGTGTTCCAGAAAGTGTGATGACTTTCTGCAGGGTGTTGTGTTTCTGTGTCTTTCTTTTCCTGTAACAGTGCACTGAATCCTGTTCTGCTTTTCTTCTCATTCAGTGTTCTCTGCAAAGAACAACGTGAGGTTGTGAAATCAAACACCATAGTCTTGTAATAATTTTCATCACCGTGGTAAAACTGCAGTCCCTGGATTAAGGCAAAATCCTGTTTACAGATGCTTGGATTCCTGCAGCAAGTGTTTAGACAGTGTAATTCAAAAGGCATCCCCCCACCCCTTCCCTCCTAAAACCTCCCAAAGCCTTAGGTTTTTGCTTTTAATACACCTAGTCATTTTGCATGCTCTCCAAGGTCAAAGGTAATTTGCATATCCCTCCCACACCAATTCATAATACCATCAAGCTGACAGAGATCCAGCTGCCTGCTCTCTGTTTTCCTTGACAGTGAAATCTTGCTTCTGCCTGTTCAGTTTTCACCATTTACTTCCATTGGAAATTATTTTGTTCATTCACTTTTACATATTTATTTAACTTCCCCATCCAGATATATGAAATAGAGTAGAAGCTCCATGAAACCAGCGTTTGTCACCATCAGTTCTTGGGCTTCATTATGTTTTAGTGATAAGTGGATAAACAGTAGGTTCTCTCTCACAGCAGAAATGGATCATCAGTGTGGTACTCAACTTAGATGATCCTATTTTACTTGTAAATTTGCATTAATGCATTTTCTTTTGTGTTTCAGTTACTATACTGTTGGGACTGAGAAGGATGAAGGATATCTTTAATGGAGAAGTATGCAGATGAAAAAAGAAAGAGTTAAAAACTGAGCTATGTTTCTGAGGAAGGCAGCGGATCTTTTGAGCCATTGCATTGAGTGGTTACAATGAGCCCTTAAATAATTGCATTTCTTTGAATCAGTATGCTGTGACTAAGCCTCTTGTGATAACAGAGGATTGATTCCTCTCTCTCACTTCCCCTGCTAGTTCAAACCCTACCTTAAGAAGAAACAATTAGATTCCCTCTAAATGTGATGTTACTGATGAGCTTGTTCCATGGTCAATGGTGGAAATCAATGTTCATTTAAGAGCCTACAATACTTTGGCTTTTTTTTTTCCTTTTCTGTAGTCTTTATTGATTCTTTTCCCATGGGAAGACACCATCCATCATGCTGTATCCAGAGACTGCTTCCAAGGCTCCACATTAGAGAAGTGAGTTTTCAGTGAGGTTCTCCAGACAGGAAATATGCCCACACTGTAATATGTAGATGAAGGCCGTAACATCTACTATGGGACATGGCAGATGACTTCCATTTAGAAGAGATCAACAATATTGTGAAAAGACTCAAACTCATCTCTGACCTTTGCAGTGACTTGAGTGGCAAGAAGGAATGATAAGGTCTATACTGGATTATAAATTATTATTTTTGGTTAAGTGTACACTCTTAACTAAGGGTGTTTGTATTGTTAGTGTGAAGTATATATATTTCCTGACTGATAGAATATATATATATATATATATACACACACATATATATATATATATATATATATATATATTGTGACTGATAGAAGAACACTCTGTAGTAGTATTTTCAATATCAGTATCAGAGTCATATGCTATGTAGCTCCTGGATTTAAACCAGTAAGAGTGAACCCATGAGCAATGGCCACTGGTTTCATGGCAGAGTTGCTTCTGGACAGGTGCGCTTCTCATGTCAGACCATTCACCCTCTTGGTTTACAGGAAGATCAACTACGGAAATGTTGGAAGGTGAGATAGTCTCTTTCACTTTTGGTCGTCACAGATCTTCCTCATAACAACTTTTCTGATACACATTTAATAATAATTGTACTTAAAATTGCTGTTTTGTGTCTTTTATATTAGAGGCTAATTTTTATGTTTCCGGGGCTGGTGATATGGCTCACTTGGTTAATCCTCCACCGTCAGCACCGGTATCCCATATGGGCGCCAGGTTCTAGTCCCAGTTGCTCCTCTTCCAGTCCAGCTCTCTTCAGTGGCCTGGGAGGACAGTGGAGGATCGCCTACGTGCTTGGTCCCCTGCACCTGCATGGGAGACCGGGAGGAAGCGCCTGGCTCCTGGCTTTGGATCAGTGCAGCTCTACCCGTGGTGGCCATTTGGGGAGTGAACCAATGGAAGCAAGACCGTTTCTATGTCTCTCCCTCTCACTGTCTATAACTCTACCTGTCAATTAAATAAAAAAGAATCCATGCAAACAAAAAATATTTTATGTTTCTACTTGTTTTCATTTGAATATATGTTTCAATAGAGGAAAGACAATAAAATTTAATCTACATAATAGAATAGTTAAATCTAATATTTTCCATGTATCAATAACAGAAGAGAATTTATATATAGTCTAATATAACAAAAAAAAACAATGAAATCCTGTTTCCAGAATCCAAATGAAAAATGTGAATTTACGTAAGTTTTTTACTTCTAACATTTTGACATTTTATTCTGCTGGCAAAATTGCACCTTAGTTTAATTTTAAAAATTTTTTAAAGTAATGGAATAAAATCTTTTAGCCATTTGCACTTCTCCTGTCCAATTTCATGAGAAATTTCTACTATGCATTCCTTCTCAATTGAAAATTAGAGAACTTTTTTATTATCTGAATTATGGTCAAAATATCTGTCCCCACAAATATTTATCATGTCTTTATGGCAAAATAATTCAAAACACCTTCTTGTAACTCTTTTAAAAAAAGATTTTTAAATTGGTTTATTTACTTGAAAGGCGGGGTAATGAGGAGAGGAAAGTCCACACTCAAACACGAACACACACAAACACACACACACACACACACACACAGACCTTTCACTCACTGGTTCATTCCTCAGATGGCTAAAACACCCAGGTCTGGGCCAGGCTGAAGCCAGGAGTAAGGGACTCCGCTTTGGTCTCCCATATGGGTGGTAGGGTCTGAAGTAACTCGGGCTATCATCAATCATTTTCCCAGGTGCATTAATGGGAAGCCGGATTGGAAACAGGGTGTCCAAGATTTGTGTACACTGGTATCTGAAGCAGCAGCCTGAAGTGTTGGACCACAATGCTGGCCACAGGCCTATATATATATATATATCTCCACACATACATACATATACTATATATATACATATACTATATATATATATATATACACAAAATATGTATGTACAATATATATGTATTAGATTGCTGCTACTACTGTACAGTTACCCTACTGCGCAACTGAACATCACAACTTCTTTCTCCTATCTAACTGTAACTTAGTGCTTACTAATCACCCTTTCCCCATGAGGCCCCCGGCCCATCCTTCCAGCCACTAGAATTGGGCTTAAGCAGCATGGAGTGCACTTAGATGCTGTTAGATTTGAGTATTGTGTCCTCTAGTCACTGTATTGAAATAATCAAAACTTCTTATTTGAGATTATTTGAGAAGACGAAAAGCTTTTGAGTACACAGTTTGAACTGTCTGAGCACCACAGCTACTCCATGGAGACCTTATGGGTTTCCTAATATTAGTCTCTTTAAGAAGGTTGCTAGTTGTGTTGTGATCATTAGCCTTTTACCCCCTGGGATGCTGGCCCTACACACCTTTGAGGCTCAGAAAATTCTGTCTCCCCTGGGATGCCAGTCAGATTTCTCTAATCCCGCTGTTCAATAAGGCAGAAAAGAGGAAAGAGCTGATCAGTAAAGGAGGTCTAAAGTACTTTCTGTCACTACATGGATATCTGCCCTCTATTGAGTGCAAATGCGTAAGTATCAATTTTAGGATTTTTCATATGACATTTTGAGGAGTAATGCACACAAATGTATATTTAAGTGTGAGTTAATGATAAAAGTACTCGAATTGTGAACTTTCCTAACTCAGCTACAAAGGTAACTTACCTTTATGTGATAACAGTTTTGATTTTTCTCCTATTATTGGATTTATTTCTACAACTTGGAAGAGAGATTTATAGAGGAAAACATAAAAGGGAATAATCACATTGAATACTTCTATACTAACTGTGGGATAATTAGCTTCAAGCGATATCAGTTACTAGTTACTTTGCTTTATTTGTGTGTTTTTCTTTATTCTAACGTTCAGTGCTTACTTTTTTGCTTTGTATTTTTACAATAAGGTCTAAATTCTTCATCATAAACATATGATATGTTCATCAAATGTGACTAGGAACATAAAGAGGAAACAGATGGACTACACTGGTACATTTTCTTCTAAAACTAAAAAGCTAAGCATATTAAATTAAATAATAGTACCTTTCTCCTTAAAAGAGTAATTTTCTCATGTTGCTTATGGTTATCAAGTAAAATATGACAGCTATATTTGCATTAGAGATAAACAATGGGCATTTTTATTATTATATATCTAATATGCCATATACATTTCACTAAAGGTTATTTTTTGTTTATTTGAAGTTCAAATTTAAGTTAAGTCTAAACACATGTCTTGCAAGATTCAGGATATACTTAAAGTAAATTTTTGTTCATTTTTTTCCTGACACGAAAATTAAACTGTTGATTTTGTTTTATTTACTAAATCTGACAAATTTAATTGTGCATCAGTTGCTATACAGAAAATCATGTAATATATATATATTTTTTGACAGGCAGAGTGGACAATGAGAGAGACAGAGAGAAAGGTCTCCCTTTTTCCGTTGGTTCACCCCACAATGGCCACTGCGGCCGAAGTGCTGCGGCCAGCGCACTGTGCTGATCCGAAGCCAGGAGCCAGGTGCTTCTCTTGGTCTCCCATACAGGTGCAGGGCCCAAGCACTTGGGCCATCCTGCACTGCACTCCCTGGCCACAGCAGAAAGCTGGACTGGAAGAGGAACAACCGGAACAGAATCCGGTGCCCTGACCGGGCCTAGAACCCGGTGTGCCGGTGCCTAGTGAGCCACGGCGGCGGCTATAAAATATATTTTTTAAAGATTTATTTATTTATTTGAAAGGCAGAGGTACAGGGAGGCAGAAGTAGAGAGAGAGAGAGAGAGAGAGAGAGAGAGGTCTTCCACCCACTGGTTCACTCCCCAGATGACCACAATGGCTGGAGCTGCACCCATCTGAAGCCAGGAGACAGGAACCTCCTCTGGGTTACCCCCGTGGGTACAGGAACCCAAGGACTTGGTCCATCTTCCACTTCTTTCCCAGGCCTTAGCAGAGAGCTGGCTCGGAAGTGGAGCAGCTGGGACTCAAACTGGCACCCACATGGGATGCCAGCACCGCAGGTGGCAGCTTTACCTGATATGCCACAGTGCAGGCCCTGGAAAATATATTTAAAGACCTGTAAAACTACCATAACAAAGTTATTATGTCTAATATTTCAATGTGACTCCTTACAGGTACATATTTTTGTCTTTAAGTAGAATAAAAATAATACAAAAACATTATTGTTACTAGATGAAAGTTTATGACATTCTGAATTTTAGTAAATCTAATAATCTTTCCAACATAGTCAACTTAGTGAAAGAATTAATCATTTTTTCTTCTAGAAGGGAAATAAACTATGATTCACGTATTTTTCATTATAAAGAAGTCATCTTAGTGCAGTATTTTTATAGTTACTTTTCATAACCAGAAAATAATCTTGATATCCTTAACTGAGCACAGTTCAAATCAGAAACCATTATACCAAGAATATTCTATCAAAGTAATTGTATAAAGTTAGATCTTTTTCCTCAGATAATTCTTAGGGAATCTGACATTTAAAGCATAGAAATATTCCCAATAAGTAGAAGAAGCATTTTTTAAATTATGGTTACAGAATATAAAGCAATTTGATTAACAAAATCCTCCTTTTAAATTATATGCTGCTTAGGTGTTTATTTATACAATCACACTGCATTGTAAAACAATTCTACATTTTCTTTTGTGATCAGTGTCTAGTCTGACAGCAGGAGCTGAGCTCAGTGTAAATAACCATTAGTGCCCCTAGAATAAGCAAATGCTAGCAAAGACCTTGATTCCCAGAGTAAGGGCACAAGGTTCACTGAGCAAAATATTGGTAATTAGCTCTGATTTTACTGTTGTTGAAAAGTGTTAATTACTTAATGAGTTTTGAAGTGGTTAACTATGTTTATTCCTCAATGAAAAAATTTATATAAATGGGTGATCAACACATTTTTATTATCCTATTGAGAGGAAGAAAACCAACAAAACGTTCATGCTCTAAATATTAACAGCTTATTATGAAACTCACTTGTGTTCTTAAAGGAGTAGCGATATCAACATCAATTTCATAAACTTGAAATATAATATATATTTCAAAACTATACAACATTTTTCCTATTGCTAATAATGAACTATTAAGAAAATATTTTTGATCTTCTTGATGTTCTAGGAAACACTAGTATGCAACAATCCCAATTTGCATAATCTGAGTTTTGTGGGTGAGGACTATGGAAATTGTGGTTTCAGTACAAAGTCTAATTTATCTAATTACGGAGGAAGTGAAAATACAGACAACGTTACTGTGTTCAGCACCATAAAGCGAATACCAATCAATATACCTATGCATTGTAAGCAATCAACACCCACATGATAAGGATAAAGAGTGACCAACTGACAGTTTTATCAATGTATAACCCTGCTCTCTTATGTATAACCTCCATCACATGCGAAGAACATACAAAGCTGTCACAGAGTCATAACATCCAAACAATTTTCGCAGAGATTTCTAATGTAAATAGATCTCATCCTGTTGTGAAATATCATATGTTCTCCCTGATTGGCAACAACTAACTGAGTACCAAAGAGGAAAAATGTTGAAGTGAAATGGACACTATGAGAAACAGTGACTTGATCAGCCCTTGTTCTGACTGTTGATGTACAATGTAATACTTTATCCATTTTAATATTTTTTGTTCCAGTACTATTGGTTGAACTCTGTAATCAACACACAATTATTCTTAGGTGTTTAAATTTAACTGAAAAGTGATCTCTGTTAAATATAAGAGTGGCAAAAAGAGAGAGAGGAGATGTACAATTTAGGACATGCTCAATCGGACTTCCCCCAAATGATGGAGTTAGAATCGTGCCAGGGGATTCCAGTACAAACCCATCAAGGTTGCATGTACCAAGGCTATCTCACTAGTCCAAGTGATCAATTTCAGTTCACAATTGATCACACTGATAGGTCTAAGAGTCAAAGGGATCACACAAGCAAGACTAGTGTCTGCTAATACTAACTGATAGAATCAAAAAGGGAGAGAACTATCCATCACGGGAAGCAGGATGCATAGCAAACTCATAGAATGGCAGATGTCCTAAATAGCACTCTGGCCTCAGAATCAGCCCTTAAGGCACTTGAATCTGGCTCAAGAGCCCATGGCAAAAAAAAAAAAAAAAAAAAAAAAAAAAAAGGAGGACCTAAATGAAAAGTCTCTGCGAGTGAGATCCCAGTAGAAAGAACAGGCCATCAAAGAAGGAGGTACCTTTCTCTTAAGGGAGGAGAGAACTTCCACTTTGACTATGACCCTGTCTGATTAAGATCAAAATTGGCGAACTCAAAAGGCTTCCAGAGCCTTGGCAACTCATGACTAGAGCCTAGGGAGATTACTGACACCATAAACAAGAGTGTCAAATTGTTAAGTCAACAATAGGAGTCACTGTGTACTTACTCCTCATGTGGGATCTGTCCTTAATGTGTTGTCCAATGTGAAGTAATGCTATAACTTGTACTGAAACAATACTTAATACTTTGTGTTTCTGTGTGAGTGCAAACTGATGAAATCTTTACTTAATATATACTAAGTCAATCTTCTGTGTATAAAGATAATTGAAAATGAATCTTGATGTGAATTGAATGGGAGAGGGAGTGGGAAATGGGAGGTGTGCGAGTGAAAGGGAAGTTATGGGGGGAAAGCCATTGTAGTCTATAAACTGTACTTTGGAAATTTATATTTACTGAATAACAGTTAAAAAATTAAAAAAATAACTGTGTTCAGTAAAAGGACTGAAGAAAGGGAGAGAGAGAAACTTTGCATGCCAGACTAGATTAATTTTAGTCACCTGTTAAGCATGATGCTTCTGGTTAAGATAAAATCTGTCAAGTCTTTGCCAAGATGCATTGTTCTTGCTCCTTTGGGACATAAGAAACATTCTTTGCCTGTATCTGAGTTTGTTCTGTCTTTGGTCTAGCAGAAGTAAATTTCTACTTGAATTTCTGTTATCTTCCAAATTGTTGTGAGCAAACATGGGTGGGAGGTGTGGCATGAGCAAGGTGTAAAACCCTGTGCTCTCTTACAACCTCCTTTTCAGTAGCTGTTGTAGAATTGGGTACCAGAATCCACCTGTTCTCAACAGAAGGTGAATGATACACTGCTTCCTTGGGTAAGCCTCTTCCTTTTCCTTTAGTCAGCTTATTGGGAACCTAATTGCCTGAACCTAGCAGCTCCAGGGGTATGTCTTCCTGGACATCAGAAAGAAGGTTGCTGGGTGGATCCAAAGACTGTGTTTCCGATCGGAATCAGGGCCATATCTCACCATTGCGCCCAAGTCCATGAGTCTTAAAAATTGACTTTCCAGAAGTCCCAATTGATTCTCTAGTTAATTATATTCAGTAACTCATCTTCATATTGAAGTTTTGCCTTGCAATATTTTGCATGTTTAAAAATCCATTTTCCTATTGTTTGGCTATTTTTCAGGTTGAAGGAGCTCTGATCACAAAACCAGCATTTTGTAGAATGGATTTTTAGTTCCATTTGTCAGCTTGTCTGGCACCCACATAGCATTTATTCAAGACTGTAAAGTGTAGCATTTTATATTTTTAAATAGATTGATAGATTTAGCAACTAGGAAGACTCATGTAGTAGTCTGTAAGAGTCCTCACCACCCCTGCCCCCACCCTGCCAGGAAGCTCTCATTTAGAACTAAAAATAATTTACTCTACCCAGGAAAATATTTTATCCAGAATCATGGCTTTACTAGTGAAGTGGCAACATCTCAAAATCAACAATCCATGTTAGACATCTCCCAGAATTGACTAGCAAAGAAGCAGCAATAGACAAGAGAGAAGGGATTTGAAACTGCCCACTGGGAGACCTAGTTTGGGTCCCTGTTGAACCAGTGGATGATAAATATGTATCTCTCTCTCTCTCTCTCTCTCTCTCTCTCTCTTTCTATTTCTCTGCCTTTTTCTGTCTCTCTGCCTTTCAAATAAATACACTAAAATAAATAGGATTATTCTAGCCCAGTGTTTTTCAATAAAATAATCCAATATTCTTTTATTTTGTTTTTTAAAATAAAATATTTGGAGATAATAGAACCGAGCATATAAATCAAGATTTTGAGTTTTTTTCTTTTACATGTTTTAATTTTAAAGATTCTAAGTTAGTAAAATTAAAAAATGAAAGAGATTATTTTGCCAGAGATTCTTTTTCATTTAGCAACTGATTTAGTATATGGCACATACTGTGACTCTTTGAATTAAAAATGGAAAGCAATTTATCTTAAAAAAGCAGGAACAGTATCTCTAATGGAAACTTAAAGAAAGGCATTATCTGTGTTATATTCCACAATTATGAAAGAGTTTGGTTAAAATTTATCATCATGAAATATTTTATGCCATTTCCTAGTTCTTTATTAAAATTCATTTTTCATATTTAGTTGCATGGGTAATACCTATGTCATAGCTTTAAAATAAAGGGAAAATCACAGATAAGAAAGTTAAAATGCTTGGGTATGTTTAAAAAATACAGGTTAGCAATGAAATCCCTGACTCACTTACCGTATTTTATTTTACCTCTTGATGTCTCCCAGACAGAGAAGCTCACTTTGTGTTTGCACTTCAGTCTACCTGAGTAGAATTTCATGCCCTTGTCCACCGCCACATTTACTTATGATCACTTGCTAAAGGATAACCTCCATCCAAGCTGAGTATATCTCTTCCATTCTGTGCTAATAAATAATGAATACATATTTCAGAGTAAGATACTTGCTAAAAGTTATTCTAGAAAGTAGAACCTGATTGTCAGTCCTTCCCTCTTGAGTCTGGCTTCCTCTAGTTCATGGTTACGCTATCACGGGCATCCCCATTGCTAGGCTGTCGATGGGAGGCAATGGAACATGGAGAAAGATTTTACAGCCTGATGTTAAGGTGGCTGCCATGACCCCCACCTGCCAGTGTTCACACAGGTTTATAATCTTGGGTCCCTGCATTGGGGGCAGAATCTACAGTTACTCCTCAACTGTAAAGTTCTATACAAGTGACATAATTTCATTCCCATTATTGCATTATGGTATGTAAAACTCACTCTTCCTACCAGAGGCAAACTAGAGATTTTCTCAGCTCTTACTGCCTTTTGAGAAGCAAGATGCCAGGGACCCTTCAGCTGTAAGGAACCTACTGCAGGCAACAACCGTGTGTAGAGAAGTGAATGCTTTCTTAAGTGAATGTCTGGATGACAATCCAGCCCTGCAGTTTTGTGAAAAGCCAAGCAGAAGAGACAGCTAACACAGACCTGGACTTTTGATCTCAGAACCTATGATACAACACCATATGTAGAAAATTCCACAACTAATTTTATGTGGTAGGTAGCAGTCAAAATGCAGGGACAGCAAAAATACTATGTAAAGCTATCTTCAGGTTATATTTAGAAAGGTATTAGTGAGTGAATTTCGTGTCTAAGTCTGGATCCTATCCCTATTCTTACATAATGATGTCTCATTATGTATCTACAAGTATTTTAAAATCTGAAAAATTACGAAATCTTAAATACTTCTGGTTCCAAGTTTTCATTAGAGATACTCAACCTTCATAGGACTTGACCTCAGGGAAGTACTCCTCTTTTCTTGTTGCATCCCCATACAAGCATCCAGACATACACCTGTATATCACATAGAAGCTGTTCTCAAAATGCAAAGTGAAACACACAGAACAACTTCAGTTCATGGGAAATTATCTGCTCCCAGTTCTGACCGAAAGAGTCATAGATGTTCATTGTTCTTTGGAAGAAGCAACCTGTGGCATGACTAACTGAGGAGTGTTGGTTCCATTTCTATATTTCCTTCCACATTTTCCCTTTGCTCTTCCAATTTCCCTGACACAACTTGAAGCCAGGGATAGAAATCAATGAATGATGAAAAGATGATTGATTTTAGTGACAATGAATTATTTTGTTAACTTAGTTTAAAAATGCATGGTTTACTAATTCCCTAATATTTTTGCTGTGGCCTGGAAAAGCGGTGGAGGATGGCCCAAATGCTTGGGCCCTGCACCCTCATGGGATACCAGGAGGAAGCACCCGGCTCCTGGCTTCTGGCTTCCGATTGGCGCAGCGTGTCGGCCGTAGCGGCCATTTGGGGAGTGATTCAACGGAAAAGGTTGACCTTTCTCTCTGTCTCTCTCTGTCTAACTCTGTCTGTTTAAAAAAAAAAGAAGAAATTAATATATTTTGTAAAATACATTTATGAAAAAATAGTCTGTACTCTTTGTGTATGTAAACTAAAACACTGGAAAATGTTTTATTTTGAAAATTAATAACATAAGGACTTGTGAAATTTCCTATTGTAAAAAAGTTAGTAGCATGCTATTTTATATAGATCCAAGTTTTCTCTTTTTTTTTTGTAAAAATAGGACAATGTTTGCACATCAGTGCTTTTCTCCTGTGCTTATGGTGAAAAAGAAACTCATTTGAATTAATTAAAACATGGGGATTGTAATGAAACACCAAAAACCTTTTCATTAATTCTGTTGACAAGTCACTGTTATTTTCATGTATCTTAAGAAGAGCAATATTTCTGTTCTTGTAGAAAATTGGTCATTACCAATGCTTTGTAGTACATAAAATTGATTCTCTGCAATACTAGTATCTGCTCAAGTATAAAAATAGACCTGCAATTTTGAAAAACATGGTTGTAACTGAACTTCACTGCTTTGGAAAAAGTGTTTCCAACAGTGTTTTGTTTCTTGTAACCTGTTTCCACTCTGAGGACAGAAGCTGAATGCGATATAAAATAGTCATTAGTGCCTGTAGAATAAGCAAATGAAAACAATGACCTTGATTCCCAGAGAAAGTATGCAAGGTTCACTGTGCAGAAATATTGGATAATTAGCTCTGATTTTACTGTTGTTGAAAACATTAATTATTTAATGAGTTTGAAGTGCTGAAGTGTTTGCTTCTGACTTAAAAAAATGTAGTTTTAAGTAATCAACAGTCAGCCTTAGCCCAATGAAAGAAAATAAAAATGAATTGTCAAAACCTTGTTGACAAATCCAGTTATGCCTTTTGAAAATAAATAAATGCAGAAAAGAAAACTCGTTTAAGTTCAAAATTCTAAGATGCTCGAAGCTGAAAAACAAATCAATAAGAAAGGTAAGATTGGGGACATTAGCGAAAGAAGTTGTGTCTCACGCGGAATAAATAACTTGTTACTCCCATATGTCTTTTCAAATAAAATTTGAAATGTAAGCAAATTGGAGACAAATCTGAAGATATTCTGGTAAGGGTAGATAATTCTTGAAAAACAAAACTCCCTGTTGTGTCTGAAGCAGATTTCAAGAAAGTGTCTGAATAGTAGAGGAAACTTAGATGAAAATTTATAAAAGACGCTAGCACATATAGCAACAAAAAGCAAATAAGAGACATGTAAATGATGGTTAAAGGAAAACCAGCTCTTACTATGCTCATTGTTTACTTGGTCAGGATGACACCTGGGCCAGTGTCTTACAAAGCACCAAGGGCATTAAAAACTGAAAAAAAAAAAAAAAGCACTAAAAAATACTATTGATAAGTACTTTAAGTCTGAAAAGATAATGTTTATCCTTAAAGGAAAAGAATGGAAACTGAATATTTCACCAAATGCCTTTGTAACACTTTTAAAGATGAAATTACTATCACTTTGAATAATCATATGAAATAAAATACATACACACACACACACACACACGGAAAAGAAATATGGACTAGAAAGGCCAAGAAAAATAGTGAATATCTTTAACGTTAAATGTATATAAGTGAACTAATGTAAGTTCAAATATTTGATTTGTAGAGTACAGCTTTGGAAAGGGCTCTACTTAAAGAGATAGTTCAACCGTAATTAATTTTGAACATTGCATTGCTGACAATTGCAGAAGATTGTCTCTCTAAAGCTTGATTATGATATGACGTGTAATTGCTTTGAAAATTAATCATTTGAGTAAACCTAAAAATGAAGGTTAGCTTTAAGAAGAATGCCGAGGAATAAATTGATAAAAATTAAATGCACAAATATAAAAGATGAAACAGAATTCTGAACAAAAACCTTCAAATATATTTCTTTCCTTCTTAATTAGTAACGTGTAATAAAAGTTAAGCTACAGTATCTTGGTCTGTATATGCTATTATTTAAAAGCCAGTTTTGAAATCTCCTCCATATTTTTATAATTGTCAGTAAAATAATGTTTGCTATGAATATTATTGTGTGCAGAATATTTTCTATGCAATACAAAATATTTAAATTTAATTTTCAAAGTCAAGATGTTTTCAGAATGCAAACTGTTATGTTGCCACTTTAGTATACTTTTGTCTTCTGGAAGTTTCTAAGACAATGAATCTTTTTTCATAACTTTAATACAGTTTTGTTTATCAGAGCCAACTGTTACTTCTCATCAAAGAAGTTCAAAATCTATGAAAGGATCATTATTGTCATGAATAGCGTTCTGTGAAAATATTTTAGGCATCCCAATAATGTCTGAGAATGCTACTTATATAAAGGTCTATTTGGAATCAAAATCATTGTTACAAGTTAGTACAGTAGATGCTTCCTTTCCCATTCCTTCTTCATATCTTTCTAAAGTTAAAAATAAAAGACAGGAAAACCGAGATTGATCACCTCAGCACAAATACAAGGGGGACATAACCCTATCTTGTGTTCCTAGAATGGGCTGTGACCTGAGTGTCCCACATTTTCCCTTCTCACAGGGGAGCCTATGTTCAACACAATGAGAGGAGCGAGTCGTTGCTGCATGTTGCCCTCTTATACATTCCTCCTAAACAGGATCTGAGCTCCTTCTTAGAACAAGCCATTTTGTCCCAGTTACAATTCTTCCAGTTTTTTAGGGCTGGCACCTGCAAAGGGGAACAAGGCTGTGTGATCCAACGTGACTTACAGATTACCACTTAATGGGCTAAGTATAGTTAGAGAGCTCTTTTGAACCAGTTTCTGCTTCCTCCATGTCTGGGCTGACCTGTATTCCAACTTTGCCAACTTCAAAAGTTGCTTAATGCCTCATGTGCTCTGTGGGTCCTTTCATGTACTCTTCTCTGGCAGCAACTGTTAAGAGCCACAAGAAGTGGTATATGCCTCCCCTGTGCCATCTTAAACCTCTCTGCTTATGTGACTTATTTAAAATTTACCTCCAATGAAAGGTATGCATTTTAACACAGGAAAAGTTAGGCAGCACTGCTATTTTTGTCCTAATATGTCCTTAGAGCAACCAGTTAACCTGGGGCGGGGTGCAGATTTAAGATGGTTCTTAAATATTGTTTTAGTCTATGATGAAACATGACCAAAGTTTAGTTTCTTATTTTTCTCTACATAATTTGCTGTCACCAAATAAATATTTCCTCCATATTATATAAACCGACTTATTCAAGAAATTGGAAGCTCAAATGAAAAATAAATTACTAATATAAGGTGGCTGGTTGCCTTAATACAATTCCTAAAGATATTTCAGTTTACAACTCATTAATTTATGAGCTAGATTGTTCTAAACTTTAAAATTATTTCAATACTTGTGCCATAGTACTTTCATAGTCAGTCATACATATTTAATTGAATAAATTCAATTACAATAGTAAATTATTGCCACCTAAAATATTTTACACTTAGAAGCAGATTAAAATGATTCCTCATCTAAAAATATTTTATAAAAATACAAAAAATAAGCCTTTGACATGATGTTGAGCAATGAATATTGAATCCTTGTTTCTAATGATCTAATTTCTTCCTACCTATGGTGTAAGTTGCAAAAAACAATTAACAGTTACTTACAACAGAATCTGTAGCTTTTCATTGCTCTGTGGTGCTAATTAATGATACATTGTTGTTCTGGACTAAACCATGAGCATTAATTATCATGGAGAAAATAGTTTTCTGGTATCCATTAGATTTCATTATCATTGATTACTCAACTCTTCGCTCTCATCCTACTTTGCTGAACACATACATTGGGTTTGCCTTATTTTATATCTGACAAAAACCTGGGATAATACATATTTTTGAAAGAAAATAAAATATTCTAAAGTTTTTATTTGAATTTTCAGTCATAGACTTCCATTGACATTTTTTTAATAATGCTTTTATTTAAATAATATAAATTTCCAAAATACAGCTTATAGATTACAATGGCTTCCCCCCCATAACTTCCCTCCCACCTGCAACCCTCCCCTTTCCCACTCCCTCTCCCCTTCCGTTCACATCAAGATTCATTTTCAATTCTCTTTATATACAGAAGGTCAGTTTAGTACATATAACGTAAAGATGTCAACAGTTTGCCCTCAAATAGCAACACAAAGTGAAAAATACTGTTGGAATACCAGTTATAGTATTAATTCACAATGTATAGCACGTTAAGGACAGAGATCCTACATGATATATATATTTTTAAATTGATTAATTTTCTATGCAATTTCCAATATAACACCAAGATTTTTTAATCATTTGCAATTATCTTTATATACAGAAGATCAATTCAATATATACTATGTAAATATTTCATCAGATTGCACCCACACAGAAACACAAAGTGTAAAAATACTGTTTCAGTACTAGTAATAGCATTAATTCACATTGGATAACACATTAAGGACAGATCCCTCATGAGACGTAAGTACACAGTGACTCCTGATGTTGATTTAACAATTTGACACACTTGTTTGTGGCGTCAGTAATCTCTCCAAGGCTCTAGTCATGAGTTGCCGAGGCTATGGAAGTCTTTAGGGTTCGCCGACTTCGATCTTATTCCGACAGGGTCATAGACAAAGTGGAAGTTCTCTCCTCCCTTCAGAGAAAGGTACCTCCTTCTTTGATGGCCCCGTTCTTTCCCCTGGGATCTCACTCACAGAGATCTTTCATTTAGGTCTTCTTTTTTTTGTTTTTCAGAGTGTCTTAGCTTTCCATGCCTAAAATATTCTCATGGGCTCTTGAGCCAGATCCGAATGCCTTAAGGGTTGATTCTGAGGCCAGAGTGCTATTTAGGACATCTGCCATTCTATGAGTCTGCTGTGTATCCCACTTCCCACGTCCATTGACATTTTTAAAAAGAAGCACAGACAGTGGAAAATTATTGATAATTACTTACAAATTTATTACTTCCTTTGATTTATATGGAAAACAGCAACTATTACTAATGATAACAGAAAAGGAAAATCAATGTTCACACTATTTCCCTGTTTGACTAAAAACCAACAACTCTTTCTCTACTTTGTGGTTGCAAATAAAGAAGGTTTTAGTCAACGTATATTCTTTTTATTTTTTATTTTGGAGGTTTATTTATTTGAAAAGCAGAGCAACAGAGAGAGAGAAGGAGAGAGGGAGAAAGATCTTGATGTGCTAGTTTACTCCGTAAATGCCTGCAACAGCAATGACTGGGTCGGGCTGAAGCCAGAAGGCAGGAACTCCATCCCGGTCTCCTAGATGGTGGCAGAGACCGTAGTATTTGTTCCATCTTCTGCTGTTTTCCCAGGTGTGTTACCAGGAAGTTGGATCAGAAGTGTAGCAAGCACCTGGAACTTGAACCAGCAACCCATATGGGCACTGTAAGCAGTGGCTCAGTCCAGAGCACCACAATGCTGACATTATAATCATTAATTTTTATTTCATAACTTATAATATAAAGAGACTTTTGGCTATTGTTTAGTTTTTGATACAGTTTTGGTTCCCATTCATTCATGTTCAAGTTTCTGCACATTAAATTGAATTCGTTCAGTTACAGTTTCTTTCTTTTTTCTTCAAATTTATTTATTTGTTTGAAAGGAAGAGATAGAGAAGAAGAAGAAGAAGAAGAAGAAGAGAGAGAGAGAGAGAGAGAGAGAGAGAGAGAGAGAGAGAGAGATCTTTCATCTACTGGTTCACTCCCAGAAGTGAAGCCAGGATATTCATCTGGTCTCCCATGTGGGCTCAAGTGCTCAAATACTTGGGCCATCTTCCTGGGCTTTCCCAGGCACAATAACTGGGAGCTGGATTGGAAGTGGAACAGCCGAGACTTGAACTGGCACCCATATGGTATGCCAGCAATGAGGCAGAGGCTGAGCCTTCTATGCCACAGCTCTGGCCCTTACATTTTCTTTCCTGTAGTGTTTTTAATTAATCTTAATTTATCAGAGAGCATTGGAGAAACCCTGCAAGATATAGGTACTGGCAAAGACTTCCTAGAAAAGACCCTGGAGGCACAGGCGGTCAAAGCCAAAATTAACTATTGGGATTGCATTAAATGGAGAAGTTTCTGTACTGCAAAAGAAACAGTCAGGAAAGTGAATAGGAAACCAACAGAATGGGAAAAATATTTGCAAACAACGCAACAGATAAAGGGTTGATATCCAGAATCTACAAAGAGACCAAGAATCTCCACAACATCAAAACAAACAACCCACTTAAGAGATGGGCCAAGGCCCTCAATAGACATTTTTCAAAAGAGGAAATCCAAATGGCCAATAAACACATGAAAAAATGTTCAAGATCACTAGCAATCAGGGAAATGCAAATCAAAGCCACAGTGAAGTTTCACCTCGTCCCGGTTAAAATGGCTCACATTCAGAAATCCACCAACAATAGATGCTGGAGAGGATGTGGGGAAAAAGGGACACTAATCCACTGTTGGTGGGAATGCAAACTGGTGAAGCCACTATGGAAGTCAGTTTGGAGATTCCTCAGAAACCTGAATGTAACCCTACCATTCTACTCAACCACCCCACTCCTTGGAATTTACCCAAAGGAAATTAAATTGGCAAACAGAAGAACTGTCTGCACATTAGTGTTTATTGCAGCTCAATTCACAATAGCTAGGACCTGGAACCAACCCAAATGCCCATCAACAGTAGACTGGATAAAGAAATTATGGGACATGTACTCTTATAGAATACTATACAGAAGTCAAAAACAATGAAATCCAGTCATTTGCAACAAGATGGAGGAATCTGGAAAACATCATGCTGAGTGAATTAAGCCAGTTCCAAAGGGACAAATATCATATGTTCTGCCTGATCGGTGACAACTAACCGAGCACCAAAGGGGAAACCTGTAGAAGTGAAAGGGACACTATGAGAAACAGTGACTTGATCAGCTCTTGTCCTGACTGTTGTTGTACAATGTAATACTCTATCCATTTTAGTATTTTTTTTGTTCTAGCTAATACTATTGGTTGAACTCTGTAATCAACACACAATTATTCTTAGGTGTTTAAATTTTAATTGAAAACTGATCCCTGTTAAATATAAGAGTGTGAATAAGAGAGGGAGGAGATGCACAATTTGGGACATGCTCAATCGGTTAGAATCGTGCCAGGGGATTCCAATACAATCCCATCAAGGTGGCATGTACCAATGCCATCTCACTAGTCCAAGTGATCAATTTCAGTTCACAATTGATCACACTAATTTCCAACATTTTATTTTTTTAATAAACTTTGTTTTCATATTAGTTTCAGTCCACAAGAAAATTGCAGGAAAGGCATAGAAATTTCCCATTTTCTCCTCCCAACAATGCATTGCTGCTCCCTTATCAGCGTTTCCTACAGGGTGCTATATTGATTACCACTGACTAAACTATATTGACACATCATTATCACCCAAAATCAGTTATCTCATACATTAGGGTTCCCTCTTCATGTTACATATTGTGTTAGGGAATATATCCGATGATACCCCAGAAGCATGCGGAGTAGCTTAGCTTCCCTAAACATCTTCTGTTTTTCTCGCTGCTCATTCTCCCATCCTCCCAGCCCTGACATTCAGGGATTGGTTGTCTCTATCCATGCTTTTATCGTTTCCAGAATCTCACATAGTTGGAATCATGCACTAAGTAGCCTTTTCAGATTGGCTTCTTCTGCTTCATAATTTACATTTAAATGTCTACCATGTCTCTAATTGGCTTTTTAGCTCACTATTTTCTAGTTTTGAAAAATATTTTTTTGTTGGGACTATCACAATTTATCTATTGATATGGACGGATATGTTGGCTGTTTCTAAGGTTTGGAAATTATGAAAAAATCTGGTATAAACAACCATATGTAGGATTTGTGCGGGTTGAAATTTTCAGATCCTTTGGTAAAATATCAAGGTCATTATTTCTGGATATTGTACTAAGAACATGTTTAGTTTTGTGAAAAGCTTTTCCTCCAGCAACAAATGACAGTTCCTCTTACTCTGTATTCTCAGCACCTAACCCAGACAGGTTAACTTTACAAAGAGAAGGGGTATGTTTTGCTGGGTCTAGGGGTCTCATATTGACAATGATCTTTAAGTTGGCAGAGTCTCGAGGAAATGGAGTGTCAAGAAATACACAGGAAACGCTCATCTCTGTCTCTCTAGTCTCTCCCCTCACCTCCTTATGAATCTACCAGGATTCAATAATGGGGACCTCACTTTAATGACATAATGTAATCATTTTCCTAGGTCCTAACCTCTAAACATATGGTTGTATTAAGTAGTCACACTCTTAATATCACTAATATAAATAAGATTTTGGGTATTAAATTTGTGCAGAATTTGGGTGGCACACATCATATTCAAACTATAGCAATTATTATTAAATAAAATCAAGAAGGACATATTCACTAGTAAAGTAATATTTTGGAAATGATGTTTGTGAAAAAGAGTTAAAGGAAGGACATATGTGATGCATCTTGCTATAATTTCTGTTTACAATGCCATTGTTAGCTCAAGTTTTCTTCTGGCACACTGGTTATTTTCTCAACTCTAATATTGAGTTTACTGTGCTCTCCTGTGGATAGCTTACCTTGACGTTGAGGCTCTGCATGCATCATATGTCATTCCTGTCATTGGATCCTCATGAGTCTCTCTACCCTTCCTAGCCAAGGGGATTTAACACCAACATCAAAAGATACATTATGTTTAAAAAACATTTAATATTTAAATACTAACTGCTTTTACTATGTTTTAAACTATCCAGTAACAAAAAATGTCTCCAATGTATTGTACAGATCAAAAATCAATAAAATGCTAACCACTCACCACTAAAAAAAAAAATCACTGTCCTTGGTTTTAACACTCCAATGACTGTCTAACTCATTCTCCTATTCTTTTATAGCACATTTACCATCTATCTGTTTTGTTTTTTTTAATAAATGTATTCTTTCCATTTGTGAGATTTTCTTTTTTAATACTATTATTTTTATTAATAACATTATGAAATATTGAATTACAGAGAATTGGGCACACACACTGGGGGGGGGGCAGAGAGAGAAGGGGGAGGGGAGAAGGACAGGGAAAGGGAGAGGAGAGAAAGAGAGAGAGAGAGAGAGAGAGAGAGAGAGAGAGAGAGAGAGAGAAATTTCTTTCATCTGCTGGTTTACTTCCCAAATGGCTGCAACAGCTGGGGCTGGGGCTCATCAGGATGAAGTGAGGGTCCCGGAACTCCATCTGGTTCTCTGACATGGGTGCAGGGATACACGGACTTGCATCATCTTCTGCTGCTTTCCCAGGTACATTAGCAGGAAGCTGGATCAGAAGTGGAGCAGTCGCTGCTCAAACAGGCTTCCATGAGAAGCTGGCATTGCAGGCAGCAGCTTAATCTACTGCACCACAATGCTGTCACCAAAATGCTCTTATTTCAATACATGTCTCCCATAACAATTTGTGTCTCTCAAAATTACTGATGCATAGGACAACTCAATGACATCTGGGTTTGGAGATATTTTCGTTTGAATATCAAAAGATAAAGATTCTAAGTTAGATGCTGTCACAGTAGTTAGGATGCTGCTTGGGAAACATATAGAGCCTAGATTTGAGTCCTGGCTCTGCTTCTGCCTTAGCTTCCTGTAAGTGTGCACCCTTGGAGTCAGCAATGATATCTCAATGACTTGGATCCTTGCCACCCATGTGAAAGGCCCAGATTTAGTTCCTAGCTCCTAGCTTTGGCCTGAGCCATCCCTGGCTGCTGAGACCTTTTAGGAGTAAACCCATAAATCAAAGATCCCTTTGTCTGTCTCTGTTTCTTTTTATTGTTGGCTCTCTCTGTTTCTATCCCCTTGTCTTTCAAATAAAATAAATAAATAAATAAATAAATATTTTTTTCAAAATAATACAGTATTTCAGCTTTTTATAGCATTGTATTTGTTATAATTTATAAAAATTATATTTGTAAAAAAATTCTTGAGTTATAATTAATTAAAAGTTATTAACTTTATTTTGTAAAAAAAGTACATTTTAAGAGTTCACTGAGCGAGCAGCAATGATGGGTCCACGGGTTTGGGCCCCGCACACTGAACTGTGAGAGCCCTGGCCATTGCAGCCATTTGTGGCGTGAACTAGCAGCCAGAAAGACTCTGTCTCTGGCCACCTTGTCACTCTGATGTTCAAATAAAAATAATTAAATCATTTAAAATTAAAAATAGCAATAAATAATTTAAAAAGGATTTCTTTCTTATTTGCTCTAAATGTTCATTGTAATTTAGGTGGTGGTATTTTTCAATGTTACCATTCTCACTGTGGTATCCAGGCTGTTGGAGGAGACATAGTCAGGAACATTTTCAAGTTGTTGTGGTTCATGGCATTTGTTGTGGTATGCAGCACTCCAGAGAATGTTACAGGACTGATCAAGTTCTCAACCCAGAAGCAACACACTTTCACCTCCGCTGATGACTCCTAGACTAGAAGGGACCCATGGGTCCTCTATAGCTCAAGGAATGAAATGTTACCAGGTAACAGTATACAGTAGATATCTGATAAACAGTGCCAAGAAATACAACAGATCATGTTCTGTGTGTTTCTTTCTTTCTTTCTTTCTTTCTTTCTTTTTTTTTTTTTTGACAGGCAGAGTGGACAGTGAGAGAGAGAGACAGAGAGAAAGGTCTTCCTTTGCTGTTGGTTTACCCTCCAATGGCTGCTGCGGACGGCGCACTGCTGCCTGTGCACTGCGCTCATCCGATGGCAGAAGCCAGGTGCTAGGTGCTTTTCCTGGTCTCCCCATGGGGTGCAGGGCCCAAGCACTTGGGCCATCCTCCACTGCACTCCCGGGCCACAGCAGAGGGCTGGCCTGGAAGAGGGGCAACCAGCACAGAATCCGGCGCCCCGACCGGGACTAGAACCCGGTGTGCTGGCGCTGCAAGGTGGAGGATTAGCATGTTGAGCCACGGCGCCGGCTCTGTGTGTTTCTTAACAAAAGAGAACAACACATTCAAAACCTTTGCTAATATCACACTGGGTGATAATTTGTGTTCAAAAATCATTATGTTTCCATATAATGATTCTTGTCTCTACCTGTTTCTCAAATACTGGAAGCTATATTGTTTCATAGACTCAATGTTTTCTGCCTTCAGAGAAAAAAGTAGTCAGTTCACTTCTTTCTGCAGAAAGTCATCCTATTTCCCCACAAAAGTGAACTATGTCAATTGTTGGACTTCAGAACATCAGATATTGGAGGTATTCACCTTCGAACAGAGGGCAGGAGTAATGCTCACAAAACCTGGACAACACTTGACACTGTGTGTAAAAAGGAATAAAAGAAGAGTAAAAGCCATTTGAGATGTTTTCTGTCTCCATCTATGTTGACGTTTCTATTTCCTTGGGTGAAATAGACTTCACTTAGAGCTTTGATAAGATAGGTGACAAATATCTGATTTTAATTTTGATGGGACCATATAGAAATTTCACGGACAGAGAATTGCCTTCATAGGGTGAAGAAATGCTATTCAATTGGATCAAACTTGTCACACATTCTTAGGCGATCATTTATTATTTCAGAGCAAAGGTTGGCAAATGATATCCGGGTGCCACACTCAGGACAGAGTCAGGTTTTCTTGTATGACCCGAGATCTATAAAGTGCTGTGCATTTTTAAGTAATTTAAGTAGCCATAATATCTCATGACACATGAAAGATATATGGCACGCACATCTCAGTGTCCATAAGTGAAATTTTGGAGCACAGCACACTCATGCACTCACATTCTGCACCATCCATGGCTGTTTTCATGCAGCTATGGCAAAGCTGAATAGTTACAGCAGAGATGATGTGATGGCCAAATCTAAACTATTTAGAGCATCTTCCGGAACTCAAAGTTTGCCAACCCTGGCTTTAGTTTCACTTCTGCTATCTGTGCAATAAGAAGGATTCTTATTTCTTAGCACTGCAATACTCGGTAAAAATGGTCACTAACCTTTTGTGTTTCTTCGTATGATCTCTAATCAGAAGTGATTCAATCGTACATCAGTGGGTGATTCCCCTCTATTCAGAAGAAATGAGGACTTATTTTGTTCTGTTACCTTGTGATAGGCTGATGAACGAACCCTATTTTGTGTATCCTTTCATGTGATTTTAATCTATTTCTCAATGGGGAGATGCTACCTGGCCTCCATTATAACTAAAGTAAATAAGAAGAAAGTTAAGATATTTAAGTCTTATAATTAAAGTCCATGTTTCTTTTTCCCCTACTCTGATTAAATTTCATTATTTCTTCCACTTAAAATATACATCTCAGTAATGTTACACCGCGATTTGTGTTTCATTTCTATCAGATATTCATGGAGGTACAATAAGGAGATGGATGGCTGAGAAAACAAAGCCTTATACATCTTTAGAGTAAAAGCATAGGAGTGGCCGGCACTGTGATGTAGCGGGTAAAGCTACGACATGTAGTGCTGGCATCCCATAAGGGCGCTGGTTCTATTCCCAGCTGCTCCACTTCTGATCTAGCTCTCTGCTATGGACTGGGAATGCAGTAGAAGATGGCTCAACTCCTTGGGCCTCTGCACCCATGTGGGAGATCTGGAAACACTCCTGGCTCCTGGCTTCAGATCAGCACAGCTCAGGCCGTTGCAGCCAATTGGGGAGTGAACCAGTGAATGGAAGACCCCTCTCTCTCTCTTTTTCTGCCTCTCCTTCTCTCTGTGTAGATCTGACTTTCAAATAAATATATGCATCTTTTAAAAAAGCATGGGAGTAGAAATTATACCAAAGTCTTCATCTGAATTAAGTGGGAAATTCCAAAGACCCCACACTCACTGGTATACATGAACCTTTGTCAGAAATTCATGCAAATTATACCAGCTGATAATGTGTGCTACTACAGAGTTCGAGCTGGTAGACAAAAATGGTTAAATCTCATTTCCAAAAATGAAAAATATAAATATGTTCATCCAAGATTTGAAAAATATAAAAAAATTAAAAAATGAGAATTTTGGAAAAAAATGAATATGAAAGTATTTAATGACCTAAAACACAAAATAAAAACTTATTTCCATAAACATTTGTATCAACAATTAAAAAAAAATTCCCGGGCCAGCACCGTGGCTCACTTGGCCAATCCTCCACCTATGGTGCTGGAATCCCATATGGGCACCGGATTCTAGTTGTTCCTCTTCCAGTCCAGCTCTCTGCTGTGGCCCAGGAAGGCAGTGGAGGATGGCCCAAGTGCTTTGGCCCTGTACCCCATGGGAGACCAGGAGAAGCACCCGGCTCCTGGCTTTGGATCAGTGCAGCGCTGACCATAGAGGCCATTTGGGGTATGAACCAACGGAAGGAAGACCTTTCTCTCTCTCTCTCTCTCTCTCTCTCTCTCTCACTCTACCTATCAGATAAGTTAAAAAAAAATTCCTGCTGAGCTCTGGAGTTTTTTTTTTGAACTTTTGTTTAATAAATATAAATTTCGAAAATACAATTTTTGGATTATAGCGGCTTCCCCCCCCCATAGCTTCCTTACCACCCACAACCATCCCATCTTTCACTCCCTGTCTCATCCCAATCTTCATCAGGGTTCATTTTCAATTATCTTTATATACAGAAGATCAACTTAGAATATACTAAGTGAAGATTTCAACAGTTTGCACCTACACAAACACACAAAGTATAGAGTAGTAGTTTTACCATTAATTTACACAGTCAACACATTAAGGACAGAGGTCCTATAATGGGAGTAGGTGCACAGTGACTCCTGTTGTTGATTTAGCAATTGACACTCTTATTTATGACGTCAGTAATCACCGGAGACACTTGCCATGAGCTGCCAAAGCTATGGAAGCCTATTGAATTCACTAACTCCAATCTTATTTAGACAAGGCCATAATAAAAATGGAAGTTCTCTCCTCCCTTCAGAGAAAGGTACCTCCTCCTTTGATGGCCCATTCTTTCTCCTGGGATCACACAGTGATCTTTCATTTAGGTCTTTGTTTTTTCTTTCTTTCTTTCTTTCTTTTTTTTTTTTTTTTTGGTCACAGTGTCTTGGCTTTCCATGCCTGACAAACTCTCATAGGCTTTTTAGCCAGATCTGAATGCCTTAATGTTTGATTCTGAGGACAGAGTGCTATTTAGGAAATCTGCCATTCTATGAGTCTACTGCATGGCCTGCTTCCCATGTTGGATTGCTCTGTCCTTTTTAATTCTATCAGTTAGTATTAGCAGACACTAGTGTTGTTTATGTCATGTCTTTGACACTTAATCCTATCATGATCAATTATGAACTTGAACTGATCACTTTGACTAATAAGATGGCATTGGTACATGCCAACTCGATATGAGCCCTGGAATTTTTAAAGGATTATTATACTCTTAGAATAGTATCTATAAACTACATGAATCTATTCTCTGTGCATTAATAACAAATTAACATGAAAATTGAAAAATATGTTACAAACAAATTTTAACCACAATTTAAAAAAATTAACATCTTGAAAAATATTTCATGAATTAAAATTTGATTTTATCAGTTAAAATATACTATTGCCAACATTAAAAGTAAAAATATATGTACATATGTTGCTTCCTCAGTACTTTCAAGAATTTATCCAGTAATAATCATGGGAAAAAAGAATACACATTTTCTTGATTTTATCATCTCCAATGTCCAATAAATTACAGAAATCACTACAAGTGCAGTACAATGAAAAAATATAATTCATAATATTAAAATAGTACAAAATGATAAGACTGTAGAATTGGTAGACAGAAACATAAGAACAGCTATGTGTTAAAAGTTAAAGGAAGATATATTTATGATGTGCACACTGATTTCATTAATGGCAAATAAATGAAAGTTATGAAAAGGAATCAGATAAAACATCAGATTATTACGTGGACTCAATGGGAGACCTGGGACAGCAAAAAGGGAATCACTGAATTTGAATGTGGATCACTAGACCTGATCGAGCTGAAGAGCCGGGATAATAAATTCTGAACACTAAAATAATCAGAATTCAATGACTTCTGGAAAAAAAATTCAGGTAATCACACATTCAGTTAGAACCCAAAGATATGATGAAAGAATATTAGAAAAAATTAAAATGCAATGCTAGAAATTTATAAAATTAAGGAAGAATGTCAACTTATAATTCAGAAAGCTCAACAGTAACTGAGCATATTAAATCCTGAGAAAACAATGCCTTAGTACAGCGTATTCAAATACCCGAGAAACAAATAAATTAAGAAATTACTGAAAGCAAAACCAACACCATGCTACACTACATATTCGTTGTGTTGTATACAAATGGTATACTATATAAGGAAAAACTATGCAAAATAAAAGAACAGTGGCAAAATAATACCATCACATCAATGCTGCACTCACTAATATAAAGAATGATATTGCAGAGTGCAAGAATATGGCTCTAGTCTTCAGAAATAAACACTGAAGCAAATAAATAGTATGATGTCTGCTCAGTGGTGCAGAAGCAATATTTAGGTATATGTACATGAGCATAATGGAGTCCTTTTTTACTGTGTTTGGAACTTTGCTGTAGGTTTTTAAATTGTTAAAAATAAAAAAGACAAAAAGTCAAAACAGTGAAATGTACAACTACATGTTCATAAAATTAAAAAAAAATTGAAAAGCTTAAATATGCAGCAATAGGAACTAAATGACCTCACCTCAGCAGGCACCTTCTGCTTAGCTTGATTGCTGACTTATGGGAATATGTGCCTATGATAGATCTTTTAATTTTTTCTAATGAGATTGGAAATTCATAATTTTACATTACAATACAAATTTAAATATATACTGCATATTTGAGATCATGCATATGCAATGCCAGTAATAATACACAAAAAGACTTTTGATAGTAAATGTTGCTTTTACTTAAACATACCCAATTTCAGGGAAGAGTTTTCCTTAACAAGCAGTGTAATTTGGAAACTTTAGAATCTTAACCTTTCTCGATAATTCTTTAGTAATATATTATATTTTGAATACCATTGATTTGTCCATTTCATTTATTCTTTAAAAACTTTTATTTAATAAATATAAATTTCGAAAGTACAACTTTTAGATTATAGCGGTTTTTCCCCCCATAACCACCCTCCCATCTCCTACTCCTTCTCCCATCCCAATCTTCATTAAGATTCATTTTTAATTATCTTTATATATAGAAGATCATCTTAGTATATACTAAGTAAAGATTTCAATAGTTTGCACCCACACAGACACACAAAGTATAGAGTAATGTTTGAGTAGTAGTTTTACCATTAATTAGCATAGTCAACACATTAAGGACAGAGATCCTACATGGGGAGTAGGTGCACAGTGACTCCCATTGTTGATTTAGCAATTGACACTCTTATTTATGACGTCAGTAATCACCCAAAGCTCTTGTTATATTACATTTATTTCTTTCAGATTTACTATTTATTTGAAAGGCAGAGATACACACACACACAGAGAGAGAGAGAGAGAGAGAGAGAGAGAGAGAGAGAAATATTAAGATCTTCAATCTACTGGTTCACTCCCCAAACGTCTGCGGCAGTCAGGGATGGGCCAAGCAAAACCAGGAACCTGGAACTTCCCCAGAGTCTCCAGTGGATGCTAGGGCCCCAACACAGGGACCATCTGCCTTCTCAGCGATATTCGCGGGGATCTGGATTCAAAGTGGAGCAGCTGAGACTAGACTCAAATCTCCGCCCATTTGGGATGCTGGCTTTGCAGAGGTTGGCTTAATCTGTTGCACCCAAACCTGTTCCTAAGTTGCATTTTATTTTAATTGCATGTCATTGGTATAATATTTAATTGTGTTTAAGAGATAAGTTAGTAAAAATCATCTTATATTTTCTAAATCACATATTAAGTTTAAATTTTACATCTTTTTGGCATTTTACCTTTATAAATATTACAAATTTGCATTAATTCATAAACTCCTCGAATTTATTCCATTTCTTTCCCATTGTAAGACTAGTGAAGGTAGTAACAACTAATGTAAAAGCAGGGCTCATATAAACAATTAATATAAATAGCAACAATGATTATATCTAAGATTTTGTATATACCACTATACAGTAGACAGAAACTAAAAATTGCAACAAAATCACAATTATTGCAGAGGGTAAAAAAAAGTCACCATTAGAGAAAATTTGTGTTAAAATTTTGTCTAGAGCCTATTTTATAGGGTCCATAAAAAAAAAAGCTATGTGCAAATGGGGCAAGAAATATATGTGTGTGTGTTAATGTATGTGTATGTGTATCTCTGTGTGTTACTGTAGTCATTGTGTTAAGGAATCAGTAAAGCACAGAGAAGTAGGAAAATTTTGTCCAGTGGTGAAAAAACCCCAGTGTCTACAGTTTTTTTCAGAGACCCATTCACAATAGTTTAAAAAAGAATCAAATACCTTGGAATAAATCTAACCAAGAATGTTAAGGATCTCTAAGATGAAAATTACAAAACACTAAAGAAAGAATTAGATGAAGACATAAAAATGGAAAATTCTTCTAGGTTCTTGGATTGGAAGAATCAACATCATCAAAATGTCCATACTGCCAACAGCAATTTACAGATTTCATAGGATCCCAATCAAAATACTAGCAACAATCTTTGTAGATCTAGAAAAAAGGATGCAAAAATTCCTATGAAAACACAAGACACCCTGAATAGCTAAAGCAATCTTATACAACGAAACATAGCCAAAGACATCACAGTACCTGATTTCAAGTCATACAATAGGGCAGTTATAATGAAAATAGCCTGGTACTGGCACAAAAACAGACTTGTAGGCCAATAGAACAGAGTAGAAACTCCAGAAATCAGTCAATGCATCTACAATCAACTTATCTTTGACAGGAGCTAAAATGAATCCTGGGGGTGAGAACTGCCTCTTTAACAAATGGTGCTCCGGAAATTGAATCTCCATATGCACACAAATACACACAAAATGGATCAAAGACCTAAATCTACAACCCTATACCATCAAATCAATAGAGAACATTGAGGCAACTCTTAAGACATTGGCACATGGAAAGACTTCTTGGAAAAGACCCCAGAAGCAGAGGCAATCAAAGCCAAAGTTGACAAATGGGATTTCATCAAACTGAGAAGCTTTGGCACTGCAAAAGAAACACTCAGAAAAGTGAAGAGACAACCAGCAGAATGGTAGAAAATATTTGCAAGCTACACAACTGATAAGGGGTTAACATTCAGAATCTGCACTTGATCTTAACCAAAGACCAGGGAGTGATCACATCGGTAATCTATGAAGAGCTCAAGGAACTCAACAAAACAGAACAAACAATCTGGTTATGAATGGGCAAAGGACTTGAACAAGCACTTTTCAAGAGAAGAAATTCAAATGGCCAGCAGACACTTGAGAAAATGCTCAGGATGATTAGCCATCAGGGAAATGCAAATCAAAACGACAATGAAATACAGAAATCAACAAACAACAAATGCTAGTGAGGATGTGGGGGAAAAAGGTACCATGGTACATGGTTGGTGCAAATGTACACTGGTGCAACCACTGTGGAAGACAGTTAGGAGATACCTCAGAAATCTGAACATAGACGTATCGAACGATCCAGCTATCCCACTCCTAGGAATTTACCAAACCAAAAGAAATCAGTTATGAAGGTGTAATTCTACCCTCATGTTAATTGCAGCACAATTCAAATCGCTAAGATAAGGAATCAACCGAGATGTCCATCAGTTATTGAATGGGATAAAGAAATTATACACACACATACACACACACACACTATGAAGAACTACTCAGCTGTAAAATAAAATGAAATATTGTCTTTTGCAACAAGATGGATGCAACTTGAAACCATTATACTTAGTGAAATAAGACAGTCCCAGAAAGATATCTTATGCTTTCTCTGATCCAAAGTAACTAATATAGTACCTGAAATGTAATGTATTGGAGTGAAATGGACATTCTGAGAATCAGTGGTTATTTATAGCCCTTGTCTCTTGCATTGATGAAAATTTTGTTTGTTTTCTCTTTATAATATTTGTTGAATACTTTTACTTAGAGTAGGGTTAATTATACGATCATTAATATACTGAAAAATTAAGAGTGGGAATCCGAGAGGGAGGAGGAAGAAGGGTTGCAGTGTGGGCAGAAGGGATTGTGGGGGGAAGTCTCACTATGTTCCTAAATTTGTATATATGAAATACATGAAATTTGTACAACAAATAAAATTTAAAATTAAATATTTAAAGTGCATGCTTTTCCCCCACTTAGAAAAAAAGAGCTTATATGGAGTGTGTAATGTGGCTGAGCTATCCTGACTAATAAAGCCAAAGGTAAAATGGATGCTCATGCTACAGATAATACAGCCACTAAAATGAATCAAATGCATTTACTCATATTAAATTTCAGAAGCTCATCTGATGGTATGGGAGTGATTGATGAATCACTATGCTACTTTTAAATGTAGGACAGGTGCTGGTTCTCTGTATGCTGTGAGAATTGTGACATGTACTATAATCTCAGTAGCCTGATTGATGGTATGACTGTCAACAGTATAATGCTGTTTTGTCAACCTTGAGCCTACATTACATCAAAACACAGAATAACTATACCAGTCCTAATATACTGTAAAATATGCAGCATTAATCTTGTCTTTCATATTAAAATGTCTCTCATAGTCTTTGTCCTAGGTCTTCACCAAAATTCGCTGGTGCTCTACTCTCATACTTGTTGGTATTCACAAGAGGCTCTGATTACATTATTTAAACACTGCAACCCTTCCAGGTATGACTATTTTACTCTTTCCACTCCAAAATTTTCTCATTTTTGTCTTTACCAGGTAATAATTTGTATACAGTTAAACATACTAGTGTGATTGAGGACTAAAGTGATTTATTGCTATAGTTGCAATCACTCCTGTACTTATCAAATTACATAGATTTACCAAACAATATAAATGTAATAAATTATATCATATCCATATTTATTTTGTATGCATAGGTAAATACACATATATATATACACACATTTACACACATAGGCACACACACACACACACACACACACACATATATATATATATATATATATATATATATATATATAAATTCTGTGTGGAAGAACCTCTACAATTATGTAAGGTTTCCAATCACTGTCTCTGTGTCTTTTTAAAATATGGCTCTTTCTTTAAAACAATATAATCAAAATACAAGTATCTAAGTTTAAAAATTAAGCCAACCAAATCATATCATCATATCTTTTATCTTTTTAGCCTAGAGACAGGGACCGTTAGTACATGCCCAGTGTGTGGCTATACCAGCCCAGCACTGACTCCTGAGATATGCCCCTGCGATTCTTTGTTGTCTGCCCTGGGCTTCACTAAACTGGGGCTTATTGTGCATCACAATTACCAGCCCACGTGATGCACAGGTGTTTTCACATTACTGTAATATACAAAAACACTTGGACTCACTTGAATAGTTTGTGATTCATCTGTATGCATTCACACCTTTCTACCCCTTTGCTTTCACACACACACACACACACACAAACACACACAATTTCAGAGTTCCTAGTGTCAATAGTGACAGACACTGGAGCAAGATGGAGGTTAAGATGCTTGGGTTATCATCTTTCCACAGAGACACTAATTTGGACAACTATTTATGCGACAAATCACCTTCATATGAACATCAGAACAGTTCCAAGCAATGTCACATGGAAAGAGATGTGTTGCCTCTCACTTGGGTGAGAAAATGTGAATGAATTCCAGTCCACACCTCCAGGGCCAACCAGATAAAACCAATGCTTCCAGGCCAGTATCTGCAGACTGAGGCTTTGGACCACCCTATCAGGAAAGTGAGGATCATCTGCACTACCCCTTCTCTAGCCTCTAGAAGACACCAGCCACTGGGGAGCAGGGCAGAAAAATGAACTTTGAATTTTCCCAGGGAGCTCACAGCGGGACTGCTGCTAGAGGAGCCAACACTTGATGAGGTCCACAGGGCTCTATGTCCAGGCTATTAAGCACAGAGTCCCTGGAGACTCCCTGGCATCAGGTGGAAGTCTGCAACCTAGTGGGACAGACATAGTTCATTGTGCAATGCTGTCTGCATCACGTGGGCTGGTAATTGTGATGCACAATAAGCCCCAGTTTAGTGAAGCCCAGGGCAGACAACAAAGAATCACAGGGGCATATCTCAGGAGTCAGTGCTGGGCTGGTATAGCCACACACTGGGCATGTACTAACGGTCCCTGTCTCTAGGCTACTGCCTGTAGATGAGGCCACTGTATTTGTCTCAGAAGCAGGCAGAGACGCGTGTTTGGAATAGTGGAATGGGCTTGCTCCAGTGCATGCAACTGGCAGCTCCAAGGGAGCCTGGCATGCAGCTATGAGATTTTGTACGGTCTTATGACTGTGAGACCAGGTTGTGACTCAGTTCAGCGGCAGTCCAGGGGGCCAAGGGTCTGTCTTGAACACCCATCTCCCAACCTTGAGTGAACAGCAAGGGGCCCCAAGAATTTTTCCTGAGATACTGACTGTACCATGGTAATAGACCCCGTCCCCAGGACAGTGCCTGCAAACAGAGCCTCTGTTCTCACCCTGGTATGAAGTGGAGCCCCATAGCCCCAGCTGATTGGGCTTGTGCTCTACCTGGCATCACTTGGGGCTAGTTGAAGTGGCCACCTCAGCAGCCGACAGACAAGACAGGTAGGCTTTGGTGCTACACAGCACTGTGATATTCTGAGTGCGCTAAGGACTCTGGGTATGATCTGGAACATTGGAACTGGAAGCTACAGGACTAGGTGACTTTGACCTACTCCATGTCTGAATATCCTTTTTTAGATACTTAGTTCTTTGTAAGCTACAAGCCAGCTGCAGATTTGGGTAAAATTATGACATTGGGGCATCCTCTAGGACTGAAAAATGAACCAACATCAGACTTGCAAAATGCTTCAACTTAGAGCTCCAGCTAGTACAGAAATAGCAGAAGTGTCCACAGGCTCAGAGAAAATAATCATACTGCTTAGAAATTCTGGAAGGGCATCACAAATGTATTCCAATTGTGAGTAATAGAAAAAACAAGCAACCTTTCATTTTGTGCTATGTGCCAGGTGTCAAGAAATTTCAGGGAACCATGATCATGAACCACCACCTAATGAACAAAATAAGATTCCAGAAACCAATCAGCCAGGATCTAACATTTTCAAATACTCAGATGAAGGTTTCAAACTAGTTGTTTTTGGAAACAAAGACTTCAAAAGAAACCCAATGATCTAATACTCTAACAGAAAATCTTGCAAGCAAGTAAGTAACACAGAGGGGCTGGCTTTGTGATATAACAGGTTAAGCAGCTCACATGGAATGTGATGCTCATATTCCATACAGGTGCACCTTCGAGTCTAGGCTGCTCCACTCCCACTCCCAATCCCTGGTAATGGCCTGAGAAAGCAGTAAAGACTCAGGCCCCTGCCACCCATTTCGTAGACCCAGAAGAAGCCCCTGGCTCCTGGCTTTAGCCTTGGCTATTGTAGCCATTTGGGGAGTGAACTAGTGGATGGAAAATTGAGTCTCTCTCTCTCTCTCACCATGTCTGTATCTCTAACTTTCAAGTAAATCTTTAAAAAAATTCAAACACAAATCTTTAACTAAAAAGTACACTAAATGAGTTTTTAAAAGCTGTGATAGAAGACATCTATAGCAGAACAGGTCAAAAGAGGGAAGAAACAGTGAGTCTGAAGACAGGCTATCTGAAAATATGCAGTCAGAGCAGAGAAATAAAAGAAAGAATCAAAAGGAATGAAGCACAGCTACAACATTTCAGGACAGCATGGAAAGAGCAAATATTTGAGATCCTGTGTCTTAAGAGGAACTCAAGAAAGCCACATGGGTACCAGCATATTCAGAGATGGTAGCATAAACTTTCCCAAACCAGGAGAAAAGTACAAGTATTCCAGAAGAGGGAGATCAAAGGCCACGTATCACTACAATCCAACCAAGTCTACCCCAAGAGGAACAATAATGAAGTTTTCAAGGATAAAGAAGGGATTTCCAATGCTGTGTGAGAATAGAAACAAGTAACACATAAAAGCCTCCCCACTCACTTAACTAAGGACTTCTCAACAGAACATCTACAGGCCAGGAAGGAGTGGGAAGAGACTTTAGCAATACTGAGGGACAAACATTGCCAACCATTGAAACTCCATAAAGCTATTTTTCAGATATGAAGAAGAGATAAAGACATTCCCAAGCCACCAAAAAAAAAAAAAATCTCAGAGGATTTACCACCACCAGATCTATCCTAAAGAAAATGCCAAAGGGAGGCCGGCGCAGTGGCTCAACAGGCTAATCCTCCGCCTTGTGGCGCCAGCACACCGGGTTCTAGTCCCGGTTGGGGCGCTGGATTCTGTCCCGGTTGCCCCTCTTCCAGGCCAGCTCTCTGCTGTGGCCCAGGAGTGCAGTGGAGGATGGCCCAAGTGCTTGGGCCCTGCACCCCATGGGAGACCAGGAAAAGCACCTGGCTCCTGGCTCCTGCCATCGGATGAGCGCGGTGCACCGGCCGCAGCGGCCATTGGAGGGTGAACCAAGGGCAAAGGAAGACCTTTCTCTCTGTCTCTCTCTCTCACTGTCCACTCTGCTGTCAAAAAGAAAATGCCAAAGGGAGTTCTTTAAGCTGAAAGAAAGAGATGTTTCAGGTGATAATATCAGAAGCTAGACAGCTCCCTGGTAAGAGTAACTATACAAATTAAGCATGTTCTAACATTGTATACCTGATCTATGAATCTCTGACAAATACTGGAGATTTAAAAAAAATAAAGAAAACAACTATAAAAATTTTAAGAGGTAGAAGAAAGGGCTGAATGGAACATCACAATTCAAAATGTGGGAGGAGTGGAATCCAGGTACAGAGTCCTTTATTAGTATTTCATACTTCTTTTTGTCTGTGTCACTGTCTTGATAATCAATATTAAATTCCTATCAATTCAAAAGAGCTTGTGATAGATAAAAGATTTTGGGAAAGCCTATGGTAGTCACAAAGCAAAAATAAATAATGGCCTTACCATAAAAGAAATCAGAAGCACCCTAATAGAGAAAATAGTTTAAACACAAATGAAAAAAAATAAATAAAAAGGAGAAAGGAAAAAAAGTACATTAAAACTAGAATAAAATCAGTATTATAATAACAGTGTTAAGATTTCCTTTATCAACAATTACCTTAAATATAAATGGATTAAACCCTTCAATTAAAAGACATTGTGTGAATGAATGGAATTTTTTTAAAGCATAACAATATGCTGCTTACAAAAGACTCATTTAACTCCTAAGAAGGTCTTTTTTTGAAAAACAAAAGATGGAATATGGTGTTTCATAAGAATGGTAACAATTAGAAACAGGTATAGCTATGCCTATATCAGATAAAACAGATTTTATGTGATAAGTAGTCTAAAAGGACAAGAAAATAAATTACATAAAAGAGTTCAATACAGAAGGAAGAAATGATAATTGTACATGTATACACACCCACTATTGGCATACTCAAATACTTAAAACGGATTTTAATAGACCTAAAGGGAGAAATGGGCTCCAATACAATAACAGTAGGGGTTTTATCATCGCACTTTCAGAAATGTACAGAGTAGCTGACAGAAAGCAAACAAAAACCAGCCATTAATCGGTACCCTAAATCAATTGAACTTAGCAGACATCAACAGAAAACTGTATCCAGCAACTGCAGAAAAATACATTACTGGGTTTTTAAACTTATTTATTTATTTAAAGTGTGTGTTTGTGTGTGAGAGAGAGAGAGAGAGAGAGAGAGAGGGATCTTTCATCATCTAGTTCACTACCAAAATACTAGCAACAGCCAGTCCTGAGCGAGACTGAAGCCAGGAAGTCCACCTCTGTGTCCTACATGGGTGGCAGGGACACAGGAACCCAAGCTGTCATCTGATGCTTTCTGACATGCATTAGCAGGAAACTGGATTGGAAATGGAGTAACCAGGATTTCAACCAGGTTCTCCAAAATGGGATGTAGGCATCCCAAATGGTGGCTCAACACACTGCACCTCAATACCTGCCCAGGAATACGCATTCTTCTTAACAGCACATGGAATATTCTATATAGTAGATCATAAAACAGATATCAACAAGTGTTGAAACAGAAATTATGTTTAGTATCTTTTACACCATAGTGCTATAAAGCTAGAAATGAATATCAACAAAGCATTGTATGTTATATAAACACATGGAAATTAAACAATTTTTTCTTGAATACCCATGGATGAAGAAAAAATTAGGAAAATAATTTAAATATTTCTTGAATGAAAGTGAAAACATAACATACTCAAACATATGACATACACAGCAGCAGAGCTAAAGCCATATATTTATAGAAATTAATATCTCTGTCAAGAAAGCTAGATCTCAAATACATGACTTATTGTACCTGAAGGAAAAATAAAAACAAGAAAAACTAAGCTGAAAGTTAGTAGAAAGAAATAACAACACTTGGAAATAAATATGAATTTAAAATCATCAAAATGTGCTAGTTTTTTGTGAAGATAAATGAAGCTGACAAACCCCTACTTTACTATCTAAGATAAAGAAAATACTCAAATAATAAAATCAGACATGCATGCAAAGGGAGATAATACAACTAAAACTACAGAAGTACAAAGTACTATTAGAGAACATCATTCATAATGATATGTGAAAATTTGATGACATTGAAGTGGAAAAAAATCCTTTAAATATATACCCTACAAAGACTGAATAAGGACAAAACAGAATACATAAACAAACCAAAAAGGAGCAGTGAAACTGAATTAGTAATACAAAGGCCTGGGGCCAAATGACTTTACTGCTGATTTATAACAATAATTTAAAGAATTAACAACAATTACTCTTTATAATTCCTACAAAAATAAGAGGAGAAAATTCTTACAAAGACATTCTACAAGGCTAACATTACCTTGGTCCCAAACCAGGGAAGAAAAGAACAACAAATAGTAAGCTACTAGCATCTTCGATGAACATAGATACAACATTCTCAACAAAATACTAGCAAGCTCAACCCAATGGTACATGAAAAACATCATTCACCATAATCAAATGGTTTTCACCCAGGGATGCAAGGAAATTTTAACATATGCAGTCAATATATGTGGATATATCACATCAGCTGAGTAGAAGACAAAAATCATGTGATTATCTCAGTAGATGCAAAAAAAGGCATTTGATAAAAGTCCAAAGCACTTCACAGTAGAAACTCTGAAAAAATTACATACTGAGGGAACACATCACAACAGATAAAAGATCATGGATAACAAACCAACAACTAGCATCATATTGAATGGGAAAAACAAAGGCTTTCTCCCCAAGATCTGGAAGAAGTCAGGGATGCCAAACTTTATCACTTTTGTTTAACATAGTATGGAAAGTCCTAGCCAGAGTTATTAGGCAAGATAAAAAAGGGCATCCAAATTGGCAAAAAGAACTCAAATTTTCACTGTTTGCAGATGAAGTGGTCTTAAAAAAAAAACAAAAAAACAAAAAACAGAAAACTTCACCAAAAAACTGTTAGAATTAATAAGATAATTTAGCAATGTAATGCACAATAATTAGTGGTGCTTAACAATGATAGAAAATTACCTGATAAAGAAATAAAGAAAGCCATTCGATTTTTAATAGCTACAAAAAGAATGATACACCAAGGAGTAAATTTAACCAAACAGTTGAAAATTTTCCATATTGGAAACTGCAGATTATTGAGGATGATATAAAGAAACGGTAAGACATCTTATGTTCACAGATTGGATGAAATACTATCTTTTATATATATATATATATATATATATATATATATATATATGTATATAAAGCTTTTATTTAAAGAATATAAATTTCCAAAGTACAGCTTATGGATTACAATGCCCCCCCCACAACTTCCCTCCCACTCACTACCCTCCCCTTTCCCGCTCCCTCTCACCATCCATTCACATCAAGATTCAGTTTCAATACTCTTTATACACAGAAGATCAGTTTAGTGCATATTACGTAAGGATTTCAACAGTTTGCCCTCACATAGAGACACAAAGTGAAAATAATGTTGGAGTACTAGTTATAGTATTAATTCACAATGTACAGCACATTAAGGACAGAGATCCTACATTATTTTTTTTAATAATTGATTAATTATCTATGCAATTTCCAATTTAACACCAAGATTTTTTAATCATTTGCAATTATCTTTATATACAGAAGATTGATTCAGTATATACCATGTAAAGATTTCATCAGTTTGCACCCACACAGAAACACAAAGTGTAAAAATACTGTTTCAGTACTAGCTATAGCATTAATTCACATTGGATAACACATTAAGGACAGATCCCTCATGAGACGTAAGTACACAGTGACTCCTGATGTTGATTTAACAATTTGACACACTTGTTTGTGGCGTCAGTAATCTCTCCAAGGCTCTAGTCATGAGTTGCCGAGGCTATGAAAGTCTTTAGGGTTCGCCGACTTCGATCTTATTCCGACAGGGTCATAGACAAAGTGGAAGTTCTCTCCTCCCTTCAGAGAAAGGTACCTCCTTCTTTGATGGCACCATTCTTTCCACTGGGATCTCACTCACAGAGATCTTTCATTTAGGTCTTATTTTTTTTTCACAGTGTCTTGGCTTTCCATGCCTAAAATACTCTCATGGGCTCTTGAGCCAGATCTGAATGCCTTAAGGGCTGATTCTGAGGCCAGAGTGCTATTTAGGACATCTGCCATTCTATGAGTCTGTTGTGTATCCCGCTTCCCATGTTGGATCATTCTCTCCCTTTTTCATTCTATCGGTTAGTATTAGCAGACTCTAGTTTTGTTTGTGTGATCCCTTTGACTCTTAGACCTATCAGTGTGATCAATTGTGAGCTGAAATTGATCACTTGGACTAGTGAGATGGCCTTGGTACATGCCACCTTCATGGGATTGTATTGGAATCCCCTGGCACAATTCTTTTTTTTTTTTTTTTTTTTTTTATAAAGCTTTTATTTAAAGAATATAAATTTCCAAAGAACAGCTCATGGACCACAATGGCTCCCCCCCCACACAACTTCCCTCCCTCCCCCCACCCTCCCCTTTCCCGCTCCCTCTCCCCTTCTGTTCACATCAAGATTCATTTTCAATTCTCTTTATACACAGAAGATCAATTTAGTACATATTATGTAAAGATTTCAACGGTTTGCCCTCGCATAGAGACACAAAATGATAATACTGTTGGAGTACTAGTTATAGTATTAATTCACAATGTACAGCACATTAAGGACAGAGATCCTACATGATTTTTTTTAAAAAAATTGATTAATTGTCTATGCAATTTCCAGTTTAACACCCAGATTTTTTAATCATTTGCAATTATCTTTATATAAAGAAGATCGATTCAATATATACTATGTAAGGATTTCATCAGTTTGCACCCACTCAGAAACACAAAGTGTAAAAATACTGTTTCAGTACTAGTAATAGCATCACTTCACATTGGATAACACATTAAGGACAGATCCCCCATGAGACGTAAGTACACAGTGACTCCTGATGTTGATTTAACAATTTGACACTCTTGTTTATGGCGTCAGTAATCTCCCTAGGCTCTGGTCATGAGTTGCCGAGGCTATGGAAGCCTTTAGGGTTCGCCGACTTCGATCTTATTCCCACAGGGCCATAGTCAAAGTGGAAGTTCCCTCCTCCCTTCAGAGAAAGGTACCTCCTTCTTTGATGGCCCCGTTCTTTCCACTGGGATCTCACTCGCAGAGATCTTTCATTTAGGTCTTATGTTTTTTCCAGAGTGTCTTAGCTTTCCATGCCTAAAATATTCTCATGGGCTCTTGAGCCAGATCCGAATGCCTTAAGGGCTGATTCTGAGGCCAGAGTGCTATTTAGGACATCTGCCATTCTATGAGTCTGCTGTGTATCCTGCTTCCCATGTTGGATCATTCTCTCCCTTTTTCATTCTATCAGTTAGTATTAGCAGACACTAGTCTTGTTTGTGTGATCCCTTTAACTCTCAGACCTATCAGTGTGATCAATTGTGAGCTGAAATTGATCACTTGGACTAATGAGATGGCCTTGGTACATGCCGCCTTGATGGGATTGTATTGGAAACCCCTGGCACAATTCTAACTCCATCATTTGGGGCCGTTCCGATTGAGCATGTCCCAAATTTTACATCTCCTCCCTCTCTTATTCCCACTCTTATATTTCACAAGATCACTTTTCAGTTAAAATTTAAACACCTAAGAATAATTGTGTGTTAATTACAGAGTTCAACCACTAGTACTAGGAAAAAGAGAAAAAAAAAATACTACCATGGATAAAGTATTACATTGTACAACAACAGTCAGCACAAGAGCTGATCGAGTCACTGTTTCTCATAGTGTCCATTTCACTTCTACAGGTTTCCCCTTTGGTGCTCAGTTAGTCATCGCCAATCAAGGGAAACAAATGATATTTGTCTCTTTGGGACTGACTTAATTCACTCAGCATGATGTTTTCCAGATTCCTCCATTTTGTTGCAAGTGACCGGATTTCATTGTTTTTGACTGCTGTATAGTATTCTGTAGAGTACATGTCCCATAATTTCCTAATCCAGTCTACTGTTGAAGGGCATTTGGGTTGGTTCCAAGTCTTAGCTATTGTGAATTGAGCCGCAATAAACATTGCTGTGCAGACGGCTTTTTTGTTTGCCAATTTAATTTCCTTTGGGTAAATTCCAAGGAGTGGAATGGCTGGGTTGAATGGTAGGGTTATATTCATGTTTCTGAGGAATCTCCAGACTGACTTCCATAGTGGCTTCACCAGTTTGCATTCCCACCAACAGTGGATTAGTGTCCCTTTTTCCCCACATCCTCTCCAGCATCTATTGTTGGTGGATTTCTGAATGTGAGCCATTCTCACCGGGGTGAGGTGAAACCTCATTGTGGTTTTGATTTGCATTTCCCTGATTGCTAGGGATCTTGAACATTTTTTCATGTGTCTGTTGGCCATTTGGATTTCCTCTTTGGAAAAATGTCTGTTGAGGTCCTTGGCCCATCTCTTAAGTGGGTTGTTTGTTTTGATGTTGTGGAGTTTCTTAATTTCTTTGTAAATTCTGGTTATCAACCCTTTATCTTTATCCAAATCAGTAAAATCAGAGATGAAAAAGGAATTGTAACAACAGACACCACAGAAATCAAATGAATCATAAGAAATTACTACAAGGACTTGTATGCCAGCAAACAGGGAAACCTATCAGAAATGGATAGATTTCTGGACCCATGCAACCTACCTAAATTGAACCAGGAAGACATAGAAAACCTAAGCAGACCCATAAGTGAGTCAGAAATTGAAGCATTAATAAAGGCCCTCCCAACAAAGAAAAGCCCAGGACCAGATGGATTCACTGCTGAATTCTACCAGACATTTAAAGAGGAACTAACTCCAATTCTTCTCAAACTATTCAGAACACTCAAAAAAGAGGGAATCCTCCCAAATTCTTTCTATGAAGCCAGCATCACCTTAACTCCTAAGCCAGAAAAAGATGCAGCATTGAAAGAGAATTACAGACCAATATCCATCATGTACATAGATGCAAAAATCCTCAATAAAATTCTGGCCAACAGACTGCAACAACACATCAGAAAGATCATCCACCCAGACCAAGTGGGATTCATCCCTGGTATGTAGGGATGGTTCAATATTCGCAAAACAATCAACGTGATACACCACATTAACAGACTGCAGAAGAAAAACCATATGATTATCTCACTAGACGCAGAGAAAGCATTTGATAAAATTCAACACCCTTTCATGATGAAAACCCTAAGCAAACTGGGTATAGAAGGCACATTCCTGAATACAATCAAAGCAATTTATGAAAAACCCACGGCCAATATCCTACTGAATGGGGAAAAGTTGGAAGCATTTCCACTGAGATCTGGTACCAGACAGGGATGCCCACTCTCACCACTGCTATTCAATACAATGCTGGAAGTCTTAGCCAGAGCTATTAGGCAAGAAAAAGAAATTAAAGGGATACAAGTTGGGAAGGAAGAACTCAAACTATCCCTCTTTGCAGACGACATGATTCTTTATTTAGGGGACCCAAAGAACTCTACTAAGAGACTATTGGAACTCATAGAAGAGTTTGGCAAAGTAGCAGGATATAAAATCAATGCACAAAAATCAACAGCCTTTGTATACACAGGCAATGCCATGGCTGAGGAAGAACTGCTAAGATCAATCCCATTCACAATAGCTAAAAAAAAATAATCAAATACCTTGGAAGAAACTTAACCAAGGTCATTAAAAATCTCTACGATGAAAATTATAAAACCTTAAAGAAAGAAATAGAAGAGGATACCAAAAAATGGAGAAATCTTCCATGCTCATGGATTGGAAGAATCAATATCATCAAAATGTCCATCCTGCCAAAAGCAATTTACAGATTCAATGCAATACCAATCAGGATACCGAGGACATTCTTCTCAGATCTGGAAAAAATGATGCTGAAATTCATGTGGAGACACAGGAGACCTCGAATAGCTAAAGCAATCTTGTACAACAAAAACAAAGCCAGAGGCATCACAATACCAGATTTCAGGACACACTACAGGAGAGTAGCTATCAAAACAGCATGGTACTGGTACAGAAACAGATGGATAGACCAATGGAACAGAATAGAAACTCCAGAAATCAATCCAAACATCTACAGCCAACTTATATTTGATCAAGGATACAAAACCAATCCCTGGAGTAAGGACAGTCTTTTTTATAAATGGTGCTGGGAAAACTGGATTTCCACGTGCAGAATCATGTAGCAAGATCCCTACCTTTCACCTTACACAAAAATTCATTCAACATGGATTAAAAATTTAAACCTATGACCTGACACCATCAAATTATTAGAGAGCATAGGAGAAACCCTGCAAGACATAGGTACTGGCAAAGACTTCTTGGAAAATACCCCAGAAGCACAGGCAGTCAAAGCCAAAATTAACTACTGGGATTGCATCAAACTGAGAAGTTTCTGTACTGCAAAAGAAACAGTCAGAAAAGTGAATAGGAAACCGACAGAATGGGAAAATATATTTGCAAACTATGCAACAGAAATACTATCTTAAAAAGTCCACCTTACCCAAAGCCATTTACAGGCACAATGAAACCCCTATGAAAACACTAAGACTTTTTCACAGAATTCTAAAAACACTATTAAATATTTTGTGAAACCACAAAAGGCCCAGAATATCCAAAACAATCTTGAACATAAACAACAAAGCGAGAGGCATTTTATTTCTTGATATTAAAAAATGGCTATGAATCTATAGTAATTAAAAAACATGGTATTGGCATAAAAACGGACACCTAACACAATGGAACAGAATGAAGACTCTAGAAGTAAAACCTGTGTATTTTGCTCTTTGCATCTTTTATCTTTTTTTTTTAGATTTATTTATTTACTTGAAAAGCATAGATACAGAGAGGCAAAGGCAGAGAGAGAGGTCGGTCTTCCATTCATCAGTTCACTTCCCAAATGACCATAATGGCTGGAAATGGACCCATCCAAAGCCAGGAGCCAGGGGCTTCTTCTGGTCTCCCACAGAGGTGCAGGGCCAAAGCAGTTGGGCCATCTTCCACTGCTTTCCCAGGCCATACCAGAGCTCTGGATCAAAAGTAGAGCACCTGGGGCTGGCACTGTAGCAGAGCTCTGGAACAAAAATGGAGCAGCCTGGAGCTAGCACTGTAGCATGGCAGGTAAAGCTGCCGCCTGCAGTGCTGGCATCACTTATGGGCACCCGTTCAAGTCCTGACCGCTCCACTTCCAATCTAGCTCTCTGCTATGACCCAGCTCTCTGCTATGACATGGGAAAGCAGTAGAATATGACCCAAGTCCTTGGACCCCTGCACTCGCATGGGAGACCTGAAAGGTGCTCCTGGCTCCTGGTTTCGGATCAGGCAGCTCCCGCCATTGCAGCCAAACTGGAATGAACCAGCAGACAGAAGACTCTCTTTCTGCTCCCCCCCCCGCCCCCGCTATCTCTATGTAACTCTGACTTTCAAACTCGAACCTGTGCCCGTATGGGATGCTGGCACTGCAAGTGGAGGCTTTACCCACCATGCCACAGTGCTGTCCCCCAACACTTTTGTTTTGGCAGAGGACACACACTGAAGAAAGGACAGTTTTGCAATAAATAATGCAGGAAAAATAGGATATCCTTGTGCAGGAGAATAACTATGTTCAAAAATCAACTCAAAATGGATTAAGATTTAAATGTAATATGTTAAATTTCCAAGGTGCTAGAAGAATCTTGGAAATGCTTGACAACACTGGAATGAGCAGAAATTGTTTTCAGATTGGACCCAAAATCACAGGAAAGAAAAGGAACAATGGAGAAATGAAATTTTATCAAATTAAGAACTGTTACTAAAAGAATTTAAGAGCTTAGCACAAAAAATGAAGAAATCAACAGAATAAAGACAGAACTTAGAGAATGAATAAAAATATTTTCAAACTGTTTTTTTTTTTTTTTTGACAGGCAGAGTTAGACAGTGAGAGAGATACAGAGAGAAAGGTTTTCCTTCCGTTGATTCATCCCCCAAATGGCCACCACGGTCAGCGCTGCGCCAATCAGAAGCCAGGAGCCAGGTGCTTTCTCCTGGTCTCCCATGTGGGTGCAGGTCCCAGGGACTTGGGTCATCCTCCGCTGCCTTCCTGGGCCACAGGAGAGAGCTGGACTGGAAGAGGAGCAACTGGGACAGAATCCGGTGCCCCAACCAGGACTAGAACCCAGAGTGCCGGCGCCGCAGGAGGAAATTAGCCTAGTGAGCTGCGGCGCTGGCCGTCAAACTGTATTTTTTATAAGGGTTAAGAATCTAAACATATAATGAACTCAACTTAATAGCAAAAATTACTATCCTTAATAATATAGTTGAAATAAATGGTAAATCTAAATAGATATTCATCAAAGAAAGAACATACAAATAATGAACAGATAGAAGAAAAAATGCTCAATATCATGAATCACAGGGAAATACAAATCCCAAACACAAAAAGATGTAACCTATCTCTACTAGGCTATTATGAACAACAGAATAAATAACAAGTTTTGGCAAGGATGTGGAGAAAAGGGAACATTTGAACACTTTTGATGGGAATAGTACAACGGTTGTAGAAACTAGTATTGGGTTACTGGAAAAGCTAAAAATAGAACTGTGATGTAATCCAGGAATCCCATTTCTGGGCATATATCTAAGACAACTGAAATTGCTCAGTGAAAAAGACATGTGCACTCCCTTGTTTATTATTCACAGTGGTCGAGAAATGGAAACAACTTAAGTACCCATCCACTGATAAATGCATAAAGATAAAGTGGTGCATATGGGCAGTGGAGTAATATTAAGCCGTTCAAAAAGATGAGATCTTGTCTCATCAAAAAGATGAGATCTGGTATGGCCTGGGAAAGCAGTGGAAGAGGGCCCAACTGCTTTGGCCCTGCACACCTCTGTGGGAGACCAGAAGAAGCTCCTGGCTCCTGGCTTTGGATGGGTCCATTTCCAGCCATTATGGTCATTTGGGAAGTGAACTGATGAATGGAAGACCGACCTCTCTCTCTGCCTTTGCCTCTCTGTATCTATGCTTTTCAAGTAAATAAATAAATCTAAAAAAAAAGATAAAAGATGCAAAGAGCAAAATACACAGAACATAAATAGAACTGAATGTCATCATGTGAAATTCAATAAACTAAGCACAGCAATACAGGCACTACATGGTCTCACTCATGTGCGGCATCTAAAAAAGTCAATCTGGTAATAAGTTACATTAAAATAGTGGTTAGCAGAGGGTGGGGAAAATAGGTTGGAAGGGGTAATGAGGAAGATTGATTAATGGCTACTAAGTCATAGTTAGATAGAAGTAAGAAATTCTGATTTTCATTGCACAGTAAGCTGGCTATAGATAATGATAATGGATTATGCATTTCCCTAATGAACAAAAGTCTCAAAGAAATATTTTGAACATTTTCACCATAAAGAATTTTGAACATTTGAGGACAGAAATCTATGTACTGTATATGTAATGTAAACATGTATTGGCACATTGTACCTCATGACTATGTTTGACTTTTATCTGCCATTTGTAAATTTAAGAATTTATTAATAAAATAAGAAAAAAATGTGGAAGGTAGAGGGCAGCACAACTGTCTTGCTTCACCCTCGAGCAGGAGGTATGCTAACTACCTGAGTCACATACACCACAGGCACTGCTAGAGTGATAACCACCCTGTAGGATCATGCAGGGCATAATGTGTGTGTGTGGGTGGGAGAGTATCAGAGAAGCTGATTTTTTACGCCTTCTGCGGACATTCAGATGGCTAATGACGTAATTAGTTACACATGACAGGCTATAAAAATCAACTCTTGTTCATTTTCTGTCAAACTCTGGGATTTGGAAGGTTCTTGTCACATAGGAGCTAAGGAGATTATAGTGTAGAAAATACAAGGCACACAGAGCAGATACCATTCATCCACAGTGATATTGCTCCTTATTACGGGGTTTCTCCTGGGACACCAGCTATGACCACCCTACTCAATATAGAATTCCAATCTCCTAAAGCCTGCACTTGAAATAAAACCTATTTCTCATCCTGGGAGATCTGAGGTATCAAAGCAAACTATGCTGCAGTGGCCGGTGTTCTTGTTCTGCAGTCTGAACCTGGACTTTTCCTGAAATTCAGCTCATTAAAGTACTGAAAAGAGGAATTTCTATAATGTTTAATTGGCAGCCTATTCAACATCAACCAAATAGGAGTGTATACAAAAGAATAATTTGCCAATCACAGGTGATTTAGATACTGTAGGAAGGGCTCTTTTAATCACATACTTTTTTATCATCTGCAAAATGAACTGGAATTGAAGAACTTTATCTACCACTAATTGCATAATACAAAGTGCTTAGTAGTTTCTCTGATTTGTTCAGGTAATTTTCTAACTATTTATTTAAACTTTGTATGCATAATGAATTTTCATCTGAACCCAACTATGAATAAATACAAGTGAAGTAGTATAAATTATCATAAGACACAAAACTAGAGAATAATGTTGTATAACTAGTACTCAATTTAAATAGCAAAAATAGAATGCTTATAGGCTAAAATATTAAAGATAATAAATGTAGCTCCCTTTTGTGCTCCTGATTAATTAACATTAGGTTGTTCCCAACTTTTAAGAGCACATTTAACTCAAACAAATATTATAGTGCAGATCAATGTTCTAGATTCTAACATATCAATTATGTGCTTATTTTTAAAGGATTGCTGCACCAATACCATTCAAAATTGTGAAGAATTGAAATTAATATATAGGCTAAAAAGTACAGATATGGGGTACATATATGCAAGCATAGGAAATCACAGGGAAAAGTTGATCAAAGTGACTTTGGTAGAATTCTCAGTCCAGTTAACCATTGAGATAAGTTTTTATTATTTGTCAAATCCATTCATTTAAACAGGTTCCTACACATGAACATACACAAGAATACAAACTAGTACACACACACACACACATTCGGCCTCTGCCCAGTCTCTGCCCTGAGTCTTCCAAATACTGTTATTTAAAGCCATTTACCCCTACCTGTGCATTTATTCCCATTCCAGACCCTGGGACCCTCCATGGCCTCAGGTAAGCCCAGTATAAATAGTTCTAGTTTAAGGTGCAATAGTTTAATAATTGAAAATATGGTTGGCATATGTTAGCTTGTTTGGCAGACTGTTTTAGACAGTGCTTAGATGTAGTTGCAAATCTTTGCTTCACCCCATCCATCTTGGTGACCCTGGATAAAACAAATGGCACTGCAGGCTTAAATTCTATGTAAATATAACCATAAATAATACATAACACATGGCTATTTAAATGGAATTTACTGAGTTAAATGATATTAAATTATAATAGCGTGCCTATTAGAGCTCATGTCAGATTGTACCTTTGTCAGATTATGCCACTCTCCTGTGGTAAAAGTTCCAGTGGCTTTTCCTCTTATCTGGGAAAAAAACATAGTGGTTTTCTGATCAAAGAAGGGAGAGCAGAGAGCAAAGTCACAAAGAGTTGATTGTTTGTGACAGGTGCTGTTAGTTTTTAAAGATGTGGAAAGGAAAAGTGGGAGCTCAGCAACTGCATGTGGCTAGGATAACAGTAAATGTCAGATGGTGTCTGTGCAGCCAGAGACAGAATGGAGCGCGGATGTCTGATGGTGTCTATGCAGCCAGAGACAGAATGGAGCCCCAGAACATGAGCCTTCTGCTGTGGGAAGGTGCTGCTTCACCTGGCTTTGCCAATGGACCAGATAAAACACACACTGGCCTCACAGTGAGTCATCCTTGAGTCCTTTTCCTGCACGTATTGCTTGTGAAATCTCAGCAAACCAATCGGATCTGTTTCCATTTCTTTCACCTGTGTGCTTCTGGCCCATGCTGCGAGTATTGTCACAACCTCTCAGAGGCTCATTGCTTCTGAATGCAACTGGTCTGATCTTTTCAAATTATACACATGTCAGGCTACACCTCTCTTCTGCAATAAATATTCCAATGTCTTCTCTGACTCAGTCAAAAGGAAGCATTTGTACTGTAGCTTACAAAGCCCTACTCAGTCTGATTCCTCTGCTCGCAGTCTGACCTCATGCCCATGCACTTTCTACTCCATTTTGCTCAGCTGTGATAGTCTCCCTGCATATCCTTGATGCAGGATTTCTGCACTTGCTTGCCCCTGCCTAAAACATCCTTCTCTAGATATGACTGCTTTCTCAGCCCAGATGTCTTCCAGATAAGCCTCTAAAACTATCGCCCAGCCCTTCTGCTAGCTGCTTCTTAGTGTCCTCCTCTGGCTTCCCCACACTCTGCTGTACTAAGTGTATTCTGACATCATAAAGAGTTTCAATTTGATTATAGTACCTGCATGTGTAGCCCTTAGCAAACTTCAGCAGTGCTGGGTCTTTGAATCCAGGAATTTGTTTTTTGCTTATGTTAGTAACCCTGATACCCAAGAGTTCCTGGCTAATCATAGGTGCTATTAAATGTTTATAAAATTAATGGATTATGATTACTCTATGTGTTCTAATAATGTGTTCTAAAAGCAATAACGCAATTTTTTTTAATATCCAAATACCATAATATAGGGAAGGGGAATTGTTAATTCCAGGGACAAGTCCTTAGAGAAAAAGAATACTTGTATCTTATAAATTAATACATTACAGAAAAAGGTTCCTGAAGGGGGCAAGACAAATGAGAAACATCCATCTGCTGGACTAGTGGAGGCATTCCAGGATCAAGGTTTAATTCTCTTTGATCAAATGGAAAGTTTTGCTTTTTTTAGTATTTTAGTATTAAGAATTTTTTTAGTAGAAAGTTCATGAATAATATTTTATGAACTCAGTCAATCCTTTCAAAGCTAGGAAGGTCTTTATGCAGTCATTCTTAAATAGGTAACTACCTACTGTTTTCAGAATTGTTTTATTTATCTTTTTAGAAATATCAAACTCTTCACCTTGAGAATATTAAAATTCATATTTTTATTTGAACATTCTAGGAGTACATTCACTAGAATACATGATAATACATGAGAACTCCCATTTGAAAATTCCTTATATGTCTGCATTAGTCTATTTTATGTCACTAATAACACCATACGACAGACTGGGCAAGTTTTAAAGTAAAGAGAGGTACACGATGCAGTAGTGAATTCACTTCTTGGGATACCTGCATTCAGTATCAGAGCGCCTGGTTGCAATCTGGGCTACTCTCTGCTTTGGAAACAACTTCTTGGGAATGTGCACCCTGGGAGGTAGCAGGTGGTGGCTCAACTACTTAGATCCCTGCCACCCACATGGGGAGACTGAGAAGGAGTTCTGAGATCCTGGCCTCAGGCTGGGCCAGTAGAGGCTCCTGTAGACATTTAGAAAGTGAACCAGGAGATGATAGATCTTTCTATCTTTCTGCCTCTCTCTCTCTGCCTCTGTCTCTTTCTCTCCTTCTGCCTTTTAAAGAACAGATGAAAATAAAGAGGTTTAGTGTGGGGCTAGATGCTGGTCCAAGCTGCATGTGGTGATGACTCTCTTGAGGCTAGTTTCCCTACAGGGGTGGAGAATGTCCAGCTGGAGGGCTGTATGAGTCCCCTGAAGTCATCTGGTCTGGCCCTGCCAAGGCAAGCACACCTGAGACTCGATAGCAGCCTGATTGTGAAGCTGGTACTTCTGCATGGCTGGTGAATGATGCTACAAGTCTTCAAATGGCCTTTGTTGAAGAAACAGTTTCCCACCCTTGGCAGTGCAGGGAATCATATGTGTGCATCTTCTGCTCTTTTGCCTGCTCATAAAATGAACAAGAGTCAATCCTAGGAACTGCACTCTGAAGGCCTTAGCTAATCACCTGCCAAAGACCCCACTCTTAACACCATAATTAGACTAAATTTCTACCTCAGTGCCTCACAATGGGGATTAGACTCCAGCATACTCAAAAGTGTAGTAATGCCAGAGCTTTTCAGTGTTTTTTCTTTTCAGCTTTGATGATAGCTGGTTTATCAATTCCTTTTAAACCCCTGCTTTATTTGGTTATTTCATCATAAATGCTGTTTCAATAAAAGGCAAACCATCCTGCAGGATTGGTTGTGAATGAGTGTCATGAGGGGAGAATTTGGTCTGAGTGTATCCACTTCACCCTGCAACCACTGATGGGGAGTACTGCATGAGAACCTCAGGGAAGCTGGCTTGTGTTTGGGCACCTAAGGAGGTGACTCTGGATTACTGTTTCCCTCCTGCATTTCTCTGGAGCTCAGGGAATTACTGCCCCTGGATAGGAAAAGATCTGTCTCTCTGGAGTCTCCAAAGCACAGGGGCCACACTTTCCCATGTAGTCTGTGGCAAGGATTGGCAGTTTTCTCAACAATTTGTGAGAAATAAGCCAAATAGGTAAGGTACTGTTAAAGGCATCTTTGCTATCTAAATGCAGGCATCTGCTGATTGTATTAGCACACTTGTCATGGTTGAGGGCACCTCATGTTCTTTAGGATGCTCTGTAATCTCTCCAACACATACTCAACATAGCTGCAAAGCTTAAATATTAGTTGCATACAAAATACAAAATATTTCAAATGCACACCATATAGAAGGCCATATGTTAGCAGATTTTATATTAATTAATCGATCACACACACGTGGTGATGAGGAATAGCAGCTCAGAAATGAACTATCACATCAAGGTCACAAAACCAGTTAAGGTTAGAGAATGAGTTTGTGCTTTGATCTTCTAATTCAAAGTCTGGTAGTCTCTCTCTCAAATCATATGTATTTAGATCTTTTGAGAGTCTTAGATGGGATATTCCTATTTATAGTTCAACACCATGTTAATATTAACTAACGTTCTCAATGATGTGCCTAATGCCCTACCATGTCTTTCTGTGCTCTTGCTTTACTTGAGGAAAAGTAATTGTCAAAGTTAGTTGTTAATGATATCATTTCTTGCTTGTTCTACTTCTGAGTTATTTTTATACCACGGTTTATTTATTTTGGCACAGCAAGATTCACAGCTTCCTCTGCAATTTCATAAATGTTTTGTCTCATAACCTTGTTGGCTGCCCTAATTATAATGTTCCTCTTTATTTTAAAGGTGAACAGGGACCATTATTTAAATACTTCGAAAGTTTTCATTTAATTTTATGGCTTTGACCGCATAAAATGGAGCACCTTCGTGAGGACAATGCATATTTTTCTTTCTCCTCCTTCCATGTTCCCTATCAATACCAAATCAATCATGGCGATGATTGTATTCCAAGTGTTTGACCTGGGGAAATGTCTAAGCAGGTACTTTTGGTTTGTTGTTATATTGGAATGAAATGAAATTGCTATTAACCTAATAGTATCACTTTAAAAATTTCAGTGCTTAATGCTGTAATTTTGAAAGTACTAACAATGCAGAATTTACTAAACCAGTCATAGAATCATATTTGCCATATGTATATTTGTATATTTTATTTTTGATGAACATTTTTTGGCTGAATATCTGATTTTGGAGAACATTTAAATCATCTATTCAGATTATTTAAATCATCTCATATTTATCAAATACTACAATAAAGCAAACTGTGAGAGTTTTTGGAAATTAAAATTTAAATAGTGTAAATGGAGAGATATGTAAATAACGAAGTCTCCACTGTGGCATAGTGGGTAAAGTTGCCACCTGCAGTGCTGGCATCCCATATGGGCACTGGTTCAAGTCCCAACTGCTCCACTTCCAATCCAGCTCTCTTGTATGGCCTGGGAAGGTAGTAGAAGATGAACAAGTTGTTGGGCTCCTGCATCCACGTGGAAGACCAGAGGCACCTCCTGGCTCCTGGCTTCAGTTGACATAGCTCTGGCTGTTGTGACCAATTGGGGAGTGAACCAGAGGATGGAAGACCGTTCTCTCTCTCTTTGCCTCTCCTTCTCTCCCTGTGTAACTCTGACTTTCAAATAAATAAATAAATTTTAAAAAATATATAATAATGAAATCTACCCTCTCATGATTATAGTATAATGGTGAAAACAAAGAGTACAAAAATTTTAATTCAGTACAATGCTGAATTCATTTCAGATTATCATATGGGGTATTGTGATTTTACAAGGAAACCTAAAAGATAGCAAATGCAGCAGAAAATGCATGTGTTGAAGGCAGGGGTCTGAAACAGGAGTTTGATATCAGGACTCTGCATGTAACTTCCTTGGCCACAGTGAAAGCTGAATGTGTGGAATGGGGTGATAGTTAAGCAGAGGGGTGTACAGGATGATCCCATATAAAGGGATTAAGTTCTTAAGGAACGACATTTAAATGTTACAGTAAGGCCAAGGAGGAGAAAGGCAAACCTTATAAGAATGATTCCCTTTAAGAGTATTTCTATTTATGGTAGAAGGGTTATTGGCCATTGCCATACTTAAAAAACAGGAGAAGAAAATGTTTCAATAAAACAAATGAAGAACCTGCGTTTGATATGTTTCAGTGTAGTTAGATTTTTGATAATTAGTCTACAAGAAATATTTATCATTTCCCTCACCATATGCTTGGCTACTTCTATTAGGCAATACTGCAATTAGCTCTGCAAAGCTTATTTTAGTGCAAACTGATGCTTCCGGGATATAAAGAATGTGATGGAAGTACATAATAAGTAACATTACATCATGTTTTGAAACATTGACTACATCTTAAAAATCATCTTGAAGGTCTAAAACATATTATGGTAAGATCTCCAGAGATTATTTACAGTAATTGTTCTGAAATGGGATATAGTACATCTGTGTACACAGGTACACACGTACATTTCCCCAGGTGATTCTGAATGTGAATATAAGGCTGAGAACCACTGTGGCAGATCAGTGCTCCTCAGATTCAATGTGTGCAAAGCACCTGGGGATCTTGTTAAAATTCATGTTCTGGTTCAGTGTCTGAGGCTCAAATTCTATAATTCTAGCAACCAACCAGATGACACTGAGTCTGCCGGGCCCTGGGAAAGACTGAACAGTAGAGCATTGCATCATCTGTAATCTGTCTTCATATCCTAAATACAAGAGATTCAATATCTTCCATTGCATTGCCAAAAGGAGGCAACGTTGCTTTGTCTATAAGGGTGTGGGCTGTGTTGTGAGTATGGGCTTGGGATCTTGCTTCACTGTGCAGTCTCTGTATAACCATGAGCAAATTTTTTTTTCATTTTTAATTATCTATATACAGAAGATTGATTCAGTATATACTAAGTAAAGATTTCATCAGTTTGCACCCACACAGAAACACAAAGTGTAAAATACTGTTTCAGTGCTAGTTATAGCATTACTTCACATTGGACAACACATTAAGGACAGATCCCACATGAGACGTAAGTACACAGTGACTCCTGAAGTTGATTTAACAATTTGACACTCTTGTTAGAAACAGGCCAGGGAATTCCAATACAATCCCATCAAGGTAGCATGTACCAAGGCCATCTCACTAGTCCAAGTGATCAATTTCAGTTCACAATTGATCACACTGATAGGTCTAAGAGTCAAAGGGATCATACAAACAAGACTAGTGTCTGCTAATACTAACTGATAGAATCAAAAAGGGAGAGAATGATCCAACATGGGAAGCGAGATACACAGCAGACTCATAGAATGACAGATGTCCTAAATAGCACTCTGGCCTCAGAATCAGCCCTTAAAGCATTCAGATCTGGCTCAAGAGCCCATGAGAATATTCTAAGCATGGAAAGCCAAGACACTCTGGAAAAAACAGAAGACCTAAATGAAAGATCTCTGTGAGTGAGATCCCAGTGGAACGAATGGGGCCATCAAAGAAGGAGGTACCTTTCTCTGAAGGGAGGAGAGAACCTCCACTTTGACTATGACCCTGTCAGAATAAGATTGAAGTCAGCGAACCCTAAAGGCTTCCATAGCCTTGGCAACTCATGAGCAAATTTCTTATACTGTCTGTGCCTCAGTTTCTCAAATTATCAAGGATAATAACTATCAATTTGTGTATAATAAATAAGCTAATCATTGATAAGTGAATACTAAACTCTATCCAATTCATGAGTGTTTAATAATTCATTTTTTGTTTCTGATAATACTATTACTATATATCTTTATTCTACTTTTACCTATGTTAGAACAGTTAAACAGTGAATAACACATGTGATGATACTGACATGTTCTCGTGATTTGCTCTATACACTGGGCTGTGCTGAAAAATTATAACTAATTATAACTTACTATATATAATATATTATTACTTATTACATATATAAAATGAGAAAATCACCACAAACTTTATTCTCAACATCAAATTGCTAAACACACATGTATGATGTATAGCATTAAAATGTATTATACAATGTAATTTGCTACCAAGTGTAGTAATTTTAATCACGTATCTGGCTAGTGTTTTAAGAATTTTAGTGTAAATCTTATGACCTATTTAGACACATGATGTTTCCTGAAAGCTCCTGAGACATATGACTTCCAACAGACCTTGCCTTCCACATCAACATCTTAACACTTCTGCACAACCAGCCATCCAATGCAACATTTAAAGAGTTTGTTGGATGTAATAAGTAATTAAATTCATAGTTTCTGATTTCAAGAGACCAAAATGGCTTTATATTTTGCCTTAGAGAGTTTGACCTACTTAGTAGACTGGAGAACTTTGTGATCTGAATTGTATTCCGCCTGACAGCAGGAATCCACATCCCTTGGGGACTTACCTTAAGTAGGACTCATTAGTCCTCTATAGTCCGGAGCTCCAGCTGCCCACGCTGAAGACAAAAGGGTAGCCAATTTAATTAACCACAGCCTCGAGGAGCATAATTCATTTTCAATTTTTTTGAGTAATCTAAGGCTGTATCAATGCTCACAATGAAAGGATAGATGGAGCCAATGGTCCAATAAGGAAAGAAGCGCCTTAAATCTCACCGCTTTTTTGACTATTTAATTGAAGGAGAAATTAGAGGCCTTAACAAGGCCGGAAGACTGTTTTCATCAGAGCAAAGACACCTATACTTCTTTTATGTGACAAGAAGTCAATACAGCAAACAACTAAGGGAGAGAATTATCTGTGTCCCATTGGACAAAAGCATTGTGGCCCTTCTACTATCCTTACTTTATATAACAAATGTTATAGCAAGTGAACAATGTTAGAATGGTTTGTCTTGCCGTGATTTATAATGATTTTTTGACATAAATCCCGTAACTAGAAACAGGTTCTCAATGATTCATTAATTTAATTTACTTAGATATTAAGTACTTATCTTTTGTTGTGTTAAATGTAGAGAAGGCAAATTGAAATAAGGTTTTTTATGTCTTTGAAATGTTAACAGTCTATTAAGCAATGAGATGTGATCATATATAAGATGATGTTTATTAAAAATTGAATGGGGGAAGGTTTGATAAATACTGGAACTGTCAGGAAGACAACTATAGAAAATTTTATCTGAATTGAGTCTGAAGAAAGATTTAGAATTTAATGCAGAGGAAAATACTTTAATACATATTTCTCAACATAGGGAATATTATTTGAAGTAACTTATATGTCATATTTAGAGAAATGGGAGCTATTTCATAGACTACAATTAATTTATTACAGTTAGGACACCCACAATTATCCTTGATTTTTACACACACACACACACAAACTCACCCACACATTCCCACCTCAAAACCGTAAGCAACAGCAAAACCAGAAATCTAGCAATAGATTAGATATTAAATGAAAAGGACTTGAAATAGTTTGCCTTTACAGTCATTTATGTACTTTGTTATTAGAATCAATTTTATAAAAATGAACTATTGTCTTCCTTATTAACATACATGTGTCATACGTAATACCTTGTTTCCAGCAGAAGATTTTGGTGTTCAAAAAATACATTGGCCTTATCATCTTGGACTCAGTGTCTAGTAAACACAGATGTAAAATAGATACACTAATCAACACATTTTGGAGTAAGTCTCATGGAAATAAGATAGCAGTAACAATAATGCACTCTGTGTTTATCTCCTAATTTATATAGACAGTTTCAATTCCTTTTTCAAATACAAACACAATTTTGAATGTTTACTATGTGCCAGAAATTAATTTAAAATAGTAATAAAATTTAGCTAAGAATATGCCCTATAATTTCCCTGTAACTGGTAGGAATTCGAGGCTCTATATTGAATTACATCTAGATTTAACTAACTGTTTGAAACTATTTCAGAATGCAGCATCTGATATCAAAAATACCCATGCACATGCAACTTCTGATAAAAATAAAACAAAATAAATTAGCAGAACTATCTTATTAAAGATTTATTTTATTTACTTGATAGGCAGAGTTACAGAATGGAGGAGACAGAGAGAGAGAGAGAGAAAGAGAGAGAGAGAGAGAGAGAGAGAGAGAGAGAATCTTCCGTCTGCTAGTTCATTCCCCAAATGGATAAAAGAACCAGGCCCAGCCAGACTAAAGCCAGGAGCCAGGAGCTTAATCTGGGTCTCCCCAAGGACCCAAGCCCATGAGTCATCTTCTCCTGCTTTTCCAGGTGCATTAGCAGGAAGCTGGATCAGAAATGGAGTGTCCGGGATACAACCTAGCTCCCGCATCTGATGCTGGCATTGAAGGCAGTGATTTTATCTGCTATGCGACAATGCCAGCTCCAGGGAAAACTATTTTAACACACCCTGAGCTTTTGAGATTGTCCAATTTATTTATAATTCTTCCTCAACCTATCTGCACTGAAATGTGTGTCATCTTTATCAGCTCCCCAACCTAATACGCAATCATATGTTTCTATATAACAAACTCTTTGTGATCGACCCACACATAAGGTTGGATGATTAGTGGTATTTATGTCACATTGCAGTATGTATCTTCCCTAGAAGGAGACCAAAGAAAGCATGGGCTGAGAAAAAAAAAAGGAAAATATCATAGCGATAAACATGTAAATGAAAAAGCACAGTGAATACCAAAACATAGGGGTGTAAACTCTAAATATTTTAAGACAGATTTGAATATAAAGGAGCCTATCATAGTTATTTATAGCTATGTAAAATATTATACCACATCTTAGCTTCAAAACAAGTATTTATCATGAATAGGTTTGATGGGTCCTGAATCCAGCCAGCGCTCAGCTGGGTCCTGTATCTCAGGGATGCTCACAGGCTGCCTTCAAATAAAGGTGTGCTACAACTCATCTCAAGCTTACCTGGAAAACAGTCTGCTTGTACGCTCCTGTTTCAGAACTCAGTCCCCTCCTGGCTTTGGGCCACGTCTACCCAGTGCTTTCCAAGTGGGTCTCTCCAGCACAGCAGCTTGTCTTATGAATCACACAACCCAGGAGCCCAATAGTGTTTGTAGCATCATGGAAGTCATAACCTGTGGAACTCAATCATGAAAATGACATCCCCTTATTTTTCGTGTACTCTTTTGGATAGAAGCCAGTCGCAAGGTCTATCCCACTCTCCAGATTGTTGAATTCTTTATTTAGTGGAGGGTTAAGCTTGTGATTATAAAGTAAATTGGAAGTATTATAAAAATTAAAAGACAAGAAGGAGGAAGTATGATGAAAGTGTGGTTAGGAAGAGAGGCAGGGTTAGTAGGGTGGGAAGTTTTATTATGCTCTTGAAACTGTATATTAAGTACATCAAATTTGTTCCCTTCATAGAAATAAAAAAGTCAAAAAAATTAACAAGGTTTGAAAAGAGGAAGATCACAGAGGACCATCTTAGAGTCTGCCTACCACCTAGACATTGTGGGTATCTGTAATGGAAGGCCTACTTTTTTTAAATTTAATTTCTGTATTTGACAGGTAGAGTTACAGACAATGAGAGGGAGAGACAGAGAGAAAGGTCTTCTTTCGGTTGGTTCACTCTCAAAATGGCCATAATGGCTGGAGCTGCGCAGATCTGAAGCCAGGAGCCAGGTGCTACTTCCTGGTCTCCCATGTGAGTGCAGGTGCCCAAGTACTTGGGCCATCTTCTACTGCTTTCCCAGGCCACAGCAGAGAGCTGTATTGGAAGAGGAGCAACTGAGACTCGAACCAGTGCCCATATGGGATGCTGGTGCCGGAGAATTAACCTACTGTGCCATGGCACCACCCAGGCCTACTGTTTTAACTATGATCTTGAAAAGTAGAAAAATGTAATTTACCATCTACAAAACAAATCTCAATTTTCTATTTTACTTCAAATATATGAGTATTTACATGTAAATATGTATGTGTGTTTATGGGCACGTATTTTGATGCTCATCAATTGTAAAGCAAATTGTTGATTTTTCTCATGTTTATGATTCTAGCACAATTCAAAATAAGATACTATACTAATATTATTATAAAGTTTTTGTTATTTGAAAATTGCAAGGATGCATATTTGAAATCATTTATCATTTTTCAAAGCAGGTATAAAAGGTTGAGGTTAAAATCCTTTAACAATATAATGCAGAGGATAATTAATATATGTGAGTCAGAAATGAGTAACATCTTTGCATGTATTAACAGAAAATGTCGTTCACTACTTCTGTGTCAGAAATTGCTTTGTAAGTGTGGTGGTAAAAGCAGAAAAGGTCCCTGTTTTATCAACGTTGTATCCCAGAGTGGAAACGAGACAGCTGTCAAAAAGTCAGAAGTCAACTGCAGATACTGATAGAAGGAAAATGAAAGAGCAGGGGCAGGTGACTGTGACGGGGATGCTACTGAAGGTTGGCTGAGTGTTGCAGGTCTCTGTGGACAGCGCAGCTGAGTGGCCACCTGATTAATAGTCCTGTGAAGATATGAGAGCTAAGTGGGAGAGCAATGGGAATTCAACGATCCTGCAACCAGAAAAGCTTCCAGGCTGCTTGAGGTCCTGAAATAACAACAGGACTGTGCAGGGCAAACAGCGAGAGAAGGGTATGGAGCAGTCAAGGTGAGCCAAGAGGAGAATCCGTAGGGTCTACATTGCACAGGCTCTAGTCAGTGCTGTAATTCATTTGAAATTTAATCCAACACAAAGAGGAACCTATTGGAACATTTTTATGCGCAGAATGGCAAGAACTGGAGTCTTACGTGAAGTAAAGTGTGGCATTTTTTGAAACTCGAATTCAGAAGCATTTGATTTAAAAACAAAACAGAAAATGCTGCAGAAGAGAGATGTCCAACTGATATTAGGCATACAGAGGTAAAATTACAGGGCAAGCTGGCAGTTGGCTTCAGAGAATGTCAGAATCAAATCAATCTGACTGGAAGACAAGTATGAATGAATGCCAATATGAGATGCAGAAAGATGAAAAATGAAATAATTTATTGATTTTTTTAAAAGAAACAAATAACTATTTATTTTGAGAGTCAGAATTGGAAAGAGAGGGATAGGTGGGGAGAGAGAGAGAGAGATCGTCCACCTGCTTGTTCACTCCCCAGATGGCTGCAATGGCCAGCTCTGGGTCAGGCTGAAGCCAAGGGCCAAGAGCTTCCTGCAGGTCTCCCATGTGAGTGGCAGAGGCCCAAACACTCTGGCCATCTTCCTGTGCTTTTCCAAAGCATATTACCAGGGAATTGGATCAGAAGTGGAGTAGCCAGGACACAAACTGACCCCCACATGGGATGCTGTCATTGCAGGTGGTGGCTTTACCCACCATGACAAAATGCCGGCCCCAGAATTTCTTGATTTTGGACAAAGTAAGGATAATATTGGATTTTCAACAATATTTCTTCATAAGAGGAGATTCTGTGACTCATCAATTTATTCAATTGACATTATGATTAATAAGATAAACATGTCTTTAGGATACGGCTTTTCAGAAAAAGGAAAAGTCGCTCTAAATCTCAAATGCTAGTCCATAGCTAGATGCACGATCAGAAAAAAAGGAAATACATTCAGATACATATTTTTGTTTATTTATTTATTTATTTATTTATTTTTGACAGGCAGAGTGGACAGTGAGAGAGAGAAACAGAGAGAAAGGTCTTCCTTTTCCATTGGTTCACCCCTCAATGGCAGCTGCAGCTGGCACACTGTGCTGATCCGAAGCCAAGAGCCAGGTGCTTCTCCTTGTCTCTCATGCGGGTGCAGGACCCAAGCACTTGGGCCATCCTCCACTGCACTCCTGGGCCACAGCAGAGAGCTGGACGGGAAGAGGAGCAACTGGGACAGAATCCGGCGCCCCAACCGGGACTAGAACCTGGTGTGCTGGCGCCAGAGGCGGAGGATTAGCCTATTGAGCCACAGCGCCGGCCAAGATACATATTTTAAATGCACTTTTTCAGTTATTTTCATTACCTTTCTTCTTTTGAGAAATGTCTGTAGATGTCTTTTGCCCATTTCCCAACTGGATTGTTTTTTTTTTTCCTTGAGTTTTTTTAAATTGCTGATATATTCAGATTATTAATCCCTTATCAGCTAGGCTGTTTGCAAATTTTTTACATTCTATTGGATATCTCTTTATTAATTGCTGTCTTTTTCTGTGCAAAAGACGCTGAGCCTGATATAGTCCCATTTGTTTAGTTTTGCTTTTGTTGCCTATGCTTTGGGGGTCTTCTCCAACAAGTTGTCCCATACACCAATGTCTTGAGTGTTTCCCTTATGTTTTCTTACAGCAAATTCAGAGACTTAAGTCTTAAATTAGGTCTTTAATTCATCTTGAGTTGATTTTTGTACATAGTGAAATGTGTGGACCTAATGTCATTCTTCTACGTATATGCATGCAGTTTTGCCAGCACCAGTTTTTGCAGAGGTTATTCCTATTCCCCTGTACGCTCTGAGCACTTTTATCAAAAATCAGTTGGCTATATGTACATGGATTTATTCCGGGGCTCTCTATTCTGTTCCACTGATATATGTATTTTTTATGCCAGCACCAAGCTGTTTTAATTACTATAGCTTTGTAGTATGCTTTAAAGTTAGGCATTGTGATGCTTTTAGCTAGTTTTTTCTCGCTCAGGATCGCTTTGGTTATTTAGGGTCTTTTGTGATTCCATATCAATTTCAGAATTGTTTGTCCTAAATCTGTAAAGAATGCCATCAGCATTTTGATAGAGATTGCATTGAATCTATAAGTTGATTTATATATTATAGACATTTTGATGATATTGATTCTACCAATCCATGAGCAAGATACATCATTTCATTTTTTGTGTCCTTGATAATTTATTTCATCAGTGTTTAATAATTTTCATTGTTGAAATCTTTCACATCTTTGGTTAAATTTATTCCTAAATATTTGATTTTATTATCAAATGGATTTCTTTTTGATTTATCTAACAAATGAGTTAATCATTAGTGTGGTTTTTTTTTTTTTTGTATGTTTATTTTGTAAACTTGCACCTTTACTGAATTTGGTTTATCAATTCTAACAGCTTTTTAGTGCACTGTTTAGGTTTTTCCATTTACACCATTATGTTATCTGCAACCATGGTTAATTTGATTTCCTCTTTTCCAACTTTGGTGCCCTGTATTTTTTTCTCTTCTCTAATTGTTCTTGTTAAAACTTCCAGTACTATATTGAATAAGAGTGGTGAAAGTCAACAACAGGAGACACTGTGTACTTACTCCTCATGTGGGATCTCTGTCCTTAATGTGTTGTCCAATGTGAATTAATGCTATAGCTAGTACTGAAACAGTATTTTACACTTTGTGTTTCTATGTGGGTGCAAACTGATGAAATCTTTACTTAATATATACTAAATTGATCTTCTGTATATAAAGGTAATTGAAAATGAATCTTGTTGTGAATAGAATGGGAGAGGGAGCGGGAGATGGGTGGGGTGCGAGTGGGAGGGAAGTTATGGGAGGGAAAAAGCCATTATAATCCATAAACTCTACTTTGGAAATTTATATATAGTAAATGAAAGTTTAGAAAAATGTATTACATAAAATGTTTTTAAGTTTTTTTTTTTTTTAAAAAAGATGATGTTATGACCCTGGATAACTTAATTGTTTCCAAATTGTTTACAATATTCCTTTTCCAAATCTTGTAACTTATGTAATCCTTTAAATTACCAATAGTGATCACTCTCTGTCTTTTATTCAAAATGTCAGAAATATGGAAATACTATGGTTGTTTGTATTTATTCCAGTCATCATTGAATGACATTGTTTGTATAAAGTATGAACAAACAAGATTCCACTGCTAATTAGCATTCAAATAAGTTAGTGATCGAAATATTTGCATGTGTTGAAATTTATCAAAATTCTGTATAAATTAAATGCAATGGGATTTCAGGAATGCAATGAAGGAAAGAACTACAATTCTCAGTTAGACAGAAATTCATACTAAAATGTGCTATTTACCAATGAAATTACTAAACTCAGTTGGACAAGCTTTTTACATGGAAATTACTTCTAATAAGCCACAGTAAGGAAGGATTAAAAGCTTGCTTAGATACTAAAGCTGTTATAAGAATTTAAATATAGTGACAAGGCAGATATGATTCTTTTACAAATGAATCCAAGTAAGAAGACTTTCTTAATGTGTTAGTTACAATACGGAAAAGGAGAAATTCTATATCATGAAAGCTATTATTAGTTCTGAGAAAAATAATAAAGTGTGAATTCATAAGAGAAACTGCTGATCACTTTGCTGGTTATAAAATAGATGACTTTCAGAGAATAAATTTGTCTTTAAAAAAAAAAGAGTGGTGAAAGTATACATTCTTGTCTTATCCATGATCTGAGGGGAAATGATTTCACTTTTTCTTTATTCAGTATGATATTGGCTGTTTGTTTGTTCTACATAATTTTATTATTTTGAGGAATGTTCCTTCTTCACCTGATTTTGGAGAGTTTTTATCATGATGCGGTGTTGTACGTTATCAAATGCGTTCTCTGCATCTATTGAAATGTTCTTCATTCTAACGGTGTCATTTATGACATTTATTGATTTGTGATTATTGAACCACCCTTGCATTTATGGGGTAAATCCCCCCTTATCATGATGTATGATCTTTGATGTCATTGTGGCTTTGATTTGCTAGTATTTAATATTTTGTTTAGAATTTTTGCATCTATGTTCATTCAGGATATAGATTTGCAGTTTTCATTTGATTTTGTATAAAAGTATTGCTATCCTCATAAAATGATTTTGGCAGAATTCAGTCCTGTTGGTTGTTTTGGAATGATGTGAAGAGTATTGGAGTTACTTCCTCTTTCAGTGTTTTGTAGAATTCAGTAGTAAGCCATCAGGATGCAGATCTTGCCTTGATGAAAGACTTTTGATTACTGTTGCAGTCTCATGGGTAGTTGTTGTTCTACTTAGGTTATCTATATCTTGTTGTTTTAAGATTATATTTATTTATTTGAAAGGCAGTCTTACAGAGAAGCTGAGGCAGAGAGAGAGAGACAGAGACAGAGACAGACAGACACACACACACACACAGAGAGAGAGAGAGAGAGAGAGAGAGAGAGAGAGAGAGAGAATGGTCTTACATCTGCTGGTTCACTCTCCAAAAGGCCAAAATGGCTGGAGCTGCACCAATCTAAAGTCAGGAGCCAGAAGCTTCTTCTGGGCCTTCCATACGGGTGCAGGGGCCCAAGGAACTGGTTCATATTCTACTCCTTTCCCAGGCCATAGCAGAGAGCTGGAGCAATTGGGACTTGAACTGGTAGTCATATGGAATGCCAACCCTACAGGTAGTGGCTTTCCCCGCTACACCACAGCACTAGCCTCATCTATATCTTCTTTATTTAATATTGGTAGGTTATATGAATCCAGGAATTTTTCCGTTTCTTCAGGGTTTTCCAGGTTATTAGCATCTTGTTCTTCAAAGTAGTTTATGATCCTTTGTATTGCAGTGGTGTCAGCTGTAATGTCTCATTTTTCATCTCTAATATTTATATTTGAGTTTTTTTCCTTTTTCTTTGTTAGCCCATCTATAATTTTATCTATTTTGTTTATATTCTCAAAAAAACTAACCTCCTGTTTTTTTTTTATTCTTTAGTATTATTTAGTTAGTTTCAATTATATTTAATTTTGTTCTGAACTTTATTATTTCTTGCCTTCTGCTGATTTGGGGTTTGGTTTGTTTTTGATTTTCTAAATCTTCAAGATGAATCATTGGATGTTTAATTTAAAATTGTTCTCTTTTTTAATTTAAAAATGTTATTCTGGGATTGTATTGGAATTTATAAACTTCCCTCTTAATGCTGCTTTTGATGTATCCCACAGGTTTTGATATGTTGTGTTTTCATTTTGATTTATTTCAAGAATGTTTTTGATTTCTTTTTTAATTTCTTCAATGCCTCCTTGATCATTCAGTAGCAAGTTGTTTAATTTCCAATATTTGTGAGTGTTCTATTATTCTTGTTTATGATTTCTAGTTTTATTCTGTTATTGTCTGAGAAATTACATGATATGATTTAAATTTGCAGAGACTTGATTCGTGGCCATTTATGTAATCTATCTTAGAAATTGTTCCATGTGCTGATAAGAAGAATGTGTATTCTGTAGCAGTTGGATGGAATGTCTTGTAAATGTCTGTTACACTCTTTTGATTTGTAGTATGTTTCTACTCCAGTGTATCTTTATTAATTTTTTTGACTGGATGATTTGTCCATTGATGAGAGTGGGGTGTTGAAGTCACTCTCTATTATTCTATTGAAGTCTATGTCTCCCTTTAAGTCTGATAGTGTTTTCTGTATGTATTTTAGTGGTCTTGTGTTGGGTGAATATGTATTTATGATTTTATGTCTTCTTGCTGCATTGAACTTTATTTCAAAATGTAGTGTCCTTCTTTATCTCTTTGTACAGTTTTGGATTTAAAGTCTGTTTTATCTGACGTTAGGATAGCTATGCCTGCTCATGTTTAATTGATGCATATAATCCATTTTCATTCAAGGTTAGTATTGATAGATAAAAACTAAGATTTGTCATTTTTTTGAATGGATGATGATTCCTTTTTTTTAAAGATTTATTTATTTATTTGAAAGGCAGAGCTACAGAGAGGCAGAGGCAGAGGCAGGGAGAGAGAGAGAGAGAGAGAGAGAGAGAGAGAGAGAGAGAGAAAGTTCTTCCATCCACTGATTCACTCCCCCATTGGCCACAATGGCTGGAGCTGCACTGATCTCAACCCAGAGAGAGCCAGGAGCTTTCTCTAGGTCTCCCACATGGATGCAGGGGCCCAAGGACTTGGGCCATCTTCTACTGCTTTCCCAGGCCTTAGCAGAGAGCTTGATGGGAAGTGGGGCAGCTGAGACTTGAACCAGTGCCCATATGGGATGCGGGCACTGCAGGCATGGCTTTACCTGCTACACCACAGTGCCATATAATCTCACTCTCTTCTGGCCTCTAGGGTTTCTGCTGAGAATTCTGATGTTAATCTAGTTGATTTCCGTCTATAAGTAATTTGATGCTTTTCTTCTTACTGCCTTTAGGATTTTCTCTTTTACTTTTTTTTTTTTTGTTTTAATTTGACAGGCAGAGTTAGACAGTGAGAGAGAGAGGGGGAGTGATAGAGAGAGAGAGAGAGAGAGAGAGAGATCTTCCTTCCGTTGGTTCACCCCCGAAATGGCCGCAAAGGCCGGTGCACTGCGCCGATCCAAAGCCAGGAGCCAGCTGCTTCCTCCTGGTCTCCCCTGTGGGTGCAGGGGCCCAAGCACTTGGGCCATCCTCCACTGCCTTCCCAGGCCATAACAGAGAGCTGGACTGGAAAAGGAGCAACTGGGACTAGAAACCAGCGCCCATATGGGATGCTGGTGCTGCAGGCAGAGGATTAACCAAGTGAGCCATGGCACCGGCCCCTGTCTTTAATTTTTTGACAGTTTGATGACAATATGCCTTAGAGGAGACCTTTTTGGGTTGAGTCTGCTTGGTGTTTGAGCTTCTGGATGTACATGTCTCTTTCAATATCTGGGACATTTTTAACTATTGTTTCATTAACAAATTCTCAATACCTTTTTCCTTTTCTTCTCCTTCTGGAATGCCTATAATATGAATATTAGCTCATTTATTAGTATTCCATATTTCATGTAGATTTCCTTCATTCTTTTTATTCTTTTCTGTTTATTTGTGTCTGATTGGGCTATTTCAATTTTTTTCCTCTAGGTCAGATATTCTTTGCTCCACTTGTTCTATTCTGCTATTAAATTGCTCAATCATATTTTTATTTCACTGATTGTGATTTCACCTCCAAAAGTTCTAGTAGGTTCTTTTTAATGATTTCTATTTCCTTTGTCATCTTTTCATTCAGGTCACTCATTGATTTCCTCATTTCTTTAATCTGTCCGTATTCTCCCACGTTGCATTGAGCTTCCTTACAATCACTATTTTGAGTTCTGTGTCTGTGATTTCTTACCTTTCTGTCAGTTCAGGACCTGCTCTGGAGGAGTATTGTGTTCTTTTGGAGGCATCATGCTACTTTTCTTCTTCAAGTCTCCTGTGTCTCTGTGTTGATGTCTGCCCATCTGGTTTATTTGTCTCTTCTTCTTTATGGGGTAGGTTTTATTGTAAAAGAGTTTACGATTTAGCTGGAATGCAGGGTGTCACGTGGCTTATGACTTTGTCTCTCTAAGATACAAAGTCAACATAACATGCTAAATAATATCCTGCATTCCAGCTAAACGATAATCTTTTACAATTTACATAAATATATAATGTTTTAAAGATCTATATTTTATGTTAAAAAGAAGTTGGAAAAGAGAAGGAAGGAGGGTGAGAGAGGTAGAAAGTGAACAGAGGGAAAGAGAGAGAGAATCTTTCATCCACTAGTTTACTCTACAAATGTTTACAATAACTGTGTATGAACCAGGCTGAAGTAATCAGCCAGGAAATTTTTCCTGGTGTTTTATGTGGGTTGCAGAGGCCCAATCACTTGGCCCTTTTTCCACTGTCTTCCCAGGCACATTAGCAGGACGCTTGGTCAGAAGTAAAGCAGCAGGGACTCAAAATGCAACCCAATATTAAGCTATAGCCAGTGTCACAAGCTATAGCTTAATGTATAGAACCAAATGGCAGACCGACCCCTGTATTTATACATATATCTTCCTAGATTATTTATTTATTTATTTTATGTTATTTCAACTAAACCAAAAGCTATGTGAGTGCATGTTTGTCTTTTATTATTGTATTTCTACTATAATGGATTTTAGTACCACATAATAAGTGTTCAGGAAGTATGGCTTGGATGAGTGAATTAAGGAATGGATATCCCTTCAATGACTCCTCTTACTCAAATCTGTGTTTACACCTCTGTCTCTCTAGGCCTCTTGGAGGCAATGGTATAATCCAAATATTTATCAACATTCCTAAAAATATCAGAAAGTTGATGTGAAACATTGTTGATTAAATGAGGAGATAGCGAAAACAGATGAGGAATGTGAACAAGGTTGGAGAGTTGGGTGAAGTTTCAGCCATAGCAGTATGTGGCTTTGTGTTGTTTAAGGTAATTAAGTTCTGTTCTTCCTCTGCACAAACCATAATTTAATATCCTTACTCTATGGAAAATAAGTCCAAACCGTATGTAACACGTTACCAAGTATGGGTACAGCATACTCAGCTGCATTTTACTAAATTAAATGAGGATTTGAAAGAAGCTAGATCATCATTATCTCTGAAGAGAAAATATAATGATATACACAATTAATCATTATTTCCAGGATTGAAATGGGATATGCCAATATTTTTATGACTCTCAGAGTTTCTAGTCTCATTATTTCCTTTTGGGAAAAGATTTTCCAGTTTCAATTAATTCATGGGAGCACCTAAAACTACTGATACTGAGGCCAGCACTGTACTGTAGCTGGTTAAGCTGCCATCTGTGGTGCTGGCATCCCATATGGACATGAGTTCAATTGCTGATTATTCCTCTTCCAATCCAGCTCCCTGCTAATGTGACTGGGAGGGCTGTGCAGGATGGCCCAAGTATTTGGGCCCCTGCACCCATGTGTAAGATCTGGAGGAAAGTCCTGCCACCTGGCTTTCAATCAGCTCAGCTCCAGCCATTGTAGCCATTTGGGGAGTGAACAAGCGGGTGGAATCAACCTCTCTCTCTCCCTCTCTCTCTCCTTCTCCCTCTCCCTCTCTGTCTCTTCATTTCTGTAACTCTGCCTTCTCTGCCTTTCAAAATAAAATTATTGACACTATGCCTCTGCTTGCTTATAAACAGAATAAGTACATTTGATTATCATTGTCTTTGACTGGACTTTCTGGAGAATTAGCACATCATCTATGTCTTGATTTTATGCCTAGTTTATATCATTTTGGCTTTTCTGTGAGATATAAAATGCTGTGAGCTTTTATTGAAATACAAAAAATAAGATAGCTTATTGTCAATGAAACAGCAAATAAAATTAGCTAAATTCAATATCAAGGGAGGGCATATGACTCATTCAGCACATGGTGGTTCAATATTGTCCTAAGAATAGGAGCCATAGAGTATCATGCATTACACTAATGATGTTAGTGTGACAGCGATTGGCTAAGAATTAATGCCCCATATATTTAGTGCAATCCTTGAGAATTATACCTATATTTGCAAAAACTTGCCCATAACTCTAGAGCCTTAATATCCTAATAAAAATTATAGCTATCTGATAAATGACCAGTAAGAGAGATAATGTAAGTTCTCACCGCTTACGTTTGAATGAGAAATCTGTCACTCGCTTTATAGCCAAACAGTGAATCTTGCTTTGGTAATTTAATATTCCTACTGAAAGGTGCCTTGGTTAGAAAGCGTCTCTCAAAAGTTCATGTGCTGGAGCTGGCGCCACGGCTCAATAGGCTAATCCTCTGCCTGTGGCGCCAACAAACCGGGTTCTAGTCCCAGTCAAGGCGCCGGATTCTGTCCCGGTTGCCCCTCTTCCAAGCCAGCTCTCTGCTGTGGCCCTGGAGTGCAGTGGAGGATGGCCCAAGTGCTTGGGCCCTGCACCCCATGGGAGACCAGGAGAAGTACCTGGCGCCTGCCTTCAGATCAGCGTGGCGGCCACTGGAGGGTGAACCAACGGCAAAAGAAGACCTTTCTCTATGTCTCTCTCTCTCACTGTCCATTCTGCCTGTCAAAAAATTAAAAAAAAAAAAAAAAGAAAAGAAAAAGTTCATGTGCTGGAAACTCAGTCCTTGGATTCTTAATTGTATTTGGACGTCAGGTCTTCGGGAGGTGATTAGAATTAGATAAAGTCCTGAAGATGAGGTCCCTAATGGTGGTATTAGTAACCTTTTAAAAAGAGGAAGAGAGACCCAAGCTGGCTCATTTGTTCTGTCTTTCCATAGACACCTCTGCCATGCGATGGTGCAGCCAAAAGGCTCTCACCAAACACCAGCCACGAATACTGCCATGCTGTTGGACTGCCCATCTAGTGCTGTGAGCCAAATAGATTATTCTTTAAAAATCATTCCATATGTAGCATTCAGCGATTATAACAGAAAATGGACTGAGACAAGAAGCTGTAAAATGTTTAACCTGTTTGAATCTCTGACTTACGAGTTAGATTGTCTACTAATATGTTTTGCTTTGCTCTAAAATAACTGGTTAGAGTTTTTCTAGTGGTATTTGAGTTCATACTTTTTGATTCTACACAAGTCAGACACTAATACCAGATCATATATTAGAATGTCATCCTGTAACGATGTTTCCTGTCTGAGCAGGAAAATATAAAACTACACTGAACAATCACAAATGACAACTTCAATATCACAGTTTTAAAAATTTTATGTGAGTATAATGCTTTCAAAGTATAATTGTACAGATTCAAAAATCATGGTTTCCATTAAAATATAAAAGGAATATGTGTGAAATATCTTATTTGTTTCATTAATGGAAGAATTGGTATGAAATAAGCCTTGTCCAAGAATTTAAATAGTATTGACAAACATTTAAAAGAAGAATAGTAGCTTATCCACAAAATTGATAGTCTATAAAGCAGTAAATTATAACTGGAGGAATCATCATTTGTACCAAACAGAAATCTGTGGTAAGATCAAGGTTTGTCCAGTCTTTAACAGGCTTGCCAAAGGATTCTGGTTGACTATTTGATTGCACATATCTTTTATTTTGGTACTTTCTGATTACTACCAAGGCACTAACATGCACTTGGTACTTTTGCTTGTACTCAAAATTCAGACCTTGAAAGCCTAATCTTCAGTGTGCTGGTATTTGGGGCTCTATAGAGGTCATTAGAATTAGATATTGTCTTGAACATGGGGCTTTGCTGATAGGGTTATTGGTATTGGTTTTATAGGAAGAGGAGGAGAGAGGGTCACTCTGACTTGGTCTTTTCAGGAAATAGAAATGAGGCAGTGACTTGCGAGTCAGGGAGATGACCCTCACCAGCAACTGAATTGGCTGGCACCTTGTTCTGGGAAACTTCTTGTTTAAGCTGCCCATCTGATGGTACTTTGTTATGGCAGACTAAGTGGACTACTGCATGCCAGCATGTAGAATTTCAGTATTCGTTTCTTAAGAGTAAAGGAAACAACTAAATGTGTGCCTGTGGGAATAAAACCACTTTAACAAGAGGAAACAAGGGTGATTTTTGAGGGGAGTGATTGGAGAGGATGATTAATAGCTCTCAAACCATACTGTTGGAAGGGTTGACAAAGTTACAGCTGTTTTACCTGAAAAAGAATGTTCAAGGATATATTTAAGAAATGTTGGATTTTCAGGAAATGCATTTAGAAGGAAAATTCAACTTTTATGTAATCATTAAAGGAACTAATGGTCGTGAGCAATGTTTTTGGTGTATCACAAAAAAGTTTTGTGAAATGAGAAATGTGCTGAGATGGAATGATTTATCCCAGTATTCATTTCCCATACGATTATTGTTGCTTAATGATGAGGTGATGTAGAGTATGAATCATGAAAAGGAATAAACAGTCCACAACATTACTTCTTTTTAAAAAATATTTATTTATTTTATTTGATAGGAAGATTTACAGAGAGGCAGAGGCAGAGAGAGAGAGAGGTCTTCCATCTGCTGGTTCACTCCCCAGATGGTGGCAATGGTTGGAGCTATGCTGATATAAAGCCAGGAGCCAGGAGTCTCCTACGCAGGTCTCCCATGCAAGTGCAGGGGCCCAAGGACTTGGGCCATCTTCTACTGCTTTTCTAGTCATAGCAGAGAGCTGGATTGGAAGTGGAGCAGCTGGGACTCAAACTGGCGCCCACAAGGAATGCTGGCACTGCAGGCAGCGGCTTTATCTGGTACACAACAGACCAACCTCCCACAAGTTTACTTCTAATCCTGAAATATTCAGTACAAATAAAGAAAATAGAGTTTCCTTACCTAATCAAGACAGATTTTCCCTTACTGAATTTAAAAAAAAATTTACATCATAAATAATTCAAGTTTTCTTTTCAATTGAAGATCATTTTAAGAAAAATAAGTGTCCTATTGTAAAAATAGAGATTTTTCCTTTCAAACACATCTGAGTTTGATTTCATATTGAAAAATAGTTTTTAAGCTTTCTTGATATGTGTAATCTTCATTATTATATCTACTGTATATGATTTTTTATACATTTTATTTCAGAATAGTTCAAATTTGAAAAAAATTGTGAGATACTAATACAAAGAGTTCCAAACATGCCCCTCACTCCACTTCCCTTATTATCTATCTATCTATCTATATATATATATATAATATGCATTATATCACATTCATATAGCTGTCATAATTAATGAGCCATTAACTCAGCTTCTAAATAGCCACATGTGATTATCATTTTATTAAAGTATTTTTGAGAGAGACTAATAGAGAGAGAGAGAGAGAGAGAGAGAGAGAGAGAGGCTACCATTTATTAGTTTGCACTCTAAATACCCAGGTTGAAGCTCAGATCTAAGAATAAAACCAAAATGTCCTTTTGGGGGACAGAAATCCAATTATTTGGGCCATCACTACTGCTCTCCAGGTCTGCATTGGTAGGGAGATGGAATTAAGAGTCATATGGAGACACAGGAGACCTCGAATAGCTAAAGCAATCTTGTACAACAAAAACAAAGACAGAGGCATCACAATACCAGATTTCAGGACATACCACAGGGCAGTAGTTATCAAAACAGCACGGTACTGGTACAGAAACAGATGGACAGAACAATGGAACAGAATAGAAGCACCAGAAATCAATCCAAACGTCTACAGCCAATTTATATTTGATCAAGGATACAAAACCAATCCCTGGAGTAAGGACAGTCTGTTTAATAAATGGTGCTGGGAAAACTGGATTTCCACATGCAGAATCATGAAGCAAGATCCCCACCTTTCACCTTACACAAAAATTCACTCAACATGGATTAAAGACTTAAATCTACGACCCGACATCATGAAATTATTACAGAGCATTGGAGAAACCCTGCAAGATATAGGTACTGGCAAAGACCCCAGAAGCAAAGGCAGTCAAAGCCAAAATTAACTACTGGGATTGCATCAAATTGAGAAGTTTCTGTACTGCAAAAGAAACAATCAGGAAAGTGGATAGGAAACCAACAGAATGGGAAAAAATATTTGCAAACAAGGCAACAGATAAAGGGTTGATAACGAGAATCTACAAAGAAATCAAGAAACTCCACAACATCAAAACAAACAACTCACTTAAGAGATGGGCCAAGGACCTCAACAGACATTTTTTTCAAAAGAGGAAATCCAAATAGCCAACAGACACATGAAAAAATGTTCAAGATCACTAGCAATCAGGGAAATGGGAATCAAAACCACTATGAGGTTTCACCTCAACCAGGTTAGAATGGCTCACATTCAGAAATCCACCAACAATAGATGCTGGAGAGGATGTGGGGAAAAAGGGACACTAACCCACTGTTGGTGGGAATGCAAACTGGTGAAGCCACTATGGAAGTCAGTCTGCAGATTCCTCAGAAACCTGAATATAACCCTACCATACAACGCAGCCATCCCACTCCTTGGAATTTACCCAAGGAAATTAAATTGGCAAACAAAAAGGCTGTTTGCACATTAATGTTTATTGCGGCTCAATTCACAATAGCTAAGACCTGGAACCAACCCAAATGCCCATCAACAGTAGACTGGATTAGGAAATTATGGGACATGTACTCTAAAGAATACTATACAGCAGTCAAAAACAATGAAATCCGATCATTTGCAACAAGATGGAGGAATCTGGAAAACATCATGCTGAGTGAATTAAGTCAGCCCCAAAGAGACAAATATTTGTTTTCTCTGATCAGTGACAACTAACTGAGCACCAAATGGGAAACCTGTTGAAGTGAAATGGACACTATGAGAAACAGTGACTTGATCAGCACATGTGCTGACTGTCGATGTACAATACTTTATCCATTTTATTATATTTTTATTCTAGTACTAGTGGTTGAACTCTGTAATTAACACACAGTTATTCTTAGGTGTTTAAATTTTAACTGAAAAGTGATCTCTGTGAAATATAAGAATGGCAAAAAGAGAGCGAGGAGATGTACAATTTGGGACATGCTCAATCGGACTTCCCCCAAATGATGGAGTCAGAAACGTATCAGGGGATTCCAATACAATCCCATCAAGGTGGCATGTACCAATGCCATCTCACTAGTCCAAGTGATCAATTTCAGATCACAATTGATCACACTGATAGGTCTAAGAGTCAAAGGGATCACACAAACAAGACTAGTGTCTGCTAATACTAACTGATAGAATCACAAAGGGAGAGAACTATCCAGCATGGGAAGTGAGATACACAGCAGACTCATAGAATGGCAGATGTCCTAAATAGCACTCTGGCCTCAGAATCAGCCCTTAAGGCATTCAGATCTGGCTCAAGAGCTCACGAGAGCATTTTAGGCATGGAAAGCCAAGACACTCTGGAAAAAAAAGAAGACCTAAATGAAAGATCTCTGCGAGTGAGATCCCAGTGGAAAGAACGGGGCCATCAAAGAAGGAGGTACCTTTCTCTGAAGGGAGGAGAGAACTTCCACTTTGACTATGACCCTGTCTGAATAGCATAGAAAATCAATTTTAAAAAAATATGTCATGTAGGATCTCTATCCTTAATGTGCTATACGTTGTGAATTAATACTAAAACTAGTACTCCAACAGTATTTTCCACTTTGTGTTGCTATGTGAGGGCAAACTGTTGAAATCTTTACTTAATATATAGTAAACTGATCTTCTGTATATAAAGAGAATTGAAAATGAATATTGATGTGAAGCAAGGGGAGAGGGAGTGGGAAAGGGGAGGGTTGAGAATGGGAGGGAAGTTATGGGGGGGAAGCCATTGTAATCTATAAGCTGTATTTTGGAAATTTATATTCTTTAAATAAAAGCGTTATAAAAAATAAAAAAAAAAGATCAAAATTGGTAAACTCTAAAGGCTTCCATAGCCTCGGCAACCCATGACTAGAGCCTAAGGAGGTTACTGACGCCATAAACAAGAGTGTCAAATTGTTAAATCAACATCAGGAGTCACTGTGTACTTACGTCTCATGAGGGATCTGTCCTTAATGTGTTGTCCAATGTGAAGTAATGCTGTAACTAGCACTGAAACATTATTTTACACTTCATGTTTCTGTGTGGGTGCAAACTGATGAGATCTTTACTTAGTATATACTGAATTGATCTTCTGTATGTGAAGATAATTGAAAATGAAAAAAAAAATCTTGGTGTTAAATTGGAAATTGCATAGAAAATTAATCAATTTAAAAATATATCATGTAGGATCTCTGTCCTTAATGTGCTGTACATTGTGAATTAATACTATAACTAGTACTCCAACAGTATTTTCACTTTGTGTTGCTATGTGAGGGCAAACTGTTGAAATCTTTACTAAATATATGCTAAACTGATCTTCTGTATATACAGAGAATTGAAAATGAATCTTGATGTGAATGGAAGGGGAGAGGGAGTGGGAAAGGGGAGGGTTGCAGGTGGGAGGGAAGTTATGTGGTGGGGGAAGCCATTGTAATCCATAAGCTATACTTTGGAAATTTATATCCATTAAATAAAAGCTTTAAAAATTTTTTAAAAATTTACAATAAGAGTTAGAGTTGGAAATCAAACCCAGGTACCCCAATATGGGTAAGGGTGTCTTTAATGCTATGCTAAATGCCCATCCTGAGGCTTAATATTAAGTGTTAAATTGGCTACGTCGTAGTGCCCAGATAAATGCTCAAACATTACTTTTGATATTTCTGTGAGAGTGGTTTGGATAATAATTACATTTCAGTCAGTGGACTTTGAGTAAAGCAAACTGCCTTCCTAAATGTGAGAGGGTAACATCCAGTTCTTGACCGCCTGAGTAGAACAAAACTCTGACCTCCTCTCAGCAACAGGAAATTCTAAAAGCAAAGCGTCTTTGGATTTCTTTTTAGAAATCGGCTTTTCCTGGTTTGCCACCAGACTGTAACAATTTTTTGGAGTATTCAACCTATCAGACTCACCCTTCCACATCATCAGACAGCATCATCGTGCAGCATTTGAATCCTGAAAACCATTCCTTAAAACAAATGTCTTTCTGTTTATCCTATTGGCTCTGGGTATTTCGACATATGAATATTCTCTGTAAAGTATGATTTTAAATTTGTTGATATATAATCCTTTCTCAGTACAGAAAGATTTATTGGCAAGAATTTTTAAATAAATCAAGCTCACTTGATGGAATCTTGCAGACCTATTTGATAGACATTCTACTTAATAGATATAAATGACTATAACAATTTTAACTTTCTGAAATTTTAATTCTTTTGCATTATTAATAACAGAGTAAATATATACTTGCTTACACTGTCTTAGGTAAACTTTCAATCATGTCTACTCAATATTATCTTTAAAATCTCATTTTGCTTCATAGGTAACCATTTTAATAGCAATAATTTTATTTAATCATTTTCAAAACATTGATTATACTAATATATTAAATAATCAAACAGTGGCAAAGGTACCATTCCCATCTTATTATGAACACTGCCATTTAAAAACACAATTATGAAACTCATTGTTTAACACATTTTATGTATTTAAACTTTTTTAGTGATCTTATTCTCTTTGAACTAGTTTTCAATAACTTTTTACAAAGTGTTTTCTAAATTAATGTATGTTCTTCTGTTATACACTTTCTCCAACAAATATTTTTCCTTATAAAACTCTTCATGTTAAAAAAGTACTCTTTTGGATTAAGTTAATGTTCTGTTATTACCGGTATTATTACCTGTAGATAATTGATTGCTACATATATACTTAATTTATAAAATAATAATATGAATGAAATAAGTAATTTTTGATGTATTTCTGGTCTAGTTGCAGAACAGGATTTTTCCTTCAGTTAATTCATGTATCACATTAGAATATTAAAGTTTGTACAATTAATAATCTCATTTAAAAATTTATGAAGTGTGTCCTCAGCAACTTTTGCCACTTCACAAAAGTAGTTGGCACTTGGAGGAAGTTTGTTATTGTGATGTAATTCAATTATTTTTGTCACCATCTGAATTATATTCCCCAAATCACACAGTGCTCTATCCTCCAAAATTATTTTCTGGATTGATTAGCTGACAATTTGATGTTCTCTTTCAATTTTCTTGAAAGCAAATTGTTGGAAACCCTCTGCTTTGTACGTAATTTGTTACTCACTCATTAACGTCATTCACTTTCTCACTACTGACACCAGTATTTCACAGTGTTACCTTCTTGGTGTTCTTGTGTGTTTTACACTCCTGAGTGAGGTCAAAATTAATGAATGTGCTACAAGAGACATACCTTCCTGTTAGAATGGGGAGAAGGCAACCTGAGAAGGTGCAGTGGGAAAGACCACCACTGGGACGTTTTCTGAAGGGAACGAGTTTTAAAAGAGAGCAGAAGTGGAAGTGGACATCGCAAAGCAGATGCCCTGAAGCCTGTGTGCTCCTGAGTATCCTCCGGAAAAGTACCTCCTCACACTGGTGGAATGACTCACGTTGTAACTGTTGAGAGCCTGTTGACTGAAGTCCCCTATGCTTTTAGGACACTACTTGTCATTGTTCAAGTTGAGAAAAGCACGTTTGAAGAATGAATAAATGAAATGGATTTACAAAAACCCTGTGAGGTTGGTATGATGATCATCTTTATATTTCTAAATGAAAAATTAAGTTGAAATCGGGAATCCATCATATTTATTACTTTAGATTGACTTCTCTGAAATGTTTTACCATGTTATACAAAACTTTTTTGATTCCATTTAAGTGATGGCTCCTCTAGGACCACAGGAGAGTGATCTATGTGCCCTGGAGGCTATTCATATGGATTCATTAAAATAATTAAGATCGCTAGTGGAAATTTAGAACTATATAATCGTGTTACTCCTGCATCCCCAAGCCAGCATGGTATGATGCTCTGGTTTATACAAGACAAATACAGTCACATTTTTTTCATCTATATTCCTCAGGTGTACCTCCACTCAAATGATCAAAATGTTGTTTTCCTTTCTATGAAACATCATGAACATTTGAATAACAATTCACACATATGTACTTACTGATGACTATACATTTTCAGATAACTCTATATTGTAAATTACATACAGTCACATAGGAAATGTTATGCGAGATTTCTGGAATGATGTGCATTACTGTCTACTTTGGTTGTGAGATAAAATTCTGGTAGATGTCATACAATGTTCATAATAATTATGTATTTCCTTTACCTTTCCTTCAAAAATATATTGAGGGGCTAGTGATGTGTTGTAGTGGGTAAAACCACTACTGCTACATCAGCATCCCATAGAGGCAGTGGTTTGAGTCCTGGCTGCTCCACTTCAGATCTGGCTCCCTGATACTGTGTCTGGAATGCAATGGTACATGGCCTGAGTGTTTGGGCCCCTGCTCCCACATGGGAGACCTGCATTAAGCTCCTGGCTCCTGGCTTTGACCTGACCCAGCCCTGTTCATTGCAGCCATTTAGGGAGTGAACCAGCAGATGGAGGTGTGCTGTCTCTCTCTCTCTCTCTCATGTCTATCTCTTTCTTCTCTCTCTAACTCTTTCTAATCAATAAATACATGTTCAGGGCCGGGGTTTGGCATAGTGAGTAAAGTTACCAACTGCAACTGGTTTGAGTCCAGGCTGCTCCAATTCTGATCCAGTTTCCTGCTAATGTGCCCAAGAAAGTAGAAGATGGCCCAAGTACTTGGGCACCTGAACGCACATGGGAGACCAAAAGAAGCTCCTGACTCTTGGCTCCACCCTGGCCCAGCCCTGGTCATTACGGCCATTAGGGGAATGAACTAGCTGACAGAAGTCTCTCTCCCTCTCTCTTTTCTCTCCCTGTAACTCTTCCAAATAAAATCTTAAAAATTGAAATAAATACATATTTAATATTAAATATTTAATAATGTATTAATATTAATTTATGTTTAATATATTTTATATACGAAAGAATATATTCTAACCTAACATTTGGCCTTTCTTTATATAGAGTTCCTTCCTTTTGTGTCCAACTTACATAGGACATAGATATAGAAACAAGTACAAATGTAGTTATGTCATTTTGTGTACATAGATATATAGTTAGTTACATATAATATTGTATTTTTAAAATATTTATTTATTTATTTGAGAGGTAGAATTGCAGAGAGAGGGAGAGACCGAGAAAACAGTCTTCCATCTGCTGATTCACTCTCCAGATCGCTGGAACGGCGGGAGCTGGGCTGATCTGAAGACAGGAGCCAGAGGATTCTTCTGGGTCTCCCAGGAAAGCGCAGGGGCCCAAGAACTTGGGCGATCTTCAGCTGCTTTCCCAAGTCGTAGAGAGAGCTGGATCTGAAGTGGAGCAGCCAGGACATGAACCAGCACCTGTATGGGATACTGACACTGCAGGTGGAGGCTCAGCCTACTGCGCACAGCACTAGCCCAATTGTTATAATTCAAGATTTCATACTAAAGATTAAAATACTGGTCTGCGATACTTGAAATTAGTGAAATAGGTGAAAACAGGGTGGATATGCTGTGACAAATGCTTTTAATACTGATTTTTATTTTAGATCCATACAGATTATGTATACCCAACATAGTAACAGTAATAACTATTGGTAAAAATGACTAAAATCATAGTAGAGACTATTGGAAATATTACCACACATTTCAAATGAAAGCAAGACTACTAAGATAATTTTATTAATATGGAATTAAAAAGTAAAAAAGTATATTCTGAATTCAAACTTTAGCCTATTTAGATAGTAAACATTGAAATCCAATATAAAATCTTTAAAAGTTTCATTGCACATATATAGTCCATAGTTTTTTTTTTTTTTTTGAGTGTATGCTAACTAAGGTTACTGACTGTTTTTCGCTGTACGGTCTACATAAGATTTTTTATTAATTACTTTTTTTTTTTGCTAATTTTTATTCAGTCTGACTTAGTACTCTTCACATAGCTAGCTGTTCATTCAAAAACAGGGATTTCAGTATTCCATTCTGGCCTACTGACATCTACTCAGATATAGTCATTCACGCACACTTCAGAGTCCATGAAATTAAATATGTAACAGCAGTCTATTATACATTACAGCAAGTTTTTGTTTTACAGGAATATATATCATTGCTCATTACTTCTGCTATAACTACATCTTCACTCCTTTTAAGAAGGCGGGATTTCCTTCCCTATATTGACAGATGTGTTTAAAAGAGCTATTAAGAGTGATTCTACGGGGAGGGCATAGGCTTTGTGGTTAAGATGTCATTGTCCCACCTAGAGTTCTGGAGTAATGTTCAGCTCTGGCTCCCAGTTGGCCTGGAGAGCAAAACAAAAGATAAGTAAGAGCTCTCTCTCTCTCTCTCTCTCTCTCTCTCTCTTTCTGCTTCTCAAATAAATTTAAAAATTGTTGATTGTTGCCTTCATTGATTTTAGTAATGTTTATGGTCATGAAATTTTATTCTGTGTATGATTATATATATGTATATACACACATATATATAAAATACATAACTATTAATTGACATAAGATATATAAAACAACATAAGGTAATTATTATTTTTATAACGCTTTTATTTAAAGAATATAAATTTCCAAAACAGCTTATAGATTACAATGGCTTCCCCCCCATAACTTCCCTCCCACCTGCAACCCTCCCCTTTCCCATTCCCTCTCCCCTTGCTTCACATCAAGATTCATTTTCAATTCTCTTTATATACAGAAGATCAGTTTAGTATATATTAAGTAAAGATTGCAACAGTTTGCCCTCACATAGCAACACAAAGTGAAAAATACTGTTGGAGTACTAGTTATAGTATTAATTCACAATGTATAGCACATTAAGGACAGAGATCCTACATGATATTTTTTTTAAATTGATTAGTTTTCTATGCAATTTCCAATTTAACACCAAGATTTTTTTTTTCATTTTTAATTCTTTATATACAGAAAATTGATTCAGTATATACTAAGTAAAGATTTCATCAGTTTGCACCCACACAGAAACACAAAGTGTAAAATACTGTTTCAGTACTAGTTATAGCATTACTTCACATTGGACAACACATTAAGGACTCATCCCACATGAGACGTAAGTACACAGTGACTCCTGGTGTTGATTTAACAATTTGACACTCTTGTTTATGGCCTCAGTAATCTCCCTAGGCTCTAGTCATGAGTTGCCGAGGCTATGGAAGCCTTTAGGGTTGGCCGACTTCGATCTTATTCCAACAGGGTCATAGTCAAAGTGGAAGTTCTCTCCTCCCTTCAGAGAAAGGTACCTCCTTCTTTGATGGCCCCATCGTTCCCCTGGGATCTCACTCACAGAGATCTTTCATTTAGGTCTTCTTTTTTTTCCAGAGTGTCTTGGCTTTCCATGCCTAAAATACTCTCATGGGCTCTTGAGCCAGATCTGAATGCCTTAAGGGCTGATTCTGAGGCCAGAGTGCTATTTAGGACATCTGCCATTCTATGAGTCTGCTGTGTATCTCGCTTCCCATGTTGGATCATTCTCTCCCTTTTTCATTCTATCAGTTAGTATTAGCAGACACTAGTCTTGTTTGTGTGATCCCTTTGACTCTTAGACCTATCAGTGTGATCAATTGTGAGCTGAAATTGATCACTTGGACTAGTGAGATGGCATTGGTACATGCCACCTTGATGGGATTGAATTGGAATCCCCTGATACGTTTCTAACTCCATCATTTGGGGCACGACTGCTTGAGCATGTCCCAAATTTTACATCTCCTCCCTCTCTTATTCCCACTCTTATATTTCACAGGGATCACTTAAGGTAATTATTCCATATATCCCCATCTGTAGCCAAAATGAAAAAATTTTATTAGAATTGACAGGTTGAACATTGGTGGAAACTTGTGATCACTGTTACAGATGCAAAACAGTCAAGTATACCTTTTTCAGCAAAAAGTTCAGTGATAGAAATATGAGAAATAGAGGCCAGCGCTGTGGTGCAGAGGGTTAAAGCCCTGGCCTACAGCGGTGGCATCCCATATGGGTGCTGGTTTGAGTCCTGACTTCTCCACTTCCTATCCAGCTCTCTGCTATGGCCTAGGAAAGAAGTGGAAGATGGCCCAAGTCCTTGGGCCCTGCACCAGCATGGGAGACCTGGAAGAAGCTCCTGGCTCCTGGCTTCAGATCAGCTCAGCTGTGGCCATTGTGGTCATTTGGGGGAGTGAACCAGAGGATGGGAGACTTTTCTCTCTCTCTCTCTCTCTCTCTCTCTCTGGCTCTACCTCTCTCTGTAAGTCTTTCAAATAAATAAAATAAATCTTAAAAATATGAGAAATAAAATACTTAATATGGAGTATACTTTAAATGTATAATATATACATGTCTGTCAACCTATTGTCTAAATGATGATAAGAAAGAAAGAAAGATTTTTAAAGAAAGGATATATGCACCTAATGCTTCTTGTTCTATTTCCATTGAAATAAATTCCAATTTTTTTAAGTATTTTAACGTAGGTAGGTTTGTCATAATATCCCTTGAATAAGGTGCCCAGTTTAAACATATTAGAAAATATATCTCACTGATTACACAGAAAGAAAAATAAAAGATCTGGGTAGGATCTACTTACCTGTTCACATGAGATTAATATCTGCATTTATGCCTGTACCTATGGTCCATATGAATGTGATCTAGAATAACTTTAAACGGTAGATTTGGACTGCCATGTAGTCGATGGAGTGTTCGGCGATGGATCATTGAATCAAGTTGTTTAATAGTACTGTTTACATCATCTAATCAGTAAACTTCCTGATTTTCTGTCTGATAATCTATGAACTACTGAGAGTTGGGTATTGATGTGCACAATTACAAATGTTGTATCCTTTCAGTTCTATGTATTTTGCCTAATATATTTTGACACTGTAAGTTGCATACATATTTAGGATTGCTATGTCTTCTTGGAGAAGTGACCCATTTATCATAATCCTTTTGTTATCCCTAATTATCATCCTTGTTCTGGTCTGCTTTGTCCATAACTAATTTAGCCACTATACTATTTTTGGTTTATATATAAATTCTCATCCATAATTTCTTACCTTTAACTTTGCATCTTTATGTTAAAGTCAATTTCTTTTAGACAGCATATGTTTATGTACAGTCAGAATATTTTTAAACTGGTATGTTTAGATCATAGTTGAATAATTGAATCAGTTAGATAAAATCTATAAAATTTACCATTTTACTGGCAGTTTTCTCTTCACTGCATTTGTTCTTTTCTTCTTTTTTTTCTGCCTTCCGTCTCTTTTTTTGACATTTCTACTTCTATGTTTTTAAATTTCACTTAAGGTAATCAATTTTATGTATTTCATGTATATAGATTTATGAATATAGTGATACTTCCCACCCTATCCTTCCTCTAGTGCATAATCTCACCATTTGTCTATTGCTATTCCTAGACCCCTATGAATTTTTTTTTTAACAGGTAGAGTGGACAGTGAGAGAGAGAGAGACAGAGAGAAAGGTCTTCCTTTGCTGTTGGTTCACCCTCCAATGGCTGCCATGGCCAGCGTGCTGTGGCTGGCGCACCACACCTGGAAGAGGGGCAACTGGGACAGAATCCGGTGCCCCGATCGGGACTAGAAAGAACCCGGTGTGCTGGCGCCGCAAGGTGGAGGATCAGCCTATTGAGCCGCTGCGCTGGCCCGACTCTCTATGAATTTTTACAATTATCTACTTTCAGTTTAATTCATACTGTTTGGGTTAACGCTACACCAAGTAAAGAGTTCAAAAAATAGTAAGAAAAAAATACACTGTTCCTCAACAGTAGAGACCACGGCTGTAAACAACCACTGAAGCTCAAAATGTTAATTTTGGTGCTATACTTTACATTTTTGGTCCTTTTCTTTTTTTACACTTTATATTTGCACCTAAACATTCACACATACACATACACACACACACACACATTTAAATGTCAACTGTTAGTTTCTTATAGCTACAAGGTTTACAACAGAAGAGAACTCTCTCAAATTTCTGGAGACCAGAGTCAACGTGGTGGCAGGTATCTGCTGTCTTTAAAAATCTTCAGCCAGGCCCCTTCTCCATCTCTTCATGCTCGCGATGTTTTCAGAAACTCTTGCTATTCTTTGGTTCATATCTTCATAACTCCAATTTATAAGTCTATATTCACATAATTTCCTACCCTGTGCATTGTGTTCTAATTTCTCTCATCTAATAGAGACACCACTAATTTCTGATTTAGAACTCACTTAATCACATATGACCTCCTCTAAACCTGAGTTCAGCTGCAAGGTTTTGTTTCCAGATAAAGCTACCAATCAAAGGTTTTGTGTAGACAGGAGTGTTTTTGTTGTTGTTGTTTCTTTGCTTTGAGGAGGGCACAATGTGGACAGCTTTCAATTCAATAAATTGTCCTAAAATTTACAATATCCATTTTATGTCAAATATCACCTTCAAATCGTATTATGTTACTCTATGTATGAGGATACTTCAAAGAACTTTTGGAAATGCAATTCAAAGATAAATTTTTATTTTGCTACAAAAAAACCTTTTAAACTTAGTCATACTTTTTCATAACATATATTTCCATGAACTTTTAAAGTACTTTCATAGGCTTCATAAGAGAATATTCTCATTTCTTCTCTCCTGTGCATCATGACCTGTTTTCATTTATGTTATTTTACATATTCTACAAGTACCCAATGTATTATTGCTACTATTTTTAAAACAGTCGGTTGCGTTTTACTTGCATTCCTTGTTTTCTGACAGCTTTTGCTTCTCTATGAGATCTATCCAAATTCCTAAACTACACCTTTTTTCTTCTTCCTAAAGAGTACTTAATATTTCTTGTAGGTCTGCTGATGGTAAACCAACAAACCCCCTTGGTTTCATTTGTCCGAGAAAATATTTATTTTTTCTTTATTTTTGAAGGATACTTTTGCTGCGTACAAACTGCAAATTTGACTTTTTTTGTTCCTATTAACATTTTAATGAGTTCACTGCAATGTCTTCCTTCTTAAGGAGCTTCTGATAAGAAAACTTATTTAATTCTTATGTTTATCCCTCCTAGGTAAATTGTCTCCCACTGTATTCTGGAAAAATGCAAAGTTTTATTTTAGTAGGGGTATTCTTTAGTTTGCCAATGATATGGCCAGCTGTGACTTTTTTTTTTTTAAGATTTACATGTTTGTGTGAAAGGGAGAGTTCAGAGAAAGAGAGAGAGAGAGAGATCTCCCATTTGCAGTCATTCCCCAAATGGCCACACTGGACAGAGCTGGGCTGATCTGAAGCCAGGAGCCAGGAGCTCCGTCCAGGTACCCCATGTGGTTGCAGGGGTCCAAATACTTGGGACCTTCTTCTGCTGTTTTTCTTGGCCATTAGCAGGGAGCTGGATCAAAATGGATCTGCCTGGACTGGACTGGGACCCCCAGGGGAAGCCAGAGTGGCAGACAGCAGCATTACCATTATGCCACAGCACTGGCCACTATGGGCTCTTTTGATTCATTTTGTTTTAATACTTTATTAAATTTATTTAATCACATTAAATTAATTTCACTAAATTAATTAATTTATTAAATTAATTTTATTAATGTGGAGGTAACGTGTGTGTTAGGAACACTTGCTCGTCTTTGAGTCATGTCTCAATCTTCAGGGAACAATGGAACCATGTCTTGGAAGTGTGGATTCTAGTTTTCTGCTCCTCTTTCAATCTCCTCCCTCTCCTGTTCTTTAATTTCTACCCAGGCTGCCAGCCTCTGCCTTTAAATCCTTCCCTCTCCTACGTTAAGACATATTGCTCGGAGGTGAGAAGGAATCAGTTGTGGACAGGGCAGAGTTCTTTCCGTGCCAAGGGGACAGAGTACCCTGGTGTTGTCTGACAATGCATAAACCCCGGAGATGAAATCTTTTGTGCCAGGGAGATAATGTTTTCCCTTGCGAGGTCCACGGTAGGGTGGAGAAGGCAGGATTTCTTCAAACTCTCAGCAGTTTTCTGCAGTGCCTCCTGTGATAGTCTTGTGGGGTTCCTCAAAGGAAGACCAGCAAAGCCATGTCCTCCCAGACCTTCCTGTGACTGGGGCCCTCAGGGGCTCTTCACACCTGCTCTAACCTAGACTTCCAGAAATTAGTTAAACTTGGAATTTTAATGTTCCTACTGGCTTAGGTGACTTCTTGTGGCTTCACACAGGTGGCGAATTGCTTAGGCATTGTGCTGCCCTGCAGGAATCTGGTTTTCCAGATTTCAGGATGGTGGTTTGCTCTGGTCCTCACTTATCCAAAGGGTTCAAGAAAAGCTCTTCCTGCCTTCCAGGTGGTTCAACTGGTTCTTGTTTTAAGGATGGGAATGATATTGTCTGAAAAAAAGGAGTGAGTCTATTATACTTGCAATAAATATACTTTTCATTCTGCATCATGGTGAAACTTTCCATTAGACGTGTAATTCATTTGTAGTTAATCCACATAGAGAATTACATATATTTTCACTCAATTTCAAAATCACATGGAAATAAGTTATAAAAACAAATATTTAATAAAACAGAAAAAGTGAAGAAATGCACATGAGCCTTCACACTACTTGTCAGCCTACTAAATGATGTAACAAAATTTCCTGTTTGCCTCTAAAATTCCCAGTGGTAAGAAAAAACAGTGGGTTAAATATGATCAATTAGTTAGTGTTCTTCAGAAATTCCTCAGAGAATTAAAAACTTCTTATTGCTAAATTACGTAAGTACTTTCTCAGTTGGAGCTATTTTTCATAAGAGGAATGACAAAAGGAATAATGCATTCAAAATGTGCCAATGAACTTCACAGTTTTATTAATTCTTGCAACCTTCATGAAAAGTCGGTAGTCAAATATAAATTATATTCATACTTGTATATAACTCAAAGAATATAATTATTTGGGAGGTAAACTAGAGTAGTCCAAGCATGTTGAATCCTCATTATTCATTTTGACAATGGAATAGGCTTTAGAGGAGCATTAGCTCAATTACAATATAATCTGTGTTGATTCTCTACTCCTGGTACTTAACAATTCTGTGCAGTCCTCTTCCGCCCTGTCTTGGATTTGGTCTCCATTCTCCATAGAATATGGTAAAGTGATGGTATACAACTTCTGAGACTAGGCTGTAAATAACAATGCACTTTTTCTATGATTCATTATTTTGGACTATTTGCTTTGAGGGAAAACAGTTTTGGAGCCACAAGGACACTGAAGCATCATTATGAAGAGACTCACATGGAAAGGGATTGGTAATCCCTGGGAACAGCCCATTGAAGAACAGAACGTTTTTAGCCCCAAAGAAGCCTTCAGGGGATTGCAATTGCAGCCAAAATCTTAACCTAATCCTCATTTGATTCTCTGAGACAGAACCACACAGCTAAGCTGCTGTCATACTCCAGCCCCACAACTACAGTGCTAGTTCAAGCTAAATTGTGAGGTATTCTGTTATTTAATTTACAAATCTTTTAGCAAGTCCTATCTAAATTTCATTGCTCCTGCTTGGATTTGGTGCAGGAATGACATAGCAGAACATGGTTAGACTTTTGAAAAGCCTGTTTTTCGTGCCATTTTATTGTAAAACATTCTTTTGATGTAGTATGTTTTGCTTTCAATACAAGATCTCAGAATTTAGGGATTTCCCTCTCTCTTCTTGAAATAAAGATCATCCAAAAAGCTTTGCATTGTTGGGCTATATTCAGTAATTTGGTAAATATTTATGTTTGCCCTGATCTTCCCCAGGCATTTTGTACTCTTCAGTTGAAGAGTTTTGTGTTGGTTCTGCTATTGTATAGGTTCTTGGTAAATAATTGAGGCTTTATTCCAAAAATATGCATGATGAGATACTGGGCTCAGAAGTTTTCAGCAGTCTTTAAAGACTGTGGAAAACAAATCAGTGTACTTCTCATGGATTATCTGATTTTAAGCAACTTGATTTCTTAGTGCACCTGCCAGGGTTAATTATGAGCAAACTGTCCCTCTTGGTAGCTGAATGAATTGACTCGCTGTGTGAGGTAATATGATACAAATTTGCTGATCTCAGAGGACTACCTATCGAAACAACGATTCTGTATGAGCAAAATTATCACTGAGCCCTTATTTTCATTGTGCACTTCATATAAAAATAAAAATCCAGACAATAGAGGAGGAAAAGAATATTTGCTTGGAGAAAATGTTAATGAACCAGCGGTAAATATGTTCTGCCTCCCAAGGTGGAATTTATGTCATAAACATGAGTAGTGGTAGCTTCTCAATCCCTGTGTTTTGTAGGTAGAAAATAATACTTAATGGACAGATAGTAAGTCATTATTTGTTTCACAAATCCATGTCAACATGATCAAATAAGAAAACTCATACTTTTTCAAAATTCAGAACTAGAATTTCTGATATAATCATTGTTCTACTGATATGAACCTGCTACTGCCACCCCACACTTCTATGCCCTAGTACCGGCAAAATCTTCTCTATGTCAGGATCTAATGTCTGGAGCTGATTGAAAATTATCCACAGTCATTCTGTCAAATTTTCCGTAATTTGCACAGATGGACGACTATTACAGAAAAGAGGAAGGGGATCAATGCAGAAAGAACGGAAAAGTCTTCAATAATTTGCTGTAACTGGGGCATATGATGTTTCAGATAAGCAATAATAATAATTAATAATAAATAAATAATAATAAATAATCAGTTTCCTGATTCTGAGAAACTGGCTTGTTATTACTGAAAGAGCTATTCCTAATTTTTCCTTTAAATTTAAGGATACAAATGGAGGCTCCCCAATAATGTGTAAGTGTATTTTATTTTCTGCCCAGTCAACTTCTATAATTACAATCTTGGCAATTGTGTGTAATTTATGGTTTTCCATGATTGAGAGTTGACCAAAAACAAATATTAGTGGAAATAATTACTACTGTTCAGGTATGGGGGAGGAATCTATTAATAGTTAATTAATATTTATATGATTATTAAATAAACTATTTAATAATCTATTTAGGAAAATATTGTATTTTTATATTATAAAACTCACTTTTGTGGGTTCGAGTTCATTCAAATTCCTAATAATGCTTTTTTAGTCACTGTTATGATTCAGATAACTTTCTATTAATTTCCATTTACAGAAATTTTACTCTATTGAACCAATACCATTCAAAATTATATGTAAAATTCCTTAAATACTTCTAAAATCATGGAAATAAAGCTTACGTTTCACATTTATTATTAGAATATTACAATTTGGTCGCATAAATCACCTTTTTAAAAATCACAGACACAAATGCTGCTACAATGCGCATCCTATCATCATAAAATATCTTGATTAAAGGAAGTTGACATCACTAGAATATGGAAGTATATATACATTAGCACATTTTAAAAGCATCATAATTAGAATGTGTACATCCATTAACTTGTTTCTGTTAAATTCTTTTCACTCAGCATTGTTTCAATCTTAAAATTGCATGCATGCTTATTTGTGTAAGCAATATTTCATAATCAATGACTAAAGCTTATTTTTGTAATCTATGGTTATAACAAATTTATCTAAAGTCTTTAAATTATTAGTTTGATGAGAAAATAATAGTTATTGACTTTAATATTTCTGAGGTGTAATCAAAAATCAAATAATTTCAATACCGTGATTGCACAATATATGTGCAATGTGAAATGCTGGACAGAAATCCATTCACTTCTACTGTCTCAATATTTTAGAAATTTCATCAGATTTCTCTATGAAAATGACTTTTTTTATAGATTGTTTCATTAAACTAGATTACTATGTTCTATTTCTGACAGCACTTTGACTTATGCCCATCTAAATAACAATCTAAATGAGTGTAAAATATAAAATATTTATTTTGGTGCAAAATATTTTGAAACTCATGCATGCTGTTTTCATTAGATGCATTTCCACAAATCTTTTGAAGACCCCTCATATCAAGCATTATACAAATTTAAAATGAGTATTGAATGTTTCTTTGAAATTATTTCTTAGCCATTAGGTCCATCTAAAGTCAACACTGTACTAATCCATAAGAGCACTTGGAAGAACAAATTGAAATAAAAAGAGAAGGCCAGCACCTTGGCTCACTTGGCTAATCTTCCACGTGCATCGCCAGCACCCCAGGTTCTAGTCTCGGTTGGGGCACTGGATTCTGTCCCAGTTGCTCCTCTTCCAAGTCCAGCTCTCGGCTGTGGCCCGGGAGTGCAGTGGAGGATGGCCCAAGTCCTTGGCCCACTGTCCACTCTGCCTGTCAAGAACAAAACAAAACAAAACAAAACAGAAAAACCCAATATTGCCTGAATCGCAGCCATTGGCGCTGTCCTTCGACCTTAACACAGTTGTAAGAGATCCTTGGACAGGTACAGAAAATAAAATACCCTTTTTCTGTAGCTCATGCAGTGTTCATCATGAGAATGAATGTCCAGGATCTGTAGTGCACAGCAAAGTGTTGAGACAGATCTCCAGGGGCGGAGGAATCAGAGAGATGCAGAGATGTTTTAGTGGTAAAAAAAACAGTACGGAGGCCTAGAGTAAGCACATTCTAGCTTAAATCCAAGTGTCATGGTACTAAAACTGTGCTTAAGTTTCAATTATATGCATTTTATAGGAAACTATTACAGAATATTTGCTTTTTAATCACTAGTTAAGACATACTTGGTTCTTGTGAGTGGAGTCAGGTTAAATATATGAATCAATTAAAATTAGTGAACATGATACACCTTTAATGAGATATATCAAGTGTCACGTGTAAAGAGGCAAAGTGCCATGAGCCCTGAAATGAGATTTTCTGAGTTTGAATTCGGTTCCGGCTTTTCGGGATGCTCCTCTGCTTTCCTCTATCTAGACTCCCAGGCTGAGTGTACCTCCCAGGGGGTCACTGACCTGCCACTGTGTTCTTTCTTCTTTCCCTCATCAGCCAGGACCTCCTTTATTCCAGTCCTTATCTTCCTTCTATCAGAGATCCATTTTTTTTAGTTTCTGGTTCAAGTTTCTGGACAACAGCTTTGATGCAAGTTTTTCCTCAAGTAAACTGCGGTACAGGAACAAGGGATGCAGAAAACCAACTTTTTAAAGTCCAGCTCCAGAGTAAAACAAATGTGGGCTCTTTATTTTTATTTTGTTGTAGGAATAGAAATCACTCCAGATTTCTGTTATTATCATTACTGAGCTTTTATTTATCTGTGATTTCAAACTTTCTTATCATCACAGCTGTTTATGGACCAGGATTTCTGGTAAGTGGTGATGAAATACCTTATTCTACAAAGAAGATTCCACTCACATATAGGTGAACAAGACTTTGTCAAAAAGTTCATGAAAATACATATCATGAAAAAATGCTTGGAAAACAACTTTTCACCAAAATAATCTTTTTAATTTTGTATTATAAACACACTTAATAAAAAAAGATTTATTTGTTTATTTGTAAGGCAGATGTACAGAGAGGCAGAGGCAGAGAGAGGTCTTTCATCTGATGGTTCAACCTCAGATGGTCAATCCAAAGCCAGGAGCCAGGAGCACCTTCAGCATCCCCTACACTGGTGCAGGGGCCAAAGCACTTGGACCATCTTCTACTGCTTGTTCAGGCCATAGCAGAGAGCTAGACTAAAAGTGGAGCAGCCTCGCTGGTACCACAGCTCATTTAGCTAATCCTCCACCTGCGTCACTGGCACCCCTGGTTCTAGTCCAAGCTGGGGCGCTGGATTCTGTCCCGGTTGCCCCTCTTCCAGTCCAGCTCTCTGCTGTGGCCCCGGAGGGCAGTGGAGGATGGCCCAAGTGCTTGGACCCTGCATCCGCATGGGAGACCAGGAGGAAGCACCTGGCTCCTGGCTTCAGATCAGCGCAGTGCGCAGGTCGTAGTGGCCACTTGGGGGGTGAACCAACAGAAAAGGAAGACCTTTCTTTCTGTCTCTCTCTCTCTCTCTCTCTCTCTCTCACTCACTGTCTAACTCTGCCTGTCAAAAACAAACAAGCAACAACAACAAAAAACAAAAAACAAAGTGGAGCAGCCAGAACTCAAACTGGTGCCCTTAGTAGATGCTGGCACTGCAGGAAAAGGCTTTACCCACTGTGCCACAGTGCCGGCCCCTCTATGCACACTTTCAAATCCCTCTGTGTATGTGTTTGTGTGCATATATATGAAGTTTAGTGATTCCTACATAGCAGAGTTGTTATTGAGAAAGTAGAGATAATAGCTGTAGAACTCATATGTAAAATCGTTATTTAACCAACTGGAGCCATGATTCCATATATTGTTATACTTTGAGAATCATGCTAATGAACATTTATCATTTTATTGTTTTCTGAGTTATTATCTTCTTCACAAAATAATGTTTAAAAGTAGTGTGTCTCCTTTGATATGGTTTCTTTTTGTCAATTTCCCTAATTCTCAGATTCTAATTAATGTCATTTAATGAAGTAACGACCGAAATAAATGCAAGTGCAATTTTATCCTTTACAATATTTAATTTAATTGAGTTTTCAACATGAGACTCATTACTCTGGGCTAAGATCAGAGTTCTTCCACTTCACCAGGTGAGAATACAACCAGACAATGTTCTTTATGAACCAGTGAACAGGTCCCACATGGCAACAGTCTTTGATCAGTGACTTGATTTTGGACTTCTTAGCCTTCAAAACTGTGATAATATTGTGTTGTTTATAAGATAACTGAATTATGGTCTTTCTTTATAGCAGTTCAAACAGACTAAGACACTAACTCAATTTGAGTCAAACTATAGTCATCTCTGCATACCATAAAGTTAGTTAAAATACAGTTGCATCATTTTGTCATTACTTTGTAGGATATAAAAAAGCCTGTCTTCGTCCCATTTGATAGCTACAGCGTAACATTACACATACCAGACAGAAACCAATGAATTTTATGTACAGAGTTTTTATATCATCACCTCATTCAATCTTCACTTCAAATGCCCTGCAAAATTGTTAACAAAGCTAATTTTATTGATCGATGGTGAATTATTGGGAGAGTGTGTGTGGCCTGCCTAGGTTCTCCAGTGTACTCATCCTAGGACTTAGGCTACACTGTTGGACTTGGAAATATTTTCTACTATCTGCTAGTGACTCTCTGGAAGATTAGAATAACGATCAACTTATTATAAGGCATAAGGAGAATTCCTTTTCTTTTTACTCTGAATTGAGTGGATTTCCCATTTTAACACATCATACTGAATATATTTATAACTTTATTTTGATGTTGGGGAGATCACTTTTTCCAAAAATGTCCACAATGTGTCTCCTTTTCAACAGTGCTATTTTCCAACAGTTTTCTCATTGAAAGGTCGGATTTCTGTTTGTTGGATCGGGTGGGAGTGTGACTCTGAAAGAAGTGATCTATGTTGTATCCATGTCCAACCATGTCCAATTGGGAAAGGCAGTGGAATTCCCTCCTCAGTTCTCATGTAATGCTTACTACTGGAACGTCAGCACCATGCAGAGTGCATATGTGGCCATGGAGAGGAACATGGGTACATATGTGTTGAATTTCCAGCTGAAAGATCAAAGTTGCCAGCATGAGTGTGTGCCATTTTGAAAGCGCCATGGCTCACTAGGCTGATCATCTGCCTGTGGCACCGGTACTTAAGAACTTTCTCTATGTCTCTCTCTCTCTCTCACTGTCTAACTCTGCCTGTCAAAGAAAAAAAAAAAAAGAAGATTGTTCTTCCATCCATTCCCTGGTTTATCCACATTAACTGACTTGTGGAACAGAGATAGTGTCCTTTGGCTTTGCAATCTGAATGAACATCTCCCAATAAATCTATCATAAACCAGACATGTAATATAAAAGTCCCTTACAGATCCTAGCCAACCAAATATCTCAGTTTAGCAGTGTGGTGGACTACAGGGTATTGCTGAGTCCCTAATCAGGTACTGCCACTATCCAGCATTGCTTAGGATCGTACTCTTTAGAAATAAACCTGGAAAAAGATCAACATTAAAATTCCAAAATTGGGTACTGGTATTGTGGCACAGAGAGTTTAGCTGTCATCTTCAATGCTGGCATCCTATATGAACGCTGGTTCATTTCCTGGTTGCTGCACTTATGATCCAGCTCCTTGCTAAAAAGCCTAAGAAAGCAGTGAAAGATGGCCCAAGAGCTTGGGCTCCTGTAACCACAGACACAATTGAATCTCCTGGGTCGTGGCTATGGCCTGGCCCAAATCTTATAGCTGCAGCCATTTGGGGAGTGAACCAGCAGATGGAAGTTCCCCATCTAAAAACAACAACAACAACAAAAAAACACAAACAAATAAAGGAACAAAAACAAAATAAAAATAGATTAATTAATTCCAATATTTGTTTCTTTTTTTTAAAAAAAAAGAAGATTTACTTTATTTATTTTAAAGAGTTACACAGAGAGGAAGAGACAGAAAAAAGAGGTCTTCATCTGCTGGTTCACTCCCCAGATGGCTGCAATGGCCAGAGCTGCGCCCATCTGAAGCCAAGAGCCAGGAGCTTCTTCCAGGTGCAGGGTCCCAAGGACTTGGGCTATCTTCTGCTGCTATCCCAGGCCATATTGGTTTCTAATGAAGGCATAGATCTTTTGCACAATCATAAAGTCAGAAAAGCAGTGAGCCCAAAAATAGTACATCAGGAACCATCCGTATTTGTGACTAAATGATTGCTGTTGTTTCTGACACTAAATTTTGAGGAGACTTACTATGAGAAATAGAGAACTCAGCATTATCTAAGGTTTACTTTTTGCAAAAACAGTTGCAAATCCCATGTATTCAAGATCAAAACAGAATGATTGAGTATATGTAAGGGGTTTTCCTTTGTTCACACTATGATGTGTCTTTTTTAAACAAATTTTTAAAAATTAATTTTTGAAGATCTATTTAATTGTTTGATCAGCAGAGGACAGAGAGAGAGAGAGAGAGAGAGAGAGAGATTGTCTATCCAGTGGTTCACTCCCTCCCCAAATGGCTACAAAGGCTGGGGCTGGGCCAGGCTGAAGCCAAAAAAAGGAGTTTCATTCACATGTCCCACGTGGGTGCAGGAGCCCAGGTACTTGGGCATCTTCGACTGTTTTCCCAGGCACCTTGTCAGGGAGGTGGATTGGAAGTGAAGCATCTGATCCTGCATGGAATGCCAGCACCGCAGGAAGAGGTTTAACCTATGCAACAGTGCAACAGCACCAGCCTGGGATGTGACTGATTGTGTCTAAACTACTGCAAAATAAAATATATTTAACAATTGTTAATGATTTTGTTAGCTCATGGAAAGTTTTTCTTTTATTGAAGGACAATACATTTTAAAAAGACAGCCTTGTCATCAGAGAAGCACTTCTAAATCTTTTTATTTGGAAGGAAAAATCAAAGCTTAAAATACTGCTGGCATTTGTGAAACAATTTTCTTATTAATTGCTAAAGAATGCCACAGTCCCTGTGGTCCATGTGGCAAAACAAGCTGATTAAGAGGCTTAGTATTATTTTTAAATTACTTAATTGCCATTTAATGAAATAGGGAGCTCCAACTTCCATGCTACTTAATAAAATGGTTACTCTGCAAGGAATGAATGGCTGGTTGCATTGACCTTGTGGAGCAAGCTGAGTTTAAAGAAGTGGCATAATACATTTTTACAATGATGGTATAGGGACCGAAAGCCATATTACTGGAAATGTGTGCGTTAGCATTTATATCTCTTTTATAATTGCTGAAATAATGGCCAACATACATTAAGCAGTGTCTGGGTATTCCGCTGGGTGCCCTGATTGCAGTCAACCACACATATGAACACCTCCTAATTGCCAAAGTAATTTCTAAGGAACTAAAAACACAGTTCATTTGCTTTTCCACCCTGCCCTTGGGAACCTGCAATTTTGCTTCATTACATCCACTCAACCTTTACCCCTCATCCACTTCAAAAAGGTTTGCAGTGTTTTATGTATAATAAAAACAGCACTCATATGCAGTCATGCACAATTGTCTTCTGTTTATTAGCGCTACTGTTTCCAAGTTTGGAATTAGTTAAGGTCAAAGACAAGAATTTAGTCTTATTAATACTTGTTTATTAATGTGTCTACCTTGTGTATAAATATGTCCCCTCCCAGTTAACAAGAGCAAATGCACATTTAGGAAGGGAGATTAAGCCACTTTCTATTTTGTTTGCTATGTTATCTACTCAAACCAAATAACCTGGTGGGAAAATTAAAATTTTAGGAACATGTGCTAAGACCCAGATCCATATTTCCTATCAATATTCCCTTACAGTAATTTGCACTGCAGATGTCCTATTAAATTAAAAATTCTATGTCCGTATTCGTTATCTATTCACACCCTCTATTATACGTGTATTTGTATGTGTATATGTGTTTATACACAAGCACACACCACAAAGTGAGGTCTCTGTATCCACAGTTTCCACATCCACAAATCTAATGAACTAAAGACCAAAAAATATTTGGGAAAAATTTGTGTCTGCCTTAAACATGTACATACATTTTTGTATTATTTCCTATAAATCACAAAATAGCAAGTGTTTACACAGTATCTAGGTTTTATTGGGTAATATATGTAGTGTACAGCTTTAAGGTATATATTGAAAGATCAAAATAGATGACATGCCAATAATATAGCATTGTGTATAAGGAACTCTAGCATTAGCATATTTTAGTATTAAAAAGATGTTCTTAAGCCAGATACCCACAATACTAAGAGTGGTATATATAAATAAATATGCATATATGCATAGTCATAATACTGATATCTAGCTTCTGGTTATGATCAGTTTTTCATCTTTTACTATGTGATTATAATTTTTTAAGATTTATTTTTATTTATTTGAAAGGCAGAGTTAGAGAGAGAGAGAAGGAGAGACACAGAGAGAACTCTTCCATCTGCTCACTCACTCCCCAAATGGTTGCTACAGCCAGAGCTAGGCCAGTCTCCAGCCAAGAGCCAGGAGCTTCTTCTGAGTCTTCTACATGTGTGCAGGGGCCCAATACTTGGAACATCTTCTGCTGCTTTACCAGGCTATTAGCAGGGAGCTGGATCAGAAATGGAGCAGCCAGGACATGAACAAGTGCCGATATGGGATGCCAGCACTGTAGGAGGTGGATTAACCAACTGTAGCACAGCACTAGCCCCCCTGTTCATAATTTTATATATATATATATATATATATATATTCTTTTCAAATAATATACATACACTTATTTGAAAGCTAGAGACAGACAGATAGAGATATCCCATCCACTGGTCCACTCCCCAAATGAAAGCAATAGGCAACAGGCCAGGTTGAAGCCAGGAGACTAATTCAGTTGGGGTCTCCCCTGTGGGTGACAGAAAACCAAGTACTTGAGCCATAATTACTGGCGCCCAGGGTGTGCATTAGCAGGAAGCTGGAATTGGGACTGGAGCTGGGACTCTGATATGGTTTGCTTGCATCTTAACTACTGATTCCCTCCATGTCCACCTTCTATGTACTTTTTTTCACCTTCTCATTATTTGCATGTTTTACTTTTTCTTTGTCCCTAGCTTGACCCCTGTGTAGCCATCTCCTACCTTTATAGATTATTTATCAGTTCTTAGTGAGTGTCCAGAATCGATTCCTCCAATTTCAGGTGACAGTGCCCAGCCTCCCTTCCTTCATCTACTTGTAGCTCATGTACTTCAGGTGACAGTGCTAATGGCCTCCCAAACCAGATCATTCAACCAATGCCATCCATCCCCATGACTACTGGGATTGCTTCTGCTGCCACACACGTTTAGCTACTGAGAAGGGTTCTGGACAGAGCGTTTCATTCTCTTTTTACTCTTTTTGTTAAGCTGTTTGTGTATGAGTGTCAAACAACCTTTGGTTGTGTTTGCCACCATGTGAGGAGAGCCTGATTAATAATGAAGAGAGTCTGGGAGAGATATGCAAGCAGATTTGTAATAGTGTAGTCAAGTATTTAGGTGAAACATGATTTAGATTACAGATGGTTTATTATGAAGGCAACACCTCCTCCCTCCCCGTAGTTTCTTTATTGTTGTTAAATCAATTTCAATTGGATTTCTCTTACCTGCAAGTAAAAACAATTCAGAGTATAAAACTCTCGATTTATTTTTCCTGTTTCTTTAAGTGTCTCTGAATTTTTGGCTACTGTACTTTTTGCATTTGCATTGGTTAATTTTATTTGTCTCCTTTCTCATATTTGTTTTTCAATTAACTGTGGCATTTCCTCATTTCCTTTAGTTTTCCTTCTCCTACCTGCTCTTTTTCTTAACTTTATGCTTTCTTCCATATCTGGTGGAAATTGCTTCTTTAAAATATGTATGCAGTATCTAGAACAGTGTAGATAGCTTTATGAAGCTTGAAATATTTAGGCAAATTCTACTGAAACAATAGGGAAACTTTATGTATTTGTTACGTCATTCATGGGAAGCAGTGGTTAATAGTTTCTATCTTCTGTGAGATTTTTTGCCTATGTGTCATCATTCCTTGCTCTTAGGAACTAGCACATTTCAGGAATAATAAAGTTCAGAATCTTGGAGCTAGCAAATTATTCTGAAGAATATTTGTGAATTGAATGAATTAAAGGCTTACTCTAGATACCAAAAATTAAAAATAGCACATAATAAGTAAGCACTAATTCTGTCCATGTATTACATAATGGCATATGGAAAAACAGGAGTAATGATAGATGTAGTGTTTCTCATAAGAGGTTTCACCTGCCTATCTTGTGAACCTCATGGGAGAAAATTTCTCTCAAAATATCACAATATTTATAAAATCAAATTAAGGATAAAATAAAGAACAGTGCATTAATTACAATAGGCATGTTATCATTTTGTTTCTAAACTAATAAGAATCCATTTTCCTTACATTTCTCTTGATTGTGATTATCATTTGGGATCCAAAACATTCATGATAATTCGTTCAAGGGATGCTTTTAATTAATTGAGTAATTACAGCTGATCATGACCAGTTGCACAGATCACCTGGGTGACATCCAAAATTCCAGCCAGTTTCTGAGGGTTATACTACTAGGTCAAGCAATTCATTTTAACAAACATTTTGGTGGAGTTTCTTATATTGTGAGTCTCAAAATGTCAAGTAAACATAATCCTCACGCTTCAGATAGAATCTACTTAGAAGGTGACATCGCACATTGCAATATGATGGGATTGGCAAGAGTGGATTTGGGAAGACCACACTGCATATATCTCAGTATCTCCCTTACTAACTCTAAGACAATGGAAGATGTCATATAAGGGAATTTCACTGGAGTAAAACACGTGTATAAAAGATGCTGAGTGGATGTTCCATGATTCTTATTATGGAAACGTGAGAGCGTCTTGACAAAGACTTTCTCCTTGACCAAACTTTAGTTAAGTTGGTTCATCTGAGCCCTTCTTTGCACAAAGCATCCAGTGGGTAAACAAGTCATATTTCCAATGGTGGATAATATTCAGCAGTGACATAGGTGGATATCAGAAAGATTATTTTGAACAAAATAAACCAATGCTGAAGAATATATATTATGAGATTCTGCTCATATAAATTCAAAAATATAATAAACTATTCTAAGGTGAGATTAGTCAGAATAAGGTATATAGGTTATGACAATGCTTAGTAGATGTGAAAAGACTTCCTAGACTGATTAAAATATCCTGCATTTTGCATGTCTATTAGAAGTGTATATTTATCAAAATATATTGATTTAACATTTAAATTCTGTATATTTAATTGACTATAAAATTTACTCCATTAAAAATAAAAAAACTCAAAATTTAATGCAGTTAAATACTGGTCAAAATGTATTAAAAATCAAATAGCATAGTGTGAAAAATAAAGGTTTTAACAGGATGTCAAAAATGTATCTCTCTACATGTTTTTTGAAATTATGATCCATATTTCAAATATATGGAATTCAGTTAACAACTCTATAACTTATAGATTAAATATAGTGAATTAATGAAAATATGCATCAAGTACCAGTTCAGCTTGTTTGATCTTGCAGTATGCTGGGAAAATTTCTTCAAGTAATGAAGTGGCAACACTTTGATGAGACAGCTATGATATTCCAACTATATGGAATATAATTGACCAAGAGACTCAGCTGCTAAGGGCATTTACAGATGTATCATCCCAGAGGCATTACCTGTTTTTAACTTTCTTGCTGAAGTGTACAGCAGAAATGCATATCAATAATAAGTATACAACAAAGTCAAAGCTTCCTTTCTGCCCCAAAGTTAGCCACTACCACCTCCCAACACCACTCTCCACCTTTCCCTCTCTTTGAACAGTTTATAAAAGGAACTATGACATTCTATACCATTTATATACCCTCTGGCTGAGCTAAACTCACCAAAGAGGTTTGCAAAGTGCTGTCTCCATTTTCTATCCTCCTGAAGATTTTGTCAGATTTTTTAAAATTTATTTTCTTAAACCTACTAAGTGTTTGCAGAAGATATTTGGTTACCAGTGTAGTTGAAGAAGTATCTCTCTTTTTTGTTGATAATTATTGATCTACTTCATGTTTCTACTCTCCATAAAGTCTTTCCTGGGATCATCATCCAAATGAACAATTTTCACTTGAGTCTTTGATTCAGAATCTGTGTCTGTGAGCATGTTCAGCCAGATAATGTCGGTGAATACTTGTGTAGCTCTACATGTCGATGTTCTTCAGTTGCTCCTCCTGATTCTCTGCCCCCTTTCCTGTAATAAGTGTATGCTTCTGTCTCTATGACTACATATGTTGTTCTCTTAAAGGGCTTCCTTTAGGTTTTTGAGCACTTAATTTTTCTGAGTGTCTCAATCAATCACTTGCACAGAAAATTCCCCTTACTGTTTGCGTATAGATAACTTGGCTGAATACAGCAGTCTTTCCTATTTTTCCCAAACTTGACTATTTCCTCTACTATTTATCATACTTATTATTTGAATTTTTATCAAATATTCCAATTTGATGTCTTTCTTTGAACACTTAGGGAAATATCCATATGTATAATTTTTCCTATCAGTTTTGCTTTTGTTTAGTCTGTCTTGACTAATCTAATATGCTAATCTAGCTTAAATATTTAAGTAGTTTGTCATTGATCCTAGCTTACTCCATTTCTGTTAAGTATTTATTTTTAAACAAAGGCAATTTTAGATCAATTTACTAAAACTAGCGTGGGGAAATATCAAAGAAAATGAAATGGAGCAGTTAACTCCACACATTTGATTTAGAAAATCATGTTTTTTTATTTAAAGTTTCGTTATTTAGCCACTTGAAAGGTAAGTGGCTATGACTGAGTGCAAGACACACACACACACACACACACACACACAGAGAGAGAGAGAGAGAGAGAGAGAGAGAGAGAGCACACTAGTGCCTGCTGGCTCACATAATGAATGGCTGCACTGGTTGTAGCTGGACCAGGCAGAAGCCAGGAGCCAGGAACTCCCTCTGGGTTTCCACACAGGCAACAGGGGCCAAGACTTGGTCCATCATCTACTATTCTACTCGACACAAGAACAGAGAGTGGATCCAAAGATGAGCAACCAGATCTCAAACTGGGACTCTGACGTGGACTCTGATACAGCACGCCATGATTAATCCACCGACACACAACAAAGGCCCCCATAAATTATATTTCTGAGAACGCTGGCCATCTTCAAAATATTTTGATGTGTTTTAACATTGTCAGCTAACTAACAGAGATAGTCTTTGCTAATATCTTTTGTGGTACCCATTGTCAATGGAGAATGGGATTTTACCATGTTCCTTGTCTTTCAAAGAGTTTTCACATGTTCTGAATTGGCACAAATTTATTTAAATAACCACAAGGGAGTTATTTCATCTTTATTTATGGAATTACAATTCAAAATATATTTACTCATGTTTTAAATGACAAGTTTAGAATCAAATAAGTAACTTCTTGTGTAACCTATTTTTGATATGTCCTGATTTCTCTGAAGTTTTAGAATGAGTCCTTATTTTTGGTCATCAGTTCAGATGAGGTAATCATTCCATTTCTATTTGAGAAAGTTAAAAAGGATAGAATACTATTTAAGAATCTTTATAATTCTTTTTTTAAACTCTTAACCATAACCAGTGAGACAAGGGCAACATTGGACTAAGGAGGTTCTCTGATTATGAACCTGCAGTTTAAAGTTTAGGACGATGCTACTGTGTTAAGAAGAAAAAGACAAATATATGTTTTCTCTAATATGTAGAATTTAATATAGAATACAAAAAAGTATAGGAATGAAATGGGAATCTTGTGATTTGATTTTTTTTTTATCCCTTGTCTATGAACTCCTGCAACTGTGGTCTTTTACTTTTTACTTGTTGATTATTATGATTACTGATGCATTAAACCTGTGATGATAGAGTGGATTGAAATTCTATTTTTTGCAGAAATTAAAAAAAAGAAATAAGGGGATTGAGGTGGGAGAAAAGGAGGGAAGACAAATATGGTTGTCTTCTAAGAATTGCACCTATGAAATATAAGAAATTTGTTCTCTTTATAGTAATATTTTTAAAGGAAAAAAATGGATTTGGGTAATTTTTAGACATTTAAGTACTTGTAGGAAAGCCATAATTTTCATTGATCCAGTTAAGTGAACTCAGTAGAAGTTTATTCAAATTATAAATTCAGAAAAACGTATCCTACTTGGAAATAGGTTAAAATGACCTCAGTATAATGAACATGGAATCATCACCTTTAAACTCTATTTTACTTGTTAATAAAAAAGAATTAAAAATGCCAGCATGGTGTATTTAATTATCAATGCCACTTTGCAATCTGCCAATTTCTGTAATATGCTAAGTAGACTCAGAATTAAGGTGTTTAAGGGGACATAGACAGCAGGTAGTATAACCACTTTATAATACAGATGAAGGATTGGTCATTACCTTCTATTTAATCAAGTCCAGGGCTAAGTTTAAAGTCTACATTCAGGATTACATGAATGAGCCTCCTCTTACCACAGAAATAGGTTGGTTTGGATACTTTGCTATTTTTTTCCCAACCATTCATTCAAAACTTAAGAGGATTGTAGCATTAAATTTTGATTCAAATATGGGTTGATACAATACATAAAGATTTTTTTTTCTTTTTTTAAAGATGTATTTATTTATTTATTTATTTATTTTTTTATAAAGCTTTTATTTAAAGAATATAAATTTCCAAAGAACAGCTCATGGACCACAATGGCTCCCCCCCCCCACAACTTCCCTCCCTCCCCCCACCCTCCCCTTTCCCGCTCCCTCTCCCCTTCTGTTCACATCAAGATTCATTTTCAATTCTCTTTATACACAGAAGATCAATTTAGTACATATTACGTAAAGATTTCAACGGTTTGCCCTCGCATAGAGACACAAAATGATAATACTGTTGGAGTACTAGTTATAGTATTAATTCACAATGTACAGCACATTAAGGACAGAGATCCTACATGATTTTTTTTAAAAAAAATTGATTAATTGTCTATGCAATTTCCAGTTTAACACCAAGATTTTTTAATCATTTGCAATTATCTTTATATAAAGAAGATCGATTCAATATATACTATGTAAGGATTTCATCAGTTTGCACCCACTCAGAAACACAAAGTGTAAAAATACTGTTTCAGTACTAGTAATAGCATCACTTCACATTGTATAACACATTAAGGACAGATCCCTCATGAGACGTAAGTACACAGTGACTCCTGATGTTAATTTAACAATTTGACACTCTTGTTTATGGCGTCAGTAATCTCCCTAGGCTCTGGTCATGAGTTGCCGAGGCTATGGAAGCCTTTAGGGTTAGCCGACTTCGATCTTATTCCCACAGGGCCATAGTCAAAGTGGAAGTTCTCTCCTCCCTTCAGAGAAAGGTACCTCCTTCTTTGATGGCCCCGTTCTTTCCACTGGGATCTCACTCGCAGAGATCTTTCATTTAGGTCTTCTGTTTTTTCCAGAGTGTCTTAGCTTTCCATGCCTAAAATATTCTCACGGGCTCTTGAGCCAGATCCGAATGCCTTAAGGGCTGATTCTGAGGCCAGAGTGCTATTTAGGACATCTGCCATTCTATGAGTCTGCTGTGTATCCTGCTTCCCATGTTGGATCATTCTCTCCCTTTTTGATTCTATCAGTTAGTATTAGCAGACACTAGTCTTGTTTGTGTGATCCCTTTGACTCTTAGACCTATCATTGTGATCAATTGTGAGCTGAAATTGATCACTTGGACTAATGAGATGGCCTTGGTACATGCCACCTTGATGGGATTGTATTGGAAACCCCTGGCACAATTCTAACTCCATCATTTGGGGCCGTTCCGATTGAGCATGTCCCAAGTTTTACATCTCCTCCCTCTCTTATTCCCACTCTTATATTTCACAGAGATCACTTTTCAGTTAAAATTTAAACACCTAAGAATAATTGTGTGTTAATTACAGAGTTCAACCACTAGTACTAGGATAAAGAAAAAAAAAATACTACCATGGATAAAGTATTACATTGTACAACAACAGTCAGCACAAGAGCTGATCGAGTCACTGTTTCTCATAGTGTCCATTTCACTTCTACAGGTTTCCCCTTTGGTGCTCAGTTAGTCATCGCCAATCAAGGGAAACAAATGATATTTGTCTCTTTGGGACTGACTTAATTCACTCAGCATGATGTTTTCCAGATTCCTCCATTTTGTTGCAAGTGACCGGATTTCATTGTTTTTGACTGCTGTATAGTATTCTGTAGAGTACATGTCCCATAATTTCCTAATCCAGTCTACTGTTGATGGGCATTTGGGTTGGTTCCAAGACTTAGCTATTGTGAATTGAGCCGCAATAAACATTGCTGTGCAGACGGCTTTTTTGTTTGCCAATTTAATTTCCTTTGGGTAAATTCCAAGGAGTGGGATGGCTGGGTTGAATGGTAGGGTTATATTCATGTTTCTGAGGAATCTCCAGACTGACTTCCATAGTGGCTTCACCAGTTTGCATTCCCACCAACAGTGGATTAGTGTCCCTTTTTCCCCACATCCTCTCCAGCATCTATTGTTGGTGGATTTCTGAATGTGAGCCATTCTCACCGGGGTGAGGTGAAACCTCATTGTGGTTTTGATTTGCATTTCCCTGATTGCTAGGGATCTTGAACATTTTTTCATGTGTCTGTTGGCCATTTGGATTTCCTCTTTTGAAAAATGTCTATTGAGGTCCTTGGCCCATCTCTTAAGTGGGTTGTTTGTTTTGATGTTGTGGAGTTTCTTAATTTCTTTGTAGATTCTGGTTATCAACCCTTTATCTGTTGCATAGTTTGCAATTATATTTTCCCATTCTGTCGGTTTCCTATTCACTTTCCTGACTGTTTCTTTTGCAGTACAGAAACTTTTCAATTTGATGCAATCCCAGTAGTTAATTTTGGTTTTCAGTGCCTGTGCTTCTGGGGTCTTTTCCAAGAAGTCTTTGCCAGTACCTATGTTTTGCAGGGTTTCTCCTATGCTCTCTAGTAATTTGACGGTGTCGGGTCGTAGGTTTAAATTTTTAATCCATGTTGAATGGATTTTTGTGTAAGGTGAAAGGTAGGGGTCTTGCTTCATGGCTCTGCACATGGAAATCCAGTTTTCCCAGCACCATTTATTAAACAGACTGACCTTACTCCAGGGACTGGTTTTGGATCGTTGATCAAATATAAGTTGGCTGTAGGTGTTTGGATTGATTTCTGGAGTTTCTATTCTGTTCCATTGGTTTATCCATCTGTTTCTGTACCAGTACCATGCTGTTTTGATAGCTACTCTCCTGTAGTGTGTCCTGAAATCTGGTATTGTGATGCCTCCGGCTTTGTTTTTGTTGTACAAGATTGCTTTAGCTATTCGAGGTCTCCTGTGTCTCCATATGAATTTCAGCATCATTTTTTCCAGATCTGAGAAGAATGTCCTCGGTATCTTGATTGGTATTGCGTTGAATCTGTAAATTGCTTTTGGGAGAATGGACATTTTTATGATATTGATTCTTCCAATCCATGAGCATGGGAGATTTCTCCATTTTTTGGTATCCTCTTCTATTTCTTTCTTTAAGGTTTTGTAATTTTCATTGTAGAGATCTTTAATGTCCTTAGTTAAATTTATTCCAAGGTATTTGATTGTTTTTGTAGCTATTGTGAATGGGATTGATCTTAGCAGTTCTTCCTCAGCCGTGGCATTGTCTGTGTATACAAAGGCTGTTGATTTTTGTGCATTGATTTTATATCCTGCTACTTTGCCAAACTCTTCTATGAGTTCCAATAGTCTCTTAGTAGAGTTCTTTGGGTCCCCTAAATAAAGAATCATGTCGTCCGCAAAGAGGGATAGTTTGAGTTCTTCCTTCCCAACTTGTATCCCTTTAATTTCTTTTTCTTGCCTAATAGCTCTGGCTAAGACTTCCAGCACTATATTGAATAGCAGTGGTGAGAGTGGGCATCCCTGTCTGGTACCAGATCTCAGTGGAAATGCTTCCAACTTTTCCCCATTCAATAGGATATTGGCCGTGGGTTTTTCATAAATTGCTTTGATTGTATTGAGGAATGTGCCTTCTATACCCAGTTTGCTTAGGGTTTTCATCATGAAAGGGTGTTGAATTTTATCGAATGCTTTCTCTGCGTCTAGTGAGATAATCATATGGTTTTTCTTCTGCAGTCTGTTAATGTGGTGTATCACGTTGATTGTTTTGCGAATATTGAACCATCCCTGCATACCAGGGATGAATCCCACTTGGTCTGGGTGGATGATCTTTCTGATGTGTTGTTGCAGTCTATTGGCCAGAATTTTGTTGAGGATTTTTGCATCTATGTTCATGAGGGATATTGGTCTGTAATTCTCTTTCAATGCTGCATCTTTTTCTGGCTTAGGAATTAAGGTGATGCTGGCTTCATAGAAGGAATTTGGGAGAATTTCCTCTTTTTCGATTGTTCTGAATAGTTTGAGAAGAATTGGGGTTAGTTCTTCTTTAAATGTCTGGTAGAATTCAGCAGTGAATCCATCTGGTCCTGGGCTTTTCTTTGTTGGGAGGGCCTTTATTAATGCTTCAATTTCTGTCTCAGTTATGGGTCTGTTCAGGTTTTCTATGTCTTCCTGGTTCAATTTAGGTAGGTTGCATGTGTCCAGGAATCTATCCATTTCTGATAGGTTTCCCTGTTTGCTGGCATACAAGTCCTTGTAGTAATTTCTGATGATTCTTTTGATTTCTGTGGTGTCTGTTGTTATATTTCCTTTTTAATCTCTGATTTTACTGATTTGGGTCTTTTCTCTTCTTTTTTTAGTTAGTTGGGCCAATGGGGTGTCAATCTTGTTTATTTTTTCAAAAAACCAGCTCCTCGTTTGGCTGATTTTTTGTAATGTTTTTTTGTATTCAATCCTGTTGATTTCTTCTCTGATTTTGATTATTTCTCTTTTTCTACTAGATTTGGGTCTAGTTTGCTGCAAATTTTCTAGATCCTTGAGATGCATTGAAAGCTCATCTATTTGGTGCCTTTCCAGTTTCTTGATGTAGGCACCTATTGATATAAACTTTCCTCTTAACACTGCTTTTGCTGTATCCCATAGGTTTTGGTATGTTGTGCTGTTATCCTCATTTACTTCCAGAAAATTTTTGATTTCTCTTTTGATTTCTTCAGTGACCCATTGTTCATTCAGGAGCATGTTGTTCAATCTCCATGTGTTTGCATATGCTCTAGAGATTCCTGAGTTGCTAATTTCCAACTTCACTCCCTCATGGTCTGAGAAGTTGCATGGTATGATTCTAATTCTTTTGAATTTGCTGAGACTTGCTTTATGGCCTAATATGTGATCAATCCTAGAGTAGGTTCCATGTACTGCTGAGAAGAATGTGAATGCTTTACGTGTAGGATGAAAAGTTCTGTAGATATCTGTTAGATCCATTTGGGCTATAGTGTTGTTTAAATCTACTGTCTCCTTGTTGATCTTCTGTCCTGTCGATCTGTCAATATCTGTGAGTGGAGTATTGAAGTCCCCCAGTACTATTGTGTTGGGGTCTAAGTCTCCCTTTAAGTTTCTTAACAAATTTTTTAAATAAACCTGTGGCCTGTAATTAGGTGCATATACATTGAGAATTGTTATATCTTCCTGTAGTATTGATCCCTTAATCATTATATAGTGCCCCTCTTTGTCTCTCTTAACAGTTTTTGTGTTAAAGTTTATGTAGTCCGATATTAAGATGGTTACACCCGCTCTTTTTTCATTTCTGTTGGCGTGGTATATCTTGTTCCATCCTTTTATTTTCAGTCTGTATGGATCTTCGTTGGAAAGATGTGTTTCTTGTAGGCAGCAAATAGATGGTTTTTGTTCCTTAACCCAATCAGCCAATCTCTGTCTTTTAACAGGACAGTTTAGACCTTTAACGTTCAATGTGACTATTGATAAGTGGTAAGTTTGCCCTGCCATTTGCCAGATATTTTCTAATGTATGCTTTGAATTCCCTGTGATCTTTTGCCGTGAGGTTCCCTTCGTTTACCTTCTTTCATGTTGATGGTCGTGTTTCTGTGTTTCTGTGTGTAACACGTCTTTAAGTATCTTTTGCAGGGCTGGACGAGTGGCAACAAATTCTTTCAATTTTTGTTTGTTATGAAAGGTCTTTATTTCACCTTCATTCACAAATGAGAGCTTTGCAGGGTATAATATTCTGGGCTGGCAGTTTTTCTCTCTAAGTACCTGGGCTATGTCTCGCCATTCCCTTCTAGCTTGTAGGGTTTCTGTTGAGAAGTCAGCTGTAAGTCTAATTGGAGATCCTCTGAGAGTAATCTGACGTTTCTCTCTTGCACATTTTAGGATCTTTTCTTTTTGCTTCACTGTGGTGAGTTTAATTACAATATGTCGTGCAGAGGATCTCTTTTGGTCATGTTTATTAGGGGTTCTATGAGCTTCCTGGATTAGGATTTCTCTGTCTTTCTCCAAGCCTGGAAAGTTTTCTGCTAGTATCTCCCTAAAATGGCCTTCTAATCCTTTCTCCCTCTCCATACCTTCAGGAACACCTAGAACCCGAATGTTGGGTTTTTTAATAGTATCCTGTAAATTCCCGACGATATCTTTTAGTTTTCTAATTTCCTCTTCTTGTCTTTGGTTTGACTGTTTCCTCTCCTGTTCTCTGTCTTCTAGGTCCGATATTCTCTCTTCTGCTTCACCCATTCTGGTTTTAAGGCCCTCAAGATTGCTTGTCACTTGATCTATTGAATTCTTCAATTCATTAAGATTTTTTGTCACTATCGTAGCTTCTTGTTCTACTAGTTGTTTCATTTCGTTTTGATTTCTCCGTAGTACTTCATTCTCGCGAGAGAGATTTTCTATCTTATCCATTAAGGATTTCTGTAGTTCAAGAATTTGTTTTTGAGAACTTCTTAATGTTCTTATCAATTCTTTGAGATCTGCTTCTTGCATTTCTTCTATCTCATTATCTTCATAATCCTGACTTGGGGTGTCTTTTCCATTTGGGGTCATCATAGCGCCTTCCTTGATCTTGCTCCCTCGGAATCTGTTTTTATTTGGCATTTTTTTTTTCCCCACACTCTTTCTCTGGGTTGTCAAGGTAACGGAGTTTGTGTGCGCGGTGTGTTCCCAGTTTTTGGATCCCCTTCAGGTTTCTACAGCCTCGGGTTTTTGGTTCCGTCTGCCTCAGTGATGGGTGGGCGGGCGGGCGGGCGCGCCTTGTCCCACTGCGTTTAATCTAGCTCGAATTAGCAGGGTGGGTGACGAGAGAGGCTAGTGTCCGTGCAGGCTCGCCTCAATTGTGCTGTTTCCCCCGTGGGGGGTCTGCTTCCCCCCACCAGTGTCTCGGGATCCCTGTATCGGCCCCCGTTCAAGCGCTCAGTTCCAATGGTGACTGTGTTCCGCCCGGCTTCCGGTTCAGCCGGCGGGCGCGCCGTCCCACTGTGTTCAGTCTAGCTCGAGTGAGCAGGGTGGGCAACGAAAGAGGCTAGTGTCCGTGTGGGCTCGCCTCAATTGTGCTGTTTCCCCCGTGGGGGGTCTGCTTCCCCCCGCCAGGGTCTCGGGATCCCTGTATCGGCCCCCGTTCAAGCGCTCAGTTCCAATGGCGACTGTGTTCCGCCCGGCTTCCGGTTCAGCCGGCGGGCGCGCCGTCCCACTGTGTTCAGCCTAGCTCGAGTGAGCAGGGTGGGCAATGAAAGAGGCTAGTGTCCGTGTGGGCTCGCCTCAATTGTGCTGTTTCCCCCGTGGGGGGTCTACTTCCCCCCGCCAGTGTCTCGGGATCCCTGTATCGGCCCCCGTTCAAGCGCTCAGTTCCAATGGCGACTGTGTTCCGCCCGGCTTCCGGTTCAGCCGGCGGGCGCGCCGTCCCACTGTGTTCAGCCTAGCTCGAGTGAGCAGGGTGGGCAACGAAAGAGGCTAGTGTCCGTGTGGGCTCGCCTCAATTGTGCTGTTTCCCCCCTGGCGTCTGCTTCCCCCCGCCAGTGTCTCGGGATCCCTGTATCGGCTCCCGTTTAAGCGCTCGATTCCAATGGCGACTGTGTTCCGTCTGGTTCCCGTCCCTCCCGGCAGCTCCCGTGCCACTAAGGCACGATTTGCCGTTTGCAAACTTACTTTCCCCTAGGTCCTCTGCGTCTCATTCACTGGGTCCGGAAGAATTTCCACTGCATTTTTTTCCGTGAGATTTTTCCTCAGGCTACAGTAACTCTGTTTTTATTAAACTATCTTTTTGCGGACTGCTAGTGCGCGTCCTCACTATTCCGCCATCTTGGCTCCGCCCCCAATACATAAAGATTTTTGAACATTTTATGCATACACAGACCTACTTTCAAATCAAATTCTATAAGCATGATAAGTTGTTTTTACAAAAAACAACCATGTCCATAAATTTAAATCAGTTGTTTATTTGGAATGATTTTATGACATGATTTTTATGACTGAAAATTGGACATGAAAAAGTAATAAATAAGGCACCTTAGCTACAATCATTAATTTATCTGATTTGAGTCATCTAATTGTTTAAATAGTAGGAATAGTCACAAAAAGAAAAAGTATGACCTTAACAATCATACTAATATCCAGTGCTTGTTTTTAGATGATGTGTTCATATTTTGATATTAAGAACAGAAAATTGTATGTGTCTCTCCTAATATATGTTGTCAAGTATGTTTGCCAAATTCAAAATTCAATGCAAATAGGCAATAATGAATTTTTCAAATTATGTAAATAATTATGCATATATTAATGGATGTTTAATAGTAGAATGTAAGGACAGAGACAGAAAACAGAAGTGTTGAGGTAGCGAAGTACTTGGAAAGAAGTTTATTATATGCAGTCCAATAATATGGTATTTTTCCTTGGAAGTTTTATGGTCTATGTTGGACCTATGTTAATTCTCCCGGACTCTTTCTTTTTACTTATAGAAGAATTCTAAGTATAGGCAAAAATCAGAGGTACAGTGTAATAAACTTTATTTACAAATGAGAAAAATACATAGGCACAGGAGGGCTTTACTTAAGGAGAGTGGGCCAGTGAAGGCAAAGGGGAATGGACTTTCCTACTCTGCTCTGCTCGTCCTGACTCCACGAGGAGGAGAGTCTGCTTCTGTTTTACCTGGATTTTTTATGAGGTTAGAAAAGTCAAAGTGCTATATGTGGTACCGACCCCATATGCTGGGTAAGAGGAGGTACTTCTGGGGGTGGAGTCCACTGGTTGATAGGTAGGTGAACACAGCAACACAGAGCAAGGGAGGTGCAGCTATCAGCTCTTGAACATACGGTTATCTCTATAATCTTTTCCACATCAAAAGTATTTCAGTAATGAAGCAGGTGTTTTCCAAAAATGTCAAAAGATAAAATCCGATAATATTCTGAGAAGCAAGTTACATTACTCCCCCCAATACATTTATAATGCTTTTTAAATTCTTTGTTTAGCATAGAAATTGTAAGGAAGAAAATAAAACTTTTTGTTAGCTGCTCATCAAGGGCTTATCAAATAAAAACAGCTAGACTGAGAGACAGCAAAGGCTTATTAGTACTTGGTGATACTACCCCTTTGAAGGTTTCAGCTCAGTGATGGAAAAAGGTGAACTCATTTGGAACATAAATTTGCTCAAAGATTTTCCTCCATTTATAACCCAGGAGATGATACCATAAACCGTATTTTAAGAAAAAATATCTTTTATCCATCACCTAATTGTAAGAATCTGATTAAGACCATCCTATGGCATAACAATACAAATAAAATATATCACGATACCATTATTTAACTTCCTAACAATTATGCAAAAGATTTAAGAAAAAGTAGAGACTTTTTAAAAAATCAGATGGGGAATGGTGGGTAGCTGGAAATTTGAATCAGGAAACTAAAGCAAAACCAGATTGCTCTGAGTAACCAGAGAGGTAATGTTGGCAGTGGGCAATAAAGATGAGGAAAAGCAGATGAGAGGTGGCTAGAGACAGCTTGCCAGGCACTAGTCGGAAGACTTGTGAAATATGAAATGTAATATCTGATCCACAATCCCAGGAAGGGTTCACAAGATCTGTATTTTCTGTCATTTCCTTCAGAAGGTTTTTAAGGCACTGGTATGTGACATTACTTTTAATCCCTTTAAATTACTTCAATTGTTGACTTTCATTATTTTATATAACATTCAAAAATAAATCTAAGAGCTATTTCAGATCAGAATCGTCAGTTTTGGGTTTCCAGAAATAACATATTTATATTGCAATGGCAATGTGGAAATCAGCTATAGCTCCAGTATAAAGTTAAAAGAAAAAATTGTTAAGAATGCCTACAGTTACAACAATTCTAAAGAGAAACAAATTATAAAAGAAGATAATACATCACACAAATCTGATTAAAGCAGGAATAAAAACATCGGGTTTGTGCACGTGAATAAAGTTAAGACATTATCAGCATAAAATAGTTTGTTGGTAGTGGAAGATGTGTTATTATAAGCGTTTTAGTTACCACAAAACGTTTAGTAGGTAGAAGATCTGATGAACAAATATACGACTTAGATGCATACCAACCCAGAAATCACGAAAGAAGACAGCAACCAAAGGAAAAGAAGCAAAGGGTCTTAAAATTAGCCAGAAAATAATTAAAAAATGACAACAGTAACTTTACTTATCAATAATTCCTTTAACTGTAAACTGGTTAAATCCTCAAATCAAAAAGACATTGAGAAGCTGCATGAATTTTAAAAAAAGAAAAACAAGACCCAGTTTTATGTTGCCTATCAGAGTCTCTTTTCACCTCTAAAAACATCCAGAGATTGCAAATGAAGGGATGGAAAAATATTTTCTGTGTGAATCGAAACCAAGAGAATGGAAATAGATATATCAAAAAAATAAACTTTAACTATAAAGCTATAAAAGAGATAAATATTGTCATTATTTAATAATAAAATGGTTAAGACATCAAATGTAATTGCAAATATATATGTACAAAATACTGAACACCTAAAGATATTAAGAAATTAATAATAGATTAATAAATTGAAGGGAGAGCTAGACTGCAGTACAATAAATAGTATCAGAGTTTAATATATCACTTCAAACTCTGATTAGATAATCTAGATGGAAAATCAATAAAAAACATTGAACTTGACCTACATTTTATATGAAATGGACATCACAGTTATTGAAAATCATATAAAAGAGCCACAGGATGTAAATTTCATCAAGTACACCTTGGAACACTCACCAAGATAGATCATAATTTAGGCTGTAAAACAGGTCTTTACATTTTGGGATTGAAATAGTGTATAGTATATTTTCTGAAAATGATCGCATAAAATAAAAATTTAAAAGAGCCTAAGAAAATTCACAAACCAAATGCTCATATGCCAATATATCAAAGAAGAAATTAAAAGAGACGTTGAAAATATTTGAGACAAACGAAACTGAAAGTGCAACAAACCAAACCTGTGGGAAATACGAAAAGTAGTCCAAAGAGGTAAGTTTACAGGTTTAATGCCTACATCCTAAAAGAAGACAGATCACAACAACAACAACAACAACAACAACATTGTACTTTTAGGAAATTAGGAAAAGAACAAAGTAAGCCCAAACTTAGCAGAAGGAAGGGAATAGCAAAGATCAGAGCAGAAATAACAGCAAAAACAGGAAACAGAGATTGAAAGCAATGGAAAAGATCAACAAAATTAATAATTTCTCTTTTAACAGATCTTAAAGATGACAAAGTGTTAGCTAGACTAACAAATAAAACAGTGGTGATTCCAATAAATAAAATCAGAAAGCTTAGAGGAGACAACAGATACTAAAGCACCACACAGGATTACATGATACTGCTATGAATAATGATAACAGAGAGGAAATCAGTAACTCCTAGAAACATGAATCTATCAAGACCAAATGAGGTGGAAACAGAAAATCTGAACAGATAAGTAAGATGTTTAAATTACTATTTTTAAAGAAAAACAAAACCAAACCAAAATCTCTCAGCAGAGAAAAGTCTAGGACCTGATATCTTCAGTTCAGATTTCTAAGGGACTTCAAAAAGTTCATGGAACATGAGATTCAAGGTTTAATTTGTTTGTGAAAAAGTGCTTGAAACCTATGCATATCATAGGCCTCACACTTGTTCATGGAATGTGCATATTATGAAAAACTAATCATGTGTTTCAAAAATGGTTTAGTATCAGTTTTCAGGCCAGCATTTTAGCATGATGAGTTAAGCCGCCACTGGTAATGCTGGCATCCCATATGGGTACTGGTTTAAGTCCTTCCTGCTCCACTTCCAATCCAGCTCCCTGGTAATGTGCCTGGGAAAGCAGCAGAAGATGACCCAAGTGCTTGGGCCTCTGCACCCACCTGGGAGATCCAGATGAAGATCATGGCTCCTGACATTGTTTGGCACAGTCTCGGCTGTTGCAACTATTTTGTTAGTGAAATAGAAGATGGAAGATCTCTCTGTCTGTGTGAGAGTGTGTGTGTATGTGTGTGTGTGTCTGTCTGTCTCTGTCTCTTCTTCTCTGTAACTCTGCCTTTCAAATAAATAAAATAAAAACTAATTTTTCTATGAGATTATTGAATACCCTTGGAAATCTATCAAATATTTAGAAAATAATGTCTAGCAATGCTTTTCAAATTATTCCAAGAAAATGAAGAGAAAAAGGAATATGTTCAAACTAATTTTACAAGACCCTCTAATACCAAAGCCGGATAAGGGCAATACCAGGAAAAAACAAAAGCTAGCTGTCAATATCTTTAATACGTAGAGACGAAGAAATCTTCATCAGCACATTAAAAGGTCACTCACCAAGGTCAAGTGGAATGCAAGGATAGTTCAAGAGACACAAATCAATATATGTGATATATTTATAAATGAAGAATAAAATCACCTGATCAACTCAATAGATGCAGAAAAGCGTTTGACGAAATGCAATATGTGATCATGATAAAAAGTCTTAAAAATAGATATGGAAGGAATGTATGTCAACAGAATAAAAGTCTGTGGTAAAAAGTTGAAAGCATTTCCTCTATAACATGGGACAAGACAGACACACAAGTTCTATTCAACACATGACCAACAGTCATAGCCAGGATAATTAGGCAATAAAGAGGAATAAACATTCATCTCAGAAAAGAAGTGACTATATCTCTGGCCGGCAATTACATTATACTAAACATAGAAAATCCTGAAGTTTCTATCAAAATAATTAATTTGTTGATAAGTTAATTCCATAACATGACAGGTTACAAAATTAACAGATAAAATTTAGAAACATTTCTATATGCCGATAGAAAATAATCCTTATTATAAATTAATAATAGAGTTTCACTTACAATACCATAAAAATAAAAATATATAGCAAAGAAATGGAAAATCTATATACTAGAAGCTAGAAAAAACTGATTAAAATGAACAAGGCACAAATACACCCAAGGCATTTAAAAATTTCATAGAAATGCACATTCTGAAAACAAATATACATGAATTTCAATTTTCAGCACTGAAATAAATAACTTTATCTTAAAATTCAATTTTTCCGGCCGGTGCCATGGCTCACTTGACTAATCCTCTGCCTGCGGCGGTAGCACCCCGGGTTCTAGTCCCAGTTGAGGCTCTAGATTCTGTCCCGGTTGCTCCTCTTCCAGTCCAGCTCTCTGCTGTGGCCCAATAGGGCAGTGGAAGATGGCCCAAGTCCTTGGGCCCTGCACTCGTATGGGAGACTAGGAGGAAGCATCTGGCTCCTGGCTTCAGATTGGCGCAGTGCGCCGGCCATAGTGGCCATTTGGGGGTTGAACCTTTCTCTGTTTCTCTTTCTCACTGTCTAACTCTGCATGTCAAAAAAATCAATTTTTCCAAGAGCTTTTTGAAGTGCTGTAGTATGAAACAATATTCAATATTAATGAATTTAGAACACTAATATTAATGAAATGTTCCAGCTACCCAAATTCATCTATTGAGTCAACACAATCTATAGAATAATACCAATTACATTTTTTACATAAATGGAAAAATAATCTTAAATTGCATATTAAATGAGAAAATTTCCCCAATATACAATGGTATATTGAAGAAAAAGTTCAAAGCTGGATGGATCATACTCCCTGAGTTCAAAGTATGTTATAAAGCTATTTTAATCAAAGCAGCACCGTACTGGCATAAAATTAGACACATCAAAACATGGAATAATATACAAAGTTCAAGAACAACCCCAAATATTTGCAGTGAGGTGACTTTCTAGAAAGCTGCTCAGAACAATGAGAAAAGCTCAATTTCTTTCATAAATGGTGTTGAGAAAACTGAATATCCACACGCAGAATGAACTTGAACCCTTACCTCACACAGCATCCAAAAATTAACTAAAAATAAAGGATTTCATCATAGGGCCTAAAACTGCAAAGCTAAGGGAGTAAAACATATGGGGAGAGCTCACACCTTTGGTCTGGTAATGATTTTGAGTAGAACACAAAAGTACAGGCAACAAAAACCAACCAACCAAGCAAACAAACAAAAAAACATGTAAATGGGATCACATCAAACTACAAAACTTCTGAGCAACAAAGGAAAAAGCTATGTAATGAAGACAGGGATGAAGATGTAAGAGGCTAAAATTCAAAATATAAAAAAGATGCAGTTAACAGCATAAAATGAATTAACTGCTTATTTTAAAAATAAGCAGAGGATCTTAATGAACATTTCAGAAAAGAATAAATAGGAATGACCAATAGACACAAATTTAAGTTAAAACCGCAATACCATCTTGCACTTATTAGAATGACTATGATCAGAAAGATATATAAAATAAAAATAAGAAAGATGCAGAAGATAAGGGGCCCTAACACATTTCATGTTGAGAAATAGTATGGCATTTACTCAAAAAATTAAAAATAGAATTTGAAAATATAATGGAATTCTACTTTTGATCCTATATCTATTCCCATAGAATTAAAATCAGCATATAGACTAGGCATCTGCACCTGTGTGTTCATTTCAGCCCCGTTCCCCATAGCCATGATATGGAAGCTACACACGTGTCTATCAAGATGAGTGGATAAAGAAAAGGTGTTATATATACTTATGGATCACTATATAGCCTTTAAAATGACAGGAATTCAATATGGTAACATAGATGAAACAGAAGGGTATCATGCAATATGAAATACGCCAGGCACTGAAAGACACAAAAATGGAATTTTATAAAAGTCCCTTTCATAAAATGGTAAAGTGATACTTTCCACAGGCTGAGAAAGGAAAGAGATGGGAAAGTAAAGATCTAAGGGCAAGAAGTTTTAGTTACACTGCAGGAGTACGTTTTAGTCATCTATTGTGCTACATGGTGACCACAGTTAAGGAAAATTATTGGTGCAGATGTTTGGTGTAGCGAGTACTGCTGCTGCCTGTGATTTGGCATCCCATATGGGCGCCACACACGTGGAGGGCTTGGATGAAGCTCCTGGCTCCTAGCTTTGGCCTAGCTCAACCCTGGCCATTTGTGGGCATCTGGGGAATGAACCAGCAGTTAGAAGTTCTCTCCCTCGTTCTCTGTCTCACCCTTTCTGTAACTCTGACTTTCAAATAAATAAATAAACCTTCAACTAAAATAATAATTCATTATGCATTTCAAATTGCTGCAAACATGAATTTTTGCCATCTTCACCGTACAAAGCATGCTAAATTGGGGGAAAATTTTATATATTAATTTACTGGTTTGAATCTTCCTATAATGGATACATATATGAAAGTATTGCTTTGTGCCACATAAATATACATAGTTATTATTTGTCAATTAAAATAATTGTAAATATTGCTTGATAAACACTTTCAAAAAGGAGGGATTATCTTAACAAGGTCAGTGCTGCAACATCAGCGCAAAAAAGCTATTTCAACAGATTTCGAATTCCATGCTGTCCTTATAAGAAGGAAGTGTATTTTAAGGTCCAATTATAAATACGGTAGGAAAACTTTAAGGCTGTGCCTGAACTTGAAACTTAGCATCTTATTTTCTTTCTCTCTAGAGTGATGCTAAATCCCACATATAGATCCAGCTCTACTTGCTTCTCAAGATAGATTTTATACTTAGAGGAATTTTCAAAACTGCAACCTAACTTGCTAACGCCATGTATCATATGACACTTGACTGAACATCAGCCTTCTTCAAGATGTGCATTTAGTCAGAGTTTCTGTTCTTTTTTCCCTGACAACACATCCCTAATGTGTAATGGTAACAGGCTTACAAACTGGCTTCCTATAAATAAGTAGACCATGCCTGATCCCATATTCTTAATATTCAATTCCTAGCATTGCTGGGGTTGTGCTACATGTTGGCAATGGTCTTGACACTGTTTCTTGTGTTCATGACTAAGTCATACTGAGATTTGGGTAAAACTACTTCTGGGGTATCTCCTACCTCTTGCAATGGCAATGTGTCCCCATGGTCCTTGGGTTCTGTAATCTAGAACTTTTGCTCCTCCTACTACCATTGCTCCTATGCTAAAATGAGACTTTATGGACTATCTGATGCAACTCCTCACAGGACTTCAGAGCGTGAATATTTGAGAGTGGTTTTGGCTAAATGCAGGCTTGGTTCTCAAGGGGCTCTGAGCTTGGAACTTCAGAATGCATAGTTTCCATCACTCATTAGAAATTAATTTAGTACATTTTATATGTCAAAAGTTAGTCCAGAAAGCTCCTTTTCAAGATTGTACTATTAGGGCCGGCCCCATGGCTCACTTGGCTAATCCTCCGCCTGTGGTGCCTGCACCCCAGGTTCTAGTCCCTTTTGGGGAGCCAGGTACTAGTCCCAGTTGCTCCTCTTCCAGTTCAGCTCTCTGCTGTGGCCCAGGAGGGCAGTGGGGGATGGCCCAAGTACTTGAGTCCCTGCACTCGCATGGGAGACTGGGAAGAAGCACCTGGCTCCTGGCTTCAGATCTGCACAGCGTCAGCCATCCCGGCCATTAAGAGAGTGAACCAACGGAAGGAAGATCTTTCTCTCTGTCTCTCTCTCGCTGATTATAACTCTACCTGTCAAAAAAAAAAAGATTGTATTCTTGGGCCCGGTGCTGTGGCATAGCAAGTAAAGGCACTGCTTGTGTCACTGGCTTTCCTTATGTGCACCAGTTCAAGTTTGCCACCATTTGGGGAGTGAATCAGCAGGTAGAAGATCTCTTTCTGTCCCTCTCTCTCTCTCTTTGTAACTCTGCCTTTCAAATAAATTAATACATAAATCTTTAAAAAATAGAAAAGCTGTACTTCTAAGCAACCACCCTGTTTAAAATTGTTTGAAAAAAATTATGATAGCATAAAATGTTAATATTTCAAGTGAATAACTGCAAAACTTTTTGTGATATACAACCTCAGTAAGAACATAATGATAGAATTTGTTTAGCTATTTGTAATCAGCCAAGTTGGGTTATTTATTTATTTTCTTATTTATTTATTTGAAAGACACAGCATCCAAGAGAGGTAATTACAGAGAAAGAGCTCTTCCATGCATTGCTTCACTCTCAAAATGGCCACAAGAGCCAGAACTGGACCATACAGAAATGAGGAGCCAGGAACTCCATCCTGTTCTTTCACGTGGGTGGCAGGGGCCCAAGGACTTGGACCATCATATACTACCTTTTCTGACACACAGTAATAGGAAGATGGATCAGAAGTGAAGCATCCAGGATGTGAATTAGCACTCTGAGATGGGAAGTCAGGATTGCAAGCGGGCAGCTTAACCCACTGTGCCTTAACACCAGCCCCATACTAGGTATTTTAGATTTACTATTTTAACACATTGAATTGATTGGTATTAAAAGTAATTATTTCTCCCATTGCAAATGTAAGGAAGAGTCTCAAATCTCATTAAGTGATGAACCCAGGCTTTACCTCTTGGCATTCTGCCTCTGCATCCTTCAGTCAAGCCCTCAACTACCGCACTGGAAAGCCTGACTCTCCATCCAGAGACCTTTGTGATAGGTCACACATTCTCCCTGACTTCTCTAATTAATGTTTGCGTAAGACATGAAGCAGACATAGAAAGACAAGTATCCCATGGTCTCTTTCATAATGGAAGTTAATAAAGTTTATCTCAAAACAGCAGATAGTAGAATAACAATTATTAGAGGGTAAAAATGGTAAGGGGTCATAGAAAGAGTTGGGATAATGAGTACCACAATAGAGTTAAGAAGGAGGAATAGATTCTAGTGTTCTAAAAATACATCGGGGTGACTATAGTTCACGATGATTTTTGCATTTTTTATGAAACCATAGAAGAGATAAGATTAAAGGTTGCAAAGCCCAAAAAATTATAAGGAGGTGAAAATGCTAATTACCCTACTTTGATCAATTCACATTGTATGAATATATTGAATGCCATCATGTACAATGTAAATATGCAGTTTTTAAGTGTTAATTGGAAATAAAAGTATAATTAACAAGATGTATTCAACACCTTATTTTTCAAAAAATAACAAATTATTCATGAAATTACTTTCATATCCTTGCTGCAGAGTAAATATATATCTCTTACACATCACTATCAAAAGAGGTCCAATGTTTCTTCTTCAATCGTTGCAAATTATTTTACAGAAAACTCTTCTACAAGTGAAGATATTTCAATCTTCATGTATAATTTTGTCAGAAATCTACTGTAGATATGTTTAATAAAATATTTTTGACATTGACCTGTTGGATTATTAAATTTTAGTTGGAAATGACTAAATTGATTTTCACATATCTATTTCCTAGACAACACATATACTGAATGATATTGAAAAAGTACATATATATATATATAAATACACACACACACAGACATAGTATCAATTTCTTTTTATTGGATTCCATCAAAATATATTTGATAAGAATTTTTATGAAGCAAATTCAGTTTCTAAATTAAAACTATCATAACATTAAAGACACAGTCTTTAAGGATAAATTTTTCAAAGAATCAAGGTAAAAATATTTATTTTAAAAAGTACTTTCAGGGCCAGTGCTGTGGTATAGAGGGTAAAGCTTCTGCCTGCTGTGCTGGCATCCCATATGGACACTGGTTCTAGTCCCGGCTGCTCCATTTCTGATCCAGCTCTCTACCCTGGCCTGGGAAAGCAGTAGAAGATGGCCCAAGTCCTTGGGACCCCCACCCATGTGGGAGACCTGGAAAAAGCTCCTGGCTCCTGGCTTCAGATCAGCCCAGCTCCAGCCATTGAGGCTATCTGGGGAGTGAACCAGCAGATGGAAGACCTTTCTTTCTCTCTTTCTCTATCTCTCTGCTTCTGCCTCCCTGCTATCTTCAAATAAATAGATTAATAATTTTTAAAAAATTACTTTGTTAGACACAGTTCATAACAAAGCCATGCCCACGGCAAACATATTGTCCTCTTTGAGACTTAGATGATGGAGAATCTGAGCTATTGGAATGTGTTCCTTTTTTCCTTCTAGCTCTCATTCAATTCAGTGGAGCCAGGAGCCAACAGATACCATGAGTCCTCCACACAGGATATGTTTTACTGATAATATCACAAAGTTATGTCTGTGATAAAGGGTAAATATTAGTAAGGAAATGTAAGTAGGGCAGATAAAAGGGTTTAGTGTCCAACTATTCTGCTGAAAATGATAAATGGAAAACTTTAGCTTATCCACTATCTTCAAATATGCACATAAGTTTTAATAGCTTCCTTATCTCTAGTGTTAAAGGGAAAGCAGCCATTAACACATATGTGGATTTTTGAGGTATTTGAAATGTAATTTATAGGGCTGTAGAGTAAATCTAGATAAGAATTATAGTCCACAAGATCAAGGGAGTTAATATAGCCCCTGTGTGTTAAACTAAGATTACATCGGTTTTATTTTGTTCATTCGCAAGATTACGTTTTATAGGAATATTTTGAGTAGCAGTCCATCAAAATGATAATGTTCTGAGAGGAAATATGCTAGGAATAATTCAAATTTTGAGAATAGCTAAACAAGGACAGCAATTTTTAGAAGCACTGGAACCTATATTCAAATAACTGAATGCTCTTATTATGTAAAATAAACAAAATAGAAGGTAAGACAATAAAATAAGTGAGCAGATACTAACAGTTGAAAGTATAGAAGGTATGTTAACATAAGAGACAGTTTTCTATTGACTACAATTATTCCAGAAATTAATCTTTGTATCACAGGTCTGTTTAACTGATAGAAAATACCTCTATATTACAGTAGCTCATCCTTTGTTTAGAGAAGTTCTTATAATAATGTAGTTAGTAGAAAAATCCTTGAATTCTGAGGATCTAATGTGCTAAGACTTTAGACTTCTTCCCTTTCTCTCTTCTTCCAGCTGCTTCTTTTTTTTTTTTTTAAGGATTTTTTTTTTTTTTATTTGAGAGGTAGATTTACAGACAGTGAGAAGGAGAGACAAAGAGAAAGGTCTTTCTTCCTTTGGTTCACTCCCCAAATGACTCCAATGGCTGGAACTGTGCCGATCCAAAGCCAGGAGCCAGGTGCTTCTTCCTGGTCTCCCATGTGGGTGCAGGGGCCCAAGGACTTGGGCCATCTTCTACTGCTTTCCCAGGACACAGCAGAGAGCTGGATGGGAAGAGAAGCAGCCAGAACTAGAACCGGCGACAATATGGGATGCCGGTGCTGCAGATGGAGGTATAACCTGCTGTGCCATGGTGCTCGCCCCTTCCAGCTACTTAATGCATAAAACTGTAGGAGCTTTGCTTTGAGACTGCACCTGCAGGGAGGTAAGGTCCCTCGTCTTTGAATTCCACCTGACTCTCCACTGGTATCATTCCCAAGGGAAAATCGAACAATGGAGTAGCTTGTTTAGTCTCTTGCCTTTACTATCACAGGAACTAAAAGTGTGTCTGTTACTTAAATTTTGTCTTGTTTTGACTGTCTACCTAACATTCAGCAGTTAAATTCTCTCCAGTTAAGCCCAGTCCCCAGTAAAAAGAAAAAAACTTCTGATGGGTAATTGAAGGTGTCAACTTGACTGAATTAAAGGATACTCAGTGTTCTGAGTATGCCTAAAATGGTGTTTCGGGAAGAGATTCATCTGATGATTAGTGAAGTCAGTGAGGAAGATCAACTGTCACCTGGTGTGAGTGTGATCAGCAAATCACCTGCGGGCTGACATAGCCCAGCAAGGCAGAGGGCAGTAGAAATTGCTTGCTCTGTCTTCTGGAGCTGAGAGAGACTTCACCTACTCTTGGACAACAGAACCCCAGATTCTCTGGACTTTGGACTATTCTTACTCCAGGATCCTGATAGGTTCTCATTCAGCATTGGATGGTGTAATGCTACCAGTTTCTTTGATTCTGTGGCCTTTTGACTTGAATCAAGAGCCTTGCTGGGGACTTCCTTGGGTTTACAGCTTGTGGACAGCTTTCTTTGGGTCTTCTCAGGTTCATAATTGGATAAAATAATAAAATAATTTCATAAAAAATCTCGTGTACATCCGTATATCACCTATCTTCTGTCTATTATCTGTCTTCTATCGGTTATGTCTGGAGATTCTCATCTAATGCACAGTGGATCAATATATACTCAGGTGGTGTAGAGTCCTACCAGGAAACAATCCTGTGAATAGAAGAATGTTAATTCTTACGCTTTGTCACGGATTATATGGATGTCAGATGAATTTAGCAGCTTCAAGGAGATAGATCATATAATATTTGACCACTGATGAGATTAAGGCATGATAAGTCATGAAAAGTCACTGTAATTGAGGTTTAGATTTATGTCCTGAGTGATTGGACAGCATGAATTCTTCACTCACATATCAGTGATACCAGAAATAAATCAGGCTTGCATGGAGATAAATTTAGTTTGGGGTATGATAAGGCATTTTTGTATTATCCAAGTGGGTATGTCCAGGTGTGACCTAGACTAATGGGTCTGATGTATGAGAGAGAGAAATAGAGAGATGAAGTTTAAAGAAATGGAAGGAGAGAGAGGTTTGCTATTTTAGTACAATCAGGGATATTTTGTAAAGTGATCTCAATATATGTGATAATTAAACCACAGAAGTATTTAAAACCTTCAAGGAAAGCCTATAAATGAAAAGAAAAATGAGGAGAAATTCTGAGCACATCAATATTCAAAGCATTGACCTAGAAAGCACAGTGGGTGAAGCACACTAAGAAATGGTAGCAGGGGGAAAAGATACCCATTAACTCCATTAATTGCAGGCATTTGAGGTTTTAAGTCTCAGCAGATGGGTCTGCTTTCCAATTCCCACAGACTGGAGCTCTTTCTACTTTAGGGCCTGTGAAGTAAGTTGTTCCTCTTCTTTGGAAATGCTTAGGACATCTGATGTTCATCTACCCAGATATCTGTTATCTACATCTGTCTTTACCTTGATTTTTAAAATTTAATAATTTTCATTTTTATGAAAAAAATTAAAAATTTTCATTTTTAAAGACTTTATTTGAGAGGTAGAGCTACAGAGAGAGGGAGAGAAAAAGAGAAAGGTCTTCCATCCACTGGCTCATTCCCCAGATGGCCGCCAACAGCCAGGAGTTGGGCCAATCTGAAGCCAGGAGAACTTCTTCCAGATTTCTAATGCCGATGCAGGGGCCTAAGCACTTTGGCCATTTTCCAGTTCTTTCCCAGGGCATAGCAAAGCAATGGATTGGAAGAGGAGCAGCTGGGACTAGAACCGGTGCCCATATGGGATGCCAGCACCACAGGCGGAGGCTTAGCCCACTATGTCACAGTGCTAGCCCCTCGTTTTCATTTGAGAGACAGAAAATGAGGAAGACAGAGAGAATGAGAGAGATCTCCCAACTACTCCCCAAATACAAGCAATATCCAGAGCTGAGCCAGGCTGAATTCAGGGGCTTGGAACACTATCCAGCGCTTCCACATGGATGGCAGGGATCCAAGTAGTTCAGCCATCACTTGCTGCCTCCAGAGTGTGCTTTAGCAAGAAGCTGGATTGGGAGAAGAGGTTTGGTCCTCAAACCAGCAACTCTAATATGGGGCGTGGGCATCTCAAGCAGACTTCCCTGATGCACAGAATGCCTGCCCTGGTGTTAATTTCAAATCTCTTCTTCCTGCAGTTGAGTGGGAAAAAATCAGGAGGGAAGAACTGGAGCATCTGGGTTAAAATCCCAGCTGCTCTAACTTGATAAATCTGACTTCAGCAAATCTCTCAAACTGTCTGCAAATCAGCCTGCTCGTTTCTATAGCACACCCTGAGGAGGGAACACCAGGAGTGCTCAGAAGAGCCGCTGTGACTGTGGGGCTCTCCTGGCCTTTTGTGCTGCCTCTCCAGGAGTCTTGAAAACCCGCAAGGACCGCTTTCCTCTCTATGTTCTCATCACAGTATCTCCACTGCCTGACTTGCTGCAGGTGCCTGGTCAGTGGTGGCAGAATAGGGGATCCTTTGGATTTTGTTTATTTGTCATTTCCATTTGCATATAGATTTTCATAATCATTGAAAGTCTTGAATGTTCTAAGGTTAATCTCCATTCATTAGGTTGTATGTGGTTTCATCTGATTAACTTTGACTCAAAAAAATCAGAACTCATGCCCTCTATCTCAGTTGCTTTTTATCTTAGGGCAGAAAAATTTACTTATATTTATACTGCAAATTTTCTTCAGATTCACTGTATTATTTCTTCCTATAAGAATCACTATACATTATAGATAATTCTCCAACATATACCTTACTGCACTAGCTATTTATATGTATTTATATATATATATATATATATATATATTTATATACATTCTCCAACTTAGGACATTTTCTCAACAATGTTTTCTAACAGTGCACTTTCTTCAGAGGCATTCCCGGGTTTGTTTCTTTAAGGTTGCATTCATTCCTGATGTATGTTGCTTGTACATATGTAGTTAATTAATTTTCTTACTATTCTCTAATACTTGTCAGGGCTGTTACTGTTATGCTCTACATTATTACTTTTTCTCTTATTTTACAAAGGAAATGTTCTACTGAATCTTATTTGGAAATATTGTGCAGATAAAGTGCAATTTTCAGAATTTTTTTCTTAGGTATTAATTATGAAGAATTTCTCTCACTTCATACAGAATTAGATTCCACTTTTCTTGCATCCTTTTCCTTTTTTTCTTCCTTCATTCCTTCATCCTTCCTTTCTTCCTTTTAGTTTTGTCATTTATTTCTGGATTGATGATTGAAATATTAGCCTATATGAGAAATCATCAGGCCTCCTTGTATGACACATTCACATGTGATACTACACATTTTGCTATCAAATCCTAAACTCAGAAACCCTGTAAGGCATTTGGTTGGCTCTCAGACCAATAAAAATAAACTCAATGAAAGCTGTTCATTTTTTATTCAAAACATATCCTATTTTTCCCATTATGCAAAGGAACAATCCTCTATGGTGGGCCTAGCAGCTATCTTTATGGAGTTCTGATTGGGAGAATGAGAATGAAGTTGGAGAGTGGAAGAATCTGAGTTAATGAACACCATTCCTGGGTCCAGGTAATTCTATGCCTTTCACCATACACTCCAGAGACTGGTAGTTCTCTCAGAGGCCATTTATCTTCTCAATAACAATTTCCTTTATGGTGCTATCTTCGCAGACATCTATCTTGATGGCAGACAGGAACAAGTAACCTGATAAATCACAGATAGCAGTCTACTCAATGAATGACCCAGATCTCCAAACTTATTTTTATCATGGCTGATGTGAAAAACGAATACAAACAAATAAAGATTCCTAGAACTGTTTTAGGACAGGGGAAATAAAAGTCGAGTTACATAATCTACTTGACTAGAGTCAAATCTACATGGTTTTCACGAAAGACAGGAACTTGGGAAAACACAAACCAAATGCATGTTTCTTCAACAAAACACCATATTTATGTGTTTATATGATGTGAAGAATTAACTAAATTACAATTGAATTAACTAAATGACAATGCCTGTTGATTAATATAAACATGATTAACAGTATATTAAAATTTAAAAATTAAAGATAAAACCTTTCATCACTTGACAAGAATTATCTCCATAAGCAATCAAAGAACAGACTTAGGCATCAAAGTATTATGCAATTTGGGATGTCAGCTGAAAAGGGATGTGGGAAGTAGATAGTATGCTTTACTTTTTTTCTTGATCTCCTGTGGTTCCCATAACTCTGCCAACTTTAATTCTGTCAATCTTAAGTTGAGCATTATTTCATATCACATAGATAGTCCAAATTTATTATATATTTAGGCTTAAAAAGGAAGGATATACCCAGGTTTGCAAAATAAATTTCATTTATAGTGTTGCCTCCACCACTCCACAGAAGTGGAGAACACTGAGCATGGACCAGCCTCCGTCTACCATCCCTGACTCCCCTGAAAGGAGCCATCAGTCATGGACTCAGCTCACTATGGTTCCTCCAACCCACTTCCTATTATTGACTTGCCCACATGCAATGCATTTAAGATCCATGGGTATGATACAGTCTTATAGTTAAGCAATTCTCTTGAATTGCTCAAAGCTACATATTTATGTTTTTAATCCCCCCTCTCTTTCATCTATCAAAAAATCATCTGTCATCTATGATTGATGTAGAGAAAGGCAAGAGAGTGAATGCAAGAGAGTAGGGCAATGATAAAAATGAACAGACAAAATTGTAACAATGTGAATCTGGATAAAGAATAAACAACATTGATTTGCAATACTCTTATAATTCCTTTGTAAATGTGAAATCATTCCATCATACAAATGTATATTACTTAAATATTTGTTATACTTGACATTTACTCTTCTATATTTAGTTTCTCTAAAAATATGTTATATGTGAACTGAAACACATATTTCTATTTAAAATAATATTGAAATAAAAACAAAATGGAAAGAAATATTTCTAAAGTAAATCCTGATTCTGTGTGTCAGGATTACAGGTGGTCTTTATGCATTTTCTTCTGCTTTTAATTGATGCATTTCTAACATGCACATATGAATATGATGAATTACAAGTTTATTCAAAATATGTAGAACAAAAAATACAAACCAACTAATAAAAATGTTAATAGAATCATCTTCACAAATATAACACTTTCCCATGATATAGTTCAGGTTTTACTCATAGCATATGCATAATGTTCTTTTGTTTTTTGACAGGCAGAATGGACAGTGAGAGAGAGAGAGAGAGAGAAAGGTCTTCCTTTTGCCGTTGGTTCACCCTCCAATGGCCGCCGTGGGTGGCACGCTGTGGCCGGCGCACAGTGCTGATCCAAAGGCAGGAGCCAGGTGCTTCTCCTGGTCTCCCATGGGATGCAGGGACCAAGCACTTGAGCCATCAACAGGATTAGCCTGTTGAGCCGCGGTGCCAGCCGCATAATTTTCATTTAAAATAAAAAATAATAAATTAAAGGTATTTATTTTATAAAAAAATAGACAAAAACTGTTACCTTGAATAACTTCCTGAATTTTATTAGAGAAATTAAAACACTTATCAGGCATTAAAAAAGGAAAATTAATATATTAGAATTTGAGAAAATATGAAATGCTAATTTAAGAGTATTGCTATATCGTTGTGTACTTTTCTTGATTTTTTTTACATTTTAATCAGATATAAGTAACTTAATATGTGTGAGAAATTAGAATGACTTAAAAAGAGGCCTTCATGGAAGAGCAATCTGAGAATGATTTTGGTAAAGGGGAAATGCAGGGGAGGAAATTTCTTTGGAAGAAATAATTTTCAAGCCGGCCCAGGGAAAATACACAACTAATGTCATTTCCATATTCTGCGGCAATATCGCTTATTTTTGTTAGTAGTCTGTAAAATGTAGAAAGTTGGTCGTAAGATCATTTCTGACTGCCGTGGACCAGGAATGAGAATATTTTATTGGTGCTTCTGAATTAATTGCTTCAAGTAGATTGGATCACAGTTGTCACAGCCAACTTGGGATGCACTAAGTTTAACTCACTTGGGGAAAGTTGAGTCTGTACCTAAAATTGCACCTATATCTAAAAGGCAAACCTAATTTCATCCATTTTAGCATCATTCTTGAAATGAAAGTGATGAATGACACTATGTTGTCTACCAGGTAACTACCCATTGACAAATCTATCCATTAGAACTAGATTGCTCCAAATATTTTGGATATTGGTCCTTTGAAATACAGTGAGAATCTTTCTCTGTAATTTCAATTAAAATGGAAATTACTTTCTAACATATCTGTACAGTATGATTAGTGCTAAAGAAATTGGCAGTAGGGGGAATGGCACTATGGCAGCCAGTAAAGCTGCCACCTGCAGTGCTGGCATCCCATATGGGTGCTGGTTCAAGTCTTGGCTGCTCCATTTCTCACCCAGCTTTCTGCTGTGGCTTAAGAAAGTGATGGAAGATGGTCCTAGTCCTTGGGCCCCTGCAACCACGTGGGAGACCCAGAAGATACTCCTGACTCCTGGCTATGAGTTTGCACAGCTCCAGCCTTTGTGGCCATTTGGGGAGTGAACCATCATATAGAAAACCTCTCTCTCTCTCTCTCTCTCTCTCTCTCTGCAACTCTGCCTTTCAAATGAGTAAATAAATCTTTAAAAAAAGAAATTGGCAGTAGGAAAAGAACAACAAAAATATGTGTTTAAATAAATTATTCAACTCACAGACATACCTGAAGAGAAAAAAATAAATAAAATTCAACAATATTCCACAATTCAACTTTAACAGATTCACTCATTCATCAACTAATATCTCAAATATCTCCTGTTTTCTACTAGGTGCTGGGAGCTATAATGAGTGGAATGAGGGTACTTTATGAAAAAATGTGTTCTTGAACAAATGTTAATCTACCACAATTTTAAAGGCCCACGATTTAGAAACACAAAGAATGATTAGCTTTGAGTGGTTAGGTATGTCCTGTTGTGTGAACGTAATGTGTTCATTATACAGCCAGGCTTTCATTCAGTTCTGTCTTATGTGTGGGCATAGCAGCGCAGCGTGAAACTGACTTAGTACTTCTGTAGAGCTCACTAGATTCAGGATTACACAGAGGGCCCTCGGTATTACTGCTGACTTCCGGATTTATCAAAAATATCTTGGTTCATAAATTTAAATAATTCTTAATGATCACAGAATTTTTCAGGAAGGAATCTAATACCCCAAATCTTTAAGGTTCACCAACTGACTAGTGTACTGAAAATAATGCTCTAACATCATGCATTTCTTCTGTTTTCTGGTAATTCTTTTATTTATAATGCATCCTTCTTTTATTCAATTTTGCACTATTTCTGTGAATGATTTTATTTCAAAAAATCACAACACTATTAACTTCAAATGACAGAATCTCAACATCTAACTATATAACATCAAGAGATCTTACCATTGTAGTGCTATATTTATGACTTTTATTATAAAAGTTTAATGCTCTTTTTATTTAAACTAGAAAACACTGAGCATTATAAAATTTTGTGTTGGTGGCACAAGATATTGTATAAAATGTAAAAGTAAAATATTAAGTAGAAACTAGTTTGAAGAATGAGATCCAGAACAATGTAGAGTACCTAAAATCTTTAATCAAACCATATGAAATTAAGCAGGTGAGTATGGTATTATCTCTAAGCTAAGGAAACTGAAAGTCTATAGTTGTGCTTTCTTTGATTCCTGTTCTATATCTGCCTCTGTCAAGCAAAATAGTTTGTTTTCAGATCCTCAGTCTTTATTTATCATGATGTTAGCTGTTTTTCATATTTTTATTCTCTTGACAGGGGAAAAAACAAAGCTGAAACCTCAATTTATCTGCAGGCTAGCATTACTGATCATGCTTCATGTGTAGTAATGATCACTTTACTGCCTCATAAGTCTGGAAATAATTAACTCCTCAAAGAATAGAATGGATACATGACTGCAGGCAGAATTAAAATGACTTGTGCATATTTGGCTTATTAAATTGCTTCATAAAATATGTAACCATGATTTGTTAAAATGAAACTTCAAGGCCAATATCTTGGTTTGTGTTACAGTTAGAAAGCTGAATTGGAGACTGGGGCTGGTCTGTGGGTAGTATTTTGTGAGACATCGTTCCAAGGAAAATGGCTCTCAAGTAGCAAAGGAGGCCAGGAGGTAAAGGTAATACAAGGTTGTACAATCAGTGTGTTCTCCACTATGAGTGTTCTGCACTGGGTTCCCCTGAAATGCTCAGGATTCCTGCACAGAAATAACCTCAGATTTGTCTACCTGAAGGAAGAAAAAAATGACTACTTTCCTACTGGCTCTTATCTCTTGATACATTGGAAGAAATAATTTTCAAGCAAGTATACAGAAAATTCAAAAGTAACATCATCTCCACATTCTGTGGCAAGATTGCTTATTTTTGTTAGTAGTCAGTAAAATTTGGAGAGTTTGTCATCAGATTATTTCTGGTTGCCTTGAAGCAGGAACCAGGATATTTGTATTTTTGGTTCTGAGATGAAGAGTTTCCTGGGGTGAACAAATATCTGACTTCCAATTTTCCTGATTCTCTCAGGCATCCCACATGTGTTTATTTGTAAAGCCCCTATGATAAGGGTGAAGAGAATTGGAGGTTCAAGTACCAGATTATACCTGTATGGAGATGATTGAGGCAGCTGGCTGCAATTGTATCAAGAATACATTGGCAGGTATCCATCAATCTACTAAAAGAGAATATGTTGAATTCTTCCCTAACTACACGGACTTTAACTAAATGTGGAGGGATGGTCATATAATTTTATTGAAGCTCCTTATTAGGAAAATTAAGATATTTGAGTTATTATAAGTTTTCTTTGTCAAAGTGAACGAAATCTTTCAACTTTTTCACTGCAATAATGACATAGGGATTTTGTTTCTTTTTATCTCATTGTTTTAGGGGGAGTAGGATCAGACAAAATTTCAGAAAATTATAAAAGGGTGGGAGCCTGGGCAGAGGAGGGTAGATGGAAAGTATCATGAAGATCCTGGATCTGTGTATATAAAATACAAAATTTGTATCCCTTAAATAAAATTTTAAAAAAATATTGAATCCCTAGTAAAAAATGTTTAAGACTGAAATTCCACATCAGTAATTTCTAGATGGCTAGGATATATGACCAAAGGAATGCTTGGTTCATTTGCATCTGTAGATAATTGAAGTAGTCAATAATATATTTGTGGGCTGGCACCGTGGCTCAATAGGCTAATCTTCTGCCTTGCAGCACAGACATACCGGGTTCTAGTCCCGGTTGGGGCACCGGATTCTGTCCTGGTTGCCCCTCTTCCAGGCCAGCTCTCTGCTGTGGCCAGGGAGTGCAGTGGAGGATGGCCCAAGTGCTTGGGCCCTGCACCCCATGGGAGACCAGGAGAAGCACCTGGCTCCTGCCATCAGATGAGTGCGGTGTGTTGGCCACAGCGCGCCAGCCGCAGCGGCCACAAATAATAATATATTTGTGGACTCATAGTATAGCAAATACAAGTCCATATGTATAACTTGATGTTATTTTTTCTATGTCATGTAGCTTCCACAGATTTTAATAAAGCAAAGACACTATGAGGAAAAATAAAAAAAAAACTGGAAAAGTAAGTTTAAATGAATCAATGTCAACTTGTTGCCAGAACTGAAAAAATTATTTAAAGGACAAACCATATCCAAAGTATAGGTCAATATAGTAGTTTTCAAATATGAAGGAAAGATCACAACCATTTGATCATAATTATCTATAAATTCTATTTGCTCAACATTGGTCTACTTCATGGTATACTTTTCAAATAATACTACATTTTTATTTACTTTGGTATGTGCAAGTCTTATTTACCAGTGAGATTACAATTTCCTCAAAAATAAACATGTTTTCTTATTCTCTACAGCTAGAAAAGCCCTCCATGACCAGTAGGTGAACAGTGTTTGTTGCTTTTGATTTAGCTCACTTGTCCTCAAGGATAAACACTGAGGTTGTGGGGTTTATGACTGCATCATTCACATGGATTATAATCATGACATTGGAAAACATGCATTATCCTGATTCTTCAATCAATTGAACATATTTACACAAACCTATGTATACAGTTATTCCACCATATATGCACACATACCTATAATTATCAGTTTATCTACCTATATGTTAAAATATACTTGAGTTCATAATATTTTCTAGCCCAATAAAACAGAATACATCTTTTTTTAAGATTTATTTCTATTTATTTATTTGAAAGACAGGGTAACAGAGTTAGAGACAGAGAGAGGTCTTCCACCCACTGGTTCACTCCCGACATGGCCACAACGGTCGGAGCTGTGCCAATCTGAATCCAGGAGCCAGGAGCTTCCTCCAGATCTCCCACATGGGTGCAGGGCCCCAAGGACTTGGCCCATATTCCACTGCTTTTCCAGGCCATAGAAGAGAGCTGGATGGGAAGAGGAGCAACTGGGACTAGAACAAATACTCATTTGGGATGCTGGTGCCTCAGGCCAGGGCTTTCACCCCCTGTGCCACAGCGCCCGCCCCCAGAGCACATCTTAATATCTCCTTTGCCGGTGTTGAAATTTCTTCTCTGACATTAAGAAACTTGGCTACTATTTTCTGCTATTCATTTATTCATTTGATCCACTCTAGTATGCATATAAGTTATCTTCAAAATAGTTAACTTTTGCCTTTGTGCCATATTACAAATAGATTGTAATCTACAAATAGATTACAGAGGAAGCTTAAATACAGTCTTTTTGTTGCTTTTAGTTTATAGTAACCAGTCATATCACTGGGTTCTAAACTAAATTTGGTCAGTCCCTGCTTTCTACACTCCCTTTATTGAAGCTGTATCATACATTTGTAAAACAGATGCACTGATTTATCACAGCATACATCTTATCTGTGGATCTTCCAAAGTTAAACGTCTGCATTTTTATTTATTTATTTATTACTGTTTTTATTTATCTTCTAGTAGCATATATATAAACCAGAGAAACAGAACAAATAAGATCGATGGATGAATAGGTAGGGGTGTGTGTCTGGGGTGGGGAGAGGAGAGATAGAGAGAGAAAGATCAAAAGTATAGTATAATCCCATGAATAAACATTTGAACCCATGAAAATGGACTGACATGAGTTTGTAATCACTCACATTGTTTCTAATCTTGGTGACTTCAGTATCTAGCAGCACCATGTCCCTTATCAAGAGTTCAATGCACATCATTGGTCAGGAAGCAGAAAATCCAAACTTGAATACTGGGTGAAGTAGTTATGACTAAATACCAATTAAAAAAATTATGTACCATTTGACTCTACACCTCCAAATTGTACTGATTCATGCGAGTATCTTTTTTATCACCATCACAGTTTGGAAGGATTTTCCTTGGTAATTCTTCTTTCCTACACAGCGTTCACAGAGACCACTCATGATATTTACCCAACCGAAGGGCTCTTCCAAAGAGTCCAAGATAACCCCATTCACATCTGTCAATCTAACTACAAGATTTGAGATTGGAACCAACCTGGGACTTCCTGTAGCTGCTTCAGCACTATGCTCCATACGAGGACTCAAGCTGGGCTCCAAGGGCCAGTGTTCAAGTGACCCAGGTTGATACTCTGACCTAATCGTAGAAATCATGTAACGACTCTTACAGCTTTCTCCAGTAATTGGAGCAGCAGTTACTACTATTGTCAGACTGAAAGAGAGGAGATATATAACTGTCTCTCCATGTGAGACACTACAGAAGCATTGTGGCAACATTCTAAAGATGTCCCATATCTATAGTATCTATAGTATAGTCATTAGTGATAGCTAAATCAATGGAGCAATAACTTAGTAAATTATTACTGTAACACAATATATATTATTTCTATAACATATTATCATAATATATATATATATATATATATATATATATAAAAGGGAGACATCAGTACCCACTGTCAAGAACGTGTGAAGAGGTGATCTGATACGCCTTTGCACGTTGTTTAGTGATGGGTGATGGAAGCTTACATTGCATGGCTGAGAAAGGCTTCCTTTAGAAGATGACTTCTGCACTGAGTCATGGGAGAGCCAAGGAAGACAGTTTCCGCTAGATAAAGACCATGAAAAATCAATCAGCTTGACACAGTCTATGAAAAGAAAAAAGGCAAAGGAAGAAAACAAAGGAGGAGCAGCAGCAAAAGCAGAGTTATGTGTTTGAATCATTTTACATTAGCTAGAGGAGATACGAGGAGGTCTGATGGACATTCAGGGTCCAGACTATTTGGAGTTGTTATGCCATGGTGAGGCAGTTAGAATATATTTCCAGTGGATAGAAAACCATTGGCTGAGAGCTACCATCAGTGTTATTATGATAAGATTCTACTGTAGCTATTAGTTGCAGAACATATTTTGGAAGAATGGTGGAAAGGAGACCAGTTAAGAAAATTTTGCAGTAGTTCAGATGATAGATGATGATGTCTTCAGTTAATATTTCAACAAGATGGACAAGTTTAGGATTTAGTTTTGAGTAGGATCATCAAGAGCTTGCTGAGACATTGGTTATTGGTGAAGTAAATGAAATAATCTTTCAAGATACTTAGATATTTCACTTGCGTATTTCAATGGCTGATGGTGTTACACATCATGCTGTGGAAGGGCAATTGGAAGGCAGAGTTCCAGGAAAAAATCAGGAGTTCGTTCTTTTTTTTTTTGACAGGCAGAGTGGACAGTGAGAGAGAGAGACAGAGAGAAAGGTCTACCTTTGCCGTTGGTTCACCCTCCAATGGCCGGCGCGGCCGGCGCGCTGCGGCCGGAGCACCGCGCTCATCCAATGGCAGGAGCCAGGTTCCAGGTGCTTTTCCTGGTCTCCCATGGGGTGCAGGGCCCAAGCACCTGGGCCATCCTCCACTGCGCTCCCGGGCCACAGCAGAGAGCTGGCCTGGAAGAGGGGCAACCGAGACAGAATCCGGCAGCCCGACCAGGACTAGAACTCGGTGTGCTGGCGCCGCAAGGCGGAGGATTAGCCTGTTGAGCCACGGCGCCAGCCAGGAGTTCGTTCTTAACCTGTGTTAAATGTGAAATGATTAGGAAAAAAATATATATAAATATATACATTTATATAAATAAATATATATGTATATAAAATATATACAAATATTAAGTAGATTATTTGACATGAGTCTGGAGTCTATTCAGGATCGGAAATATAAATTTAAGAGTCAAGACAAAAACTTTATTTGAAATGAGGTGTCTTGCTCACCTCTGGCTGCTCTAAAAATACTGGGTGGATTAAACAACCACCATTTACTTCTCAGTGTTCTGCAGACTGGGAGGTATGACATCATACCATGTGTGCATGGCTCTCTTTGCTGTCCCTCACGTGGTGGAACCAGGATACTCTACTGTTCCTCAGCCGTTACAGCTTTTCCATTCATAAATTAGTTAATGCTAACTACGACCTCAGGGTGGTTTGAGGAACAATTGAATGAAATAACGAATAGTATTTACTTCTGTATCTACCACATGAGGACCCTCAGAAAGTTCCTGGAAAATGTATATTGTGACAAAACTGCATTGATTTCAAAATTTTAGCACAAATAAAATTATTTTTTAAAGTTTACATTTTACTTTATTTGAATGGCAGAAAGAGAGAGAGAGACAAAGAGAGACAGAGAGCCCTTTCTGGTTCACTCCTAAATGGCTGCAACACTTGCACATGACCGGGCCAACGCCAGGAGCTAGGAACTACATCCAACTCTACTGTGTGGAAGGCAGCAACCACGTAATGGAACCGGCATCTGCTGACTCCCATGGTGCACGTTATGCTGGATCAGTCCCACGGTTGGACTAGGCACTTCAATATGAGATGATGTCCTAAGCAGTATTTAACTCTCCCATAAACTTACCCTTTATTCCATTTTCCATGAATCTTGTGAAGTCCCTTCATGTATTAGTGAACATTATTGTATAACATTGTAATCACATTGTGGGAATTATCATTGTCTAGACAGTAGCTCTGTAATAAGATTAACATATTGTATACATTTTACATATCTTAAAGTTGTAAGTAAAAGAATTACAGTGTATATAAAAGGTAATAATAAAATATCCACAAAGGGCATATAGGAAATAAGAAATATACTTGACAGTTTCTGAGACTACAAGATCAGAAAATCACAACAGTGTTCCAACTACAAACCTATATGAAATAAGAATAATTCTTCAGCTATTTATTAAACTCTCTGTAGTGTTTAAGGACCCAAAATAGCATAAAGCTGTGAAGTAATGGTGCATACTGGCTGACTACATTGACAGGTAAATTCCATTTAAATGTCCTGCATTTAATTTGGCAGAATAAAATATCACTCACGCCTTTGTTTTTCTCTAAGATAATTCATATTAACTTATTTATTTGCCCCATTTTTACACATGCATTTGACTGTGAGAATTTAAAAACATAGTAAATCCATGGCAGGCATCTGACAGGCTTATGGGGAATGTTGGTTGAAATATTTTCATTATAAAACTAGAACATATTGGTAAATCCCCAATTATTTTTTTCTCTTCTGTTTTTGTACCTCTCCCTATTTCACTCATTGAGTTGGTCCGTTGATGTTCAATGGCATCCTTCACTTGTGACCACAAAGATTAAATCCTTGCCTCTGTCTTCATATCCTCTACCTTTCTCTTCTCTCTCTCTCCTTTTTTTTTTTTTTTTTTTGACAGGCAGAGTTAGACAGTGAGAGAGACAGAGAGAAAAGTCTTCCTTCCTTTGGTTCCTCCCCCACCCCCCAAATGGCTGCTATGGCCGGCATGTTGCACGCATCTGAAGCCAGGAGCCAGGTGCTTCCTCCTGGTCTCCCATGCGGGTGCAGGGCCCAAGAACTTGGGCCATCCTCCACTGCCCTCCCAGGCCACAGCAGAGAACTGGACTGGAAGAGGAGCAACCCGGACAGAATCCAGCGCCCCAACTGAGACTAGAACCCAGGGTGCCGGCGCCGCAGGCAGAGGATTAGCCAAGTGAACCATGGCATCTTTCTCTTCTCTTTTAACAACGTTTGTCATGGGACATAGAGGCCACCAGCAATTCAGGATGATGTAACATTAGGGTCTGCAACTTCATTATGTTAGCAAAGTTTCTTTTTCCAAATTCGGTCACATTCCAGTTTCTAGGTATTTGGATGTGGATCTATCACTTTGGGGCCTCCCACAATCCACTGTGAGGACCCATTCCAGCTCCATAAAGAAGTTTAGCAAAATAAAAAGACAAGGAAACATTCCCTTTAAGATCAGAGACAATGTTAGGAGCTTGTCTTCAACACTCTTTGTCATCTTTGTTTTGAGGATTATAAAGAGCAGAAAGAATATATTTTATTTACAAATAATATGCTTAACAAAATCTATGCTTACAAACGTGAGATGCAAAAGAAAATCAGAACTGAGATAAGGTTTAAAACTGAAATCTATCATATGTCACATGAAGTATATCAAAAACTCTAAATACAACAAAATTGTCAAGTACTGCTATGACTTTTCCCACTGTGCCACAGCACCGGCTCCAGTACCAAAAATGTATAAAGTGGAAATTTTATAATTAAAATTGCACAAAATTATTAAGACAGAGAGAGCATAAACATGAATAATTTCAAAGACATCTCTGTAAAATTAAATTGTTACTACAGAATAAAATTATCTTGAAATTAATCTATAAGTGTAATTCTACTCAAAACACCAAGATTTCTTTTTTCATGTAATTTGATTACATAATATTGTAAAGAAACAAAAGTAGCCAATTTTTTAAGAAGAAAAAAAAAAACACAGGAAGCAAAGGAGGAGGAGGAAGTACCAGATCTGGAGAAACCAGATGAGAGAGAGAGAAAAGATAATAAACCCACTATAAAGATATCACCTCCTGTTCTCCTATGTAATGACAACAAAAAGAATCCTGGTTATCTCAGTGAGTAACATTTGTTTACAAAAATATATAATATGCTTATACTATTAGCAAATTCCTCACTACACTCATATAATATTTCTATTATATGTAGTTTTTCCAATTCCAAGCATAGTTTATGATCTTGAAATTAGATATTAGTGTTGTACTGTTAATAATGTCATATATTGCTATACCTTATAGATATAATTTGTATATTAACATAAGTTAATAAAGAGTTTTGCAATTCATTACCAATATTACTGTCTTTCCTGAATGAAAAATGAAAGTAACACAGTAGTACAAATACAGGTTGTTTCACTTGCTCGGTTAATAGGGAGATTTCTGTAAATAGGTAGGCCTATGGGACAGAGGGTGGAAAAGGATGGTTAAAGAGGTAAAGAGAGACAAGGAGTGAAGATTGGAGAAAGGTAAGAACGTGTTCCCAGAAGTTTGTTTCTTGAGATGCCAGAACTCCACTTCGCCTTCAATTACGTCAGGCGGATGTCAGGTTCAAATTTAGTTCATTATCTTTTTGCAATTTGCTCTTCAGGATAGCTGGTTATATGGCTTCACCTGAGCAAAGTAATCATAATGAATTTTTTATTAGTTTCTCTGAATACTCTTCCTGAGTAATTTTGTTGGGTTATTTTAACAAGGGAAAATCATTCATTATTGAGTTGTATGTGAGATTCTAGCAATCTTTGAGCTAATTGGAAAAAGAAAGTTAATTATTTAGAAAATTCGTAGGCAAGCTACTTAGTTGCTTTTTATTAACATTAAGTGTTAGTAGGATTAAGTTAGAAAAGTCCTAGTGATAATATTATTTAATAAAATGAACATAAATTTTTGTCTTTGAACTAGAAATTTATGTAGTGAAATAAACAGTCCATTCTGGTTTGTAAAATTTCACAATTTTTCAAGTGTTAAGAATATTCTGACATGTGCCTCAGTAAAAACTGATACAATTTTGCAAATGGAAATATTAAACTTCTGCTAAGAAAAAGCTATCTAGGCAGCTTCAGAACAGTCATCATCGCATAACCTTTCTTTATGTCAACATAGATACAACTTCAAATTCTTTGTTACTCTACAACTTCTTTAGCCAAATTCCCAATCCCCTTCTATGCCATGCTTATTTCAAGTCACATCCATCAATAAAAGAAGCTCTATGAAAAAAAAAAATGTGAGGAGTTGTAATGATAAAATATGAGTAGACTTTGTCTCATGTCCCTTGTATTACTCTGATGTCACTGAGATATTAGATAGTGGATCACATATTTGATGATAGAAGTAGAAAAATTACCCATACAATGAACTTCTGTAGACTATTGAGCACTGCACCCATATCCAGTTATAGAATGCATGCATAAGATTCAGACAGATAAAGAATACAGAAAAAATATATATACAGTATGATAGTATAGTAAATAATTATTTTATTAAAAATAATTTGCTAATACTGTCTTCTAAAAGAAAAGCACAAAATTATGCCATGTTTTGTTCTGACTACTGATGTCCCAGCTCTTCTTAACAATTGTTAGCCTACCCTTCTGTGAGTCTCATTTCTTTATGTTGGCTTCTATATTTGACACCTAAGTTAGGAAAAGTAGGCACTCCTCTTTGCAATACCAACTTAGAAATATTTCATATTGTAAGCATGTTATTTTTCATTTTATTCCTCTGAATGTAGTTAGTGTAAATTTTAAATTTATGATGAATATTATATAATCAAATGTCAAACCCCAAACTTTAATGTCAGCACCCAAACTCAAATATATTACATAGATTTTAATTTTATTTACTGTGGCTGTCAATACAGTCTTATTACTCTATTTCATTTTTGATCTTTAATGAAGTACCTGTGAGTTATGATGTGGAAAAATGTCAGGATGAGAAAATGATGATCCCCATTTTTCCCCAGCTATGACATTTCAGTATTATGAGCTGTATCTCACAAGGTCAGGCCTGTGTGACCTACTTTGCAGTATTCATTATCCACTAATCCCAAAACAGAGGCCAAGAGAAAGGAAGGAGTAGATTTCGAAAGGATTTGTGGGTTTGATTTTTATGTGATATGTAGCCTGGACACTCATAGATTATATTACTTGATGGCTTTTCAGGGTGAAGTATTCAAGTTGTATCATAAAAAATTAACTCATATACCACCATAAAAAATAGGTAATCAGTTTATCTTACCACCACCTGTGACTAACTTTCTGCCTGACACAAAGGGTACGTAACTCATGCTTTCACAAGTCACCTTTTTTGGTCTCTTGAGAAACTTTTGGGAAATCATAGTTGAAAAAGTGCAATTCTGAATGTGTTGCAAAAGGTCTTTTTTTTTCTCTTGACAATGAGCCCATGGTGCTAAAGTCAAATAACAATAATGTAAAGTGCAAGACTAGTAACTTAACTACATCCAGAGATGCCTGCTAAGTGAAGCATCAGAAATTTTACATAGAATCCAGTCCCCACTTGGAAATGTATTTCTTCCTGAGACTTTAGAAAATTTGAGAAAGTTCTTTACCCCTGAGATTTACCTTCTGAAAAATGGTCACCATCCCCACCTATAAAGAAAATTCATGTTAACTGACTCCAGAAGACAACCCAGGCCCTAGAACATATGTTTGTAAGTTGAGCCAAACAGAGTCAACCTAGCAGCTGTGATACTGAATGTGAATTCAATATCTATTTACTGTGAGGCACTTATTTCACTATTCCATGCCTTACTTTCACAATCATAAAATGGAGGTAGATGCTTGGATTTATCACAGTAAAATAACAAGGTCATCAACTAAGAACGTGGATGAGAGAAGAGAGTTTGAAGTGAGAGAATAAGAAGGTGAATGTAATGGAAAACACAGAAAGACATTTTGCATGGCATTGCATATTTCAGAGGTGGGTTATTGAAGTTTGAGCAAAGCAAACTAGAAAAATATGAGGTGTTGGTCTGAGATTTTGGAATGTTTTAAGCCACCCACAATGACAAGTTCTAAGAAAATGACCATACTAATATATATATATATATATATATATATATATATACTAATATACTCATATATATATACTTATATATATACTAATATACTAATATATATACATATATATAGCAAGTTATTTTTAATAAAATAATTATTTATTAAAGAAATGAGACTCACAGAAGGGTAGGCTAAGAAGAGCTGGGACATCAGTAGCCAGAACAAAACATGGCATAATTTTGTGCTTTTCCTTTAGAAGACAGTATTAGCAAGTTATTTTTAATAAAATATTTACTATACTATCATACTGTATATATATTTTTTTCTGTACTCTTTATCTGACTGAATCTTATGCATTCTATAACTGGATATGGGTGCAGTGCTCAATAGTCTACAGAAGTTCATTGTATATGTATATATATGTATAGATCCATATATACATATATATGTAATCTTGTTACTGGGAGAGAAAATTCCACAACCATACCATTGTGAAGATCAATAATTCATGTATTTAAATAATAAAGAATTAACTGTGGAGAAAGTGGTAGTTAACCATGAGCTGAATATCTCTAAGAAATGACATAGTGTAGTGTCGGAATTTATAGATCATGGTACCAGTAAGGGATCCTGGTATTTGGGCTGTTATTGATACTTACATGTTGATAACCAAGATGCATTTTGATCAAGGATGAATGTTAAATGGTCTGAGATGGAAAAAAGAAGAAGACAGAAGACCCCTGTCTTATCCCTGCAGGGTTGGAGGAAGCTGTAATAATTTGTGAAACCATTCTGGTGCTGCTTATCAGAGTTAGGGCAAACTTCACAGGGAGGGGCACTGTCCCCCTCCAGTGTCCCATGCACTTCAGATATATCAACCAAGTTTGTGTTAAATGGCTATGCCTTTGAGAGTTCTTCTTAAATCTCAGGTTTTAGGATTTCCTAGCACAATTCATGAAGCTCAGGATTACAATTACAGTTTTATTCTTTTTTTTTTTTTTTTGACAGGCAGAGTGGACAGTGAGAGAGAGAGACAGAGAGAAAGGTCTTCCTTTGCCGTTGGTTCACCCTCCAATGGCTGCCGCGGCCGGCGCGCTGCGGCCGGTGCACCGCGCTCATCCAATGGCAGGAGCCAGGTGCTAGGTGCTTATCCTGGTCTCCCATGGGGTGCAGGGCCCAAGCACTTGGGCCATCCTCCACTGCACTCCTGGGCCACAACAGAGGGCTGGCCTGGAAGAGGGGCAACCAGGACAGAATCTGGCGCCCCGACTGGGACTAGAACCCGGTGTGCCGGTGCCGCAAGGCGGAGGATTAGCCTGTTGAGCCACGGCGCCGGCACAGTTTTATTCTAAGAACACAAATCTAAGAAACCGTATAGAAGAAGACACCCATGGGATGAGTCTTGGAGGATGTCAAATACGGAGAGATTCATTGTCCTCACCAATGGAGACCTGGAAATCAACATGCATCACCCCCAACTGAGCTCAGCTCTCCAGAGTTTCAAGGGATTTCATTGATTGGGTGGGATTGGTTTAACCATTGACCACACAATTGAACTCAAGCTCCAATTTCCTTTAACAGTTTTGCTCAACCTTCTAATTGCATGGTTGTCTCTTTGGTTTGGTTAGTTCCATCATGAGATTTTCTAAGGACTGAGCATGTTTATCCTGCTTTCCAGGATAAAGGTAGGCCTGGTCACAGGGGCCCTCAATGAAAATTATAACTATCACTTTGGAAAATACTAAAGGTTTAGAAGCTCAGTCACACGAAAAATGAGGACAATGCCTGAAAAACATTGTTACTAACAATAGCATTTATGAGAACCAAGTGGCAAGGCATCACTCGGGGAGAGCCTGGTTTCTTCCAGAGAGAGAATGGGGAATGAATTCCTAACGAATGGCTTTAAGCAGGTCTCATGAAAAAAAAATATCAGGAGGAAGGATAGATAATGAGATATCCAACTAAAAGAGATCAGAAATTGTGCTGCTCAGAATATCAGGATTTGAGTACTAGAGATGGGTAGGTTAGGAGAACAGCACATGTGGTTACCAATTCTAATTGCCATGGAGAGGATGAGGAGATCCACACTGATGGTGACAGGGAGAGGACAATGCTGAGGGTATCAGTATTGGCCTAGAAGCAGGTGCATTGTCGAGGCTCCCTTTAGACTTGCACCAACATTGCTGTGGATGCCAGGAGAGGCTTGAAGGACACAATGATGCATGCTGAGTGACCCAGATAAAAATAAAATGTTCCTCTGCTCACACCATAGATAAGCTTTAAATTTCATACACAGGAATCATAAATTATGGTTTCTTTGGTGTCTGCAATTTTGCACTGAGTAGCAAATTTTTAAATGTTTCAAATAACATAAGATTGCTTCATAGTTTTTCTACTCTAATATATTTTGTTAAATACTCATATTAAATACTCATGTGTCACTTAAAGACAGGTATATATTCTGAGAAATGCATCATTTTGAGATTTTTGTCCTTGTGTGAATATCAAAGAAGGTTATGAATATGTCATTAGACTGTATAATTTGCTTGGGACCAAAACCTTTATGGGTTCCATTATTGTCCAAACCTCTTCTACACTAGTCATTAGTTTAAATGATTTCAGTTTAGCTTTGGACAATATTGGGGTACTCTATCTACCTATGATAAGAAAATCATGCCTGCCCTCAGGGCATAAAGGCAGTAAATGATTAAGCTCTGATTTAAGTGTGTCTTTTCCAGGTTGAAATTTGCCTTCTCTTTCAATTATCCCCCAGTGTTTCTCTACTTGTGGTGAAAATCTGATTTTATATAAGCTTAGATATTCATAACCCTGTTATATCTAACTACATGTCTAATAATCCAGCTCAGCCCTGTCTGAACTGGGAAGTGAAATGCTATATAGATGAACTGTCTCTTCATGAGTTCCTAATTTTTACTGTTTCTCTGATTCACCTATATCCCTGCTGGGTTTGTGTATCATGATGCCTCAGGGAGTTCTAGAGAGAGCTGAGATATCTCACTGTATGTATCTATTCCAACGTTAACAAGACTTGGCGCTAAGAATAATTCTGTTTTCTACTTGAGATTCAAGTCTTAAAGTTTAAAGGATGTTTCCATTACAAATTCATTTTATGAACACTTAGGATATTTCTCCCCAAAAGCTTGATTGGTAGAGATGCACTAAAATAATGCCATTAAATATGTGACGTGCCAGTGTTACCAATTTATTAGAAAGCTGAATTATTACTATTGGCATATTATAAATATTGTGATGGTTTTCAACAAATAATAAACTGACCTTGATATTGATGTATATTTTAGTTCAATCTGCTTTAATGCTGGATAGCACATTTATCTCATGTATTATAATATTTTCTTTAGCCCATATTTATTTACTAAACTATGTAAATAACCAACGTAAACTATACAGAGGAGAGAAAATCATTAATATTACATAGATTACATAGAGGTGTGTATTTCAGATTTGTGAGGACATGAAATAGACCAGATTTGTCAGTGTCCCCTTTCATGATCATAGAGTAGCTCCACTGCATCTTGTTCTAATGCCTTCAACTTGACTTGGTTCACTCTTGATCCCCGTGTCAAGGGGAAAGGAAGAAAACAAGACACTCCCAAAAAGACACTGAGTGAAAAAACATTATCAAATAATAGAAATTAGTATAGTGAGGCCTTGGCATTATTCACAATTTTACTCTGTTGTTAATTAGTATATCATATTTAAAGTCATCATAATCTTCTTTTGAGCTATAGATGTCTTAATACCTAAAGAATTTTAGGATAGGATATCATATATAAATATATCAAGTAAGCCCTGTAGACCAAGTCTCTAGGTATGACACAGCTCAGATCTCTGTAACCCTTCAAAACATCTTTCTGAAGAGTTAATAGGGAACAGATGTTACCTAAGGCAGCAGCTGTTACAATTAGACAAATGGGGAAAACTGGCAAATGAGAAGCACAGAAACTCTTTAAATAGACCATCCAATTCCTTACAAATCATTGAGAAGTTCAGAAAAGGTCAAAAAAGCCACAGAGGCATGTGTGTTTGCACACATACATTCATTAAAAATGCTTTCAAGGGACTGGTACTGTGGCAGAGCGGGTAAAGATACTGTTTGTCTGCAATGCCGGCATCTCATATGGGTGCTAGTTCAAGTCCTGGCTGTTCCACTTGTGATCCAGCTCTCTGCTATGGCCTGGGAAGGCAGTAGAAGATGGCCCAAGTCCTTGGGCCCCTGCACCTGCGTAGGTGACCTGGAAGAAGTTCCTGGCTTTCCCGGCTTCAGATGGGTGTCGCTCTAGCCATTGTGGTCATCTGGGTAGTGAACCAGGAGATGGAAGATTCTCTCTTTCGCTCTCTCATCTCTCTCTCTCTGCCTCTGCCTCTCTGTAACTCTGCCTTTCAAATAAATCAATAAATATTAGAAAAAAATGCTTTCAGAAAGTGTCATTGAAACTATAATCCTCAAGTGTTCAGCTGAAAGAGCCCAGTGATTATAATTACAGAAAGCAAACATTTCTACACTGCAAGAGTATGTTAGTTTTATTAAGCTTTCAAGTTTGTATCCCTTTATTTTTCTCAGATTCAAGAATAGTTTCCTTATGACTTAATGTGTCCTATACCTCATGACGTAACTTAGTAAAAAATGCCTTGCTTTCTTCTTGTGTCCAGAAACTCATCTTTTGTCTGTGAAAAGACCCAGGTGAACATGTAATTTGGTGACTGCCTCTAGAATGGATGGATAAATTAATCTCCCTGACAAGGAAGGGAAGTCTCATAAGGAAAGGGTATTAGGACAGAGTCTTAAAGATTGAAAAAATAAAATGCCAAGCAAAGGAAAAAAAAAAGAAGAAGTGATTTTACTATAGGAGACCCTGACCACAAGCAGACGTGAAAGATCGCTTCTTTGAGAAAACAAGCACACTGTCAGAACTCGAGTGAAGAACCACAGATGCCAACAGCTGTGAACGTCAGCATCCTTTGGAATTGTCACTAAAATTGCCGCTACCTGGGGCCTCTCCTGAATATTCTTTGTGTTTATTTTTAAATTTATTTTATTTATTTGGGAGGCAGAGAGAAACATTCAGTCAGAATGAGAAAGAGCTCCCTTCTGTTGGTTCACTTCCCAAACGCCCACAACATTCAGGACTGGGCCAGGCAAAAGCCATTTAACAGGAGCTCCATGAAGGTTTCCTACCTGGGTGGAAAGGATTCAATCACTAGAGCCATCCTGTGCTGCCTCCCAAGATGCACATTAACAGAAACCTGGAATCCTGAGCAGAGCCAGGACTCAAACTCCAGCACTCTGATGAGTATGAGCATCCGAACAGGTGTCTCAACCACTACACAAGTGGCCCCACCCCATCCTACATACCCTGATCTGCAAGTATGCAGAGGTATCTGAGAATCTACATCTTAATAAGCATATCTAATTGCTTTGATGAAGTCAAGGGTAGAATCTGCTCTAAGACATGTCTACTTCTGTCTGGATTTGTTTTTAATTTATTTTAAAGGAAGAGGGAAAGAGAAAGAGACAGAGATATATAGCAAGAGTGTCTGTCTGCTGGTTCACTCCCATTTGTTTGCAGTTTCCAGGGCTGAGCCAGGCTGCAGCCAGGAGCCTGGAATTCAATCAGGGTCCTTCTTATGGGCAGCAGATGAACACAACTATTTTAGTCACGACTATTGCTTTCCGAAGTCTTCACGGACAGCAAACTGGAATTAGGAGCTCGAAAAAAGTAACAAACCCTGGTACCCCAATGTATGATGTATGCATCCTAACTGGTATATTAAGTGTTGGACCAAACGTCCCCTGTTTAGACATGTCTTATACAAGTGGTTCTTGAAGCGTTGCCTGCAGACCAGAAACATCATAATCATTACTTGAAAACTTGCTATAAATGCTAAATCTTAAAGCAATGCCAGAACTGCAGACACTCTGGGGCTGGAATCTAACTACTGCTTTTTCTACAAGCACCCTAGCAGATTGTGATGCATGATGATTTTCGAGGCCCTTTTCTTTAAATTGTTCAAATGCCTTAGGATTCTCTTGGCTAGGAAGTCTCACCTATTGCTCAGTTTCCCGAAGTGATCCCACTAACTATTCTACTCTAAACCATAGTTGAATTTATGAAAGTTTTCAGAAGATACAGAAACAGAAATAAATTCAGCATAACTGATGTATTTCAGATCACTCATTATCGCTAACTTCACCCTAATGCTCTGATTGCAGATTTAATAGCTAACCTTCAGGGATAAAATATGAACCAGGATCCAGGTTCAAGTAATATGAAAGATGGCTCCAAAATATTTACTGGATTATAATGCTCCATCTGGAAAGTGTGGTTGTTCCTGTCTCATTTCAGCAAATTCTATGTGACAGATTTTTCAGATTATAGTGGAGTTTGTTTGAATTGGCTTTAACATGAAATCATTTGGCACAGGTTAGTAAGTGGGCACTCAGCCAACATCAAAGACTCTCAGTAAGAACATAGGCAAGGGATCCCTTTCATGGGAATTGAGGTAGTTGAGGAGATGTTGAAATTCAGTTTTTATTTTATTTGTATTATTTGTATTATTGTAAAATTATTTGTATTATTTTAAGGGAATACATACTCATCTGGTTGTGAAGTATCATCACATCTGCTTTGCTCTGTATAAGGTAAAAGTTTAATATTTGACTTTTTTATAGGTGCCAGCCTTGTATGATATTACACTTTTGTAACATGAGGGAGCAGAGCCTTTCTGTATTTATTATTAGTAAATATAACCCTTTATCTTGAATTTAAGATGCTAAAATAAATGATAAATATTAATTTACTTGTCAAAAGATTTTGAAAGAGAAATATTTCTGATTTATTCATCTTCTAAAATAAACGGTCAGGTAGAATCATTTGTTTCTCTATTAGAAGTAGTATAGAATTCCCCAATATTAGTGGAAATACCATTTTTAGAAAGATGGCCCCCACCTTTGTTCCCTTTTCCCCTGTATCTTCTGTCTTTCCTCAACACTTTGTGCCCATGAAATAGCCCCCGATGAGGAACAAAGAGGCTTTGTGGTCTGTCCTTCTCAAGGAAATGCTTCTCTAAGTACCAAGCCAATGGATTGAGCAGAGACAGAGTAGGTTAGGGAACTATGGAAAACTCTAACTTCGCCATGTTATCATTGTCCATTGATGGATTACCTGATACATTACAGACATTGCATTTAGGAATAAGTGAAGGAGATCAATAAAGTGAGAGTCCTGTAGTCTTCAGCTGGCAGTCACCTGGGAGAGAGTCATCTGCCAAAGTAACTGCAAAGCAAAACAAGAATTGTGCCAGAGAAAAGTATAATTATTTAAATTACAGCTCTCACGCATTAAATTTCAAACTATTTGTCAACCAGAGGTGCCAGCATATGCATTATCATCTCTTTGTAATATAAATATAAATGCATACAAGGCATTTATTGACCTTAATCCAAAGAAAAAAGTAGTTTGCTCTGTCTTTGTATAGGACTGATATTAAATAATTTCTACCCAAAATAAACACAGTATTGAGTTAGAATATGTCTGAGAAATTATTATTGAAACTGCAAGAATAGACTTTTGGAGGCAGGTGATCTCAGAGACATGAGAGATTCCAAGCCGCTGTTTCAACCTTTCTCGAACTCTTTTTTTTCTCCTGTGCATCTGTGAACTTGAGGTGTAAATACTAAAATCTGTCACTTTGAAATAATTAAGAAAGATGAAGATGGTAAAGAGTCTGGCATCCGGTTGGTGCACAATACATTTTAGTCTTATTTAACATTCATTGTCCTTATTGCCTTACCCTTTCCACATGACAGGCATTAACTCTTGGCTGCTCTATTTCGTGTATTCTCTCTAAAGTCTAAGGAGTCTGCCTTAAGCACAAAAATGTTACTATTGATCTTACTTCTTTATTATGCAATCAAGATATGAATATATAATATGTAAATGCTATATACCATACATTCTTTTTCTGTTTTAAAGATCTTTAAAATTTATTTGAGAGAGAGAATATGGGATCTTCCATCCTCCGATTCATTCCCTTATGGCCACTGTTAGTAAAATGGTGCCATCTTCCTGAGCCCAGACCTGCTTACTAGAGGTCAGGTGACCCAATAGCCCAATGACAAGTGTCAGCTCCACCCCCACCCTAACAATATTTGCCTCTCCTACTTCCTCAGCTCTGCAAAGCTGAATGAGACCTGTTCTTCCAGTACAGGCTGTTATTCTCTCTGTGCACAGGGAGGCAGCCTGCCGGGTTTCCCCTACTGGACAACAAACCTTTTCCCTTACTCCGATGTTTGGTGTGTTTTGTGGTGACCTTTCCTTTTAGCCACAACTACCACGGTGGAGTCAGGAGCATGGAATTCCTTCTGGTTCTCCCAAGCACTTGAGCCATTTTCCATCACTCTCCTTGGCACATCACTAGGGAGCTTTGATGGAAGCAGAGAAAATGGGACTCAAACTAGTGTCCATATGGGATGCCAGGATTATAGGCAGGATCTTAACCTGCTGTGTCACAACACCAGGTTGCACAATGGGTTCTTCCTGGTGCTGCCAGATGAAAGTAAGCAGGATGATTACATTAAAAGAGCTGTGATTTTTTTTATTGGATAGTGTTTAAATTATATTTATTTATTTATGAGACAAAGAGAGAGCTCATCACCTGTAGATCCCTCTGCTATGCCCACAATGGTATGGCTGGGCTGGATGGACAGAAGCCCCAAGGCAGGAACTCAATTAAGGTCTTCCACAATGGTGACAGCAACTCAACCACTGGAGCGATTAGTGCTGCCTCTCAGATCTGCCTCAACAGACAGCTGCTCTGGAGACTGAGCAGGGACCTGAACCGTGGCAGTCAGACATAGGACATGGGTGTGTTAACAGATGTCTCAATCACCCACCAAGCACTCCCCTGGATTGGCTGATATTTAGAACAAAAAGTGGGGAATACCACAGCAGCTAAAAGATGTCAGCCAAGCACTGCCTACATTTCAGTGATGTTACTAACTAGTTCTGTGGCTGATTTTCATTTTACACAAAAATACTACATTGGTTGTTTATATCTTCATTTAACTATGATTTTTTTTCATCGTGACTTGCAAAAATAAAATCTGGTACATTTTCAGATATGATAGACATGGAGAGATAGATGGATAATCTGCCTCATGTTTCATAGATATTCTAGAGAACAATCCACCCAACATAACTGCTTGGAATTTGTTTCTCTATCAAAACTAGGAACAAAAAAATAAAAAGTGTTTCTAAACTGTTTTGGATGACCACAGCAGTTATTATATATTTATTAAATACAGAAACACTGAATATACTGAATTGTGCTAAATATTGCTGCAGATAGAGTGAAGATACGTGAATAAGACATGGTCTGTGTTACTGAGGAGGTCAGGATCCGGGGGTAGAGAACACTTCTCTCCCTGTTACCCTGGAGCTTGTACCCAGATGGCAAAGAGTCTACTTCAGCCACCAAAGCCCATCACTTAATGAAGAAGGAGTGAAAGTACAATATGAGGATAAATTTAGTAAGATGATAATTTTCATCAATTTTGAAATCTGTTATCTTACATCTCAAGTGAATTTACAAAATGATTTAATTTATTAAAAAATAAAAAATACTAAAGAAGCAGAAAATATTTGATCACTTCTTCCATCTGAATGTTGTAGGTGTTCATAAAACTAGCCTAGCAATGTAATCTTTGTAAGATTCATGTGGAGATAATTTATGTACCATGTGATGATATACACGACACGAGTGTTTCTCAACTGCCATGGCTCATGCAGGTATTTCAGTACTTCTGACAAGAAATACTAAGACAAAATGCTGTATCTATGCTTATTCGTCTTTTCTCATTGAATAATATTTAAAATAAACTCGTAGAGAATTTCTAGTAGGAGAGTATATGCCTAGATGAAGCATTTACTTTGATTGGATATGTGTTTACATTAGTAGTTGTGATTCACGATTTGGAAATAAATGAATGATTCTCATGAATTTGAAAATCTGAACCATATTTCTCCACTCCTTCTGATACGTAGTTTGATTTGTGTCCTCTCAAGACATGGCTACAAAGGGTGCATTTTAAGGGATGATGTGACCAGAAAGACTCACTTTAGGATTTACTCTCAGAGAGGTTTAAGTTACTTTATCTGACAAAATCCACACACACCTCATAAAATGAAAAATTCCAACGTGGAAAAATGAGGAGAAACAAAGGAATAGGTCTTTTCTTCAGTCGGCACAAAGCCTTCTATAGAAAACATCTAATTACTCTTGGAACAAAACATTCAGGTCAACTGCTATTATTTGCACCCCCATTTTCCAAGGGATGATGAGCTTGATTGCATGATAGTTGTTGGAATATTACAACTGGATGGTGAAGACAGGACAGTTCTCCATTTAAACCTAATTCTGTTCTCGCTTCACCAGAGAAAGTACTGTCTTATTTCCTGCTTAGACTTTTATGTGTATTGCGGAACTTTTGAATTGCATGGGGACACACAAGATAACTCTTTGTTTTAATAATAGACATATAAACCTTGATGATTATGATAAAAGAGTAGATGCATGTTTCTTGTTTTTTTCTGTTACATGTAGGCTGAATACCCAGCAGGAAGTACCCAAGGATCAACCAAGACAATAAATGCATCTATGGTGACAGCTATTGGGCCTTTATAGGACATGATTCAAAAACATCCCTGGGTAGTATGAAGGTAGAGCTGTTGAATAATTAAAGTTCTTATTTTCCATTGTCCACCAGATACTAGATTATGTATTTTTCCAGTTTCTTCTTTGATCTGCTTCAGTAGGATGCAATGTGAGAAGCCTACTAGGGCATATCTGAGACAAGTAAGTCGACTGTAAGAGCTCTGACAGCCTCTCTTGTCCATGAGTCAACAAGTGTGACCTAGAAGAGTTAATTGTTGGCTAAAGTAGGTTGTAGGTAAAAGTTAAGCCAAAATGTAGAAAAGAAAACTGTGTTCTAATACCATTAAGTCAATTATATGACTTAACAAGGTAGCTTTTTTGTTTGAAAATTTTTGATGGAGTATTCTATTACTGCAGTCAGAGAAATACTTTAAAATTCTTGCTTGTTAAGCATTTAGATATAAACCATCTGCTGTATAATTTGGTTTATTGGGTTAGCTTATTCTGTTCATATTCCCTTTGTGTGTGATTCCAATTTCTCACTTCCTTGGTTTGTAAGATCCACACACTAAGAGCCATGCATTGATTTTTCAATGGTGGGATTCACTGGTCACTCAACCCTTCTGAGACACTTGCTTACATGACTCTCCCTTTGAGTATTGTATTTTCCAAGGTCCTATATTTTCTTAAAATATTATTTTTCCAAAGATAATTTTTCAATGTTTAATTTTGAACAATAGTATTCACCCCATTTCTTTGCCCTTGATGACAGCCACCTGTTCTCAGGTAACTTATTTTTATTTTTCGTACCACTGTGATTTTATCATCATGACAAGTTCCAAGAGACAGGATAGCAATTTCATGCTTCTTTCCCATCCTGTTTCCTTATATTACCTGCCAATTGTTTTTAAAAGCCACTGCCAAGTACAAGTCTCAGGGTTTTCATCACCATACGGGAGAGTAAAACCCATTCATTTCCACTCCATCTCATGCAAATGATATATCTAATGCCCTAACATTTTGGGAACTGGATACCCCTTAATTTTAGGTTCTCCACCTTCCTCCCACTGTGACTCATTCTCTTGTCATTAGCCACTTGGAATGGCTTCACCTCATGGCATGGATTAGAATCCCTGAGAAGCAGATTCTGCAAGAGATGAGTCTAAGAGAATTTACTAGAAACCACTCTGATTCAATTCATGTGGCAGAGAAACAAAGCAATAGAATTGAGTCATGGGAGAAGCTGTCTTGAGTTGATGTGTAAAGTCATGGCCCACACCATGTAGGGGTTGGCACTGGAAATTCCTTTGACATTGTCCATACAGGGGCAAGAGTACTGGAAATTTAAATACTCCGGTCAGTCAATCTTTTAATGTGGATGTCTGCAGAAAGGGGCCAGGCCTTGAGCGTGTCTACTGTCTTCTGTAAGAGTGGCTAGCTGAAGTGTTTTAACAGTATCACTCATCATGAGGAGGCTTCAGAGTCTCCATTACAATACTGCATTCCACTTCTCACATACTTCCATCTCATGCAAATCCCACCAGCAGCAACTTCCAGAAATAAAGGGATAAATAGGAAAACTTGCTAAAATTGATGCACATTCTATTTATTGAGAGACCACCTCATCAATAAAATGTTGAATGTTTCTTATTTCATGATACTCACAAAACATTTTGCAATCCTTCTGCCCTAAGCAAAAATAACAGCAGTATCTTGGTATGCATGTCTTTTATACTGAGGTTTCTTTTTCAGATGATTTTATACAACCTGAAGAATAATTTGTTCAAAAAAAAGAAAAAATAATTGCTATCAATTTTGAAGTTTTGTAACAAGCCAAGAATTATTCTTTCTTACTTGCATTAGTTGACCTAATTCTAGTATTATCATTCCCATCTTGCAAATAAGGATACTGAAGCTCAGAGACAGGAGTAATTTCTATGCCAAAAGTCTGGCACTAGTGGTCACGCTTTAAAAACTACAATATGGGGCCAGCGCTGTGGTACAGCAGGTTAAAGCCCTGGCCTGAAGAGCTGGTATCCCATATGGGCACCGGATCTAGTCCTGGCTGCTTCTCTTCCAATCCAGCTCTCAGCCATGGCCTGGGATAGCAGTAGAAGAGGGACTATATCCGTGGGCCCCTGCACCCACATGGGAGACCTGGAAGAAGTTCCTGGCTCCTGGCTTCCGATCGGCACAGTTCCAGCCATTGCAGCCATCTGGACAGTGAACCAGCGGATGAAAGACCTCTCTCTCTGTCTCTACGTCTCTCTGTAACTCTGTCTTTCAAAAAAATAAAATAAATTAAAAAAAAAAACTACATTCAACCATTGTTCTATTTCTTTCCTGGTATTTCAAAGGATGACAAAATAAATTGTCTGAAAATATCATTTGGAGTATATATCTCCAAAAATTCATGTGAAATTATATAATTTCCTTCTTATATTTCTTGTATATAGTGTTCCATGGAATGACTGAAGGCAATACTTCCAATTTGTTCTCATAGTGTTTATTTTGTATCCCAACATTGAGATAAATTACTTTCCATTCAACAGAAAAATGATAATTAATAAAAACAAGGTCCACCATATTCACCCTCAAATGAGTATAGCATTTTGAATGGAAAAGAACAGAGCACAATTATTTCCCTCTCTTCTACTTTGTCTTTCTCCTCCCCCTCCTTCTTCTTTAAGCAACTACTTATTGAATCTTACCACACCAGAGGAAAAACACAGGTATCTGTATGTCTTCAAGATCATGTGGGTTCAGTTGCAAACTACCACAAGGAAACAAATATTAAACTAAAATCAGTCACACAAATTGTTTAGCTTCTCGGTATACATATAATAAGTTTTCTGCTGTACTG